>CM050690.1:17110322-17764822 GCA_027574665.1 Rhynochetos jubatus
AGAGAGAAGAGAAAGAGAAGAGAAGAGAGAAGAGAAGAGAGAAGAGAAAGAGAAGAGAAGAGAAGAGAAAAAGAGAAGAGAAGAGAAGAGAAAGAGAAGAGAAGAGAAGAGAAGAGAAGAGAAGAGAAGAGAAGAGAAGAGAAGAGAAGAAGAGAAGAGAAGAGAAGAGAAGAGAAGAGAAGAGAAGAGAAGAGAAGAGAAGAGAAGAGAAGAGAAGAGAAGAGAAGAGAAGAGAAGAGAAGAGAAGAGAAGAGAAGAGAAGAGAAGAGAAGAGAAGAGAAGAGAAGAGAGAGAAGAGAAGAGAAGAGCTGGGCTGCATGCTGACGTGCATTTTGCTTGTCTAAGTGCACTTGCTGCAGGTCAATGAGCTGCCCTGTCTGCTCTGGAGTGGCAATGCTCCAGTGCCATTTACATGAGGGTAATCCATGACACCCGTGTCAAACTTCAGATTTAATACAATGTCATTTGGCACTTGATGGGTCACATGAAACACCTTGAAAAATAACCTTCAGATCTTAGAACTGCACCAGCACAGAGAGGCATACCTACATACTTATGTGTATGTATATGCCTACACATATGTGTATTTTAGTTCAGTGAGTATAGTAACTCCCTGAATTCTCCTCTTGGCTAAAGTATCTGATCTGGAAGGTTTACTGGGTCTTCGACAGAGAAAGGCAAGAGCATGCAGCCTTCGTACTTTTCTTGGTTTTGCATGGTGGGAGGTAGCTCAAGGGATGGGAAAGGAGCAGTTGCTCATAAGAACGTGAAGAGAGGTCTGATCTTCATTATTTACTCCAGTTCACAGTACTGGGTTTAGGCCTGCTGTACACAACACCAGTGATGGGGATCCAGCCCACTGCTGTTCTGGATGATGGTGTGTTCCTGCTATGTCTCAGTAGTGTTCTGTTCGCATTTTTTTTTTTCTGTATGTTAAAGTTTTCAAGATTATTTATCCTGCAGTTAGAATCATAGAAGTTTTTAAGACAGAAAAAACCTTTAAGATCATCAAATCCAACCATTAACCTACTGCTGCTAATACACCATTAAACCATGTCCCTGAGCACTTCAAGTTGCAAGAAAACGTGATAGCTGAGTCTAATACTGCTCAGAGGGAGTTAACACTAGAGAGTAAGCTGTAGGGTGTTGCATAGCAGATCTAAAAGGAGAATTAAAGGGGAGTTGGTACATAAGAGGAAAAGGGGAAAAAAGGTTAAAATAAATGGCCTGGGATGGAAGGTTCCGTGGTAACGGTGGAGCAAATCAGAAGCTGTGATGCGGTGGTCAGTGTAGCTGAACATCATCGGCTGACTAACCAAGGAATTTGGGGAGGCTGTGTTTTGGCACAGGAAGAACAACTTACCCTAGGGATAACTTTACTCTAGATGCACTGGCTTGCTGACCTTAAGACTCAAACAGGGTGTTGTACTCATTATGCACTTGGAAGAGATGATAGAATTGTCTTATCATGTTTGCACAGGCTGCAGCTTTCCTTATTACCATGGTTAGATTGTACAACTATTTTCTTGATTTTTATCACGCACTTTGCAGTTTAATTAAACCTTATCTTCACCTTTAAGACTACGTGCCCTGATGTGATTGAGCAATGACAGCAGTTGCCCTCAACTAATTTTTATTCCCAGAGCTGCCTCCTTTGACATGACCCAGGCAGTGACTGTCACTGAAGCCTTTTGCAGATGCTCGCATAACTGGAGGCTTTTCTTCTGTGGTGGCAGGGACTTCTGTCTCCCTGTGCTGTGGTCTCCCTGGCATTCCTGCGCACCCTAGTTCTCTGCTGTTTTCCCCGCTCTGGGACCTATTCCCTCAAAATACCACCTGCAGGTGCTCGTGTTTGCCTGCTGCTCCTCTGAGGACTCAGCTCCAGAATAGAGGAGCGTTGGCTTGGTGACCTTAAGGCTCAAACTGGGTGTCATACCCCTTATGATAGAAATCTTGTATTATCTGTTGAAAGCCATTTTTATTTCAACACAGCACTTTCAGTCTAAGTCAGTTTTTTCCTATAAGAGATGATACCACTGTCACATACCGCTGTCATGTGATCCTTTCTGTACAGCTGGCAAAGGTTAATATGGTTCATGTACAGCTGGTAAAGGTTAATGTTGGTCACATGAAGTTGCAAGGTTTAGACCCCACCTGCCCCGTCTGCTGTTCAGATGTTGCTGCAGTTCAGAGGAGAGTCACGGGGTTTTTATCAGCTGGCAGTCAATGAATAGTTTGGGTCTAATTTCCACCAAGTAATCTTGGCTTTTCCATAGCCAGTCACGGCTTAAGTCATGGACTTTTGAACCCCCATCACAGTCCCATACTAATTTTTCTGCAATGACTGATGAATTTCTGTCAATTAATGGAAATTGGCCATGCTGGCCAGGCTTACTGGGGAAATTAAGCCTCTGGTTTTCTGGGCAGGGAATCCTTTGGCACCCTGTGGTGGGTGCAGGAGGCAAGTGTGTGCCAAAGCAGAAGCAGGAGGAGCTGAGACAGGCACAAAGTGAGCTTTGGGATTACATCCATCATTGGAAATCCCTCCTCCAGAGAGACAGGTTGATGGTGGAGCTGCTTTACCAGTTTTAACAGCACATACAAAGTAGGTGGAACTCCCCGGGATGAAGACATAGGCTTTGGCTTTACAAGTTACACTACCCCACTTCTGGTTCTTTCGGAAGCTTCTGCCTGCAGCATGGTGCCAACTTTGAGAGACTAACCTGGCTGCACATGACACCCTGACCGCATCCGTGCGGGAGCAGCGGGGAGAGCTGCCCACATAGAAGCTGCAGTGAGCACAGTCCTGCATGGGGTCTGGTGACAGACACGCAGCCATCCGTTCATGCCTCAGGATTCCTCTTCACGTGGCGGTGGGCTTAGCTGTCATTACTGAAGCAATTAACCAACTCTGCCATCATATCCTTACAAACATCCTATTCAGCACCTGTCCTTCTGTGCTTTGGGGCTTGTCAGCTCCTCTGGTTGTGACGGCAGACCAACACCTGACATGTCACCTTTAACAACTTTTTTCAGGCAAGGCAGTGTTAGCTGTGGGTACATTTCCTCTACTGCACTTACAGTGAGCTGGACTAGCCTTTATCTTCCCCCTACTTTGCCACTGCCAACATCTGCCTTCTGCAAGGCTGCCTTCTGCAAGGCTGCCTTCTGCTGCTCCCACCACCTGCACAGGGCATGGAAAAGCAAAGTGGTGCTTCCATGAAATTGCCACAGGAAGGATCTTCAGCCTCTGCAGAAACAAGCACCTGCGTTTATTATTTGCCTAACACTGGCCCAGCGTTATTTACCTGACATTGGGACCTTGAAAAGGTCCCAGCAGCCCAGGTGGCATAGCATTTCTCTGTGTGTTTTTCTCTCCCAGCAGGCAAGGAATAAGCTCTGCACACAGAGGGATAGAAGTGTCCTGTTGCAGCTAACAGGTAAAACCATTAGAGCACGCCAGGAGCAATGCAGGTGTGATAAATATTGCATGAAGGTGTTTGCTCTTGGCCCATAGCCCTCTGTGGTCTAGGAAGGGAGGGCTTTTTAGTTGAGGAAAAAATGCAAAGTGAAAAAAATCTCTATGCAGCTGAAGCAAATAAGGATCATGAATCCAAACCCCATAAAGCTGAAGAAATGTCTTCTCTGGTGAAGTGGCACTAAAATAGCTAACAGTTATAAAGCTCTCAGGAGAGAATTATTGATTGAAATTACGAGACCATTACCAGCCTGAACGAGGCGGAATTTTACCACACCTGTTGTGACATTAACCAGCACAAAGTGAAATTATTGCCACATCAGACCAACACCATCCTCTGAGTATTTCCCTTCCCTGGGGAGACATGCCCCGCCTCTTTTGGGCTAACAGGAGTCTTGCTCCAAAACCACATTTGCACAGATAGCATTGTTGTGTAACTCTTCTTCCACTTCCCAACCTCCAACCAGACCTGACCTGCGGTGGTCCCTGAGATGAACCTGACCCATCCACTGGCTGTTTTTTCATGAAACTCAAACGCTAGATGGGAGCCATTGTGAAAATGCAGCAAAGTCTGCAGCCGTGGCAGCTCTGGACAAGCATGTGGACCAGACCTAAGGGAGAGAGAGACTCCAATTACTGCAGTGGCTGTGTATGATGTAAGACTGTCTTGTCAGGCTACTCTGGACCTCTGGTATCTCCTGCAGGTTTTATCTGAGATTCTCCTTCCCTGTGCAGTAAACCCTGTCTTTTCTAGGGTAGCCCCATGACTTCAGAGGCACTCTAGCAGGATAGACCTTATTGTATTAGCAGCAGGAATGACCTTGTGCTGCTCTGGAGAAATAGTTCTTTTCTGCCTCTCTAGCCCCTGGTGCCTGTTGCTTTATTTCTCCCATGTTTGGACAAACCAAAGCATAGGTAATTCTGCTGATTCTCTCTTCCACTATTGCATTTCCATGCTAACCCTTTAGTCTGATATGTTTTGGAGGCAGGGTGCATCCATTAATTCTCAGCTGTATCGCAGGTGGCACATGTTAGAGCATTTGGTTCTTAATTTAATGGTATTTTCCTTACCAAAGTAATACTAAATAAGAATAGCCATGCCAGGAGCCTGGGTAGCATGAACCTGGACCCTGCACAAGTTGTCAACAGCTGATGAAGCCCTCTTGCTGTTCCTGAGAATGAGCACAAGAATGAAAGCTGTTAATTGCCAACATTTGTGTGAAATCGCTGAGCACAAGCCAAGCTGCTGTGAATGTGAGAGAGCACACTCTGCCTGCGATAAGAACAACGTTGTGTAATGTCCTTTTATTACAGGCCAAGCTAATAACAGATTATCTCACGTTTCCGTCAGCTAAGTGCATGCACACGGGCTGCTACTGCACTGCAGTGTGATCCCATCTGGCCTTCAGTCTAAACAACTGCTCTCTAGAGACAGCAGCTTTCACAGAGGCTCTACCTGATTTTCTTGGACTTCCAGTAGGAAGTATCAAACATATTATGCTCTCCTGGCAATAGTGGCATTGCTTACAAGCAGTTTAACAGGCTTTGAAATCAGGAGTATTCATAGCACAACATTAAATTTGGTTTCAGATCAGCTTCTGCCTTATACTGCCTAGTAACGTGCCCTGAAATAGGAAACCTAGCAAAACACTGCTTTGTTCTTTATCTTCCCCACAGCAAGGGCTCTCACCGTGTTACTTGACCTGTTATCTGTGAGAAAAAAATCTTTCTTTAATGAAGAATCCCGTGATGCCAAGTCCACATACAGGGACCTGTGACATTCAGCACACACCAGGATGCTGAAAATGAGATACTCAGTAATGCTTGAAGAAGGCAAAACATTTCAAAACAGTCTGAAAAGATGTACAAAGCCGTATTTCTGCTCTCCGGACCCAGAGAGATTAATTTCCTACCATGGATAATGAGTTTGCCTACAGCTCCTGGTAATGATGCCTTTTTTTCCATCACTTTGGTAATGTGCTTTGTGGACACCCGTGTCCCCATTGCTTGAACAGATGCAACCCAGCAGACGCGCAATTACTTGTTGGCATGCTGCAGCAAAGGCCCACCTGGAAAAAGGACTTCCCTGACTTAGACTTAGCTGACTTAATGAAAACAGGAGTTGATGCATTTTCACTATATCCCTTCCTCCCCATTTTATTTTCTTTTAGCATCAGTATTTTGCACGTGCATCTGGACACGTCTCTCACAAGAACAGATTATCGGTGGCACAATCTCTGTACTGGCTTAACACCTCCTCAGCATGGCTCAATCCTGGGGCTCAGTACCTCGGGGCCAGGATGATGCAGCCTTGGCAGAAGCAAGAAAGGTATTGCGATCCGTTTTCAGTCCTTGGTGTGTTTGCAGCCCAAGGAATACTCTATTTTGCTGCAAGCACTGGGTTACCAAAGAAAGACTGACATGACAGCTTGAAGATCCCTCCAGGAACAGCAGCAAAAATTAATCCTCTGAGATCTCTTGGGATAGCCACGATGTTGTGCACATTTCCAGGTGGGCCTTGGTGTATGGGATGGATAGGGGAGACTGGAGGTCAGCAGAGTTTTGGCACCAAGAAATCAGGACTGTTATTGATGGCACAGCTCATACAGCATCACCAGTCTGCAACAGCCAACAGTAATGCTGAGGTCCCAGGCTGCCTTCCTTTCAGCGCTTGTGGAAGACCACTAGTGCTCAGATGGTTTCCTTTGGTTATTGGACGGCAGGAGGCTAAGATGCAGGAAACATCTGTGCCGCGCTTTGAAAGCATACAGCTCTCGGCTGTACAATGCATCAGTACTTCCCTCCCTCACCACAGATGTCAGCAACCATTTTCACCGTGTCTGTTTTTTGGCCCTGTGCAGGAGCAGGTTTATCCAAACGACCTCCTTTCCATGCGTGGAAAGCTCATGTCACTCCAAGGTGATGTGGAGGCCGGGAAGTGGGATGGTAAGGGATAAATGCAACAGGGTACCAGAGGGGTTTTGGCTGTTTGCAGGGGGTGGCTGACTGTGGCTGAGGTGGGTGTGTGCTGGCTCTCATCAGGCTCCCATGCCCATCCCTACAGCCCCTCCGCAGCAGGGACTGAAGCTGCAGTGCGCCCAACCTGTGCTCCAACATTGCTTCTGGGGAACAACACCCACACATCCTTTCCCAGGCATCCTTTCCTGTCCTTACCAATACACCAACTGTTTGAAAAGCAGTAAACAAGAGCAAGCTTCCCTGTGAAAGCATGGTGCCTGTCCTTCGTCTTCAATCTCCTGGGAGTCTCACCCACCAGCTTGCCTGCTGCTCCCCGGAGGGCTCCCTCCCTCGGGCGAGCCATAAGCTCCAGTTTCGGTGCCTGTGCTAGCACAGAAACCTCATGCTTGCACAAGTGCAGCATCCAGGGCTTGTGCCTTGCAGCCCATTCTTTCGAAAAAGCATGGCAGACCCAGGTCTGGAGGCCTTGCTGGAGATGTCAGTAAAATCACTTAATTAAAAACACTCCTTAAATCATTCCTGAAGGCCTTTCCATGGTTCCATTTAGTCCTTTCGTCAGGCAAATATTTCTTAATATCTATTGGGAAACGTTGAAGTTCACATGGTGGATTTTTTGCAGATTTTTGGAGGGGTTTTTTGATTAGACTTTCCCTTTTATGGGTTTATATGCTGGAGGCTTAAGAGAAATGTGGTGCAGGAGGTAAGTGTCTGGAAGTGGCTTAAAGTAGCAAGGCAGGAATTTGCTTGTGTTGCAGCATTTGCAATGGTTCCAGAGAGAGATTGCTGTGGGTTGTCTGCCACTTGCCCCTGACCGTCCTGACCAGCCGTGCAGTGGCTTTTCGATGGGATGACTTCACCAGGGCAGGTTAGGGTGACCATAGGGCTGCTCCAGCTTGTGCTTTGAGCTGGTGGTCTGCAAAAAGATGAAGGATGCAGGACAGTTATGTCAGGCTACCAGCTGAAGGCCTCATGATCCAAATATTCATCAGCTGAAATCACAGGAGCTTTGCTGAAGCAGGAAGATTGTATGTCAGAAGAAGGGAGAGAGTGAGAAAAAAAAGTCATGTTGTAAGAAAAAGCAGTAATTTTGTAGATGGAATAAAAGAGAGATTGCACAAACACTCTTGTCCAAGCAAGGGTGTTTTCCTGGCTGTCTCTGTTCCACTCTTTGACCATCTTTCCTGTCACACTGGCTGAACAAACGTTGCTGTTTTGTCCCTTCTCTAAATTGGGCTTAAGTAAGTTTTATTCCAGCAAAGCCACAAGAAGCACTATGTTGCGCTTACCTCGTGGGCCCTCCATCCCAACTCATCTTTCCTATTGGCATGTGTTTTGAAGGAGTTTTCTATAGCAACGTTGTATCACAGTGAAGGTGTCTCTTTCCAAGTAATCCTGAAAAATCATCACCCGGGCAGGCAGATAGGATCATGTTAGAGTTGTGCAATCACCACTACGCTGGAACGGTGTCAGATGAGCACTAGCATTTCATCACCTACATGGGTATTTCCGTGTCAGTAAGAAAACCCCTGGCTTGTCTCTTCACTGCTGTGTAGTCCAGCCTTCAAACACATGCTCAGCTGGTGATCGGGTCGGGAAGAGTTAGGGCTCAGGGCTCGTTCAGTCTCTGCATTACAGGAGAGTGGTAAAATGGACCAGGCTCTGGCAATCCAACTGGAGGTTTGGTCCTGGCTCCTATTAGTCAGCTCCCAGTTGTTGCTCTTCTTTCCAAAGAAAGATAGTGGGAGTTCTGAATGGCTGGGTAGGGCTTGCTTTGACACAGTAAATCCTAGAAAAGGCAGTACACTGCTCCCCATGCTCCGTGCCTCCTCTCACACCACTGCTTCCTTGCTAGCACCAGCGCACCAAGGGTTTACCTGGTGGCCTCCACTTGCCTTCCTTCAAAAACTTTTTTGAAACTTTTTTTAACCCCCAAAGTGTCTTTTCAGCATATGACAGAATCCTACTGCTGGGCTTCCTGCTCAGCATTGTGATATTAATTAACTAAACCCGTGCATGGAGACAGGGACTTTGGCCAACAGAAACTTCAGTGTTGACTTTTAGCATAAAGCAGTGCCAAGAACACAGTAAGTCTCAGCAGTTAGCATTGAGAAGAATAAGTACTAGACTGTGCAATTTTGTTGTGGGAACACTTTGTGTTACTCTTGCTTCAAAACCAGGAGCTTGAAATAAAACAGAAATACAAATTTCTCTGTAGAAGTCTAGCCCATCTGTGATTCAGAGTGCTGTGGAGGGGAACGAAGGAAAGAAAAAAAAAAAGAAAAAAATCCAAGCTGGCCACTCCCTTGTTTAGGTGGATATTTATTGAGCTGGAGGGACCCATCCGAACCTGGTTTTTGATCCCACTTCAGATTTTGGTTGTTTTCATTTAGCAGATTTCTGGAAATTTAGCAAAATAGAAGGAGGGAGAGGCAGAGGAAAGAAATTAACTCAATAATCTTTATCATTCCTAAAACCTATTGTACCCACCTTGATCTCTGATGTCAGCAGTAAGCAGAGTTTTAGATTCAGGCATGGGGTGCTCACTGGCAGCTCACCACAAATACGGTTATTTAGAGATTGTTATGGAGTGTGTTCAGAAAACAATTTACTTTCATGGTATTTTTTCCCCCGTTGTTCAATTAATGTTTTAAAATAAACCAATGCCAAGTAGATAGGGCATGTGAAAGGATACCTAAAGTTTAGGAGAACCATCAGGCCCTTTATTAAACAGCTTAGGGTCTGCTCCATTAATCTTGCTCAGCATTTCTCAGGAACACCAGCTTTTAGCTGCTTCTGTGAAGCACCAGGATTTTGTAGAGCTGTTTCCTGTACGAACACAATAGACAGGAGGATATTTAAAACTTAGCTTAAAGAAGCAGCTGAAATAAAAATGACTGCCCAGACGACCTGAAATAGCAAGTTTGCAGACATGCCATGACAGCATGCAGCACTTGCATGCCTGGCAATTTCACAGTTTAAGCTACCTTGAGCTTGAGTACCACTACATTTGTCCTCACATGTTCAGTGGTGCTGGGAAAGGGTGGAATGGGGACTCAGAGGTCCCTCTTCCCTCTCCATCACCTGTAGCATTTTTAGGAGTAGGCTGAAATATAATGAATCCATGTGTATAAAACCCCTGAGTCTCTCCCTGCCCATGTTTATTAGTGGTTGTATCAGAAAAGACATCAAAATGGGCATGAGTGTCTTCCACTGGCAAACAGTGTTTTCAGCAAGGATTTCAGTGGATGTGTATTCAGAATCTGGAAAAGAAATGCAGACAGGAGGAGCAGGTGCAGAGTAAGCCCCTGGCTCCGGGTAGCATGCCTGAGATGTATGGACAGATCTCCAGAGGGAAAGCTCGATCACGCACCAGGGCAGAAGTGCTCCAGGGCTGTGTCCCTAGAGGATGAAACCTTTCAGGGGGAGAGAGGAAGGATGAGCTTCCCCAGCTGGGGCAAAGCTGCCTGGAGAGTGCGACTGGTCTAGGAAGAGTATGGAGGTAGCCCCCTGGGGGCACAGCAAAACCATCGGCCTGGCAGCAAGAGGTTGCATGGGGTTACTTACACAGACATGTATGCATGGCTCTGCAACAAGGTCTGCTGCACCTGACCCACCCCTGATGATGCCAGAAAACTTGGAGACTTCATGCTTCATGCCAAGGAGCACAGCCTTGGGCCCAGCACACCAGATTTGCAGTGTGTGCTGGGCACATCAGCAGCACTCACCATTTCCAGGCACCAGCTTCCGAGGGTGCCTATGCTGTGTGCCATCAGTTTCCAAAGTGAGACGTGGGCCTTATCTGCCAGATTGGTGCTGAAAAATTGCTTTGAGTACTGTCCATCAGCCAGCTAGGTTGTTTGGGTGGCACCAAGTTGTCTGTGGCTTTGCTGAAAAGCATGCCAAGAAGGGGAGAAAAAAATAAACATTAATAGTTGGTAATCAATTCTATTTATATAAAATGAGAAATGTTATGAAATGAAACTATTTGACTTTCAAACACACAAGCTGGTTTGCCTAAATCATTCTGACGTAGTATGTAAACACTGTCCCTGGCAGCTTGAGGAAATTAGCTGTGTTCTTGTGTGTGGACATCCCAAGAGGTTGAACACCGGCAGGGAGGTTATCAGGCAGCCTTTGCCAGCACTGAACAGCAAGGTAGCAGTTTCACACATGCAAAGGGCAATGCCACATCCACATGGGGTTTTTGACACAACGCGGTCTGCCAGTTAAGCATTTGACCTGTGGCTGGAGTTTTGAAAGCCCGAGGAAAAGGCTCCCCGGAAGGATAATAGTTTGGGGTTTGGAGCCAGCGAGCAGCAAGTGCTGAGTGAACTGGGCAGGGTGCACTCGCTCTGCTTCACCGGGGTGCACCTGCCTGCTGCCCACTCCATCCCCACCACACCTTTGTGCACATCGCTTGGCAGGCTCAAGCACAAGAGCAGGGGTTTCTTGCGGTGGGGTCAAAGAGCTCTGGGATCTCTCCATGGATTTTAAAGTACCCTGCTATCATGCCCATAGGAGAACAGACCATTTTCTGTGCCAATGCTGCATCGCTAATCCTTCTTCTTGGTTACTGATTTTATTGCTGTGGCTTATGAGCAGGTAGACGCTTCAACGTGAGTTGTGGGCATGACTCAAAGGAAACATAAACACTGCCAAAAAGAGGGAGAGGCTTACAAGCTTAGCAACAGCGCCATTTTCCATAGTTATTTTGTCAAGGGCTGGTGCATATCCTCTCATTCTTTAAGGCACACAAGTTTTATCGTAACCAGTCTAGACAGTGCTAAATATTTAGTAGTCCATCCTGAGTTACACCCTGGATAGGCAGGCAAACCTTTCTGCCTGTAGTATTTCTGATTTCCCTATCTGTATGTTTTTTCTCGGTATTGTTATGTGCCAAATTTTAACTTCCTGTTTATAAGACATGCAGCACCAAGCAGATTTTAAGGCCAAAAGGTCAAGAGTTTATTACTCCAAGAAATGTGAATTATTGTGTTAACCAGGAAAGACCTGATGTTTCTAAAGTTGCTTATTGTTTTTTTCCAAGGCCTCTTTCTTTGACAATCCATTATTGTGATGAGAGTTTTCAAATTATAAGGGACAGAAAAAAAGAAAGTGGCGGTGAGGGGACAGAGAGGAAGCAGTTTATGACACGTTTCCCCACCTCCTCCTCTTTCTCCTTTTGTACTTATTTGCTTTCCTTGTCTTCCTACACACACCTCCCTGCACAAACATGTGTCCCAGGATAAGCACAAGAGAGATTTTTTCATTATGTTGTGTTTGAAAACTGGGTTTGGAGGGAAAGATCAGGCATTTTTCTCATAAATACAAACACAAAGCACTTGATATAACCCAGTGAGGGAGAGAGGGAGGTTGAAAGAACAAAAAGGCTTGGGAGAAACTGGGAAATAAATCTTCAGGATTTCGGGATCTGCTTGAACTATTTTCTGTAGGTATTTCTGTTCTTTTTGGAACGCTCAGGCTCCTTTCCCCATTGCTGCTCTTCTGAGAGCAAGTCCTCCCTGCTTGATGGGGCAGTGGGGAGTGGGGTGCAGGCTCTGCCGTGTGAAACAGTGACAGTATGGCTGTAGAGTCATCTGTCCAGCATTTGGTGGCTACCAGTACAAGACAGCAGTATCCCGTGGGCAAGCTTGACGACAGTCTGGCCCCAGAAGCTCTTTGCAGCCAGAGCCTGTGGTGCCAAGAGCACAAATACAGCTGTAAACTCCATCCCATGGCTGTGCCCTCGAGGAGGTGCTCGGCAAGCCTGGATACACACGGTGGGGGCACATGCACCCAACTTGCCCTTGGACACACTTGCTCCTGAAACCGGCCCCTTTGCCTGCCTGACACACACCCTTGTTGCCTGTGCCTACTCGGAGCAAAGCAGCAGCCCTCCTCTGCCCTTCCTGTACCCATCTTGTTCACCAATCACACCCTTTCTGCATTCCCAGCAAGCTGCCAGGGCATGTTTCTGTGATGCAGGGCTCAGCCCAGGACCAAGGTATGTCCTGGGCAATGACTTTACATTTGGTTAGACCCGCTGTCGATGTCAGGTGGAGCCCACCTCCGTGAAAAATGCCCCATGGTCATCCACACAGCCCACCTTTGCCTGTGGTGGCAGCGCGTTTCGTATCTGAAGGGCACCACTTTCTGTTAGCGACAGCTTAAGGAACCCAGTCCGTGCAAACAGTAGCGATCAATTTCCATCATCAGTGCTGAACAACAGAAGAAGGTTAATCTGTCTCCTGTGGCTGAACCATTTTAATCAACAGGAATTCAGCTGGACTCACTTCTGCTTTCATGTGCCGCATGCAAATCCAGGGGATCTCCAGACCCTGTTGTCCCTTAACCTGCCTTGCAGGTCACCTTACATGGCTTTTGAAATACTTTAGGCCAGCTTACGTGGAGCTGAGCAAAGCAGAGCAGGGACTGTGAGAATTTGTGGTCCTCGCAGTCATGTTGATTGATTTTGAGTGCTCTTTCGTGGTCACAGCAGCTAATGTGTGTAACATCTGTGTATTACTGTGTGTTGTCATTTCTGGCCCTGCAAGAGGGAAGTCCCCACTTCAGCCACAGAACTAATATATATTACAGGAAGGTACAAAACAGTCATCTCCAAACTGCCTACACTGCTGTGGCTGAGACCACATTAGGAGAAACAGCCATCTCGGTGCAGGGAGAGAGGTTAGTACTGGTCTCAGCGCAGCAAAACATCTGACCACAAGCTCAGCATTGGATCCATGCATTGCTCTGCTAAGCCAGATGCCATTACCATGAGCTGTCTTTTCTTTAAATGTGCCAGTAAACAAGGTTTTCATTGTCTTGGGACTTTCAGTTACTTTACTAGAGCTGCCAATAGCCTTGTGGTTTTTGGGGCCGAAAGCCAACATTTGCAACAGACACACCCTGTCCTGGGACACTGCGAGCACACAGCTAATTTCCTCAAACACTGCAATTTTCCAATCACTGATTTGCTTCACTCGTTTTCTTGCAAATGACTTTGCTCACTCGGCTGCTACTTTTAATTGCTTTGTTACTGCTTTCTGTTGCTCCAGAGACTTTCCGCACAGTGAGCACAATGGGTAGGCGTCCTGAGTGCTCACTCCCCCGCCACTAACACCTGGGGACCTGGGCACATCTCACCCAGAGCCGTGTAGGCATGGCAGGGACCTGCCTCCAGCAGACCCAAGTGGCTCAGCTCCCAGGGGTTCGCTTGCAATGTTTTTCTTTCCAATTCCCCTGAAAAGGTGCTGCTTTGAGTATCATAAGGAAAGTTCGTCATTTTGAATCTTGGTATGGAGGATAATAACAGTGACCTGCCAAAACCAGTGTTTGTGGAAGTATCAGGGATGCAACCCATGGGTTCAATTCACCTTACTCCCTGGGAAGCCCGTAGAGTATAAAAAAGCAGAGGACACTCCTGCCCTCAGACATTATGGTTGCAGTTAATTTCCTTATTTTTGCAATAACTAGGGATTTGAAGCCTACAAAGGACAACAGGGTTTGTGACAGCTGCATTACTGTGCTCTTAACTTAGCAATCTTCTTGGATTTAAACTGGTATTACATACTTTAGAAATGTGATGGGGGGAAAAGTCTTTTTTTCCCAGCATATCTGCAGCTGGCTGATTGCTGAAAAAGAGTGATGGAGGAAGGCAATAGCAAAGTGCTTCAAGAGCATATGCCTTTTACTCCCGCTGGGCTGTACTGCAAGGAGAAGGTTCGTAGGTGGGTGATTATGGGATTGAAGGGAAAGAACAGCCCAGAGAACTGGGAATGGTCCTGTCAGCTCATGATCCGTGTTTTGCATCCAGCCCAGAGCAAGCCAGGGCTCCACACTGAAGTCCTTTCCACTGTGCTGGGAATGCACTGCTGGATGTGGCTACAGGCACAGGTAGCTGGAGCAGGGCAGTGACTGCAGGTGCCCCAAGGAGGCAGCATGCCTAGTTTTCCTGGGGCAGACAAACCCTGCACTTCCAGTATGGCAGTGGCACTCAAAATGGTCAGCTCCATGCAGCAGCATCCTGGTGAAACCCCTAAGGTACGCAGGTGTAAAAAGCTTGGCCACTCAGCACGTGGGGCTCTGCAGGCTCATGTGAGCTGCTTTGGACAGGCTCCAGCTTTTCTTTTGGATGGTTTTGAGATGCACATTGTATTTCCTGTGTTTCTGGTAGCATTTGCAAGAGCCTGAGTGTCAGAGCATGGACAGGTCTGGAAGCTCACCCATAGCATCCATCTGCTCCTAAAATTTCCATCATGAAAAAAGGAAGCAAACAGCAACAATTAACCTCACTGTCCTGATGGCCAGCGACTGCTGCTCAGGGAGCACAGCCCTGGCATGGGTCTGGTTCCTGCCACCTCTGTGCTGTGTCACTGCTGTTTCAAGCATGGCATGAAACTCATCTGTTCACGTCCAAGAGTGGACAAGGCTGTGGAAAACCGAGACACCATGAACATGATCTGTTAGCAGGCCTCTGGAGCGTGAGTGCATCCAGCAGAGCAGGGCATCCCCTACGGGAACAAGGGCTGTGTGCAATCCGGCTGTGTTTTAGCCCAGACTACACAAAAAGTGTCTGTGTGATGCTGCATTGCAGCCCTTCTGGGAATGAGAGTCTGCCAGGACCACACTGAAATCTGTTTATACTCTGACAGCTAGGAGAAGAGGAACACTATAGCTCTGCTGTGGGGATCTCCCAACCTCAATTGTCCTGTGATCTGCCCCTTCCAAAGAAAGCTGCAGACTAGAGCATGCCACGTAGAGCCCACGCTGCATTCACTTTGTGCACTGGTATGTGCAGTGTAAGGACCAGAGGGGCAGCGCGCAAAGGCTGAAACAGGAGAGGGGGTTTAAGGAAGCTGTGTTCAGGCTTGGCTTTCTTACCTACTTTCTGGGAGTTGGTCCAACACCACAGGGCAAAGCTTTGATTTACAGGGAAAGCACAAGTTCTCTGTCTCTGACCTGGACCATCCGCTGAAGTGATGGGGCAACACAAACTTGCATCAGGTGACGGTCTGGCTGAACGTGACAGCTTGTGTCAGGCACCATGGGACAGTGACAGTGGCCAGAGGACTCCAGGTGACTCTGTCATCCTCATCAGAGACGTTTCTAGTAAACCCTAGCGTAGTTTATTTTTTCTGTGGTGGCATGAAAGCTGTTCCTATTTTCCATATTTAATTCCAGAGAGGTTCTGCTGCTGTCAGGCATGACTTTAATCGGAAGCTCAACCAAAACTGCTATTTTTAACCTGAATTTTAACTTTCTGTGATGGCTGCCATCAGCCCTCTCTGGCACTCTAGTGTCAGATTCTCAGTGCTTGGGATTGCTTGTTCTACCTTGACATGAGAAGTGGAGGCTGTCTGTGACAAGTGGATGAAGAGGGCTTCACAGCTTCACAGACACCTTTTTTTCCCCCTGAAAAATTCCTCAGAAGCCTGCAGACTTTGTAACATCCTGCTCTGAATACGGACTGGCATCTCAAGTCTGCTGCTCTCACACCATCTTGGCTCTCCACCTGCACAGGTCACATGACCTGCAAAGTGGGATTTGTTGTGACATCAAAAGATTGAAAGTGCTTCCTGCAGCCCAAGGTTTTCTTGGATTACCTGTTCTCCACAGCCCACACGTCCTGTCAAACCCATGATTACCCACACACCTGGACCAAGATAAATGGTCATCTTGCCCTGCTTTTGGGAAGGGAAAGCCAAATCATGTGCATAGGGCTTGCCTGGCTCCACTTGCACCAGATGCATTCCTGAAAAAGTGCTGAATTTTCTTCAGCTCCATCCACCAGCGGGGACTACCACTTCGGCTTTACACCGTGTCTACAGCATCTCAGTGGTCGGTAGCCAGAGGAGACCTGTGTGGGTCTTAGAGGGAAACACAGCCAGGCTGTGCACGGATTTTCTGCCTGGATGAGTGGCTTCCAGCTCCTCCAACCCATTCACAAGAGAAACACTCATTCCCAAGGGCAGGAAGAGCCAGAGAGTTCAAGTAGTGAGCAGTGAATGTTTTTCCATGGCCCAGCTGACCTCAGTGAGGAATTTTCTTTTTTGTGCTCTGTGACCTCTCTTCACATTATTCATCAGATATAAACCAGATAAATAAAGAAAAAAAGATTATATGAGACACAGACAGGGCCAGGACACTGTCCAAGCTGTGTAGCTCAGAGCTATCACCACTCTGTTTTTCGGTTGAAGGAAGGATTACAAGAGCAGCCAAGCTGCAGCTGCAGCCTTCCGCAGTTCCACGTTTAGAGGTGTCAGGTTCGATCCAGTCTGGGGAGAATGGGGGCAGGTTAAGAGCTCACTGCGGGGCCTCCTTGCCCTTACCACAGGGCCGCTGTGCCAAGGCAACGCCAGCTCAGGTGTGCCTGGGCCACAGCAATCGAAAATACAGAAACACGTGGAAGGAGCACAAATCCACAGAGCAGCTAAGCAACTTCTGGTGCCCTGAAATCAGGGCAAGGTGATTTGTACGACACTCCGTCAGAATGATTTTTTTATTTGGGATGACAGAAGGGAAGCAAATGAAAAAACAAAGGAGGTAGTGACTACCTCTCTGGAAGACGTATAGAACACAGTTTATGTCCCCTGGTTAAGTCAGTTAATCTTCCCTCAGAAATGGCTGCAGTTAGCAGCCCCTTGAAATGGCATTGTGCACAGACAGTAAACCCCAAACAGCTCCCTAGCTACCACACTACAAACACAACATTTCCTTTGGGACAAAAATGGAATGGAATTCCATTCCGTAATTCCAAGCATGGAATGTTATTGGGAAGGGGGATTGGTTTGTAGGAGTTTTGGGGCACGGTTGGCAGACATAGGGTCTTTGGTGGCCATTTTCTCCTTGCATCCCACCATTCACTATGCCCCACACAGGAGTGTGTCTGTGCTGGCACAACAGCTTGCAGGGCAATGATGTGGACTGGGTTAGGGAGCTGATGTGGGAATAAGGAACATCTAGGGTTTTGAACCCAGATCCTTGAAAAACACCCCAAATACATTTGTACAAGTGAATGGGGTGACACAGGAAATGCATGATGGAATATTAATGTGCATTTGTACACCTCTTTTGCATAAAAACACTGGTTTAATATGTGCACACTTGCACAAAGATGAATGTTTATGTGCTTGTACATTGAAGTGGTTTTTTTTCAGAGTATCCTGTTCTTGAGAACATTTGTAATTCAATGCCCTTTGGTTGTGTATTGGATCCGGCTTTTCCAAAAGGAAACCTGTTTTCTAAATTTTATTAAAGAAACACTTTGACAATATAAAGAATTAACTCTTTTCAGTTTCTGATGTAGATGCTTTCCATTCTCGATCTATGTTAAAAAGGCCTTTACAGCTGGAACAACGATTTAACAAAAAGAAACTTCCCAGACAGTGGTGCAGAAGTGCACAGAAGTGATTAACAATCAGGACCGAGCAGGAAAGATTTAGATTTCCTAGGATGTATCAGCAGTAAGTAAATTCAGGATTGATTCGTGCACTAATTCTATCCTTTCCTTTCTGGAAGCCAGAACATCTTAAAGGCCTCTACCTCAAGGCAAAACTGGGTATTTTCTGCTAAAGATCTGAAGTGTGGGTTCCCAGGCTATGTAGTATTTACCAGTTTCCTTATGTGGACAAGGAAAAAGTCCAGCCCAGTGGGAAACATCGTCATCATATATAATGTTTAATTATGGCCAGAGATTAAGCAAAACAGGATTTTGTTGAAATGTAAATGGTTCTGAACCTGTACATACAGTTTTTGAATATGAAACAAACCGATCTGAAGCACACAATTATTTTTTGATGTATTAGTTCTGCACCCTAAGGTAATTTTTAGTTTGGCTGGTTTTCACTTTATGATGAGCCTGTTTGGTCAGATCCAGTGCAGATTCAGGGCTGCTGTTCACAGTGCCTGTATTTACAGCACCATGCAAATGAAAAAAGGGGGTTCACCAGGTACTGGCAACCTAAATATGAAAAAGTGTAGATGTGTGGGCACAGAGGAGTGCTAGGCACAAAGACCGGGACAAGCAGAGGTTTTCAGGAGTACGGCTGGAAGAAGCAGTCCAGCACCACATTCACAGTGCCCTCGTTTGCTCACCCAACCGCTCCCTACCGGAGGCAGTTTCTGCCCGACCTCCCAGGGATAGTCACATCTTCCCTCTCTGGTTTCCTGCCCTGTTTCGGTTGCTGCTCCCTCTGAGACATTCTGCAAAAGGCATGTCAGAAATGGATTTACCTACCGTCTTCAAGGAAGGAATGACCCAAGTGAGGACACTGCATAATCTAGCACAGGAATGCATTAAAGCCAGGATAACATGCTTTAAGAGCATGCAATGCAAGGTGACAAGGTCTATGCTGGTCTGACCTCCAGAGCAGTTCTGATGGTTTTGATGGGATTGTTCTTGAAGTATGCTAACATGTTAGATCAAGCTGTGGCATGCCTCTGGTCTGGTAAATAAAAAGGGGTTGAGAAATTCTCACTCTTCTTGGCCCTCTGTTCCAGGATGTGCTTTTGTCCCCACTATTTGTTTGCACCATGCTTTCAAGAAAAGTCCTCACCAGGGTGACACTTAGAGGGATCATTTTCAGCCTGTCAGCGGATTTGTGTAGCACTGAATAGAGCTTCCCAGGGTACCTGGCCTTAGAAATCAGGAATTTGTTGGACAGAACGCGAGTTTCCATTTGTGTGTGCGTGTGTAGGGAGTAGTCCCCTGTGGGATTAAAATGCCTTTTCTGCTGTCTACCCTGACAGCATCGTTGGCACAGTAACACAGTAGGTCAGAGCAGGGCTCCAGAGGCCATGCTTGCACCTACTCCCACTCACTCTCCATCTTCCTTATTGTTTGATTTATTGCAAGGGGGAGTTCAGCAGTTCCCTGACATTTGCAGAGCGCAGATGTTGTGACTTCCCCTTACAAGGCAGATGTGGGTCTACCCTCTCAGGGTAGGCAGCCAGGGTTTATGAGGGTTGGGACATCCTTCCCTCCCATGAAGAAAGCTCTGCTGTGCCGGATGCTGCTCAGCTGTGCGTGTGCACGCAGGGGCTGGGACCATCCCTCACAGGCGCTGAAGGCAGAGCGTGGCTGCATGCACAGGGGAAGGAAAACACCTGCAGGCAACAGGTCCTCAAATGCTCCCCCGCCCTGGGCAAGCCCCTTCTGCCCTTTTTTTGTCCAAAATGTGTGTGATTAGAGCTCAGGCTTCGTGATGATGACCTCTTTTCCCGTGTCCAGCTAGGGCCAATAGAATCATAGGAACATATAGAATCAAAGAAACACAGAACAGTTTGGGTTGGCAGGGACCTTAAAGACCATCTAGTTCCAACACCCCTGCCATGGGCAGGGACACCCTTCATATGATGGTAAAGGACTTACAATAAGAAAACCCATCAACATTGAGCAGAAATGCAACATTTCTAGATCCCACTGAACAGAAATTGGCCTAAACACACCCAAAGGCTGTCAGGGAAGGAAACTCCTTGGTGGCTTGGGCAGCTCTAGGCAGTATTTTAATGCCCTGCAGAAAGCATTTCTCTACTTGCCATCACAGGTTACACTTACAGTAAATGGGGCTGATTACTTGTCTGACTTCTAATAGGCCCTGGGAATAATGGATTTGTGTCCTCAAATATAACTGAAAACCAAGGGAAGAGGGTGCTCATCTTCTCTCTCCTTGGTAAATGAGGACTTCCTTCAGCCTTTCTGTCTGAAAACCTACCTGTATGCTTCTAAAGCTTCTGTATAGTGTTTTTTGCTTCCAACTAGCTTTTTCTCCAAGCGCCACATCTCTCACATGTGCACATCACTGAGACCTACCCAGAACTAAAGTGAAAATGACATGCCTTGGCTGGGACATGCCTTTTAACATCCATCCCACAACACACTGCATTTATGCAGCAGCATTTTTGCATCCTGCTAATACCTCTGGTGTCTGTTAATTTCCTTCTTATCTGAATACTCTCTGCTCACTTCCCATAGGTGCGTTTGATTTCTCTTCCAGATGCCACGCATTTTTGCCTCCCTTGCGTTTCATCCTGCTGACTGTGGCTGTGGCCCAAGCATAACTGTTGGCGCAGACGGTTTGTGTGCTGAGATGAACACAAGTTGGTCAATAAGGCATTAACTGACTGATTGCATTGGCATTTCACAGCCTGTGCCCTTTTTATCCATTTCCAAGTCCCTGCAATCCCCTCCTACTTTATTTTTTTTTCTCCTGACCACCCTTAGATTAATGGCTGGCATCTTCAGCGGAGTTTAAATAGTTTGAAGGAAACAGCTTTCTCCTTGCCTCTGTTCATAAGTTAGGGAAAAGCTTACAGGGTACAAGCAGGGGCAGGAACTAAATGGACTGGCTCTACAACTTTGTTGAACCCTGCTGTGGTGATAGATAGGACTTCTAGACAAGGAATAAAGCTGTATAGCAGCAAGCCACAGTCTGTTCCCACCCAAGAGAGACCACCAGCTCCTACACATGATGAGAGACAAGCAGAACTGGGGAAGTTTGGGAAAGGCAGAAAGAACAACCATTTATCCAAAGTTCCCCTACAGCTCTGGGGAGCAGTGCTCAGGGGACAAGAAACACTGGCTGCTGTTAGCCACCAGGCATTCCCATCGCTTGCTTGGATGTGTTGCCTGGAAAGGTACATCCCAAAGGAGATGTTGGAGAAACCCAGCTGCAAACAGACTAAGCTCGGTGGCCTCCTGGGAAGCTCCAGGAGAGGGTGCTAAGCTCTCTGCCATGCCTAGGGCATGGTCCTCCTATGGGGAAGAGACAGCTTCCAGAAAACTGGTCCTCTGTTTCCCGAATTTAGCTATTTGTAGACGTGTTATCACTCTGAATGAGTTTCTCTTTTTGTTTCTGTAGCTGCTGGGGAAAAAAAAAAATTGAGTAGGCAGTCAAAGACTGTTTACCATGGCATGGGTCAAATGGTTTGTCTGGAGATGTGCTTTCCTTGTTAAGTAATGTCATGGTTTTGGCCCAGATGACAACTGAGCACCACAGAGCCACATGCTCACTCCGTCCCTGCAGGGATGGGGACGAGAAAACATCAGGAAAGGTTTGTGGGGTGAGACAAGGACAGGGAGGGATCACGCACCAGTTATGGTCATGAACAACACCGACTTGACTTGGGGAAGAAAAATCAATTTAATTTGTTACTGATCAAATCAGGGTAGGATAATGAGAGGTGAAACCAGATCTTACAAACACCCAACAGATTTGTTGGAAGTGCCATAGGCAGGAGGGTCTAGAGGGCAACAGCTTTCAGATAATTGTGCCAAGATCGTTGTTTCTCCATGATTTAGGCCTGTTTACTTTGTTCTGAAGAAGTTTCTGTTTTTCCAGGCTCTCAAACCTCAGAGCTTATTCCAGTCTGCCCTTTGGTTCACGTATATTTCAAAACCCAGGAAGACCTCCAAAATGGAGAAAGTGTGGCCTATATGACAGGATCTCTGCTGGTGCGCTCAGAGTTCTAAGAAAGTCTGATAGCCAACAAAACTACAGACAACCCTCATGTCGTCCTACACGGAAACCTACAAAAAAGGATTACCCAACTTACTGATCATTGTGGAACAGTCTTTTGCAAGCATATTGTCCTGACACCTTTGTTTCAGCAACTTGTTAGAGGAGGTTCTTCCATTACTGTGCTCAGAAAAGGAAGAAGAGAGAGGGTATTGCTCAGTGCTTACCCACTCTGCAGCCACGGCATTTGCAGCAGTACAGGGAGCACATGCTGCTGAACCTGCCCTACACAAACTTGGCCAGAAACGGGAAGCCAACCCACCTCCTGACCAGAATTGTCCTTCCTGCGTAGTACCATCTGGGGAAGGGCCTCCCCATGAGTCAGATGGAGTTAATGTTACAGATAAAATGTTCCAGAAAGACAGTCCCGCTTCCTCTCTGCAAGTAAAACCGTGCAAACTCGTGCAGATAATCCCACCCAAATGCCCCGGGGTGAGACTCCAGGCACAGCAAGAAGCTCACACCAGGGACTATAACTGCAAACAAGAGCACAAAAGGAAAATAATTCCTTTAGCTTCCCATGTGCAGAAGAGGGAGGAAAAGGAGGAGAGCTTTCATATTGCTGTCTACCATTGTATGAACACAATAGCAAAGACCCACTGATGATCCGCCCTTCTCAAACACATTTTTCCGTGTTGACTACATTTCAGCAAGGGGCTGAAGTCCCAGGCAGCGTCAGTTCTTACTCTTGTCATGAAAACAAACACCTTAATACTGTCTTTCTTCACACTCGACAATCCGTTTAGCCTATACTAGCTGTCACAGCATTCACACAGCAGCTCAGCCACTGGACAGATTCATGAGGGAAAACAGGCTTTGATGATTCATCTCCCTAATTATTGTGAAGCCAAGGAGACATCTGTCCTGCTGCCACCCGGGCTCTGTTACTTGGGTCTTTTAGAAATCAAGTATGGGAAGGAGGGCAAAATTACAACCTAATTGTGAATTGTCCCAGGCTGCCAATGAAGTTAAAGCAGAGCTGTCCGAACGCTGTGTGCGCTGTCGCAGGGGGAAGGACAATGGGTTCAAGGACAGCTATAGCAGAAGTCAGTGGCTGCTCACTGTTGAGCATTATCATTGGCAAAAGCTGACACTGAGACTTCCCCCAGTAAAGGAGGAAAGGTGAAAGATCCCAGGGGATTCATTGCTGGCAGAGCTCCTGTCTACAACCAACAGTGAATGTTGGCACCCTCGTGCATTACCATCACAGTGAGCATATTCTCAGGGTCTCTCCTTCAATCTGCATTTCTGTGCCCTTGTTTGTCTCAGAGAGGTGTGTGCAGGGGACTCACTGTGCATGCATCGCTCTTGTGAGTGACTCGCAAAAACTTTGTTCCCAAACCACATCATCACTATCCAATGGCTACTGGTTTTCCAGGTGTCCAGTATGGGAGAGGGGGAACCCCAGACCATCTTGCCTTCCCTGAAAGCACCAGATCTTAACTTCATGTCATCCATGGGCTTGGGCAGCTCCCAAAATAGTCATAAACTCAAAGAGCACTCCCATGACTCAGAACTGTTTTGTTTGAAAATCACGGGAGTAGTTAAGGTGACCAGAATAAAAGTGAGAAAGCACTTGTCTAAACAAATAAAAGCTTTTTGGTGGTGGTTTTTTTTTTTTTTTCTATTCAAAAGGAAAGCTTCAGAATATTTCTGAAAAGGCATCCCTCCCCCACATCTGGTCTTGTCAGGGAAACTGATTTCTGCTTGCTGAGTACTCCTGAAGGACACTAAGCTGGAGGTGGGTAGTTTTCCGCAGTGTGAGCAAAGGAAATGGGTTCTGAGCACTGGAGCTGGCATGGGGAGGTAGCAGAGGCCCTGGCCTGGAAGTGTGGAGCGGAGATGTCTGCCTGAAGCCCCTGCTTTAACTTGAAGCCTGGGATCAGCTGAGGGGTGTTGTGCAACTGAAGCCAGGCATCGGGGATAGCTGAGCTCCCTTTGACTGGAAATTGCTCACTCCAGTCTCTGGTGGCCCTTACCCTGTTTACATGGACCTCAGCAACCGGATGACTGTCTGTTGGTGTAATGTGAGTTAGACATCCATTTTAACACCCTCCTTGCCTGTGCCTCAGAATCTTTTTCCACACACTGGGGTTTTTGCTCTCTGTTCTCTCACTGCTGCCTTCCTTGCTGCTGGTCCTGTTACTGGTGTGCTTCCCCACCCAGCCAGGCCCCAGCTTCTCAAGCACACAGACTGCAAAGCAACCCTTCTGGGGGTTTGCTTCTTGGCTCTCTTTTAATCCTTCCATGTTGCAATATACCTGATCCACTGTCTGTGTGAAGGAACAGCATATACACTGCATCTCCCAAAGATCGTCCCTGGGAAGTGGCTACCTCCCTGGGTGGAAAAGGAGCAAACAGCCTTCCAGCAGGTTCAGAGATGAGCTGCAAGAGAAAGGCAGGTTGTGTGTGATGGCTTCTGTGGTTGCCAACAGCAAGAAATGCCTTTCAGCTCAGCTGCAATTACCCAAGTGCAGAGGTGTTTGTGTGTGCTGCGGGAGCCAGAGGAGCCAAGCAGCCATGGTGGGGACGGGGAGAAGGGAGCCTGGAGCAGGTGACGGGACCTCTGTGAACAGCTAGCAATCATCAGGGCGGTTCTTCTTAAACTTTATTAGGCAGACAAAGCAAGTGCCAGCCCCCTGCACAACAAAAAAAGAAAAAACACACTCTTTTAGTGCAATTTACAAGCACAGATCTCTGTGAAACAGAACTGTGCTGTGGGACAGTTAAATGTTTCCCACTTCCCCAAATGTTTAGAGTGATGGTTTGGGAGCGCAGCTAGGGACAGAAAGCGGGGCTGAGTTGCAATGCCATGAAGTGAACAACACCATTTGCTTTCAGAATCATCAGTGAGAGTTTGACCTTTCTGTGCCCACGGCATCCTTTTGCTCAGGGGTTCAGTTCACACCAGGGCATCGCTGCCCTGCTGAACCGCAGTTCTGGTGTCACTTCCATAAGTCAGTGGTACAGAAAGATCTGCTACTCTGAGCAAGAAAAAATTAATCTCTGGGGAGCTGAGACTGATTAAGCTGGGGAAATGGGGTTACCTCTAGTCTTTTGCTCTTTCAGAATAGTTTTCTTGTGCACAGAGGGAGAGAAAACAAACAGGTGACGCTGAAAAAGGATGGGGGAATAGAGATAGCAGCCAGCATTTGGGTAGCAGAAATGCATTATTATAGCAAGCTGAAGTCTCTATTCTTTTACTGGCTGCCAGGGAAAAAGAAGAGAGGTGAGAAGAAGATTAAGAGAGAATTAATACAGTGTTGCTGATCCACTTAAAAAAGAACAATGTGGAAATTAGTAAAAAGCTTTGATGTTTAAGAAGTGAGGCTTGGCTAGGTGGTAAGAGTGGAAAATATGTAGAATGTAATCACTTTCTTTACACCAAAGTCCAAGAAAAGGGTTTTGGTCCTAAGATGGCAGTGAAAGCAGAATGAATGGCAGGTGTGGTTTTGGTCCTCACCTGCCTGCCTTTAAGGTTCAGTGATCCTACTTATATCTGAACCAAAGACAGAATCAACTTTGGCTTCAAGAAGAGATGGTTTTTGTGGCTTGTTCTGATTGCCCACTATCACATCTTTTATATTTTTTTAATTATCTCTTTATTAGGCCTTTCAACACCAAATGGCGCCTGTATGTTGTGCCCTGCTCTTTCTTATTGCCAGCTCCACGGGTCCATGCACTGTCCCCAGCTCAGTGTCACCTCACCACAGCCTGCCCCAGGGGACACTGAAAGCAGGGAGGTGCAGAGAGACACCAGCAGATCTGCAGCCTGCTTTGGATCTGCCTCAAAATTGGTCAGAAGTGAATACTTCCTAATGGGTGGTCTCCTTTACATTTTGGGCCAGCATTTTTGTTCTCTAATACATTTCCCACTGCTGATACAGCAATTGCAAGCGGCTAGGGAAATGAGCTGGCTGCAGTGTATGGGTTCAGATGTCCCTGGTCATGCCACTTGGCTCCTTTTTACCAGCCTGCCTCTTTTGGGCAGGGATCATATGTACAGTATTGTGCCCAGGGTGGAGGCAGGGAAACGAGGCATGTCCAGTTTGGACCAGAGCTTGACCATTCCACTGTAAAATACACCTGTAATGACTTAAAACCAAACCAGTTTACTGAAGTGCTGTTGATCAACAAGGCCGAGTTGCATTTTTGAAGGGAACATGCCTGAGGCAAAATCTGTTCAGAGGGCAAAGCATTCAAACAGCAAGAGATATTTCTTTTGCAGTTTTCCACATCTGGACCTCCCACTAGGAAATATTTCCATGTCTGAAAAGCTTTCAGTAACACTGAACTACTTCCTAGTGGGATGCAGTGCACAGAAACAAAGAAATAATATATTATTTAACATGTTAAAAATAGAAGTAAAATAGGACTTGAATATTGCTTTGTATACATACATTTTTTATTAAGCTGGTTTAATTCTCCATGAAACAGCTCATATGGCCCTTAAAAAAAAACTCTCATATGCCTGGCACAGATAGGATAATGGGAAAATTGATCAAACTTGGTAAATGCATACACAGCTCACATCTAGTGATTGTCTGATTAGTACCAAGGGTAATTTTGTGCACTAAGCATGAATGATGTCCATCTGCCAGCAAGTATTATAATTTTCCTGCGGAATTGACATGTGACATAAGAGCCTTTTCCATTAAAGGTAAGAGCTGTCACTGATGTGTAAGCAGCAGGTTTTTCTTTGTTAGCTATGTCCCAGCACCAAGGGTTGGTACAATGACTACGTGTAAAACACTGATTGATCTGTTTGAAAAACAAGCTGGGGCAGGGCATTACATGTTAGCTCAGGCAAAAAGCCTTCAGAGAGTTTGCCCAAATATCCTTGCTGGTTGCAAAAGTTCACTGCAGTTCAACTGACAGATGTTTGGCAGGAAAGAGCGATGAAGGAAAAGAGAGAGGTGGGTGAAAAAACCAAATCTCCTCCTTATTTTCTAAATAACGTAGCAAAGAAAGCAGTTGAACATGAAGGGCAGCACGAACAGAGGGAGCTGACAGCTAACATGAACGCTGAAGAGGATGTGTGGGGGTTCCTGTGAATCCATGTTTGCAGGTGAAACAACAATATATATAAAGGAAAACCACAGTGGGCACTGACATGCAACCAAAAAAATCAGGGAGCAGAAACACACTCCTATGCAACCACTTTCCAGTGATGTGTTTGGTGTATTGCCTTTAGGAAGAACAGTCACCTACCTTGGGGGAAGCAAAATGTGCTGGGAGCTGATACTTGAGGTGTCTTTGCATACACCTAATACACCTTTATTACACACAGGTATCACTGATCTGTGGGTGCTGACTCCTCATCACACTGTTTTAATCCTACATTAATTCCGGCTGCCACTGAATGAGCTCTTGGCAAAATGACCAGGGCTGGGGCAGCTTAGAGGACCAAAACATGATGTCTCCTCCAGGGGTGCACCCAAATGCTATGAGTTTCCCTGCCCAGGAGACCTGCAGGGAAATCCTCCCCACCTCTGGCTGTCGCAGTGTGAGGAGCTTACATTCATCTGTCTGTGGCTCTGGTAAGGTTTGCGTGGGGTGGATGCCTGGTTTTCATTAAGAAATCCTAAGGAAATAGTACCTGAGCCTATGTTCAAGTTTAAGGGGGTAAAAACAGGAAAATAGCCTGTGGGAAGGGTAGGATTATTTGCAGGCAGTAGTAAACACTTTCGGGAAAGACGGGATTTTTATAGCACAGGCTTTTTATCATAAAGATAAAAATAGGGCTTTTTTTTTAAGAGAATGCCCTACAGACCCAATGTGTATTTGGGTCTTCCTCCAAAGATGTTCCTGGTCACACAGGCCATCCCATGAAGCTGAAAACAGCCTCCCAAGCTTTACACAAGCAGCATAAATGGAAGAAGGGCAAGTCTTTGCTGCCCGAGATGCAGTTTTCAGCACCACGTCTCCCATGGGTAAAGACATGACTATTTACCCTCAGCTGGGAGCTCAGCTAGTCAGACCGCTGCACAGTGCACCCACTGGCCAAGAGATAATATCCACGAGGCTTCAAATCCTTGTATGTGGACTGGGGCTAATGTAGACTCCTCATCTGTATAGCAACCTAGCAATTCATCTGACAGCTCAGGAGCAAGACAGAGGTATCGACTGAGCTAAGGACCACAGCTTTCCAGGGCACCATGTCCTACCGCTTTTGAATTAGGATGATTTCAACTACAACACCATGACAGTGGGCAGCTCCTTTAGTGATTCCCGCAGAAGATCTTCAGAAAACAGCTGCTCATCACAAGTTAGCGCCTTTAGGAAATCTGTATGTTTGTGCTGGTGGTACCAGAGTAGTAAATGTGATGTGGCAGCTGGGGTTCATAAACTGGTACCCTCAGTTCTCTTCTGCAGTTATTCCGGTTGATCTGTGGCCTTGTTCAAATCACCCAGTTTCTGTATTTCCATTTTTCCTTCTGGCAAAGCTTACCCTCCTCTAGGAAGAAGCCGCCGCGGTCTACCCAAGGAAGCCAGTGTCAGCCAGGTCCAAAGCCAAGCAGGGGAGGTGGCTCCTCGCAAGGTGGGTGAACGCTTCCCCACAGGTTGTCACGGACGTGACCAGTGCCAGGGGAAGCCACGAGCACTGCATGGCATCTTCCTCTCTTGCTGGTGCCTTCACCGGAGGGCCACACCACATCACTGCAAGAGCCCTGCATGTCACAAGTAATGGCAATGGCTGCACAACAAGGGGATGCCTGCAGTGCCATGATTGCCTTATAAAGTGAAGTCACAGATGGCTAAGGACAAAAATACATGAATAAGGTATGTAACAAGGTGAACCAGAAGTGCCTGGAAATGAAAGAAAAGAAGAACACCCTCATCAACCTAACACCACTTTCCTTGATGACACTGTGTGCTTGAAAGTGGACCACTGCTGCAGAGATTTTGGCTAGCCCTCAGCAAAGCATGTCAACCTTGTTCACCATACATCCGTCATCAAGCTGGTCTGCAATGTTTCTGCTGCAATGCTTCCTCAAAAGGCCCAAGAGAAATCATACTATGGTACTGGGAGACTGGTCAAGACCCGGAAATAAATTCTATGGAGATTACAAAAGAGACAGAAACCACATCCATTACAGGAAAAGCCTCAAGCTAAAAGTAAAACTCAGGGGAGTTGCACGACACCCTGTCGCAGTAAACTTGCTGCTGGTTCCTAGACATCCATTTGTGGCCCCAGCTGGCTGCAGGATACTACGCTAGTGGGACCAATGGCCTGCACCAACGCTTTTGGACAGTTTCAAGCCTTAAATTTCCTAGTACATGAGAGTGACTTCCTTGCCTTTCCACTGACGACTCTAGTGAAGAAGATTGAGAGGGATTAATCTATGTGTGTGAAACTGCCACAGAGCCATTTGCTTTTATGAAGGTGTGAGTCACCCAGCTGAGGAGGAGAGCAGCTTCCTGGCATCTCTTAGCCCAAGCACAGGCTCTGTGTCTTCCCTACATGCCAGAAAGTCTGAGAGGGGGACAGCCTCTCTTAAAGTAGCTATTTTGAGCTGTTGTTTTCCTGCTGGAAGCAAGCTGAAAATCACCCAGCTAAGCCAGTGCTTGTGCTGCTCCTGCTACAGCAAATGGGTGGGAAACCTGCGTACCCTTGTCGTGTCCCAGTTTGGATACACAGAGGTTGTTCAGTGCTCCTCCTGCAACCTTAAGGAAAAAGGAGGGCTTCCTTTCGCTCTGCTGAACCTGTGGGCTGTTCAGCACCTTCAGGCTTTGATCACAGCAATAGCTAAACAGCAAAAACGAGAACAGTACAAGCAGCCACAAGCACAGAACACCTTTATAGCTCTACCAAGTACAAGCTACCCTTGAGAGTAGCTTTGCCAGGAAACAATATCCCATGGTTAATATGGCATAAACATAAAAATCCTCAACAACCTGCTGAAATATACATCATGGTGCCTGAGGACTGCATCATGCTTCCTCAGGTGGATGGGAACTGGCTTTCTCTGGAGGCGTGAGCACTCATGCCTGCGCTGATACCAACTGAGTATCATTCATGTACATATTATGGTTCCTGGGGCATATGCAAAGCCATGGAGCCCCTCTTCCTGGATCATAGCTCATGTTTTCACAGTGCAAGCTAACAGTCTGCAGTTGTTTTGTCTCTGACTTGCTGTTTCGAGAGGTGTTCAGACATATGCACACTGCTGCTGCTGGCAGGACCAGAATGGCTGAGGCACTGAGGAGGGCCAAACCCTGCTGCTTCCAGCTGTGTCTCGGCATGTGGTGAAAGCACACCTTTCAGTGAGAGAGGGGAGTGCTTCAGCACCTGACTTCCAGCTTTTGCTGCAATCCTCGCCTCTTCCCTCTCTGCTCTGGGGGTAGAGGTCTCCAATGAGCAGCACACCATCACTGATACCTTATTTTAACATCAGTCCAAGAGCTTTCCATGAGCCAGGGATCAGGCATCATTGGAGCAGCATAGTAACAAAGCCTGGGGTACCTTGACAGCACAGCAGTGGTTACTGTGCGCAGGAAGATCTCCAGAGCACCAAGAGGTTCACTCTCACAGGGACCTGGGGTACCCAGGCAGTACCAGAGATGTGAAGCCAAAACAGGACATGTGTGGGAACAGGGCTAGTGCACATGGCTCTGCTGTGTGGGACAGATGAACTGACACGAGGCTGTCAGGTTTCACCTAAGTTTGCTGGTGTGACCTGATGCCCACATCCGGCCTCGCCAACCCAGCCTTTCTCTTCCCTGCTAAACATCTGCTGAGTGGAAAGAAGAGGTTGTCCCACGATGACACCACTCCTCAGACCTCAGAGGTCCCTTGGAAGAAGCGTTCGTCTCCCTGCCCACTATGTTCTGCGAAGCAGCAGCAAAGACCCCAGCTTCCTATCCAAGCACTTTCCAAAACTGCATGCAAACAGGGCTGTGCTGCCTGTAACAGGGACGATTCACTGCCACCCATCCTGGCCGTGTGGAAGAGCTCAGCCAGGTGATAATTTTCCACCACCTTGTCAGAATCACATCAGCCTTTTCCTCTTTTCCTGACTCATCAAACCAGCGTGACCTCAGCAACCCTTCACAAGCCTGCAGCGTGGCATATGTGCATGAAAATGTTCTGCTCCAGTGCACCAAACTGGGAGGAATTGCAGGCCGAGCCGCAAGTGCCTGCCAGAGAAGCACAGCCTTTGAGCACACTTAGCACAGGGAGACTGGTGTTTCTCTTGGTACAAACAACACCTAAGAAGCCTGCCTGTCCATGAAAGCACCAAGATCTAAATGCTGCGGTCCAAAAGGAAGGCAACTGTTTCCTGCTGCTCTCCCAGAAAAGAAAATACCTCAGAGGAAAAAGAAGTGCAGAGATGAAGAGATGGATCTGGCAGATAAACAGAAAGAACTGGCATGAAAAGAATTTTCTGTTTATTATTTTTGTGAAAAGGGAGTAGTACCATAGAGGGGAGAAAAGTTTGCAGTTGTAGCAGGTGCCGAAGGCCAAGCCAGCTTATCTTTTGAACGTGCTTGAGCATCACCTTAACTTCCAGCAAAAGCCTCCAGCACTGCAGTAGAAAAGCTCACCCCAGAGAAAGTAAACAAATGAACCAACCGTAACAGAATGGGGAAAAAAGGGTAGGAAAACTTGGTGAAGAGCTATTTGAGAAAGAGCAGAAGCAGTCTGAGAGCCTCTTAAAACTTGAGAGGTTGTGTTTAGGTTATGGCACTACATATCTTCTGCTGAGCACTCAGATAACAGAACCCACTCGGTGGCTGGCAAGGCTTGCTTGTGCAGATACTGTGATGGTGCAGAGGTTGGATAGGAGCTGGGGGGTGGCATACGGCAGAAGGGATTGGTAAACAAGGAGCAAGTAAGAAAAATATGTTGCTCTGCTACATCCATCCAGAATAACCAGGCCTTGATGCTCAGCAGGAGTTTTACAGTCTAAAAACATGTGAAGGTTATGTTGGGAGGGTGAAACGCTTGCAGCTGCCACCCCAGAGGAAGATTGTGACTTTAGGAGAATGTTTTAAATTTCTTTATAAAGTTTACATTGAAATAATTTTATTTTCTTCATTATTATTTGGAGAAATCAAGTTTTTCTTGTTTCACTCATGTTTGCAAATTGGGAAAACTACCTCTGCAAACACCAGAAAATTTGGATGAAACATCACAGATTTTGGGAGAGGCGTTCAAGCTCAGGCTTTTTGCAGTGGGTCCTAGGTACACCCAGGCAGTCATTGAACCTGCATAGTCACCTCCACGTTAGTGGGAAGCAGAATGAGATGGCATCTGAGGACAGAGGGAAAGGAACCATGAATCAGTTCCCCAGAGAAACAACAAATAATTTTTCCAATTTCACCACTTTTTGCAGAAGTCTTTCTGAGTTTCAGTCATGTCAATCCGTATTGCCATCCTGCTGCAGTCAAGCCAGATGTCTGATGCTCCTCTGCATATCAACATGGTCTAAAAAAACAATAGCAAAGCCAAGTAAATACATCTTTTGTTTGGTGCTCTGAATTCACTAAGATCTTTGAAAAACAGTTGAAACAACTGCTTGCATAAGAAAAACATCTTTGGGAGTGTCATTCCCTGACCTCCACTTTTACACTGGGAAGAAGTATTCAGTCAGCCTTGGATCAGCATAAGGCATTCATTAAATTTTTTTTCATCACAAACCTAGGAGGACAATGAATTATATCCACACCCAGTGCTGTCATGTTCTGTCAGCATAACCAAACACATTCAGAGGTTATCTGTGCTCTGAAAACAAAACCACAGGCTTGCTGTTCTCGTTGTTTCTTCCTTTAGAGTTCAAGCTCCATCTTCCCCAGAGTTGTTACCGAGTTACTGTGTCGGATGTCAGGCTTGATTTCATACTGGCAATATACCAGCTGCTTCAGAAGTGGAAGCGTCCCTTCCCATGGGCACCAGTAAGGAATGTACTCAACCCTCGTGCTTCTTTTCAAAATTATCATCAGCCGAGTATGAAGATCTCCTTAAGCCGCAGAGGCTTTCCTCAAGACTTAGTAGGAACATGTGCTGAAGGGCACCTTGAAATGGTGTCTGCCTTCCCTGTTGGTATCAGTCAGCCTGGTCATACTAACTTTAAACACAGGTAACTCGATTACTGTTAGCTGGGCTGTTGCAGACAGTGTGGGGCTCCCCTTTTACCCACACTTAACGCTCCTTGAATTGCAGGCAATGGAGGACCTGAGGTAAACTGTGACTGTGCAGTCTGCTGGGCTTAACCCTCTGTATTTAGCTGTGTGGGTTGCAGTTTTATATAACAACATCAAAAAATGAAGCCCGAGGGTGTGGCTTTGCAGGTGGGGAGGCAAAATGTTTTACTTCTATATCTAGATGGATTAGATAATGGTGACTGCAAACTGGAACTTAAGAATGATGACTGCAAGCTCCAACCAGTGCAAGTCACATTTTTTCCTGTTTTGTTTCAAGTGAGTTCTTAACTAGGGGTTTTTTTCCATCTCTCTGTTTCTACAGTTTTACAAGTTCGTTCCTGCAAGCAAGTCAGTATGGCAGCATAAGGGCAAGCTTCTTTTTTCTATTTCCTGTAAAGCTTAAAGAAATTATTCTCTGATCTGTAAAGCAAAATAAAGCCCCTTTTGGAGCCTCTGACACAAACCAACATGTGATCAGCCCAGCAATAATCTTATCAGGCTGCATTGTACTTTGCACAAGCCCCAGCAAAGAGGGGCAGCTGGCATTTATTTTTAAACTTAAAAATGATCATGAGAGATGGAAGTACTTTGGGAGGAATTAGTCATGGTTCACAATGATAATCTTTGTTAATGAAGCTGCAAGAAGGCTTCTATCCAGAAGCGGCAAATAATGAGGTGCAGAAATGTTTACAAGCCTGTAGAGAATTCATTAACAAAGGTCCTGTAGTAAAAGAGCTGAAGGAGTCTGCAGGATTTGAAGAGTGATATTTATACCAGGGACAATGTTAAAATGCCAGGCTGGCAGTACACACAGAGGCAGGAGCTCAGCTCGTTAGCGGATTGCTGTCTGCGTTTGTGCAGTCTTGCATTCCCCTGAGTGCCCTCCTTCTCTGCCTGTTGAGGGAGCAGGAAGAGGGAAGGCAAGCTTGTGGCTGAAGTTACCTGTGATTTGGAAATCTCTGCAATTTCCTCTGTGACAATATCACTTGGGGTCTCCGTGGGTGTCCCCTGTGCCAACGCAAATGCATAACTTCATGCGCAATTGCAAGCCACGGTGTGAGGTTTCTGCATGAGCATTGTTGTCTGAGTCATCCAGAAATCAAACCATTGTGACACCCCAGCAGCCACCACAGAAAAGTGGTGATGAAGTGCCGTCTGCAAGGGGATCACCACCCGGCTCCACTGCTCACAGGCGCATGAGGGGTTGGTTGTGAATAGCAGAGTGGTACCCACCTTGCAGAGACACGACAGAGGCCAAGTGGATGTTCACACCTGGAGGGTTAAAGCTATTAAAAAAGCTATTTGATTCCACGCTCTGGGCTAAAAGTGACAGACGGGAGATCTTCCCAGAGGGCCAATGGAGTGTGAGGGACAGCACATTGCAAAAACAAGACCTACTAGATCCTGGACACTCAGTTGTTGCTAAATCACAGGACATTGCCACGGACTACCCAGCCTGCCACGGCTCTAAAGGGTCACGGAGACAGAGATCCCTCAGTGTTGGATCTCTTTGTGCCTTTGAGGAAAACAGAGAAGCTGAGTGAAATGCAAGAGAACGCATGGATTTCTGTGCTTCCTGCTGCTCAGAAGCTGGAGGTACTGAGCCTCATTTGGCTGTCAGACGCACAGCACTATCAAATGCTCCGTGCTGTATTCCTTCCACGGGAACAAGTCTAAAGGAGTTCGGTCCAAGGGATGACTGTACGAATGAACCCTAACTCCCAGTAATTGCAAAGTGCCATGGCCAGTTCCAAAACCCAGTCTAGCAGGAGCACAGTGATTTAAAAAGTCAGGCACAGCTCTGCCGTGCAGGTGTTGGATGCTGGGCAGGGGTGGCAGGGACACATTGGATCCTCTGCAGCTCCTGGCTGAGGAAATGCCTTACAAGCAACATTCATCCTTCCACTGTCACTCTTGCAAAGGATCTGTCAGCACCAAGCTGAGACTGCCAAGGATTTGAGGTTTTTTCCTCCTGTTCTCTGTGAAGCCTCTTGCATTTCCTGGGCAGGAATGATTACCATAGGCTGATGACTGCTTGGTCTTGCAGCATGGGTAACAGGGTCAGCAGCATTGTCCCCTTCCATGCCCCAGCACCTACAGCTCTCTCTCTCTGCTCCGAGGGCTGCTCATTCTCATGCACAGCATGATGCTGACGCAGGAGATCCAGGAGGTGTGATCTGCCCTTTCTCGCAGCAAGGAACAGCGTGGCTTTGACATGTGGGCACTCTCCCTGCCCCTCTGTAGGTGATGGTACTAACCGAGGGTGTAGACAGATACTTCTAGCCAAGGTTGAGTAACATTGCTATCTGGACTTTTAGTTGAGTTTTCCCTTTAGTATCTTCAACAGTTTTATGGCTGTATGAGGGCTGCCCAGGCAGGAACACAGCCAGAGGGTCAAAGGCAGTGATTACTACCTTCCCTGCTAAACTTAAAGGAGGATTGACAGGAAGACACAGCCACTCCAGCAGTGCACAGCAAAGGCAACTGTAAAAGTCACAGTAAAGGAAATTCTGGCTAACCACAAAGGCAAAATAATTTGCCGTGAGGTCAGTGAAGCAGTAGCGCATTATGGTGAGACTGGCAGTGTAATATCCCTCCTTGGGAGCTTTCAAAACTGGGCTGAATAAAGCCCTGATCAACTTGACCTGGACCTGAAGGTAACCCAGCCTTGTACATGAGGCTGGATGAGAGGTTTCTAGTGATACCTTTCTGCCCAGACTAGGCTGTGTGTCTGCATCTTTTTCCCTCCTGAAATTCTACGTAGCTGCAATATCTCATCTCACAAGAACTCTAGGACTGGGAGAGAGGTTCATTAGGAGTGATGATTTTACACCAGAAATACCAGCTTGCAGGAGATTTGCTTGTTTAGGAGAAGGAAGAAAATTTCCAGAACTTCACAAAGTTATTGGGGCATATACAAAATCAGCACAACCCAGCTTCCTTTTGTTTATTGTGGGTAGAGGTCTGGTCTCTTGGGTTTTTTTGCAAGATTGCATGCATAGATTCAGGGTTTCTGAAGTCCACCACCACAGCCCTCAATAGGCAACTGGTCCTGAATGGAGTATTTAAGGGAGTGGCTTGCTTTGCCTTCTTTTTTTATTATTTTTTTTAATTTTCTTTTTTCGGTTCAGATTTCCAAAGAAATTTCTTAGACTTGATCGTATTTCAATAAACACTTTAAAAAAAAAAAAAAAAGAAAAACCCGTTGTAAATATTGGATAGTCACGGATGACACCAGATGGGAGCGGACTAGTCAATACGCACGAGGGCAGGGCTGCTGTATGGAGGGGCTGGGACAGGGGAGGAAGGGGCCAACGTTGCCTCATGCACTGGCACAGGAGCGAAGGGCAGCCCTGCCCTGGGCAGGCAGAGCCCAGCAGCCCTGCCAGCAGTGCTGGAGGCAGCTCTATGTCCTGGCATGCAGCAAGCCATACAGGGCCGGAGAGGCTGGTGGTAAGCGAAAGCTTCTTCCCCCACTGAGACAGCACAGGGAGGTGACGCTACCTCCGACCTTGGAGGTTGCCAAACCTCTGTTGGATAAAGCTCTGAACAACCTCATCTGATCTGACATCTGACCCTACTTGGAAGTCTTGAGATGTCCTGAGGTGTCTTCTCCTCCCTGTTACTTTTAATTTGTTTGATGTCTTCTTTGCGAGTCTCTGGAGAGGATCATTGCATAGATACAGAAGATACGTAAGCCTTATCTTCAGACTGGGGTGGATTTTTTCTCTCAAAGACCTAGTTCTTCCAAGGCTTTGTCAGATGCTCACAAAGTACAACAAATTGAGAAAAAAACCTCCAAACTGTGGTGTCCTTCCCCATTCAAGTTGCTCCCTTAGGATTTTATGCAGAAAATCTCTCTTCTTGTGAAACCACTTCTACACACCTGATTTTTTGCACAACCCCTGATGATGCAACAGCGAGTTTCTGAAGCTCTGCAAGTGTTTTAAGATTATTTTCAGGAGGTGATTGCACTATTATCATGACCTCTGTCAGAGTGGTCTTTGGGGAGTTTTCAGAGCTTTATTTGAAGAGGGAGCCACCCTGGCAGCTGCTCTTCCCATCTGAGAAGTAGTAAGTAGCTCTTTTTCTCGTGTTTTGTTTTAAAGGAGGTTTGTTGTTTTGTTTTTTGGTTTTGGTTTTGGTTTTTTTTTGTATAGCTCAGAGACCGAATCAGGGAAGAGTAAAAGGCCAGGGAGTTTTTCTGCCTGGCCATGAGGAGCATCTCTGGCACTACATCACTTTCCCAAGGGTACCTCCTGCTGTCGCACGCACTGCCTCTCTGCTCCCAGCACCACCAAACCTGCACAGCCGGGATGGCAGGGACAAAACCAAGGTTATCTTCCAGGAGTGCTGATACTTTGCAGCCACCAAGACACAATGATGTTGTCTCCTGATGTGGGTGCTCAGAGCTGCCCGTGCCCTCTTGTGAAATATGTAGTGGTGTTAGCATACGTGCACTCGCCATCGGGCTGCCCTGGTTCGGTCCTCTATAGCAATTTCTACAAGTCACGCACTTACTGCTGTGATAAGTTTGAGCGCACGTCAGTCCCTAGACAGCCACATCTGCTGTGTTGCCGGGTGTTGGAAATACCACTGCTGAAATAAACCCAGTCCAGTGGACCAGCTGGTGTAAGACAGAAGAAGATAACTACAATAACAGGATGCGCCACTGGCAGACAAGCTGTTGAGCCCAACACTTTTCAAAGGTGCAGCCATCGCAATCTTGTCTTCATGTCAGGAAACGAAAAAGAAAAGGCCATTTAATGTGGAAGCAATAAAAACACTGAGACACCTTGCTCCCCACCCCCCCCCCCCCCCCCACCCCAGGAAGCAGTAGCAGCAGCGCTGAGATGCTGGTGGGACACAGGAATGTAGAATGTCATGGGAAAGAAAGCCAGAGAGGCAAAACCAAGGTTATCCCTCCAAGCCTAGGCTCTTCCTAGGTTAGCAGCTCTTGTGCCGTGGCTGCACGCTGCTGCTGAACTGGTATCGAATAGTTATAATATTGAATACACGCTTTGGGATGCCATCCCACCAGGAACATGAGAGTCTCTTCAGCCAACGAGCTGGCTGTTGACAGCGCACAGCTGCTGTTCAAGGGCTGCTAAGCCACTGCTGCCTGGCCATCCTCGAAATTCCTGCTTATTTCACTCTTGCAACACTAAGAAACCAAGGTTAAACAGCAGATCTGCTGACTCTCCCCTCCAGCTGGTTCAATGAAATAGGAAACCACGGAACGTTTTTAGCTATTTAGAGCTGAAAGCTCATAAACTTCATAGATGCTCCACAGGGTAAATTAGATGCTTCACATATTTTATGCTAATGGTTGGTCTGCTGACAGCTATCAGGTGATAATGTGTTAGCCTTTTAATATTAACTGCACTGAAAAGCCATCACAAGGAGGATTACAACTGCCTAGGCAATTATTTATGCTTTACGTCTCCATTATTTCTGCAGAGGGGAAGTGTTTTGTTTTCACCTTGTTATTCAGTGGGTGCCTTAAGGTTTTCCTGATCTGCATGTTAATCCCAATTCTTACAAGAGAGGATTTAGATTTTTTGCTATTTTAAATCGAATGTAGGGACAACAGCTATGAGGGTTGGAACAGCTTCATTGAATTTTGTTGCACGTTTTGATTCTTTACCAGAGGCAACACACACGTTTGGCTGCTAACACTCTGGTGTAAGGCAAAAATTTGTAATGGGACTTCTAACAGCTTGCGCTCGTGTAAGAAGTTACTTTTTGTTTAGCAGACACAGGCTTCAAGCTGTCCTGAACATAAGCGACTCTCTTTTGCTCAGTGTTTCTCCCTTTATCCTCACAAGACACGTGGTTGAATCAGTTGACTGTCTGCAGACAGGAAAAGCTGTCCAAAATACAGTGTGACGCATGTCAAGGATGTCCCTCCTGGGAGCACACTGCTGATCCTTAGATGGTGGATGCTGTTTGGAAACCTGCTAGCAAAGGCAGGGCAGTTTTGGAGCAGGGGCTGCTGCCTCTTGCGTGACCAGGGAACTGTATAGCTCGTAAAGTTGTAAGCACTGCGATGCCCAGCGTCAGCCTGAGCTCAAACTATACGGTGTGAGCCGAGCCACCTGGAAATCTGCTGGGTTTGGGCTGGGGCTGCTCCCTAAACCAGCATTGAGCAAACTCTGCCCTGTGTTTTCTAGAATTTACCTCCTCAGAGAGTGGAAATCAAGTCCTTGTTTTATTTTATGCTGGTTATCATTAAATTATTTAGCAAATAGTTGGATGTTAAATACAGAAATGTCTTTCTTGAGCTTATTTCTATTCCTGAAGTTATGAGATTTGCTGTTTTGTTAATCAGCAGCTTTACACTTTTCAATTTTGCATGAGACTGACATTCTTGAGCTGCAGCACCAGCGAGAGTCCCAGTTCTGCACGGGGTTTTTCCCAGTGTCAACTTGCGTTTCATTTCTTCATTCTCTGTCAAAATAAAGTATCTGAATAACCTTGGAACTGAAAGAAACAGATCCACCTTGACATCCTTACAGTAAAGGAAACTCCACAGTGTAGCGAACGTGAATTGAGAGTCACGGAAAAATGTTAACCTCTTTTCTTAAAACTGCAGAAAAAGGAGTGAAAATGTAATGTGGTTTGTTAGTAAATATTTGTTTATTTCTAGGCTTGGGTGACATTTGCCTTCATTTGGCAAATCTTGTATTTAACTCGAGGACTAGATACAGGCTTTTAGAAATGGAAATGGGATTTGGTGCAGGTTTCACCTCTCTCTGTACTTAGCAGTACAATTAATAACATTGCAAATAAACACTAGGGTATAAGCGGGATTCTTTTTCCTGATATAATCGTTCTAAGAAATTATTTAACTTAAATGTGTCCTTTTTTTCTATGAGTTCTGTGTCTTCCTGTTAACAGAGTAACAGTGGCAAGGTTTGGTCCTCTCTAGTATAACGCTTGAATAACTAATATTTAGTTTCAGTAAGAAGCAATGCAAAATAATGTTTTCTATTACCACTCTAGGAAATAATCAATCTTTTGTTTAGACTGCATGTATTTCCTTCTGATTACACTTTTTCACCCTAAGGAGGAAAGTGTTTTAACAAAAGATGTAGGAAAATTCCAATACCGATCTTCACTAATCAAACGTTAGTTCACTGTTACCATTTGCCTGAAGAATAAAGTAAAATTCTGTCTGTCATAAAATCTCTAGTAAATCTCCCTCCTAAATCTCTCCAGAAAGAGTAGTCACGGTAGCATTAGGCCAACTGCTAACTGATACCCCACCTGTGGACTTTCTACCATTCTGCTTGAATGAGTTCATCATGAGGTTGGGGTACAGCTGGAATATTTATGCCTGCTCATATTCTCAGGGGTTTTTTAAGTTCAGTATTTTGGAAGTCTTCAAAGGAGTGTAGAACACATGACAAGTGAAATCATATTTACCACAGGTTTGGACTTTCTAAACTGCTTCACATCGGATAAGAAAATCTAAAAGATGGTTTCCAGAGGACCAAAGCTCCTCCAGATGTTCCCCTTGCTAGTATAGACAGCAGTTACAGCATTCTGTCAAGTAGAAGCATTTTTTGGGTATCACTATGGATTATTTGTGCGATAAACTTAATTACTTTTTTCCAAATGGGCATATAAATTTTATTGACAGCATTACAGAGTGTATCCAGTTATACAGAAGAAGATAACCCAGGCTGTGCAGGGGCTTTATCAAATAAACAGTTTTCCAAACCCTGTCCCTTTCAATGCTTGTCAAATAATGATTCAGCTTTCCAAATGCCTCTCTGTGATCTTCCAGCTACCAGCCTTCTCAGAGATGGATAATTACTACAGAAAGATACTGACCACTTCCAGCTCACTGGTGGTCAAAATACTGCAGCCTCGGATGAACAGTGTGATCCAGAAGCAGCAGCTGAGCCCCAGTAAGGACCTCAGAAGTAATGTACACTAGGACCCAGCCTGCAGACAGGAGGTCCCAGTTCTCACCATGGTTTTTTAAATCTTTTTAAGGATCCAGCTTGGTCTTTTTACTGTACCAAACCTTTGAAGGTTGTAAAGTGTACATTTTCTTCGGTGCCCAGTGACTGTGTGTGAGCTGCACAGACAATCTCTGCCAAAGGATGATCTTTCATCAGCACTATATTGAAGGTCGGTGAGCCCCTTCCCTATAGGTGAATTCTAACAATGTTTTCTGCAGTCATATTTTTTAAGAGTAAAAGCTTCAGCCTATTTTTTGAGACTATCAAGTAGTGGTTCCCTCAGCTGTTTTTGGCAGTGGCTCCAGAGACTTGATCTAAGCTTCAGCATGAATCTGGAAATGCGTTAGACTGGATTTCTGCAGCATTATTTTATACACGTATCTCCAGTGATGCTGTTCTACATTTAATTTTGCAATAAGCAGGTATCATGCTATTTTCAGCAGAAGTTAAATTTTGGATTCATGCTGCTGGTACTTTCCTGCAATTCACTGCTTGTTAGAGGCTCTTCTATGATCTTTGTTCTTCTCTTTTTCTTGGAAGTTCTGCTTCAGCATCGTCTTTTCCTCAGGCATTTGCAACACTTTTGGTGTAACAAGCTCTCTGTTCTGTAGTTTAATGAGTGATGGGAACTGGGTTAGCTTTTGATATGTTTTGATTACACTCTGTATAAAAACTGTCTGGTTTCTCCAAATGCCATAAAGACCATATTTTGCCCTGTGATTTGCCATTTTGTCTGGGTTTTGGTGGGGTTTTCTTCCCCAATTTGAATTAAAAATTTTTCTCATTTACTCTTATCTTCTCATGTTTTCTAAAAAACAGCCTAAGACAATTTTTAGCCAGTTTGATAGAATGATATTTGCACATTTTATCACTATACAACCAGGAGGTGATGCTAATATATTGTTGATTAGGCAGAAATGTAATGAACGCTTTGAAAACCCAACTAAAATATAAAAATGGTGCTGCTGGGTTTTGACTTTTGACTGCATTGTTACAAGACCCATCAGTCAACTCTGTGTGCACAGGTGACTACACCTTAAATGATGCAAAATATCAGTGGGTGCTCGACTTTCTAGTTATATTTAATATGCATATCACACTCAGATATTTATTCCAGCATCCTGGTAACTCATGGTAACAACCTAGGGGCAACATAGCAGTAATATATTTATTTAGCTCTAAGTCCTTTGCGGGCTAGTGTGTGGTTTTAGATATACTGGCTATCTTGCCGTAGGCATATTTTACCACATCTATGTATGAGTAGCTAAATCATATTAATTTTCTAGTTGTTTCATGATTCCATGATGCATCAAACATATCCTGAGGAAGCTGAAGTCTCTGCTGCTCCCCTCCAGCCCTCTCTGGAATGCTGAAAAGTGTCACAAAATCCTTCAGGGACATTTTTCAAACTATTTTCTGGTAAACTCTAGGGTCACTCTGAATTTACAGAGAAATACCACTGTCTCATGCACACTGATGTCCTGGTGAAAGTCAGGTGTGTTTATAAACCACATCTTCTCAAATACATACAAATTCACATAGCTGAAGTACCATTTCTTCCAGGTAAAGGTTTTTGTCTCGGGCCTGCAGTCATAAAGCAATCTTTCATCTCACAATACAGAAGGTGTGGCCCCACTGGCTTTAAAAAACTAAAATCAGCCTCACAAATCTGTGCATTATTAGTTTACTATCTTTGCTCTGTTTAAGTTAGAGCATTATGTGACGAGAGGCAGCTGGTGACACCGTGGCGTTTGCCTAATTCCTGATGCAGGGAGGAAGCACGTTGCTGTCCCAGCCAGACACTGCGCTCATGGGACATGGGAGCCACATACTGGTCTTTCTTCCAGTGGTTTCCTCTCCATGTGCTCCTGTGGTTAACATCATCTGCCTTCCAGCCCCTCCAGTGACAGAGCAAAACGGAGTAGTCAGAAGGAGGAAACTGGAGGAAGTGAGGAGAAAAAAATGCTGAAGCAATAACATTGTGAGAATTAAATGAAAAGTGCTCCTGCTCCTGAGCTAGGGCTTAAACTTCATAGCTCCGTCAAGCCATGTGAGACAGCATAATAATAGAAATTAAGAACAGGATCTGCAAGTCAAAAAGCATGTGACTGGTTTGAGACATGCAATGGTAGCTGCCCTCACCCAGGGCCACATTGCTTCATCCTCTACACGGACATTATAGGTTTACTGATTGTACAGTATCTTTAGGATCAGCCTCCCAGTGCTCTTTGGTTTTGGGTAATCCTTTAGACAGAGTAATTTTGAAGTGACAACTCAAACAAATGAATTTCTTTTTGCTGTCCTTGAAGGAAGCCTGGATTATTCTGGAGAGGGGAAAAAACCCAACACCTTTCACCCTGCTAGCAACATCCATGATACAGGTTTCCTAGCATTAAGGCAAATTTTAGAAGAGACTTAAGACTGAATTTTAGTTGGATCTTCTTGCTTTCAGAAATATTTTAGTATCTAAATACTCAACATCTGACTAAAGTGCCTACTAAGTCTTTTTGTTCAGAAGAGTTGATGCTCTTGTAGAGCTCTTTGAATGGGAACTTTATTTGTCAATAATTGCTTCTAAACTTTTCCCGTTGTTCCTGTGCACAGCTTAACTGACAGCTAAAATGGTAACTTGTGGGTATTGTCTTTTTTGCAAGGACATGATGCCACAGCTATCAAATTTAAAGCATGATTTCTTTTCCTAATGCAAAAAGATGCTGGCATATAATTGCAGTGTTTACAAAATACAGGTTTTAGTATCAACCACAAGTGCCTGATAAGTTTTATTTCTGGCTGCGCCAAGCTTCGTGCTGAGCTGTGTGCTGGCGACTGCTGTTCGGATGAGATCTATGAAGTCTTGCAAGTCTGGGGATGGTGGGATCGGTACAAAATTGGCTACCTTTGCCCTTTGTTTTGTTTTGTTTTGTTTTGGGGTTTTGTTTTGTTTTTGTTTGTTTTGTTTTTTTTTTTTCCAATTTGAAATCTTGAACATCTGGGGACTGGGAAAGTTTCCTCTCTGTGGTTGGAAGGCACAATGCCTACCGTAGCAGTTCACTGTATAGCCTTACTAACCTCCTCTCTATAGATAGACTGCTCTCTTTCAGAAATTGGGATGGGGAGGGGAGACAACTAGGAATTTGCCTGATTTAGTTGGGACTGGTTAAGAGATCAAGAAAGCAGAAATGGTTCTTTTTTCCTACGGTATTTTTTCTCCTAAGCTGAAAACATGGCCCTCACCACTTACGAACCTGTCTTGTTGGATGTCCTGTCCTCCAGTCACCTGCCCCTGCAGCAGCAGGAATGAGAGAAACCCTTGCAGAAATGGGCTGGCTGGTACCTCCCACATGGTGGTGTCTGACCGCGGTCCTTCCCACCCCCATGGCACCCAGTGTCCGGGGCAATACGGCGGATCAGAGTTACTTGCGTTAATCCCTTTCTGCAATGTTTTGAGTCCTGTGCAGGTCTCAATTGAAAATCAATTAATTGGGAGCAGCCACTCACAGGGACCTGACTTAACTCTTCACGTACCAGAAGCAAAAGGAGGAAGGTGTTTTGTTGATCTGAAATAGGATTTAAGAAATCTAAACCTTGGAAAACACGTAATTGTTTTGCTGTTCTCTTTCATTTAATGTTTTAATTGCTTCCAGAGTTAAGAGTCTTGATGCAGCTGGAGCCTGGTCTGCTTGCCCTGTTTACCTGAATAGTTCAGGACAATAGCTTCAGGACAATAGCTGCAGGCCTACCACTGACTGCAGCACACTCCTGATTGGGTCACTACAGTCTGGCATAAATGATGGCTGATTGCAGTGATTAAGTAAGCATAATGCAGGGCTAGGGGCTGGAATTTGCTCAAACTCTCCATGGCATTTCAAATTTATAATATTAACGTTTCTAAAGCACTCACTGAGTTTCTACTCAGAACTGTTAAGTCATTTTACTACACCATGTTTTAAAAGTTTAGTTTTCTTTCTTTTCAGCATCTTACCCCAAACCAGTGCAAGACACAGCTAACAAATCTGTAAGACTCTCCAAGCTGACCATCTGTTTACTCCATCAAATTTAGAAACTGATGTTGACAAAACCTTTGCACTGTGGCAATTTTTCTGCAGATATTGTCTTGGCTTCCTGCTCGACATCATGGAATGGTCTGGGTTGGACAGGACCTTAAAGACCATCCAGTTCCAACCCCCCATGCCATGGGCAGGGACACCCTCCACTAGACCAGGTTGCTCCAAGCCTCATCCAGCCTGGCCTTGAGTACAGCCAGGGATGGGGCATCCACAGCTTCTCTGGGCAACCTGTCCCAGTGCCTCCCCACCCTCTCCATGGTGAAGAACTTCTTCCTGATATTCAATCTGAATCTACCCACTTTCAATTTAATCCCATTACCCCTTGTCCTGTCACCTCAGGTCCTTGTAAAAAGTGTCCCCCCAGCTTTCTTGTAGCCCCTTCAGGTACTAGAAGGTGCCATAAGGTCTCCCCAGAGCCTTCTCTTCTCCAGGCTGAACAAGCCCAACTCTCTCAGCCTGTACCCATAGCAGAGGTGCTCCAGCCCTCTGAGCATCTTCGTGGCCTCCTCTGGACCCCCTCCAACAGGTCCATGTCTTTCCTGTGCTGAGGACTCCAGGGCTGGATGCAGCACTTGCAGGTGGGGTCTGTTTGCAACCAGCAAACTCTCCTGCAACGTGCCACTGCAAGGAATTAAATTGATTTCTATACTGTTTACTTTGGGTGGATGTTTCACAGAAGAGAATAAATAAAAAGAAAAAAAAAAGGCAGTGTATTTCCTCATGTCTCTGAGTTGGAAAAGCACCTTGCTGAGTTTTCCCTGACCAAATTTTCCTCCTGTGCCACAGCCAGGTACTGTGTCAGTGCCTTTATCTTGGTACATATGAACAGCTGCACGTCCCTGTGCCCCACGTCTCACCTAGCCAGCCCTGAGCCGTGCAGAGGGTGCCTGTGCTCTGCCAAGGTCAGGGTGGAAGGCAGTGCTGCAGAGCGGTGAGCGCAGGCCGGGCACCTTGGAAGTGGCTGCCACTGCAAGGCTGGGTGCTCGCCCTGCAATTCCAGTGCTGCATCCCTCTGCCTAACCAGGCAAGGGCCTAACGTCGGCTTAGGAGGTGGGGTAGGATGGAGATGGCTGTTTGCAGAATCCCAGCACACACCTCTTCAGCTGAGGTTAGGATGCGGTCACACCAGGTCCACACTCGTCGAAGCACCGAGCATGCCCCTAACACAAACACCCTGAGCAAACAGCACCCAGCTCCCATTCTGCTGGAAGATTCTGAGCACCTCTCACCGGGTCTGTAGAACAGCAGGATTGAAACTCAGGTGTTTCATGGGTCGCAGTTTATGTTAGGCCTTTGTTCCTAGAGATCACAAGGGAAAGGTGCCACAGGAAGGGCCAGAGGAGATGACAGCAGATGACAAGCCACAGAAATGTCCAGGTAGAGATGAGCGAGGAGACACAAATCAACCTGGCTCACATAAACACATGGCAGCAAAATTAGATTAAAAAAGCAGGTGTAGGCTGAACAGAAATTGGATGACAATCTAGACATGCACCTGCTTTCCACTCCTGTCCTGGGGCTGCTCTGCCCTGTGCCTCTCTGCTGCAGACCAGCGGTTTCTGCCTCCTGGGCAGGGCACTCTGCATTTTCTTTTTTCTTCTGTTTTGCAGCTGAATATCAAAAACATGAGCAAGGCTTACGCCTGCCTGGCCATCTGTTAGTGTTTCTTATCGACTCAGTGCAGTCGGCAGCCAGTGCAGTCGGCAGCCAGTGCAGTCTGGCTTTGATCTCACTCTGCTTTTCCTAGACTTGCTGCAAGACTCCCCCTACCTGCGTCAGCCCGCAGGCTCTGCCCGTGGAAACCTCAGACTATTAGAGACTCATAGAAACTTTTAGGTTGGAAAAGACTTTTAAGATCATCAAGTCCAACCGTTAACCTAACAGTGCTAATAGCACCACTAAACCATGTTGCTAAGCACCACATGCACAACGCCTCTGAAATCCCTTCAGGGGTGGTGACTCCACCACTTCCCTGGGCAGCCCCTTCCAGGGCCTGACCATCCTTTCAGTGAAGAAGGTTTTCCAAAAAACCTCCCACATAGCTCTGCCTCAGGGACAGTACACAACCATGATGCAATCTAGACAGGGCCTGTACAAGAAAAACCAAGATGCAGGCAGATTTACTAAGGAAGGATCCTCTGGTAGCTTAAGAAACGCTAGCAGGCTCCAGAGAAAGCTGTTTAAATTTGTGACACATCAGCAGTGGTACTGTGGCCCTCAACACTCTTTGACTCACCCTCCTTCATGTGCTAGGCACAAGCTTTCAAGGCTTGCTGCAAGACTCAACCTCGGTGCCGGACTTGGGTCAGCACCCACGCTCCCAGCTGTGGTCCTGTCCCTGATGCCATGCCCTGCCGCGCTGCCATCTAAAATGTACCCAACATCTGAAACTCATCACAGTTGCAAAAATAAGCCACGTGTGGGCAGGGGGCTCTTCCCTCGACACAGGCTCTAGTTTTCAGTTTCCCTCTTTGGCTGCCCTGGGTGACCTCCCTGGCACTGGCTGCGGACCAGGAGCTTGTTGCAAAGCCGCGGCAGTGACCGCATGGTGTCAGCTCCCCTGCGAGAAGCCTGGGAAGGCTCAGCGAGTCACACCATTTTTGGAGAAACTGCTAAGGAAGTTCGAATGCCTTTACATAATTATTGTGACATGAGCCGTTCAGCAGTTCGTTTATCTTCTCTAATTTTTTTCTCGTAAGCTCATATGTTCTCCCTCAGTTTAATACTGTCAACTCTACCCCTCGCAGGGAAACTCATGAATTTACCGCCTGCTATCAGACACTGAGGATGTAGCTACTAAGTACATTGCTCCTGAGAGATGCTGACTAGCTCTATCTCTGAGCAATTTCAGGCTACACCTAACCTCCTGGGACACTACGCCCATTAGCCCATGACCTAATAAACCCCAAATGATACACACCAATCAAGGCCGAGGCAGGGAGCATCCCCTCCTGTGTGCAAAGCAACACATACCCTGTGCAATCCCTTTCCCTGAAACAAGCCAGCCAGAAGGGTGGCTACGGTGGATGCTGCCATGGTCACTCCTCTGCCAAGACATAACACTCCCCTGTCCATGACACAGCCCAGCCTCAGGTGAACGGCCAGTATGTTGGTATTCTGGAGGCATGAATATCCACTGAAGCTATGGGCCCAGCTTTAGTTCTGCAGATGTGTATCGAAAGTTCTTGTGTTGCAGACACAGGGGTTAGCCTTGAATTGGAAACATCACCAGGTGTAGCTGCTTTTACCATAAATCAGATTGTTTTTCCCTCAGATGGTTAAAGGAATGATCTTTTCAGTTGCATCACTGTCTGCAGGTCCTCCCATTAAGTTGACCTGGTGGCTTAGGAGTTACACTGGGCTGAAGAACATGATTTGACAGGGCACTGACTCTGCCCTGGGATTTCCCCGGAACACAGAGTTTACTTCTAGGCACAGACCCAAAGAGACTCCGTTCTGCTTCGCCTTACAGGAGCCATGTATGAACAGTTTATCTTTGCACAGCTCAGGAAAACAGTACCTTTGGCAAACTCTGCACAATATTACAGTGACAGGATTTCTGAGGAAAGTCCTTGAAGAGCTCTTTCGTGTTGCTGAAGGGCAGAGTGGAAACGGAACTGCTGAAGGGTGCTCAGATGGAAAGCAGCTGTGAGAAACTGAGGCTGCTCCTGGAGGATGCTTTTGCTGCGGCTTGTTTTTCTGCTTCAAAAGGTTTCTCAGCCCTCACAATCTGAGCAAGGGAGACATGGCAACCCTAAAAGGAAGGTCCTATTTGTCTTAGCCATGACATTACATGGGAATCTACCTGACTTGTTATCCTCACTGCAGCCCCCGGGGCTCTGCACAGGGAGGCACCGGGCTGTTCTCAGAGCTCTTTGCTACCCAACACTCTTGGTTCTTCTTGATGGCCAGATGTGGTCTGCAGCTTGAGTCAATACCATCTCAGAGCCTTGCTCTGACACAGAAAACATGTGATGGTGCCTGAGTTGGCTTCACATCTGTTGCGTGGCTGTGATTTACACTAACTTGTGGGCATGGTGGCAGGTCACTTGATGGTGTGTTAAAGACTGAGAGGTCGCCATCAAGATCCCCTAAACCACGTCTCCCTGCTTTCATCTTTCCTTCCTTCCCAAGGACCATTTTACTTCAAACACATTCTGGTCTGGGGAGCATTTTCCCTAAGAGAAAGGACTTTTTGTGAAGCAGAGCTCGGTCTCACACGGCGCAGGAGGAAAAGCACGCCGCTGCAAGCAGAGCGGCGCCTGGCTGGTGGCACAGTGCTGGGCACTAGTTCCCTTTCCATCTTTACTGCCTGCCTCATTGAAATCATACCTTTCCTGTGATGAACCGGATGGTGTGACATTCAGCTGCAGATCAGGAGAACAAAGGCCGCAGTCAGCAGAGGGAATCACATGAGTGGGTTTTCCAGAGATGACCAGTTCTGTTGCCAAATACAACTGAATGTGGGCTGAGCTCTAAAAAAATTAAAAAGGCCCGAACAAACCAAACCCATACTGGGTTTTGTTTTCTGATTACTGAAAAGGAGTTAGCAACTTCCAAGTGATGCCGGATGAACTGGTGAAGATACAGGAAGTGTGCTTTTAGGCTTGATGGTGTAGAAATCGTGGCTACAGTTGAAGAGGACCAAGCCTTCTCCTCTCCTGGTGGCTTTAGCTACCCCTTCTCACCCATGCTCAGAATTAAGCCAACTGGCTGTCTGAGGATCTGTTGGATATGCTCACCCGGTGGTGGTTCCTGAACAAAACTAAGTCAGATTTATCATAACAATTAGGGGGAAGAAAAAAAATAAAGGTAGGATAGAAATCTCAAAGATAAGGATTTTTAAGTTAATGGAAAATTTGGTGATGCTGGGATAAAATTACTGGCATTCAAAGAGAGAAGGGAAATTCAGCTTCACATAGCTTTAACCACAGCTTGGAACACATATGCACATTTGTTGGAAAACTCTTTGTGCCAGACCAAGCCATAAAGATGTGCCTGGCCTCCATGTCCTAATCCTGAGGGTCTGCAGTGCTGCTTCTGACAGATTTTTGTGCCACATAACCTACTTCAAGCCTGTTTCCTATTTTAGAGTTTGTTCACTGCAGCCAGTGGGCTCATCATCCTGCTTGTATTGTTGCCAGACCTGCAGCACGAAAACAATAACGATGATGTTAATGTTCCCAAGCTAGTATTTTGTTTTTACTCTGTGAAAACAAAAAAACCATACACAGGAATGCCTTAACCCTGCCAGGGTCTCAGTGGAAGAACAGTCATAATCACCCATATTGCACAGAGGGGGAATGAAGACAGCGAGGGTTTAACACTTACCATAAGGAGGCGAAAGCCGAAGACATGAAACAGCTCTCTAGTGACTGCTCTGCTGCCACAGGACGGACAGCTGTTTGTGCTTCAATACCTGTCCTCTTTAGTTCACCTCCTTAGGGGTTAACTGTAAGACAATGGCTAGAAGTATCTCAGCAACTAAGCTCCCTGTATTCACCCTACCATCCTCTCTCTAGAAAGAGCGCATTATTAAGTGCAGTTCCACATAGTGTAGAGGTGTTGCAATGAAAAATAAGCTACAGGTGCTGTGCAGTCAAACACATGGCAGAGAAAGCCATACAAACGTATCACGTGCAAAGGTAGTGCAGGATACAAGCCTGTGCAATTCTATCCACATTCATCCCTCCTCCATGTAGATGTATGTATATTAAAGGGACACTGGAAGTCTAATAATCAAGGAATTAGTTTTAAAAAAATCACCCCTAAGCAAACATTTCTGTGGTTTGGGCATCATCCCATCAGAACTAAAGGGAATTGATCTTTTTATGGGTGTACTTTGGCTGTCCTTTGTTTGCCTGACCCTTTCATGCTGGAGAGTAAGTAATAAATCATTCTTCACTTGCAATGCCAGAACTTTCTAGCCTTCTATTTTCTGGCTTGGGTGCAGTAGCTGTGCCAGCTACTGTTGTTTTGAATTCCTGTAAAACTTCCTTGTTTGTAGATACCATTGTGACTTTCAGCACTTCATCAAGAGAAGCAACGATGGTGAAGTGGTCCAGAGGTGATCAAAAAAAAGCTGTGCCATGGCAAACTGGAGCAGAGAGATCTCGTGTTTCTTGGCAAGTGCTGTATCAAACAAGAGGCAGGCTTTGAATTTGCAGGGGGGCACCTTGAGGGATTTTCTGGCGTCACAAAGTTTCCCCTTGACAACCCTGAGGGTCAGAACAAAACATCAAGTATCTCCCACCTCCCTGAAAAATCTGCATCAAGGACATCAAGTCAGTTCATTTGGCAAGGATGTGGAGGTATACTGGAACCTGGAGCTCTTCCAGCTACAACTGCACCTTGGCAGTGGAGCAGGAAGGCATCCAGCCCTCTCACAGGGCTTTCGGCAGCACTGCTATGTTCTGAGAGGAGTGGTGATGTGATGTGCTGGTAAAAGAAACGATTGAGGCATTGGAAAGCCAAACTGACCCTTCTTTTGCTACAATGCAGAAGATTTTAGGGGTTGAAAGTAATTTTATGCAGTCAAAAGGTCGTTTATGTAACAGGAAACCCTTTTACCAGATGCAAGGAAATGCAGCATCAATATGTATACACATGAATATTTATACATGCAACTCACAGAGACTGGTAAACACCCATTCCCTCAATGCCTGTGGCTATAAAGGATTACTCATCTGCCAGCACAAACACCCGTTTAACACATAGTCCATGAGCACTTCCCTGTATCTCACAGCTCAGTGCTGGTGAAACCTGCTCTCTTGGTTGGCTTGGTCCAGTTTTCCACCAGCTCCACTTCCTAGGGGCAGGGTTTACTGGAGTGTCACTCCAGAAGTGCCTCTCCAGTTAGTCATGTCCACTGGTGGTAGTCTGGGGGGTTTCTCTACGGATGTGGGGTTCCCACAGAGACCCACTGATGCCGCTGTGCTGTTTCTCATCAGAACCACCCTTATCTCTCCTATAGCTATTGCCCTTGCCTCTCCTGTTCCTCCAGAACAGCTCCAGACATCCCAGGAAACCTAGGGGTGCAGGTACCCGGTTGGATGTTTACGGGCATTTGCCTACCCCAGAACTGCTAGCATCTAAGTGCCTTGATGAGTCTCTCGCAGGTGGAAAGCCCAAGGGAGCAGCTCAGGCTGAGGGCTTGCCTTCGGGTGTGAAGATGGCGAGCGCGGGGGCAGAAAGGGTATCGTGAGGTTCGGAAGGGATACCTTCCTCTCTCTAGCTGTTCCTTTACAAGGATGCTTTTAAATTACTGGACTTTCATAAAGTTGTACCTGACTAAAAGTCTGTTTATTTAATTATTTCAGCAACCTTTCTGTAAAACTGTGTTCCTCCATAGGGAAAGGAGTATTTTTGTTATAAAATTATCATTGTGCTTGACAAAAAATTCAAAACCTGGTAGAAATCCTTGGGTATGTAACTACCACCTACTATTTCAAACCTGAGAAGAACAAGAGGCTGTGAGACCCAGCTCTATCAATCACCTGCACTTCTCACGTCAGCACTTGGATATATCAACGTCGCAGTCCAAGGGAGACTCTAGGTGGTGGGAGCAAGGCTGCTACAGGGCAGCAGTGCCAAACCAGGAGCTGTTTTTTAGGTTCAATGGCATCTCTCAAATGAAATGAAACAAGGAGATACTTTATTTCAACTTACAATGGTTTAAAGCTCTTTTTTAGTAACAACTATAAGTTGTGAAAGGGCGGGGGAGCTACAGTGCCAGACACAAAATGGGCAGACTGCTGGAGCATGAGCACTGGCTGTGCTTGGGTATACAAATATACCTGCCTGACGAGTATGGTGGCCTTCTACAATGGGATCACGACCTTGGTGGAGAGAGGACGGGCAACCGCTGTCATCTACCTGGGCTTGTGCAAAGCCTTTGATACCGTCCCGTACAACATCCTTGTCTCTAAACTGGAGACACATGGATTAGATGGATTGACTGATCGATGGATGAAGAACTGGCTGGTTGGTTGCACTCAGAGAGTGGTGGCCAATGGCTCAGTGTCTGAGTGGAGACCAGTGATGAGCGGCGTTCCACAGGGATCGATATTGGCACTGGCACTGTTTAACATCTTTGTCAGTGACATGGATGGTGGGATCGAGTGCACCCTCAGCAAGTTTGCTGACAACACCAAGCTGTGTGGTGCGGTCAACACGCTGGAGGGAAGGGATGCCATCCAGAGGGACCTGGACAGGCTGGAGAGGTGGGCCTGTGCCAACCCCATGGAGTTCAACAAGGCCAAGGGCAAGGTCCTGCACGTGGGTCAGGGCAATCCCAAGCACAAGGACAGGCTGGGTGGAGAATGGATCGAGAGCAGCCCTGAGGAGAAGGACCTGGGGGTACTGGGGGATGAAAAGCTGGACATGAGCCAGCAGTGTGTGCTGGCAGCCCAGAAAGCCAACCGTATCCTGGGCTGTATCCAGAGCAGCGTGGCCAGCAGTTTGAGGGAGGGGATTCCCCTCCTCTACTCTACTCTGGTGAGACCCCACCTGGAGTTCTGTGTCCAGCTGTGGAGCCTCCAACATCAGAAGGATATCGACTGGTTGGAACGAGTCCAGAGGAGGCCACGAAGATGTTCAGAGGGCTGGAGCACCTCTGCTATGGGGACAGGCTGGGAGAGTTGGGCTTGTTCAGCCTGGAGAAGAGAAGGCTCGGGGAGACGTTATAGCACCTTCCAGTACCTGTAGGGGCCTACAGGAAAGCTGGGGGTGGGCTTTTTACAGGGGCCTGAAGTGACAGAACAAGGGGTAATGGGTTTAAATTGAAAGTGGGGGGATTTAAATTAGATATCAGGAAGAAGTTCTTCCCAGAGAGGGCGATGAGGCACTGGGACAGGTTGCCCAGAGAAGCTGTGGATGCCTCATCCCTGGAAGTGTCCAAGGCCAGGCTGGATGAGGCTTGGAGCAACCTGGTCTAGTGGAGGGTGTCCCTGCCCATGGCAGGGTGGTTGGAACTCAGTGATCTTTAAGGTTCCTTCCAACCCAAACCCTTCTGTGATTCTATGAGAAATGGTACACACACCCTCCTTGTTAAAAAGCAAAACAAGAGCAGCAGAGAGCCTTGTTTTCTTAAAGGAATTGCAGGGATCTTAGCATGGCAAGCATTGGAACATTTGCTGGGTGAGTGGAGATGCACTTTCTACAGTCACTACGAAAGAGTGCAGAATTATGGTGTTAGGGCCATTCTGCAAGGGGTGGGACTCAAACTGAAGCTCCTGCTTTTCATAAGACAAAGAGAACATCTGACTTTTAATGGTTGCCCAACCAACCAGGAGAGAGAGGTGTCTGCTGGGGCCTGCTTCTCCCTGAGCTTTGCAAAATCTAAGTCAGTGGCAAACTTTCCATTTTCCTAGAAGTGGAAAAAACCCCAGTGTTTCCAGGAGAAACTATGATTGAACCTCTAACCCAAAGGCTGCTTCAGCTGTCCCCACTCCTCCCCAGCACTATTTTTCTCTGTGAGTAAACATTTTAGTGGGGAAATACAATTTCTCCTGATCCTCCCACTTGAGATAAGGATAGGAATTGGGAGAGGTAACAGGCAAAACATGGACTGAACAATGCGAGTGGAATAGTCGTGGGAATTTCAGTTGTTGTAACTGTGGTGGAGGGATGAGGAGTGGACTGTGTGTAAATTGCCCAGTAGTGTGATGATGTTATTTTAATTTTGGTCTTGGGAAGTAATTTTTATTATTGATATGAGTGAAGTTTGTGAAGACTGTGTGATGAATGGATATTTTAATGATAAATCTTAAATATGTGACTTACAGAGCCGAGAGGTGGAAAGTATCCATGGGGTTTGTGTGGTAGGGTTTTGGTAGCGGGGGAAGGGCTACAGGGGTGGCTGCCATGAAAAGCTGCTGGAAGCTTCCCCAGCCCCAAGTTGGACCTGCCTCTGGCCATGACCAAGCCAGACAGCAATGGTGGTACTGCCTCTGGGATAACACAAGGAAGAGGAGGAAAAATCCTGCAGAAAAAAAAGGCAGTGGAGAGAGGAGTGGGACATGAGAGAGGCATGAAGGCAGAGGCCAGTGCAGGAAGGAGGGGAGGAGGTGCCCAGAGCAGACTCCTGGCAGCCCATGATGCAGACCATGGTGAGGCCAGCAGTGCCCTGCGGCCATGGAGGAGCAGAGACCCATCTGCAGCCCGCAGAGGGCCCCATGCTGGAGCAGGGGGACACCCGAAGAAGGCTGTGGCCCCATGGGAAGCCCACACTGGAACAGGCTGCTCCTGAAGCACTGCACCCCACGGAAAGGACCCACGCTGGAGCAGTTTGTGAAGAAAACTATTGCCTGTGGGAAGGACTCACTTTGAAGAAGTTGTTGGTGGACTGTCTCCTGTGGGAGCGACCCCACACTGGAGCACAGGCAGAGTGTGAGGAGTCCTCCCCTGAGGAGGAAGGAGCAGCAGATGAACTGTGTGATGAACTGACCACAACCCCCATTCCCCGTACCCCTGCACGACTCAGGGGGAGGATGTAGAGAAACTGAGAGCAAAGCTGAGCCTGGCAAGAAGGGAGGGGTGGGGGGAAGGTGTTTAAGATTTGGTGCTATGTCTTCTTATCCCACTCTGATGTGATTGGTAACAAATTAAATTGACTTTTTTCTTCCCCAAGTTAAGACTGTTTTGCCCATGACAATAACTAGTGAGTGACCCTTCCTTGTCCTTTTCTCAATCCATGAGCCTTTCCTTGTATTTTCTCCTCCCCATCCGACCAGGTGGGGAAGAGGGAGCAGGAAGAGTGGCTGTGTGGTGCTGAGTTGCTGGCTGGGCCTAAACCATGACAGTAGGTAAATATTTTGCTGGGAAAACACAATTTCCCCTTCTCCCCCACCAGCACACCCAGAGTGACCATGATGTTGCCATCACTACACACACGCTGCTGATTTGCAAATGACCTGTCTGGCTACCCCTCCAATTGACAACTAAACATGGCTGGCTACGATGGACCACAATGAAGATGGATATTGCAAAAAACATCACAAAAAGCAGAAGTGGTGCATTCAACTCTTCCCAAATTCTGACTGCTTTTTTTTCCTTTATCTCTTGTGTAAATAAGTCATTCTCCTCCTTACTCATGTTCTTGTGATACAGTTTCTTTTCTCTGGCCTCTTTCTGAAGTTTCCTTCAGCGATAACTGTCCTCTCCCCTAGAAAATGTCTTTATTTTCCACCAGTGACCTCACTGTGGAGCAAAAAGATGACTGTCAGCCACAGTTTAGTATTGTGTTGGAGCTGCCAATGCAGCATTTCTCATGAAGCAGGAGAACTTAAAAGATTCACTAAATTTAGCTGCATTCATTGTCCTTATTCCTCCTTGGACCCAAAGGAGTTTCAGACATCTGTCATGCAGTAGCCACAGTATTGAGATCATAACCATATGCCTGAAGCCTAAGGCCCTGGTAGTAGGTGCTTACGGTACTTCTAGACTCTGCATCGGCTAACTTGTACCACACACGTTTGTACAGTGTCAGGGAGGGCAGACGGCTCCACTGAAGTCCTGCAGCAAGCACTGTCCTTGTTCTGCCTCCCACTACCCTTGTGGAGTGGTGGAAACCAGGTACTATTTAGTGGGTTTAGCTGGTATCCAGTTTAAAGCAGCAGGAGCTGCAAAGGCCACATCATGGCTGAGGGGAACTGCACAGGTAACACTGCCTGCTCTTGGCACCACGTCAGCAGAACGCAGGCAGGTTGCTCTACTCGTAGTCTCTTTGTGTGAGTAAGCCATCACCTCCTGCTCTTGTGCAGAACCAGGCATACAGCTACAGAGTACACAGTATTTTAATATTGTTTTCCCAGGCATAACCCCCTTCAGTCTAACATTCACACAGATCCTTTCCACCAAACAGTTAAAAAATAAATAATGCATGAATTCCTACGGCGTGGAATACTGTAACTTTCCACCTACTCTCAAAATGTATCACGCTAATGGTGAACACAAAGGTGGCTAAAAATCCATGTGAAATACCCCTGCATTAGCAAGCACCTTACGTAACCCTCTCATTCACCAGAGTAATGTGAAACCAACCTGTATCATGCTGCTGAAAACCAGGTCTGGATCAGACAGGTGTGCGTGGCAGAACAACCTTCTGAGCAGTAAAAGACGGTTCCAGAAGGGATAGCCTTGCCTAAATCAGCGCTCATGACAGTCAAACCACAACAGTTCTGTTACGTTTCACCGATTCACCCTGCGGCAGCTAGCACAACCCCTAACTTCTCTGTTCCTCACGCTTTCCTACGGAGAAGTGTTTTGAGTCCTTTGGGAAAAAGGTGTTGTATAAAGAACAGGCAGCGAAGGCAGACGTGGGATGATCTACATTCAGAGACAGAGACAAGGTTCTTCCTCCCAGCGAGATGCGCCCTAAGACAGCTAACCCCAGCTAACCCCGGGAGGAAATGTTGTGTTTTGCTGTACAAAGGGAGGAAAGAGCACCAGGTGCCAACAGGATTTTTCCCAGCTACAAAGGAGAAGCAGCAGTTTAAAAACAAATAAAGAAGTGAATACAGCGATGCCTAAAAATGCAGTTTGTCCATACCCTTTACATTTTTTTTTTTAAAGAAAAATTGGTGGATTTACTGATATTTTTTAAACAAATGTCAGTATTTGTTTTTAAAAACCTATGACAAGGTATGTTTTATATGAACAGTCTTCAGATGGATGAATCCCTAAATGATTCAAAGGGATGCTGGTGCCTCAGTGGCGCAGAGTAACATCAGCAACTGTGCGAGTCCTGACCACCTTCACGCATCAAAGCCCCACATTAAAAACACCAGGCCCTCCTTTTGCTAAGGGTACACGCCCCAGACCTACCTTCCAAGCAAAGCTTAGCAGCACTGTCATGGTGCAAAGCCTAGTTTACTTCAGCAACAGCTTAAGACCTTGTCTGCATTATTCTTCTACTTCTTAATCAAGTTTTCTGATTTTTTTTCAAAGGAAGTGAGGAATGAAGGGTACAAACGTTTGAAGAGAAATCTAAAGAAGTTAGGAGACCAAGACTACCCGAGTCAGTCAGGGCACCTTTAGAAGCTGCAGCTTCAAAACATCATCAGACCTTCAGTCTTCTCTCAGGAGGACACCTATTTTGACAGAAATGCTCAGCCTTCGCACGAACACTTCCTGAAAAAGCTCAACAATTACACAAAACAACCCCTCTAATGGGTGTTAGGCCACTTCTTAGTCAGTTGGATCTCTGATTCTAACTGGTAATGCCTCCCTGCTGATACAACTGGAAGTTGTGGTCTGCAAGGCAGCCTTTAGCTGCCTGAAACTGGAGTGAATTGACTGGTTTTGTCATTTGCTCCACGTTTCATTTGCTGATCCCTAGGTTGGAAACCTACTGGTGAAGATTATCTCGAAAGCAAGTATCTGATAACTCTTTCTGCCAAACACACTAGAAAGAGTAACAGCCCTGAGCGCTGGTCTGGAGTCACAGACACCCTGCTGAGAGTGCCATGGAGAAATGCAAAAGCAAGATAAGCAGCAGATCCAGCAATTCCAAAAAATACACTTTTGAATGCGAGGGCAAGCACCCTAAGAGGCTGCAGGGAACCATGATAAAGGCAGATCCAATGACTGGCAGCAAGAGGAAGTAATTTCTTTGCAAAATTCCAACAGCAAAAGAGGCAATTCCTTCTGGGATGGTGTTCCCAAGCAGTTTGGGACAGGTTGGATCTTCACTGTACTTTTTAAATATGAACTCTCCCTAGGATATTTTCTTAGATCAACCATTTATCATGAAGAATCAGCAGAGTTTTGTGGTGTCAGTCTGCAAGGTAAGGATTGAAATTGTATTAACAGGCACTTTTTTTTCTCTCTCCGGTTTTCCTGCTGCTGGACAGAAAGATCCAAATGTAAGGTGTATCCATGCAACTTTTCTGCCTCAGTTTGAAATCTGAGAGGAACAGTGCAAAAGAGCAAATGTCACAGCAAGCACACTTGCAATCTTCATCTCTACCTCAGGCTGGAAGACTTTTTCAATATTTCCGAGGGATTTAACTGATGATTTTTTTTTCCCAGCAAAAAAGAGCTGTTAACACCCCCACCCCACAAAGAGGAAAAAAATGCAATCATATGCTCCCACAGGATGTTGACTCCATTGGGAAAAAGACAAAGGGAAATAAATGTAATTTATAATGTAGGAGAAAATGAACACAAGATAAAAAGGTAGCAAAGTGAAAGTCAAAGAACAGTATGTTTGCTTAAGGATGACAAAGGCAGGAGGAGAAAGAGTTGTATCAGCTTTGAAAGCTGCTTGTTTATTTGGAAGAACAAGGACTGCTTATAGTGATTTGCACTCGAGGATGGCTGGGAGGAAACCTGCTGTTTCTGCAGACTCAAGACTTGTATCCCTGTCCTGTGAGCTCCCGGTAGCCAGATTTCTGCCAGCTGTGAGAACGGCGAAGACTGGAGTGGAATTTTCTCCCGGATTACTCATTTCTTGTTAAAAACCAGAAAATTTTTTGCTAGAGGCAGGCAACAGCAGAATTAACATATAAACTATAAACTGCAAAACCAATACTAAATTGCAGCTAACACACACAAGGACCTGTAATTAGCAGCCTCTAATACAGAGTCTCAGAGACGTAGGTACCTGCAGACTCAGCACAGTTCCTGGAAAGAACACGAGTGTGTAAGGGCGTGAACGTGGCATGAAGAGAAGGGTTTCAGAGGCCACCTTTAAAAGACCACTGTAAAAGTCTGAGACTCAAAGGCTTTTGTTAACTGAATGTATCTATCATCTTGCTTCACGTTTAAAATCTTCTGCACCTACTCAGTGCATCACAGCATATCTGCAAAAACCTGTCTGCTTCCTCTACTCATACGGACACCAGGATCTGGCTTGTACACCTTCTTCTATGGGGCTGCATGTTCCCTGGATGTTGTTTGTGCTGCATCCATCCTTCCCGGAACACCAGAGCACTGGGAAAACATGTTCCTTGAGGAACACTGAGACTGCCTGTAATCTCCTTCTTCTGCTTGCAGGCCATCATTCTGGACCAGCAGCTCTCGGGTTAAGACCTCCTGCAGGAAGGGTTGCACTTGCACTGGTTTGTCTTCTCCTCAATTCAGAGAATGTCACTGCTATTCTCTAGTGAAAAACACTCCCGAGATTCCCTGTGACAGCTGCCGTCAGCTCCGCTGATCTTCCAATGCCCATAACAAGTTTTAAGAATTAACAGACTGCCAGTGAGTACCGAGGAAACCATGGCTCTCTAGCTGCCTAAATCTGCGTGCAGAGAGCAGCTTGCAGGCATGCTGGAAGAGTTTAGGTATCTGTGACCACTGGGCTCAACCCAGCCTGGTTTTCTCCACAATCACAGTTGTGTCTTGTGATTGACCTGAATTTCTACCAGAACTTGAGCACGGCTGTTGCATGAGCCCAGCTCTTAGCAGGAAGAGGAGGCTAATCACATGCTAAGCAGTAAAACATCATCACTGCAGTTTGCATGCGAGGAACAGAGAGAATTGACTGTGCAACGGATTCTTCCATACCGCGTGTTTCCTAAAACACGGGCAGAGCATTTGTAACATCGTTTACTTCTGCGGTGGATCCTCTGGTGTCTGACAACACAGGCTAGATTCCAGCCCTCCTCTGCTTCTGCCCAACAAGACAACTTCGTGATTCCTGTTGCCCTTGAATGCGGCGATGGGCACAGACCTTACTGTGAGGGAATGGAGAGAGCTTGAAACGGGCTCGTTTCTTTAGAAAGCAGCCAAACTGCGAATGGCTCCTTACAGTAAGTAATGCAGAAGGAGCACCGAACTCACACGGACAGACTCGGACAAACTGATCGCGAGCACACGAATGAGAGGGGCGGGGGGCAGCGGAGGGGGAGCTGCTGATCCCTCCCTGGTGACCAGCGACAGGACACGGGGACATGGAAAGAAGCTGCCTCAGGGGAAGGTTCTTCGCTGGGAGGGTGGGAGGTCACTGGAACAAGTTCCTCAGGGAAGGTGTCACGGCACCAGGCCTGTCGGAGTTCAAGGAGTGTCTGGATGATCCTCTTAGACCAATGGTTTAGTTTTAGGTAGTCCTGCGAGGAGCAGAGGGTTGGACTTGATGATCCTGATGGGTCTCTTCCAACTCGAGATACTCTGAATCTAAATCTTAACTCACGTGCCACTCACAGTAAAGCATACCTTAACAACGGAAGGGATATGGAAGGGAAGCTCAGGGTAAGTGCTCCAGGTTCCTAGAGACGGAGCTTTTCAAAAGAGGCTGGAAATCTTAAAAAAAAAAAAAAAAAAAGGAAGAAAAAGAAAAGCATCTGATATCCAGAGAGTGGAAGGCCAGTGCTGTGAAACAATGTCACTTTTAGGCATTGCAGTTTCCACACACTGTACCAAAGCAGTTCAATCTATTTTCACCAGGCAATTATTCCAATGGAGAAGCGTATCTGGGCTGCACAGACTTTACTCATACAGAAAGAGCATTTTAGGGTATGACTAAACACAGGAAGCAATTACTCAATACCCAAGGCAGACTTACAAGGAAAATATCTGGGAAGGGAAATTCCAGGTAGCAGATAAAATGCCTGGAGACTAAAGTATTTCACTATTATACTGATTTACTATCAGCTGCTGGGACATGTTTATGGACAGATGGAAAACAGAGTGACACCTGAATGGATTAAATTGGATCACCTCTCGTATTAAGGTAGTGTTCTTGCTTGCTGATACTCTATGAAGTATTCTGGGTTCATCACTCCTGTGATTATGAAATCACTGTCCATTAAGCTTTACTTTGTCACTCTAAATGCAATCCCTCTTCAGTGCATGAACTCTGCCTTTTGTTATGGAGGCTGAACCTGGGCAAAGCCAGAACTGCTGCTTGCATTAGGTCATATTACCTGGCAAGAAATACTTGTTATATCTGTCAAAAACAGCATGGATTTTCGTTGCAAACACTGAAAGCCAGTATGTGAAAACGTGTTGAAACAGTCAGGTATGTTTGAAAAATACGAATCAGTCCTGCCCTGCTGTGGTAATTATCAGTGGGATGACCAAAACAAACTCCCAGGAGTCCCAGCAGAAATCAGAACAGATCATAGAATCATAGATTGATTAGGGTTGGAAGGGACCTTAAAGATCACTGAGTTCCAACCACCCTGCCATGGGCAGGGACACCCTCCACTAGACCAGGTTGCTCCAAGCCTCATCCAGCCTGGCCTTGAACACTTCCAGGGATGGGGCATCCACAGCTTCTTTGGGCAACCTGTCCCAGTGCCTCACCACCCTCTCCAGGAAGAATTTCTTCCTGATATCTAATTTAAATCCCCCTGCTTTCAATTTAACCCCTTTACCCCTTGTCCTGTCACTACAGGCCCTTGTAAAAAGTGTCCCCCAGCTTCCCTGTAGGCCCCTACAGGTACTGGAAGGTGCTATAAGGTCTCCCCAGAGCCTTCTCTTCTCCAGGCTGAACAAGCCCAACTCTCCCAGCCTGTCCCCACAGCAGAGGTGCTCCAGCCCTCTGAGCATCTTCATGGCCTCCTCTGGACTCATTCCAACCAGTCGATATCCTTCTGATGTTGGAGGCTCCACAGCTGGACACAGAACTCCAGGTGGGGTCTCACCAGAGTAGAGTAGAGGGGGGGAATCCCCTCCCTCAACCTGCTGGCCACGCTGCTCTGGATACAGCCCAGGATACGGTTGGCTTTCTGGGCTGCCAGCGCACACTGCCAGCTCAACGTCCAGCTTTTCATCCCCCAGTACCCCCAGGTCCTTCTCCTCAGGGCTGTTCTCGATCCATTCTCCACCCAGCCTGTCCTTGTGTTTGGGATTGCCCCGACCCAGGTGCAGGACCTTGCACTTGGCCTTGTTGAACTCCATGGGGTTGGCACAGACCCACCTCTCCAGTCCGTCCAGGTCCCTCTGGATGGCATCCCTTCCCTCCAGCGTGTTGACCGCACCACACAGCTTGGTGTCATCAGCAAACTTGCTGAGGGTGCACTCGATCCCACTGTCCATGTCGCTGACAAAGATGTTAAACAGGACCAGTCCCAACACCGACCCCTGAGGAACGCCGCTCGTTACTGGTCTCCACTCAGACACTGACCACCAAGGCATCATCAGGAACCTAAACTAACCCAAACAATCCTATTTATTCTCAAATGCTGATGGACTGACCAACAGAAAAAATCTTTTAAGAAGGTAAAAACCCCCATAGGATGAAATTGCATCCTCAAACAAGAAAGGGCATTGCCACCAAGACAATGTGCAGCTGGAAATTCCCATCTACCTTGCTTCACTCTGACCTCGTGCGTAGACAAAACAGTGGATAAATAACAGTACTCCTGAAGAGCCTTTGGATATTGCTGTGGCCATACTAGGAAACATTCTTACAGCTACTGCTTTCCATCTCCTCGCAAAAAAGCACCATGCACTCGTCTCTCTGGTGTCCTCTTTCTGTCTTGAGTTAAAACATAAGACCGGATTCTAAACTAATGTTATTATATATCATTGCACTAAATTTAGAAAGAACAATGTTAAGTGACACAGGGTGAGAACCTGGATAGTTCCATAATTTCAAGGGAATTTAATAAAAATCTGGGGCAGAAAGTTGAATTCCTCAGAATATGTGGATGTATGCTCAATTTTGAGCCTGTTTTATTGCATTAAAAATGAACATCTGGCAGAATAAAGCCATGAACAATGAAAGGAGTAAGGTAGTATTTAACAGAACTGGAAGGTGTCAGATTTCATTTAGACACAAAACACTTCAATCACCATTCAAAAAATTCTGCATAATCACATCATAATAATTCTATTCTTTTGCCAGTAAGAGATTTGTATACTGCAAAAATGCAGAACTGCGGTTGAAGTACTATTTCCCTCTCAGGAGGAAACAGTACTCCTGTTAAAATTGCTACACATTTGGCATTCCACAGTCACCTGGATTGGTTTTTGTGCGCCTGAACATATTATTCCAGGTTATAGGAAATAACTGGCCAATTGTACACATGAAAAAACTAATACTTAGAATGGGTCAGAATTCACAGAAATGCAAAACAAAACAGATCTTCCTTATATCTTCACTAGCCAAGAGTCGACCCAAGTAGGTCACTTTAGACAGATAAAAAGGCAAGCTGAGAACTGGCTCAGACCACCCCTATGTTCTGGTTATGCTAGGCTTTACCCAGTGTATTGGCACAGCTGGTTTGTGCCCATTAGCTGGAAACATTTTCACCAGGCTGCTCCAATCCATTTTGCTCTCTTTTCATTTCCCCCGGCAAGACTGCAGGAGAGGCTTTTATATGAACTGTCATCAAAGCCAAGCTAAAACATTCCAGGCTAAAAGCTGCTCAGGAAAATCTGGGCTTTTGGAAATTATCTTCTAGTAAGAACTGACTTTATTTCTATAATCCTTTCTCTGTTGCTTCCCAGTCTATTAATACTTTTTATATTCCTGGAGGCAGAAACTTAACTTCCCATCCTTTCCGTGAAATTCTGACTCTGCCTTCACTTACTTCTTAAGTGAAATGGAAGAAATAGAACAAACTACATCTATATACATACATATACTATACCTATATAATGTATACAGTTATTCACAACATGGTGATCCAGTGAGGTCATAAGGGAACATAAAGCACAACCTGAAATTGAAATATATTGTGCTGCCTGAAGGAGGAAAAACACCAATAAAGGGTCACTCTTCCTCATTCAGCTGTGAGACTACAGGAAAAAAAGCAGTATTTCTGGAAAAAATACACACAAACATTCAGGGAAGGGGGGGAGGGAAGGAAAAACAGAACTTCAGAGCAAGTCCTGCTTTTTTTGTGACGGTAAAGGTGCCATTTTTTGTTAATGTCAAAATGAAATAGCTCCGTAACAGCCATGGCACAAATACTGCCACTGCCCCTTGCCTCCTCAGGTCTCACCTCTGTCAGAGCCAAAAGGAGCAAGGGCCTGTGCTGCCCACAGGGTCATTTCCCCTGCTGTCAGGAACTGCAGCTGCGGAGGTGCTTTTGCAACGCTGACCCTCGTTCCTTTCCACTAAAGATGAGCACTGCAGTCACCAACGAATTCACCCGAAGGCCAGCTCTGTCCTTGGAAGCACTGCAGCAGTCAGGTTGTTCCTAAGTGCCTAGCAATGCTGTGACTAGGAACAGAAATACTCCATCCGAGCTAGAGATCACGGATCTGCCAGCTCACGCTGGACTCCGGCTGAGTTCTGCTGAATATGAAATGTCTCTGTAAATAATGCAAGATCTGGGAAACAGGAACGGTGGCTGAGAACAGTTAAATCTGAGACCACACACAGAAACAAGGTGTCTACTGGCACACGTATCTGGCCCTCTGCGTACAATTGACTGAGACTATAAATACCGAAATAAAAAAAGAAAGCCTGGGTGGCTTCTGGCTGTCTCTATTATGCCCAGAACAAAGAAATCTCACCAAAAGATTTAAAGGACCCATTAGTGACATGTAGAAAGTGTATCTTACAATAAGAGCTTGTTCATTTGACAAACCAATTACATGTATAAATGCTGGATTTTTACTATAGCCTGCATGTTATCTCAATATTACAGAATAAAAAAACTGTTTAAATTTTAACTTAAGCTTACACGGAATTGTTTATCCAGGGCTAACAATTTCCTGTTTCCTCTAGAGACAAAAACACTTTGGAGATAATGCAGACATTGGTATGTATCTAAACCAAACAGTTTCTCAATATAGCACATCTCAATATAGCACCATGAATGGGGACAGATCAGCAGTAAACACAGAGCATCTTCAGTTGGCTTTACCTTACTTGGCCTGGGTGTGGAACACATATCCAGGGAAGTAGAGCAAATAACATTGGAAGAAAAAGGAGAATTTCAGTGTTAACTGAAGTAATAGCAGTGAAGGACCATTAGAAATGTCTCTAGAATTTCTCAAACCATGTGGGTGTGATAATGTCGGTGTTGCCATTAGTTTGGCAGGATGCTATATATATAAAATACAGACCCACTAGATGTTTCCGTAAACTTGAGTATAAAGATCATAAATCTGAGCAACCAAAGTACACCTAGAGACACACGTTTCTGACTCCAGAGCCACATTCAAAGTGGCACCTGGTGGGGCTTTCTTCTCCTAATAAGTGTTTTTGTAAACCAGTTATCTGATCAGAAGACTAAAAATCCGTATTTGCAGTGAACCCTTTCTAACATATTGCCTTCTAATGAAATGTCAGAGAGCTGGCCTTCGTTAGCAGTACTCTTAAATCACATTAATTTCAGTGAACAAGCTTGTTTCTAACAGACAAATCTAAATACAGCCACTATAATTTCACGTTGTTCTTTTTGTCCAGTCCTGTAATAGCTGTTCTGAGTAGAACTGTTAAGAACATTCTTCTGTTCTAGCTAATTCTTAATTTCCTCCTGTTTAAACCATTTTACTTTGTCTAAAAAATAAATTTATAATGGAATAGGAAAGCTTGGGAGCAACAGAGCAATGTTTCTGAAAGAGAAGCTCTAACAAAAGAACCGTTAACATTTTCACAATTGTCTGAGGAGGGCAAGGTTAAATTATTTCTCTGTGCTTCCCACATCAAACTGACACAGATATAAATGGAAGAAAGATAAGTGTATGACAGATGAAGACAGGCTCACAGCCAGGGGTAGGTCTGCCAAGAGTGACAAAGGATGCAGAGGGAAAGAGGGATATTTTCAGGACTGCAGCTGTTTTGGAGTCCTTAATGTGGCAGGGAGTCCTGCCTCACCGCTTCCCCCGTATCGGTCTATCGCTGGGCGTTAATATGCTGCAGTGCTCTGCTGCGCAGACACCTCCACGTGTGTCCTTAAAATACATTATGTGAGTCCCAGCAGAAGCGTGGATGTCTGTTAAGAAGAAACCTCGCTCTGGAAACCCTACATTATGAAAAGCTAAGATAGGTAAAGAAGAGGCACACAGAAAAAAAATTGTTTGCTGAGTGTTGCATGAAGACTTCCAGCTTTCCAACTGTTCCCACTGACAAGAGGGACTTTATGTTCCTAGTCCTGCATTACACAGCGGAACACTGCTGGTCTTAGCAGAGGGTGAAAGTTTTCTTTCACAGAGGATGGCATGTCTGCCTCTTTAAATCATTTCCTGCCCCTCCAGCTCCCCCTTATTCAGGAACGGCTGCTCATGCACTCTCCCACGGAACCAGAGCGGCATTCTGGTTCATTCTCCTGGAGTGGTGCAGTTTGTACCGCTACGCCAAACCTTGGCAACCTATTCCACTGAGAAAGGGAATTATGAGCAGAATGTGGGAGAATGACTTCTGCAGGACAAACGGAAAAATTAAGTAACAGTAGCCCAGTGTGATCAGTTAAGTTCTTTCTCAATCACTGAAGGAAAACGTTACCAACTCTTAATCACTCATGTAGACAAAGGTGTTCTTGTACACTAACTACCAAAAATGTAGTAACCTGAAGAGCCGATTTAGTAAGCAGTGGAAATGCTGGGTAACAGAAATGATATCTGCCCAGATCTGACCAAAGCATCCCCAGTCAGATGCAGCAGTTAAAAGCTCACGGAACTTTGACTGTAATTCCCCGCTGCTACCAACTATGAAATCTCCTGTTACGCTTTAAGACACACTTTTTAAACACCAAATAAAGGAATTACAAACCCGAGAGAGACAGAATGTCTAAAATTGTAAAGCCAACAGGAATCAGAAACATTTATAATCCCCAAAATGTGTATCATGTATTCAAAGTGGTAAAACACAAAACATAACTTGGAAAAAATGACAAAACTGAGTAAAACCCAAAACTCTTGCTTCTTTATTTCATCAGTTAACAGAATGACTTTGCTAATATATCTCAAAGCAACTTCTGAACAAAAGTGGAAGTAGTCAAAGGCACTTGATTCTTTCTTACAGAAGGAAAAATATCAACTGGGAGTATGGCACAGGAAATTGGTTAATCGTACTTTATTAAGTGACTCTAACCAGATGTTGCACAGCAGCTCATTAAACAGACGATGACTTAATGGATTTCCTCAGCCGAACAGAGATAAACAAAACTGCACTTAACACAGGTAGCTCTTTATTAATATTATTTTCACATGCCATTAAAGCTACCCAGCTTTTTGACAAACTGCAGTTTCATAGATTGGCCTATTATTTGCAATTATTGCTAATTGTGATGAGCAACGATTGCAGCATCTCTGGAACACATCTGCTGCTGACACTATTCAGTGTGACAATTCAATGGCTAACAACGCTGCACTTGCTACTGAAGTACCACTTCCCATACGTGACTGATGAAGTCTTCTACCTTTATACTTGGAAATACAATAGGTAACGTTATCTGATACAGGGGTCGATGTCTTGTCTCTTGTAATGGGCCAGTTTGTGTGACCTAATGTATCTAAAGTAGCAGCTGATCCTCAGTCTCATCTTGATCAGGGGATTATTCATGTAATAAAGTAGAACACAGACACTCATCACGCTTTCATGTGGCTGAAGTAGAACCGTGGCCAACAGATGGGAGGCACGGCAATGTGTCTGACACAAACCTGTTGGTGTGGGAAGGTTCTCCTTTACATACCACACCATCTGGAAACAAGGGGAGACAATAAACATCTCACTTCCAGCAACCGACACATGTACGTGTGTGCCGTGCAGACACATCCAGGTGCTGCCTTTGGTAAGAAGAGTGTGTTTCCTCCATGCTGACTTCAGCGGATAACACATCAGAGAAGAGAGACGTTTTCAGTCTCTAGAAGTGATGATGTAATCCCTGTTTGTGTCACGTCCATTGCAGTAGATAAATGTACAGCCTCGCAGCCTAAAGCAGCAGGCGGGGAGTGCACTGCACTGTGAAGATAAGAGCTGGAGAAAGAGAAAAAAATCCAGTTACTTAAAAACCATTCAAGACTCAAGGATGGACCTCACAGGGAACTTACATCACTCATACTGATGGGATAAATGATGGAGTTTCTGAAGTTTCTTGAAGGCCTAAGGTGCTGGTATGAATACTGAACATTACAGAGAGCACAAAACCGGTTGGAAGAATTCCCATTGGGCCTGATGACTACCTGACCTAACCCTGGCACCAACAACACTCATGCCCAATGCAGACCTTCAGAAAGCTGAAGTTTTGGCACTGTCCTTATGTGTCTGAATGGGCATAACATAAAGGAAGCAAAGGATTAGGAGGAAAGAAGCAAGGTGAATGTGTGACAAGGCACCTTAACTACAACAACCACAGGCTAATGCATTTTTAAAATTATTAACATCTAAGGACACCAGCAGTATGATGTGTGATTTGTGAGTTCAGTGTCAGGCTTCTGCTCACTAAGGAACAGTTAGGACTGCCGTCAGCAACCATGCTAGTGGGAATTCACAATTTGTCCCACTGTGGTAATGTAATCCCTGAGGCAGCAGACACGTGGCAAGCTGGTGAGTACTTGAATACAGTGGTTCTTTGTGATGGAAGCTGCAGAACAGGAAAGCTTACAGGGACCCCAAAAAGTAATCCAAGACCTGACACCATGGCAAGATCAGCTGTAGCTGTGTCATTCCAGACAAATATTTGTTTAACCTGCTCTTGCAGACCACCCAGAAGCCATGGTTTCACAGCACTGGCAGCAATGCTCTTCGAATGTTCAGAAGCACATGGGTACACTGCCCATGGATGGTACACATACCATGGGCACTATGCATATGAGGAGGTTGGTCTTTCTATAATGGCTTTTTGTGTACTTGTACATCATGTTTCTTGGCAGTCTGGCAGCTCTGCCGGGCTAAGCAACCTACTAGTAGATTACCCTACTCGCAGTTGGATCAGATAGATCTGATGTTTCTCTTGTCGAGTTCCTCTATCTCTTTCTCCTGATGGGACTCATCTTTCTTGGAATACAGTGCCTAAAACAGGACCACAGCTTTACAGCCAGACAGGGCAGAATGTTGACTTCACATGTTTCAAATCACATTCGTACTCAGAAATGCATTAAACCGGTGCTTATTTAAAACCGAAACAGTATGTTATTTATGAACTTTATAGCTGCTTCTTGTGAGCACTGTGAAGGGTCTTATCACAAACAACATCTGGGTTTTCCCTTCTCTGCCTCCTACTGGAATGGGGCAGCTTTAATTTCTACCACGGACTCTGTCTGATGTTCTCTGAAACAGAAGAATGGATTCAAGAATTTTTCTGTACATGGGATTAAGAACCTAAAAGATACTCATTGAATTAACAAGTCCCAGCCCCTAATATTACAACAGATTACAGTGTGGCCCCTGTCAAATGTACTCAATGTACTCAGCTCCCTAAGGATGTCACCTGGGGTTTCTTTTTGGTCTCACTCCTTTTAAAAGAAGATGGAAGTGGAAATTCAGCCTGATCTTCAATACACTCATTCACAACTGTTTCATACGGATGCATGAATCTTCCAGTAGTGTCTATTATCTGAAATAGCTCTCCTATCCCTGTGATACTAATTGATCTGACATAGTTTTTAAAACCATTTATCTTTCTGTCACATTTTTGCCAGAGAAACTGAAATAACTGAGGAGTCTTTCGCACCATGATAGCCCAGCGACTTACTTCCTCCTGCAGTAAGCCCTCTGCCAGGAACGCTGGTTTAGACATCAACACAGTTATAGCCCTTCTGCCTCCAGTGTCAAAGTCAACTCTGACAATGTTTTTAAAAAACCAGAAATGATCAAGACTGCACGTTCAAGTTTACCACTGCATCCTGTGGCCAAGGGAATCCTGATCTCCCTTTCTTTAATTACTTGAAGAAAAGAAAAGACACACACCATGGAACCTTTATTTTGGAATTTAGATTGTAAGAACTGATTTGACTTTAGAGAACTACAAATAATTCTACATTCCCCAGCTAAGGGGAATAAGGCTAGTGTGTAAGACTAGCTCCTTCTGTTTCTGGACGCCAAATAAGCAGCTTAACTGACCAATGCTGTATACTTCAGGGCCCCCAAACTGCAGGCTCCTGTCAATAAGTCAGAAGACTATTCTTAGAGAGAAACATATTAAAACAACAACAAAGATGTATTTAGTCAAGAGATTTTACACATACATTGACATTCACAATCAAAGTCACATATTTGTTTTACCTTTGAAAGAAAGACAGTTATAAAGTTACTGCCCCCGCATGAAGGATCATGAAACACAAAGAAACCAATTTCTTAAAAATTTCTAACATGTTTTTATTGTGGCCTTCATCTAAAGATCAGCTGCTACTGAAAATCAATCCTATTAGCTGGGAAGACTAGAAATAGGCTCCTTACATAAGAAATCTTCATCAACACTTCTGTTGGTATGTCTTCACTGTTAGAGTAGCAAAATATACAAACTTCATTTATTTAGCTACCATTAAATCAAAACACCTCCCAGCTAAATTCCTGGTGCTACTCACTATCTGAATATTTCTTTTATGAAGATGAGCCCCATACTTTTCAGATGTTTTGACAGTGATTGCAACAATAGAGAGGTCATCAGTTCAAACAATGGACAGCGTTAGTGGCTGCTAAAAGAACCCTTGACAATAACTTCTAACCATCAAAGAGGCTTAAACCCAACAGGATGGCAAGAAAAACGATCTGAAAAGAAAAACACAGAACTACCAAACTGGAGTTAATAACAGTACATACCGTGCTGCTGAGAATGACAGGAACAGTATAAGGAAGACAGCAGCAACCGACACTAATCCAACAGCAGTCATGTACTGCAGAGTGGGTGATAACTCTGAAAGAAAACACCAAACAATTCAAATGAACACGTACCAAATAGCGTAGTCTGGTGACAGATCAACTGAATCTCCTCCAGGATAAAGTACTGTAACAAAACTCAGATGCTGGACTTCTGGTCCATTAAGCAGCAATGGAGCCAACTACCTAGTAGTTACCATCCAGCTGGGAAATAAGATTAAATGGTGTATTTCTCAAAACAACCTGGGCATGAATCTTAATTAATTAATTGAACTAATTATTTAATCATTCATTCATTCATTTACTTATTTACCTACCTACCCACCCACCCATCCCAAGTGACAGATTAGAAATAGACCCGGCAATGACAGCCTTACCCAAACCCATGATACCAGAAGCCACTCAGGGACAGAACAGAAGGCATATGTTGATTTGTTGTCAAAACCAGAATTACTGAGAGCTACTGGTGAAGGTACCTGAGAAAACAGAAACTCAGTCCCTTCCAGCCACCTCTTACCCATTTTCAGCATCTGTTGATGGTTACTGATTTCTTACTGGATTTCCCACAGACATCTAGGATGCTGGATTCCTATTCCTGCAAGACTCCTATTCCTGCTGGACACCAATTCCTTGCAGGATTCCTATTCCTGCAAGATCCCACAACTCTACCTGCTGTTAAATCTTCCAAGTATTAAATGATGTTTTAGCAAAAATTTAAATTCTTGCAAAAACGGCACTTACTCAGTGAAATTACTGTATGTGTCCATGATGAGAATTCATGTGCCGAAACAACAGAAAAGCAACTTCTCTTACTTAAAATTGAACTCTCTTTTGGCACTTCTGAATGTAGAGGCACAAGACTGGCTGGGCATTCACCCAGAACACCCTCAGCAATCAATCTGAAGCACAAACCCATCATACAGAGCCATAAGGAGAACCTGATCAGTTTACCGTCTTTCCCTAACAGTGTCTAGTGAAGCAAGGTTTGAATCTGTACAGCACCACTCGCCCGTAAACTTACAGCAAGTCTGGCAAAATAAAGAATTTCAGACAGCGACCCTTCAAGGAAAATCTGTTCGACCTACAAGCACGTTCAATTTCGCTGAAAGTTATACCTGTCCTTACATCACTGTAATACCAGTTTCCATAAGCAAGTGATGCATCTCTAGAGCAGATGTCAGCCCTCCATAGAAATGTCAGAACTCTCTTCCCTACACATTGCAGAGTACATTTGGTGAAAATCCCTCAAACTTTGTTGTTCCTTGTGACAGAAGGAAGCGGATTTTTATAGCTTTCTACCACTTCTTCTGGCAATGATTTATCATACCATGTGTAGCTTTGTCTTCCACACATGGTGAATTAAGAAATAGTCCTGAAAGGAGTGAGCCAAAAATACTCAGCCCCTCCAGCTGCAGAAGTACATCAGGCCAAGAACACCCTTTGGCTAGAATTCCATTCAGTATAAAGGCAAATGGATTTACAACAGAAAGTCAAAGGCCTGACCTGTCCCTCTCCCATTCTTTTCATCCCAAAGCCAAAATCCTCCTATATGTAAGGCAGGCTCTGATGATGCTCTATAAGCTGATAAACAATAAATTCAGAAGAGGACAGCTTTCTGTCTTTCCAGGTTATTTTACAGCTCTTGCCTATACAGCTGTAGCAATACAGCCCTCAGACCTAGGGAATCCTTGATCTTATCTGAGCTTCCATAACCACGAACGGCCTAAATTATATTCTAACTGTGGCAGTAAATGAACTAGGTCACGAGAATAAACAACAAAAGACAACTCAGAAATAAACACACAGTTGTCACCAGATCAGTAACTACTATTTGGACGTGGGCTTTGTGAACAGTGGAGATGCTCCTCAAGCACTCCATGCACATGATTTATTACCATTCCAAAGTGCTGTCTCACTCTCTAGTCACTGCATTTCCTAACTCCAATTCATGAGTTTTTCAACTCAAAAGCAGAATTTAGAGTTTGCAGGGGACACCAGTGGTGCCACTTCCTTTGTCAGGAGAGGCGAATGTTTGCATATTGCTGAAACATGCCAAAATGGGTGAAGAGAGTATTTTCTGCCATGGTGGAAAGGAGGGAAACTTGATCCAGTGGATCAAGTGGATTCCAAACTCCTCTGAGGTAAACTCATCCACTGGAAACATTTTATAGTTAAAAAGAAAAGCAAAGATAAAACCACACTGAGAAATTCACTGGCTTTTAACATTATTACATTATACTTTTAAGAAACTGTACTTAAAAGTACAAAAATTAACCATAGCATTCATCTTTGCATGGTGTCTTCTATTTCTAAGTTCATAAAAAGACTTAATTCTCCAAGGACCACCTGAACCTACCCAAATAAATAATGTGGCTTCTAATACTTAGAATATTCTTTAAAAAGAATCTTCAAGCCAATATAGAACTATCCTAAAGTGGGCTTCTAAAATTTCCCGTCTTCTGTGCCTCAATCCTTAGTGCACAAAAATTGCTGTAAAGATTTGGATGTGATGCCTAGAAAGACTAATATTTAGAATGGAATACCGACATGCAAGGCAAATTTTCTGCCTCTAACCTTTCTAATCCTCAATGTCAACCGACCATTAATGACAAATGAAGAAGTAGCCACATCAATTATGCTGCCAAGCAAAGCCACGACAACTTATGTTTTCTCACTGAAGGAAAAACTGACTTACTTTTAATTTGTGCCCAAGCAGCGCAGGACTGCGTTCTCACCTGAAAATGAAAACATAAAAATCACTGTTTCTCATGAGAGATATTTATTATCACTAATACCCTCTGCAAGAGCAGTCATCTACAACATACTGTATTTTATTATTACTGGGAATGGAGTTTGTTATTGCCCTGGTAGCAGCCTCTAGCTTGTCTGAAAAATTAGAGACTATAAAGCCAAGATTAGAGATAAAGCTTTGATGAAAGGCTGGCTATAGTCTTTCAGATCATCACTCTTCCCTAATTTTTACAACTAGGCATGCAAGTAACACGGAAAGGTCTTTGAAGCTGCTTGGATAAGAACTGAGAATTTATGAAATGCTAAGATAAGGCTGAATATGCTTTATCAACTCTGTCCCCATGCAGAATATGTATGTTAAAGTACAGTACTTAATGGCATGTTTTTCAAATAGTGGATGTAGGGTTTTCTTCACTTATGACAGTATTTGAATGAATGTTTATCAGGGGTCTGCTTCTGCAGACGTTTAGACAAGTTTGGTTGGTCTGAAATAAGGTTTGGTCCCTGTGGAGCATTTTTCTCCCAGCACTTTACACTCATACACACACAAGACATTCTATTCTAAGTTCTGTTGTCTAATTACTGTGAAGTCTATTTTTGGAGTGCTGCTACAGGTACTTTCCTGCTGAATGACTTTCACAAACTTTCACAGAATACAAACATATATTTTTTATATGTTGGCAAAATGTTTATTATGTTGCTCTGGATAACAGTATGTTTCTGTGAAACTGAAGGCTACATTTTGAAGCATTTGCATAAAAGGACAAAGACACATTTGTACGCTTAGTCTTACTTTTGTGAGTTTGCAGGCTGAATTGTGGAATATCAGTATTTCTTAAACTCACATTTTATAAGGAATTTTCTGGTTATTTTAAAAGATAAGACACTGACAAAGAAAATCCTCTTAGTAAAGGGAGAATAAAGAACACGGGGTGGATTTAAACACTCAGCCAAATACCAGATTCTAGAGGCACTGGCGTGAGTGCCATCACTTTGAAACAGCTACCTCTGTGACATATTCTAGTTTGCCGGAGATCACCCACCTCCTGCCTATCAGAGAAGTTACAGATCTATCAGGAATCTCAGCAGCAAAGATCACTGATCAGCACTTCATACTAAATTCAAATTATAAATCCTTTCCTCTGGTGAATTAACACCTTTCTGGAAAGCACGCCTCCAAATACTTGACTATGCCTGGATCTCAAAGTCCCTATTTCAACCTGGATATTCACAGGTAGTCAAACTGGAGATAGAAAACTCTTTCACTGCTGCAAACAAGAGTTCTGTAGAAAAGAGAACACATTTTGTCACGCATATATACACTTTTCTCAACTAACATTTTATTAGGCTAATTTCAACAGACTTATCTTACCACAAGACAAGTCTGTGGTAAGGGGTCATTTTGATTCCAATTTTCCAAAAAGCTCATAGCTTTTTTCCTGAAAAGACTGCGTGTCATCTTCACCTTTCACAGTCCTGCTCTTATTTCTGTTACATGCACCAACTGTTCACTCCAAAAAAGCTGATGCTGCCACTGAACAAAAGCTAAACTAAAAAAAATTAATCTCAGATAAGTTTAAACTCCAAACACCTTTTTTAGTTCTTGCCATTCACTTGCCTTGGCTCTCTGCACAGCATGGAATCCATAAAGTAATCACTGGAGATTAAAATAGGTACCAGATGGTTCTGAGTCCTTTAATTAGCAGTATCCCTCATGGAGAAGGACACTTCCAAGGGTGGATAATTTCTTCTGCTTAACAAGGTTTTCGTCATAATGACAGCAAATTTTGGTTTGTTCCTAAATATTCCCTTGGTCTCCATCATCCTTATATTCCAATTACCAAATTCATCAATATGAAAAACGGCAATTTCTATTATCTCCACCTTCCTAAATACTTTCCTTGTAGAAAGCAAGATCCTGCATGATCTCCTCACATCATCTGACCAGCCTTTAACACATCTGAACATCCTGCAGAAATGAAGTATGTGTTTTAAAACCTCCACCGTGAAAAACAAACAGCAAGTAAAGACTGTACAGCAGACAACTTTCTCGGGACCTCCACATCTGAGCAAAGGATAAATGAATGTGGGCTCAATAAAATGGAACAGCCTACTTGTCTTAACTGTGTCCACGCATTCTTTTCTGCACTGATTTTCCGACCCTTACCACAATGAAAATACGTGGGGTACACTGAGGAATAATAGCAATAGAAGGCCACAACCAACCCATGATTTTGCAGCACCTATGGTACAAATTGTACCGTTCTCAGCACGAAGGGGTCTGGAGCCTTAAGGGACTCTGGAGGATACCAGAGCATCAAAGTACAATAATGAGAACATTGCTAGGAGTCTATGACAGATATTTCTAATGTGTCTGTGTTCAAACAGAAATGTGAAATACACTAGAGAGATGCTGATTTCGGACATATTAACACTTGAGGGCCAATTGAAAAAGCAGACTTTTAAATATTAACTCTTGAATCCAAATTCAGTTACTTAAATAATACTTAAATAATCAGAAAATTTTCAGAAATTCTCAAAACCCAACAACCCTCAATATAAAATTCTGAATTTCTTTAACCTCTTAGTACCAAAAATTGCATGAAATACAAGGGCATGAGAACTGAAGATAAACCAGTACTTTTGAGCCACTTGTCTAAGTTCCGTTTCAAAGACGCAGAGCTGGGAACGAAAGCTGTTTGGTATGTGCAATCCTAATAACGATCTGTAAATGCTGTATGTAACTCTATGTACTTCGTCAAGTATCAAAAGCCATACAGGAAAGTGTGTATCAAGGAGCTGATGCTTTCTAAAAGGAAGGAAGCGAGGAGCAATTTCTACAAATAACAGTAATAATATTCCATTAAATCAGTGGCCTAGAAAACACATCTGTCAATGCTAGAGATGAAACATAGGAAATAATCGATATAAAAGACAAAGAATAATGCAACTTAGAAAGAATAATGTAACTTAGAAGCAGTTTACCAAACAGCTGGCAGAGATGCATAAGCAATCTGCACCGTTCTGTGCAAGAAAGGCCTCAGCAGCAGTAACAGTGGGAATGTTCCCCAAGATCAGAAAATACTGAAGGGAAAGAGCTGGGGAAACCAAGGCAGGAAACCCAAGGATACGTAAAGTGAGTGCAAGGATGTGTTTAGGAATGCTTAAGGAGGCTAAACCTGGATACTCTTTAACAATCCTGCTCCACAGTTAATGTTTTCTAAGAAATACAGTTTGTTGTCCAGATTCCAGGATATTTTGGGGTAACTTAATGTTATTTATGAACTGAATGCCTTCAAATGTCATTTCCCTACTTATTCCCTCACACAATTAAGTGAAAATTTATGACAAACAGCAGACTTGTATCAGGACCAGAAACCACTTTATCTGTGCTGTAAAAACTTCTTGCAGCTGTTGTCAAAGCAGATGTCACACAGAACACGCTGCACAGATCAGTAGATACCAGTAACAGCTATTACGTGTACTTGTTTATTTCACTCGCTTTGGACTCAAGCAGTTATTTCTCTTGATAGAAGCTGTTTTAACTTACTTGAGATTTGGGTGTAGGCTTCCAAAATTGTAGAGAATTATAAACAAGTGACTCACAGTTGAGGTTTTGTGTGCCTCCTTGCATCGTGCTGTACACACAAAGACCTAAAACGCTGTTTTAATGTTTTGGGTGGCAGCGTGAGGCACCGTTTAGGTGGGTTTTTTTCTTTAGTAGGGGTTGCTTTGTTCTGGTTATACATTTGACATTCAGAACCGTATGCACATGAAAAGTCTATCTAAAAAGTCTGTTGCTGAGACTAATATGAAAGAATTACAAGCTGCTGACCCCTGAGATGGGTCATGACTGGAAAACTAGTGGCATAATGACATAATGGGGGGCAAGTGACTGGAACACGAAACAGATATGTACATTTTAGAAGTTTTTTCATTCTAATTAAAACACATATTTACTTTAAAATGACAAAACATTAATGCTAGTAACATATTTTTTTCCACAAGGCTTTCCCAAGGAAGCTGCTGTTGACATTCATTGCTCCATGGAAGGTAACACACAGGATAAAAATATGTTTTTCCTTGTCATTTGGAGAACTGGAATATTTTGCAATAAAACATTCAATTAAAAATTAAAATGGGTGAATTTTTCATTGCTAAGGATTAATTTTCAGATTCTGATACTAATGTCTTTCACTAAATTCTGGCCCAGTAAAGACACCCTCAATTACTGAGGGCAGCAATGGCCCTTCATTTTTAGTTTACTCCATTGTTTGTCTTTTGGCATCCAGAGTTGCTCCAACATTACAACGACATAAATATCTCTAAGGAATTACAGAAGTTATTTACAGAGCTTCAGATTTAATCTAATTCTGTCAACCAACAGATCACAACATCGTAAAACATTTAACACAAAGCTAACATTTTCCATTTTTTCCCCAGCAACATTTCATTCAGTAGGTGTAAAGAAAAGGTTTTAAAGCTTCCATTACCTTATTCCACTCACTTATTATTCTCAAAAAAACACAATATTCTTCTCCCATCTTTAAAGGAGCATTATAAAACTTCCCATAGTAATGTCTGTCTCCAAGAACAATTGACATGTTATCACCAACATCCGTCGCCTGAAATTCAGCTGCCACGTATCCTTTAACATCAGTGGTATTACTAAAGAAAGTTGCAGCAACAAAGGAGTCACAAATAAAAGTGCTTTGCAAACCCAGAGGAAGCACAATCACTTGATAGAGGCTAGAGTGAAACAAAAAAAGAGTAAACATTAGCTCTCACTCCAATATACTAAGCAACAGACATTCATTAATTCACATGGTCTTTTCTATTGGTAGCCTTTTAACTGCTTTTTAGTACTGACGTCCAATACAAATGCTCCTGATAGCAAAATATTTATCTGTGTGTGTTCCATTGCATTTTGCACCAAAAGCACTTCATGCACAGCTTAGAGCTGCTTCTCCTCATCACATACACACTAGCTTCACATGTTTATTTATGTTCGGAAAAGCATCAATCTCCTGTTACCGCAGGCTATCTCTCGCTCCTCTCATCTAACACATAAGTTCACTTAAGAAACCACACATCTGGATCCCAGAGCTCTAGAAATTATTCATAATTTCCTAGAAAGAAGACTTTTTCTGTTTAAAGCAAGAGAGGACAGATACCATTTGTAAAAAATTAATCAAATCTCTCTTCAGACCTCTTAAAGCAATGCTTAACCTATCATATCCAACCATAGGAAGACAAATTATTAGGGCTGTTACACCAGTCGTTTCCTGAAATGTTACTCGTTTTCAAATATTTTCCTCTTTAGTATAACATTGAGTTACAATTACCTTTTCCTTCCATCACAAGGAGCACTTAGTAAGATATAAATCCTCTTTATGTAGAAATATATTGTGGTACTAACACCCTAATGTAGTGACAGGACAAGGAGTAACAGGTTTAAATTGAAAGCAGGGAGATTTAGATTGGACATCAGGAAGAAACTCATCATGGAGAGGGTGGTGAGGCAGTGGCACAGGTTGCCCAGAGACGCTGTGGATGCCCCATCCCTGGAAGTGTTCAAGGCCAGGCTGGATGAGGCTTGGAGCAACCTGGTCTAGTGGAGGGTGTCCCTGCCCATGGCAGGGGGGTTGGAACTAGATGATCTTTAGGGTCCCTTCCAACCCAAACCATTCTATGATATGATTATATGAAAACACTACTTTGGAATATGCATAAATATATTGTTCACCATTTCCTCTGTCTCCTAGAAAAAGAAAAGTACTGGCTGCAATAATTTGTTGGAAAACAAAAATTACACAGGCAGAGACGTGCTTGGATCCATCAATAAAAATTTCTGACTTCACTGTGGATAAAGGGGAAAAAAAAACCCCAAACTAGCAGTGAAAACTAAGTATTAATAAAACCAGAAATTTGTTCCAGAAAGCAGGGAAGAATCTGAAGCCAAATATTACTCTACCAAGGGAGAAAAACCTGGGAGTTACAGCTTAAGTTTCCTTACATTGCTAACAAAAATAACCTAACCCCCCCAAAAAGTTCCAGTAGGTACATGCCATAAATCCGCAGAATGCTTTTTGAAATGGTGAAGAGCGCACAGAGACAAACCTGATGGGTCCATTTCGATCTTCTGCTTTCCGGAGTCTGAGCAAGGGTGCAGAACCTTTTACTGCAACAAATTCTACATCTGGAAAAGGGGGATCTAAAAAGTAAACAAATACCAATGCTTCAGAGAGGTTTTAGAAATATTCCAGGCATGACAGTTCCTAGTTATTTTTTCACCCAAAGCTTCCTCTGTTCGCTGAGCCTCGAACCCCTGATGGCTAAAGTCTGCAGGCAACATAAACAGTCGGGTCAAGAAAAACACAGAGCAAATATGAGCAGGATGGCAGCACAGCAGCCCCAACTCAAAACCCTTTATTGAAGTGTATCTGCTAGCTGGGAAAAACAGAGATGCCCAAAACCAAGGGTAGACTACAGAGAAGTGAGACAGGAAGCATTTCTTGGAAGAAGCAGTATTATTTATTAGACTAACTGAAATGGTCAAGGAGAAGAAAAAGATTCAGGCACACAGCCCACTACAAGAAATAAAACAGTAGGAATAAAGGAGAATCTATTTGTGCCAAAAGCACTTTCAAGAGGGCAACTTCCTTGGTTACTGCTCACAGGCAGCTAGCCATACCCATCCACTTAAACTGGATTTCAGTATGGGTACAGAGCTCTAATTTGTTTTAGTGTGAATTTGCATCAAGGCCAAAAATGAACAAACACTTGTGCCTCCAGTTTCAGTGGCGATGATGGCAGCTGCACACTAACAGAGACTGGTGCTATGATAACGGAAATTACCACTATCAGCCTGGAAGAAGAAATTAAAAGACCTTCAGTGTGCGCAACCAAGGGGGCAGAGCATGAAGCACAGATACTATCTACCCAAGATAGTCAAAAAGAACTAGTAAAGATGTTTACACGTATGGCTGAGCTGTTGGAAAACTGGTCTATCAAGCTGCTGATGTGGCATCTGACTAAATAACAAATGCAGTGCTTACATACAGAAAAACAAGGCTTCAGAGCCACGTTAGAAAGAATAATTAATGTCATGGAGACAAAACAGAAGAAAACCAGCGCGGATTTGCCTCAGTCTAATCACATGAGGCGAAATCTTGCTGAGATGCATGGATTTTTCAAACAGCTGGAATATAGATAGCTGCACATAGATGTTGAAACATAGAAGATCATTAGTTCAGCAGGAGAAAATAGGGCTTAGTAGAAAAAGTGGGTAAATAATGGGTAAATAGGGAGCTAGCAGAATACAGCATGTTGGAAGCAGAAGTACTGGGGTGCAGGAAGATTATTAGAGGAGTTCCTCCAAGAATAAACAACATAAGTATTTAAGTCTGGCATTTTGTTAGCAGGCATGGTGCAAAATCCAGGTGCCTACAGATGAACTTTGCTGCTCAGTGTTAGACACTGTAAAACAAAGCAGTATGGAGGCATTATGTACAAAGAACTGAATCACCTGTAGACCTATTGCTTCACAGATCTGGGATGAAATTCACCATTATAATGTACAAGATAAAACACTTGGTGCTACTAGCAGTGTCATTTTGCTATATATTCTAAGTTCCTTTGAGGAAGAGCATATTAGTACACCTCAGAGGAGTGTCAGTCACCAAAATGGTAACAGGAAAAACAAAACACAACAAAAAAACAAACCAGAACAAAAGGCTGCTCTAAAAAGCCTAAGACACAGATTTCTATAATACCAGAATCATACCACAGAGGCACAGAAGGGCTAGGTGTGGTCATTTCACAGTGTATGAAGTTCCAATCATCAGCCCAACAGTGCAAAGGATGACTAAAAGAAAGTTACAAATAAAGGGGAAAATGCCTTATATGAGAAACCAAAAACTTTTCTTTGTAGCCTATAAAAAAGAAATTTAGAAGCCTACATGATCTTTGCTTTAAACAGGTGAAATGTGGGAAAGCACAGTATGCCCAAAATAAAGAAAATGAGCCATACAAGCATCCCTAGCAAGAAAAAACATCCTCAGCCTTGGCAAAAAATATTCCTTAAGAGAACCTCCTGAAAGTTTACCTTGCCAATTGAATTTAAGGTCCCTTCGAACTCAAACCATCCTGATTCTCTGAGATGAGGACTTGCACTAGGTGGGCTGTGAGAAGAATGTAAGATCTTCCAGTCTGTTCAGGTGCTGTTAGCACCTTGACTTTGTAAAAAGCTTTTGCTTTTGTTTTTTATCTCTTCACCAGCAGAACAGACAATGGACATATCTATAGCAGCACCAGGAGAACGGAGAACATATAGCAAAAAATGCAAGTATAGCCAGGGATAGTTCCACTCCAAGCACTTCCTTGTCATAGGAGCACTATTATACTAACACTTGGACGTCTCATACACAGGCTCATTTTCTGCAACACGAATGCACCTGCGAGTCTCCCTCTGAACATGCTGGCAGGCTACAGGAAGGCAGTGCCCACCAGGAAGTGCCTACCGTTGCAACAGCAGAGGGAAACAGTACGTGCCTCAGTGCTGGAGCTAAAGCCTGCTTGGTGCTACACTGTAATCGTGCTCTTCAGAAAGTGAACTTTTTGTCTTCAACATTTTTCTAGCATGCTGGAAGCAGTTCACTATTAGTTATGATGAATGCATTTCACAATGGAAGACCTACATTTCTTTCTTTAATCCTGGAAATGAACTGTTTACTTCTTGTTTTAAAGCCCTGGTTTTCACAGATTCACAGAGTGTTAGGGGTTGGAAGCAACCCCTAGAGATCATCTAGTCCAACCCCCTGCCAGAGCAGGTTCACCTAGAGCAGATCTCACAGGAACAAGTCCAGGCGACGTTGGAAAGTCTCCAGAGAAGGAGATTCCCCCACCTCTCTGGGCAGCCTGTCCCAGTGCTCTGTCACCCTCACAGGGAAGAAGGGTTTCCTCATGTTCAGGTTGAACCTTCTGTTTCCCAGTTGATGGCCATTGCCCCTAGTCCTGCCACTGGACACCACTGAGAAGAGCCTGGCCCCATCCTCCGGACACCCACCCTTTAGATATTGATAAGCATTGATAAGATCCCCCCTCAGCCTCCTCTTCTCCAAGCTGAACAGACCCAGCTCTCTCAGCCTTTCCTCATAGGGAAGGTGCTCCAGGCCCTTCATCATCTCAGTGGCCCTGCGCTGGGCCCTCTCCAGTAGCTCCTTGTCCTTCTGGAGCTGAGGAGCCCAGAACTGGACACAGCACTCCAGGGGAGGCCTCACCAGCGCAGAGTGGAGTTTTCACCAATACTACCGCTGCAGCCCGAGGACTTCACAGGCAAACTGCCGCAATCCAAGGAAAATGGGCACTTTTATTACATTTTCCAGTAATGTTAACAGAAATATTTAAAGCCTTTTCTGTCATCTGACCTTTTGTACATTTCTGAAGCTGTAACTCTGGGACTTGGCTGTGTTATATATAACACAGGCAAAAAAGTTTCCTAGAGACAGACACATCAAAAATGAATGCACAAATCCATTTCTATCCCAACCTATATATCTATATGCACAAAACCTGTTACACTGAATTATTTGTACCTTACTAATAAACCTTTGTTTGGTGCCAGCACAGCCCTCTTACGGCTTCTTTTCATTATTTTGTGCTAAAGATAAAGCTTTAAAAACAGTAACAGAATTGAACCATGAAGTCCAAACCCTGCTGGCAACTCTTCCCAAGTTCAGGGAAGTCAGATAAAAGATTCCTCTTAAGGCCAAGTTCTAACTGAAACAATCCTTTGCTGAAATAACACCATTTGCCTGATCGTCATTTTCTGCAACAAGGGAATTTTTAATGGTTATTTGAGGACTTCAGGAAATTTAAAACAAGGAAGTAAAAAAACGTGCTATAAAATTTAAAAAAAAAAGAAAAGAAAAAAGGTAGAGATATTCATACAATATAAAAGCTTCTTTTACCATCTGTGTGATTATCTGAATGAAGTTTACTGTACATATTACGGTATAATTGCATTAATATGAGTGGGAAGAGATTTTTAGCTTGGAAAAAGACATTACTTAAAGAAGGGATGGAAGGAAGGAGGATGAATGAATCAAGACCACATCTACAGAAAACGTGCTTTAAAGATTGTGTCTTAAAAATGGAAACACTAGCAGGGGGTCTATATATATATCTCTCCTTTGCAATGCTCATGCGCTGAAGCTGCACACTGTAATGGTCTCTCTGGAAGTACATGATGTGCTGTCAAAGGAAGAGCTGTCAGGTGACCACATCTAACAGTCTTTCACTTCCTCACTGGAAAGCAGATTTGGATTTTCTCTCCTTTTCCAGATGTTAATGAAGACTCTTTATGAAAGAATAAGTGTAAATATTTACCATCATATAATACAGCAGAACAAAAATCTATCTTTTATGTGCACGTGTGTACATACACGGGCAGGCAAAAGACTTACAGACCACCACATTCTGGTCTGTAATACACTACTTTATTCATGTACTGGGATGAAAGTGCAGAGCTCTAGAAGACTATACTTAGTGTGTGATGGAATTCATACCCCTAATTCAAGTAATTTTCTAGACTCCCTGCTTGTGAATCTACTTTCTGATTTACGTGTTCTTACGAAGAGAGCGAGGATACACACACACACGAGTATGTGGCCTGCAGGTATATCCTGGATTAAAACAAAAAGATTAGTAGCTGAGAAACATCGGAACTACTACAACTGCATGACGTACACATGCGTGAAGTGTGAACTACCCAAACTCACTGGAAAGTGCATGTACAAATATGTAAGAAATGGCAGCATGTGTGAACAGCAAACACAAAACAAACTCAAAATACACCTTGAATCTAAGCAAAAAACCAAGAGGAGGAAGCGTAACAAGAAATCTTCATTGAATCTATATGAATTATTTTACAAGAAGGAAACGTAATCCAGGAATCCAGGGACAAAGGATCTATATTTGTTGTCCAGAAATTTTTCTGTCTTGTAAGTATGATGCCTTAGGTCACAGTGGTGTACTCTAAACCAAAAAAAAGCTAACCAGACAGTGTACGTAAGTATGCACTCACAAACTCCTCAAAGACCACAGTTTTATCACATCCACCATAAAGATTCTATCCCAAAGCAAAGCTTGGCAACAGGTTCAAATACCAATAGTATTTTAATGTGGCTTAATTAACAAGTTACTCTTATTTAGGTTATTAGAATTGAAAGCAAATGCATTAGCTTTTTCTCTATTGTTCTATTTTTGGAACACTTGAAAGGGGTTACAAAATTCACCCTTCTTAAATTCATATCTTAAAAAAGATACTGACATTAAGAAGAATTACGTTGTCTGAGCATGCCTAATAAGTGATCTTCAAATAGCAACAGCAACACAGCAATGTGTGAACACAACAGAAATAATGAATGAGAAAGTACACCAGCAAGAAACTCCTTTCCTTCCTTGGAAACAGGCATGAGCAACCCCTTGCTTAAAAGACAATCTTGCTACCATCTTTTTACAACTGCAAGCACTGCCTAACCGTTTTTCGTAACTGACTCAATTTCCTATCTCAAGTAGACAGGTGCTGAGAGCTTGTCTAAAATAAGCTAAGAAGTCATAAAACACTGTGCAAGATGCCTGTTACTGGAAGGATGAAAGGAGCAGAATTTCAATGATCCATGAAGCATTTGCTAGACTATATTTACCATCCACAAAACCAACTTTGTGCTCAGCACAGAACTATTTTTACAGATGGTAATTGCCAGGGAGAAAAGCATGTTTTTAAGTCCTGACTTCTTGCTTTTTTTCTTCAGAAATACTATGGTTATAATATATCCTCATTCAGGGGATATATAAATATAGATATAGATATTCAGGATATAGAAGTAGCTTTCTTAACATACATTTACAAACCTTCCTTTTTGGAAAAAAGACCCAAAGTTATTGCTAGCTTTTACGACCTTACTGTATTCTGCAAGTCTTTAAGACTTTACGCAGATGACCAACCTTGTCAGTAAAATTAAGTCTGTTAGGCAGTTTTCAGCCAATCATCTGGGACATGTCTCTTCACAGTAGTTGAAACTCCACAGTTAAGATTTCCCAAACTCCCAAAACGTGGGAGATGTGTGGAAGTCAATGAGATGCAACATCTGGATTTGCCCCCAGCTGGGAAACCAGATCAATTGACTGTGCATTTGTTAAAGGATGCCATATGAAACCTTAGACAACAAATGAGGCCATCTTCAGTACGCTAACAGTAAAACACTTTTGTAAGTCTCGGCTTCCTTAGAGCCTCTCGGCTTAAGGCATATCTTGCATTTATACAGAACCATTTAGTCAGAAAACCACCAGAGCCACAAAATATACTTTTCAGACTTAAGCTGGATTGAGTTCATTCCACCCACCGTGAAAACACAACCATCTGGTTTAACAACATACATGATTACAAAATAACTGGACAAATGAAGAAACAAATTACACACCTACTCTAAAATTATTGTTTTATATAAATTAAGTTGCTTGTACAGATAATGCAATTCCCTAAATATAAGTCATCGAAGTCAAAGGGACACTGCCAGAAGAATTCTTTTAACTGTACCCTTTTCATCTTGGGTAAGCTGAAATAGCAACAGACTGAAAATCTTATTTAAATTCTCATTATTTCATGAGCTTTGCAGCATGACTGCTGTTGGTTTTTAAATTTTCACTCAATTTCAACTGCAAAAAGACCCACTTTTATTTTTTGGTTTCCATTAAAAGGAGCACAATATGGAATATCTGCATGGCAAGTTTTGGATGAAGATTCCTAATGACAGAGCAAAAACTACCTTTTATTGCTCACTGAAAAAACTAACTACCAGATATATAATGGCTTGTGTAGCAGGATCTTCTTTCAAAATGGAAATGACCTAACTTTTACTCAAAGACCTTTTCAGGAGCTACACATGTGCATTAACTAAACACTAACCCAGCAGAGAGGAAAACATGCCAGCTGTCAAGGCACAAATGCCACTTCACACAGCACCTGCTGCAAACTGTTCTCTAGAGCTCTTCTGCGTAAGTGACCTGATGCAATCCTGCAGAGTTTGGGAGATACAACAGGATGACAGAGTAAGGGGCGATGCCTTTACTCAGAGTATGTATTCAAGAATTACCTTAGTCAGACAAATTCGGAGACAGCTTATTAATTTTTACAAAGCTACATGTACTCATGGATGTTATTTTTGAGTGATAGTTAAGAAACTTCAGGAAATGTATAATTTCTTTTAAGCTTTTTTTTTTTTTTTTAAATCTAGCTCATTGTATATCCTAAACAGTAGCTTTGGGAAACAAGAAATGTTTTGCCTTTTATGAGAATTAAAAACCTTAAATATACTATTGCCCTTCCCAAGCAGTCAGAAGAGAATTGGTTCCATCTAGTGGCTGTAGCAGTTACAGACACTCAGAGCTTTCATGGTTCTTACCTATTCCGGCCCCCTTGGGAAGAACGATACCAGCACCAAACACTGCACTTCACAGTTAACAGTGATAACCTAGTACAGGAAGCCTGAATAGACAGGGATGGTGCAAAACTGTTTTAAACAAAAAATTAGATAAAAAGTGACGTGGTTTTTATCACAGCGTTTTAGTGTCATACAAATACCTTGATAAATAGAGAAGACGAGACTCTCCCTAAGAAACTTGCTCAGATGTTTCTAATGTTTTTTACTCTACCAATTAGAGATGAAGGTTCTGTCTGAGGTACTTGGAGGATCTTGGCTTTGGATCCTTTCAGACTCTAGCCGTCACAAATACCCATAGGAAATGCAGTTGTGCTATTATCTTCACATCACAGTGGAGAGAACTCGTACTGAAAAATTGACAGAGCCTCTAATAGAGCAGGGAATTTAACCCAGCTCACCTAGATATCATTCTTGTGTCTAACCCACAAAACTACCTTATCTCTGCTGTGCCAAAATGACACTTCAAAACACTGTACTCCTATTTCTCTCCCTGTTCTGCTGCTGGACTGTCAACACTATGAAATCTGTGACAGCAAACAACAATGAATGACTTTGAGCATGGAGGACAACCCACCACGGAACACCGGTATCAGCAATGCTGTTTCACTTGAGCCTCTTACACCCAATAGGTGCATCTGTAAATACGTAAAATAAATGGCAGGACCTACCTTTGATTTGTGTTGTCACGGAAACAAGACGTGAAAAATTCAATGCTATCATGGAAATATTAATAGAGTAATTGGTGCCTGGCTGCAAATCAAAACAAACTTCTGGAACATGCTTGTGTGTGGAAAGGTTGATGGTCATTTCATGAAAGAACTCCTTTTGATACCAACGCCGGCCTTGCACATGCAACTGTAACCAAAACATCATGGAAATTGCAATGTTTTCATATATCACTTGCATTCAGTATGTCATACTCTAAATTAGAAGAAATAGTAAAAAACCCCACATCACTGCATACAGAGTGCCAAAAACATTGGCAATACCAGTTATTCAAACTCATCTGCTTCCAAAATTTGACAGGAATTGCAGTCCCTCTTGATCAGCTCTGACACTGTCATAGTTCTTTCACTTCTCCTCCTCCTAGTCTATCCTCTTTTTAATTAGTACTGTAATTTCCCCCAAGTCTTGATTTCCTGCTTACATTTAGGCTCCCAGTAACAGCTCACTTTTATTGTAGTGTGTCCTCATGGCGCAAAGCAGTGGGTTCTCGAGGTAAGTTCATATGAACTTCTCTCTGGTTTGGCCTTGAGGATCAAGTGAAAATCAAGTCATTTTGAACTATGTCAAAATGCCAAGTACCCTCCAGGATCTGTCTACAGACAACTGTTTCCAGGCAAATTTACAGACTCATAGGCATCTTTTTGTTTCAGTTGGATTTTGGGTTTTATTTGTTGTTGAAGTCCCAAGCAATCATGAAGTTACTAACTTAAGGCCTCTCCTGACCTCCTGTTAATGAAAACTACAATGCTTGCTGCATTTTAATCCTTTAAATAGACCCTACGCCTTCAGATAACCTCTGAGCACCTCTCAGCACACGGAGATTTGAGACAACAGCAGGTGTTCAAGAGCCCTGGCAGAGACGGTTCCTGTAGAAATGCCCTGCTGGAACAAGGGAAGATTGAAAGCATGCCACAGGGCAGAGTGCACTGATGCCGTGAATCCACAACAGTTATCTGAGGCCTGAACCTGACAATGTTGGAAGTACAGATAGGGAAGGCAAAACAGTAGAACAGAGGGGGGAAAAACACCAAGAAACAGGAGACTTTGAAAGAGCGTGGTGGTTTCTTTCTTTTTTGAAGGCTGCTACTCCCTGGGTTTTTATGAGACATTATTAGAAAGAGAAACACTGCTAGCAGTGAGCGTGTGAAAAATTACAGCTTTTTTCACTTAGGTGATTGATATAAATTGTTTTCTAGATTCAAAATACAGATTGTCACTTACTGAGTATCTGTCTTCTGCTTCAGTTCCCCTGACATTTCTCCTCCACTTCAAGCAGGTATCGTTAAAAATTAATACATTATTGAAAGCTTCCTTTACTGTAGAGACAATGAAAAGTGACAACTTATTACAAAAAATTCACCCTCTTCAACTTCATTGAATATGAGTAGCTGAAAATTAAAAAAAGGTTTTTATTTTAACAGTTGTCTGTGAAAAGGTAGAATCTCCTTTCTTTTTGAACAAACAAACACAGTAAATCATGAACATCTTCCTGAGAAAATGGCTTTTGGAAAAACCAAAGCAAGAAATTCAGGAAATCAAGATGGGATTTATTTGTCCAGCCCTAGGGAGGTTTTAAGGACAACAGATCCAGGGGTTCAGGCCTTCTGACAAAAATAAAGTTATATCATATCAAGTATCATATCATTTGTTGATGCCCTTTAGGAAAAAGCACACGAGAAAAAGCATTTTTTTGCATTCCAAAGGCTATTTTACTCATCAGAATTAGTATCTCAGAATGTAAGCTTAAAATTTCCATGGCCAAAATATTACAGAAACCTGATGTTAGAACATGCCTTCTCTACAGTTACTGAAAAACTGCCAGAACACTGCTCATCACTGCTAAACATAGGAACATTATCTATAACACTCACATCAGATTAATATGACACAGCTCAGCAACAGAGAATTCTTCCACAGGCAGATATCAGTTTTCAAGGCAAGGAATGGAAACCAGCAAGGAATGGAAACCAACAAGCACTGTACCATCCGCTGAAATTCCAGCATGTAGCCAGGAATGCCACTGTGCCAATCCTGCTTCAGCCAGAAGGCAAATCCCAAAGAAGCAAGTCTCCCAAATCTTTGTGAAGGGTGCTTACCGCCACTGCTCTGTTTGCTCACATACAACAGCCAGAGTGAGCAGAAAGAAAAATGTCTTGCAGAAAAAGAGAATGCTGATGGTGGCTACGAGTGTGTAGTCAGCATAAAGGATGACAAAGCCTAGGAGGCGGTCTATTATCGTGTCTGCTAGACTCAAACCCGTGAACTCTGCAGCACAGTAAGTTCTCCTATGAGCACAGAGAATACGTAACACAACCTACCCTTTGTTTGAACTGTTACTGTAACTGAGACAGTGATGTTTGTGGAAGAGATGGTAGTAATATTCACCACGTAGTTACTGCCAGAGTTGAGATCTAAACACACCTTTGGATTATCTTTGTTTGTAGTGATGTTAAATATCGCATCTTCTGAGAATATCTTCTCATCCCATCTTTGGCCCAGTATGTGAAACTTGAGGATTAACAAAAACAATCGTATAATTGGTTACGGCTATCCAAAATTCAGAATACAAGTTCAATTAAGCTTAGAGTACCTAAGATTACATTTGGTTTAGAATATCAGCTCAATCAAAAAAATAGGTTTGTGACTAACTGTTTCAGCGCAACAGGATGGGTTAATAAATTAGATCTTTAATTTCTTTTGGCTGTTAAAATTACTAATATTTTTTTAATGTATTTCTACAACAAACAGAAGGAATTTTTAACTTGGACCCTACAAACACCTCCAACACAAATAGTAAGGCGTAAGTAAATACTCTTTTTTGTTTAAAGCACACAGATGGAAACTACATCTTCTTGCTACTTTCTTTTCTTTATTTTCTAGTTTCTTGCCCTTGCCTTACAGAAGCAGTAGAAAGACTGAATGCCAAACAACAGTAACACATAAGCTTTCCTAGTATCATCCCAGGGCAGTGAAAAAGAAACCTGTTGAAGGGGCAGACAAAACTTGGCTAGCTGAGCTCAAGACAGTTCAGACTGTTCTAAACTTTACTGTATACACCCTATGCCTACAGCATCCTCAGTTCTCACTCTTCTTAAATGCCTTGCAGATAACTGAATTCAGGCAAAAGCACGTGCACGGAGCCGATTACACAGGGACCCACAGCTTGCTAGTTACCGCTGGGTGCATGAAAAGCACCGGTTTTTAACCATTAGGGTGATTGGGAGCTTGATTTTTCCATCTCAAGACTGCTCAGTAAAAGTACTCAAACTAAATATACATTGGTTTATAGCACAGGAGAAAGACAGGTTGTTTTCCAAAATTATCACCAAACCTTTAAACATATTTTCCACATACACCAACCCACCCTGGAGATCCATTTGTAGATTTTCAAAAAAACCCCACCTGTCTTGGGATGATGTCATCCTGAAAACATGGGAATTCTTATCATGCTTTGGCTTTCAGCAACACTATCTGAACTATTTATTTCTGAGACTTTATACCTGAACTTTTATTCTTATGTTTATAGATGGCAAACAAAAAATGTAGTTTCCAAGGTTGCTTTCCATTTCCATGAAAAACAATTCTAAAATGTTCCAATACAAGAATGATTGAATCTCTTGGGAAAGAACACAGTATTTCAATATACCCTGCATTTCCAAAACAAGTTACCCACAGTATCTGCAAGTGATACGCCGTTTACCTGAAATGTCTGCCTCACTGATAGGGACAGAGCCCAAGTTTTGCCATGTTTTCTATGTCAATGTGACCCTGAGCAGTACAATGCAATTTCACTAAAACATAAACTTGTGCTGAAATGCTTCTCACAGTTTCAAGCCGATGTTTACATGATTTACTGAAATGGGACCCCAACAGCTTTTGAGTTTTTCACCTAACTAACTTAAGGACAGGGATACCTTTCCTTCTTAACCTAGACACCTTTAGGTTTCTTGGCAGTTCAGATGGAAGAGAGAGAAAAGCCATCATAAAAACAAGCCCCACAAAAGAAATCTCCACTGCTGACTTGCTAGAATTAATGAGGACAAAGCTACTCCCAATCTCAAATAGTTCCCCACTTACTATGTATGTTTTCTGCACTCCCGGTCTTCCTGTTTTCCTTTGCCACTTCACACACGTTTCATTGAATATGGACAAATTACTGAATAATTCCTCCTCTGTAAGCAAAAACATGAACTCATAATGAAAACAGTTATTATTTCTCACGAAAGTCATAATATGTTTGGAACAATTGTTTATGTTTTCCTTTTTCTTTGCCTTTTTTTTTTTTTTTTAAACATTTAGGAAAAATAAACAAGGTAGGCAGAAGTTAGTTAGCAAGTTTCCCTGTTACCTGTGTTGGCTCCTAAAATTAAAATACAACGCTAACTGAAGAAGCATGTTCTGAGCTGAAGACTGTGAAGTCCTTAAACACACAGCCAGCATTATGTAAACTAGTAGGACTAACAAAACCAAAATACTTTGCTAGGCTGGCATTCTAGCGTAGACCAATTTTAATTCTAATGACTTTACTGATCTTGAAGAGGACATTAAAACTAAAAAGAAGACATTACAGTTTCCAGACAGCAAGGGAGCAAGCTCACTAACTCCATCAGACATTGATATGTTCTTACATATAAAAGCATACATGTACAACAGTACTGTTTCTTACACAATGTCTTCAGTATGTACTGTACTAAAGACTAGAATCTTTCATACCAGGTGACCAATCCAGGCAAAAGAGCTAATGAGAAAAGACATTTTACTCTGCTTTGGATGCTCCTCCGAGTCATAATACATTAAATTTGTACTATGCATAGGTATTCCTGTATTCCTGGTTGAAGTCTTTCATCACTCTGTGTGTGTGACAGTATTACACCACAAAATGTGAAAAGCAATAAACAATGCCCCAATTCCACTACTTCTGCCACCCGTTCTATATTCTCCTCGAACATGGGTGCCAGCATCTGGATCTTGTGACATGCAATGGTTTGTCTTCTAAAGAATGAACCACTAACAAATCAGCTTGAAGACTTCGTAAACCATTGGATCTCATGGATTAGAAGTCTCATTAAACTGCAAATAAAAAAATCAAACACATTTAAAAGAGCTGTCTGTAAGAAAAAGAGGCTGTCAATAAGCCAGCAAACTTAGAAGGAAATGCTCTTCTGAATACAACAGCCTGCATTAAAGCATTTTAAGAAAGTTGCTGTGTTAGGTTGAAAAAGAGGTTTTCGGTGGCTGAATTAATGTTTTGGTTCATTATTTGTTTAGGATGGTTTTTACAAGTTGTCAAAATTTTCCCTTGGTTCATAATAAATAGAATTATATAAAAAACACAGCCACAGTGAAACACTTCTCATTACAAACACTAGATTGAAGGAATGAAGCCCACAGAACCAAGCATGTAGGGTGTACAGTTGTAGCAACCAGATATACATCCTTCATCATACCTATGTTAATTAACACATTTGCAAGCGCTGGCTTACACCTCAGAGAAGCAGCACAGCCAGGAAGATCAACTCATCTGTTCCTTTTTTTAGGCAGTTCTCTCACTGCTGTCATCAGACAGAGCAGTTGCCTTCACATGACAAGATAATCCAGTATCCTCCCAGAGCGAAGAACAAAGCTCCTTCTGGGCACAACTCAGATTGACAGTGAACAGATTTGCTCCTCTTCTTTCCTTCACCAGACTTCAAGCAGTTATTCCTTTGTCATACTACTGTATTTTCTTATTACATGTCCAAGGTCATACAAAACCAAGCTCATATAGATTTTAAGCTGAAAAGCCCTTACTAGTTGCTGAAAAAATTAGTAGGGTTTATTGGGTAGTTCTGGTAGGTACTTCAGAAGTATTCACACAATAGCTGGTGTAACACCCTGCTGTAAAAGCAAACATAGCTCAGGGCACTCTTCCTGTACGTAAGCTTCATTACCATTTCACAGGGACTGCCTTATAGCACACGGACATGAAGCTGGCTTGGAAATATAGGAATACATCCAGCCTCTAAAATTCCTATGTGTAGGCAGTTACTTAGAATTAAAATACAACTGCTGACATATATTGCAGCACTTCTTTTTCCTTTCCTTTTTTTTATTAAAACAGTCATGAAGCTGTTTCTAACCATATAGTACATATAGTGCATAACCTCTCTACATACTCAACAGATGTCTCACTCACTAGACCAGTTTATCTCCCAGCTGATTTTGATTCCCCCACTCCAAACTGTCATTAAATATGGAAATGCTGTTGAAAGCCTCCTCTTCTACAGAACAAAAAACTAATCTGCATGTCCTCTAAAACAAATTACTTTAAAATGGCTGTGTGATTAATTGTATTTAAATGCTGCTTATTATTACAGTTATCTGTTTCACAGTAATGTCTAGAAACTCTGCAGTATTCGGAATTCTGTACCAACAGAGCATGAAAGAGTATGTTCTGTTGTTAAATCCTTTAAATCAGACACCTATTTATTAGACGACTGGACGGCAAAAATTACTTATTACAGCACAGCCAGAGGGAAAATGTTTGCATATCCAACAACGATGTGAATTAAAATGTGTAACAAGGGGGGGGAAAAAAAATCAATCTCTGAGACTGCTCAGCAAGAAAATGAGGCACTAGTTCTTGAGTTTGTAAAACAGTTAAAAAAATAAAGCAAAATAAAGCAGCAAACAACAGAAAAAGTGATTATGCCAGGTATTAAGCAATGAAAGGAATCTTACAGTGGTGTCCTTGGAAGGACGGAGGCAGAACTAGTAGCATTTTTACCTGTAACCACATCAATTTTTCTGTCATGCTTACTGAACTTTCAGAACACGAGGCCACCATGCAAATACCATACATTCACAGAATACCTGGCAGACTTCTTCTCAAAAGTTACCACTCTAAATGGGTAAGAATGAAAGAGGATGAAAAGCTGTAACACACACACAGAGTGACTACCACAACAAAGTCCTGGGCTTTCTGAGGGGACTGCTTTTCTTCACTGGCTCTTTTTGATCACCCATTCTTTGTTTGGATAGACACTGTACAGCAAGTGCTTGGTTTAACCTGAATCCCAGTAACATAAACATAGTATCCAATAACAGCACAGAGGTATCTCTGAAAAAAATATTTTCACACCTAGAGGGAAAGAGGTTCCCTGACAGATTCGTCCTGAGAAAACTAACAGTGTCAGTAACTTCCAGAGTTTGGGAACTCCCAAGGTGAAACAGACAGCATGTGCCTTGCCTCAGTGTGACATCTTACCAGACAGTGGCATCCAGGTCTTCAGCATACCTGATTTTGACCAACAGCTTTCACTCAGACTCACAAATGAGATGGGAAAAGTGAAGACCTTCACTTTCCCCATCCTTCAGCACTTTTAAGTTTCAACTTGTGATTAACTGAGAAAGCCACTGGATGCCACTGCTGCTCTGCTGACCTCCTTAACCTCACAGTCTCCTTCTCATCCCAAGGGAAATGGAAACGTCCTAGAAACGACATGCAAATGCCTGGATACCAGAGCAGAAGGGTGGAAGAAGAACCTGAAGGTGCAAATCTGGGAGAGGAGAGAGAGATGCAAATAGCACCTGGCTCTTAGCAGCCAGGAATGACAGGTGCTGGTAAACGAACACAAATGGGAGAACGCAAAAAGTGAGCAACAAAGTGATTCAACAGCACCGGTGAGCATCAGAGGGGGGGAAATCATGTTAAGAAAGCCAAAGAAATTAATTCTAAGAAGGAAAACAGGGAGTGAAGGTCTCAGTCTTGTTTACTCCACTTCTAAAAGCTCTGCTAGGAGGGAGAACCTCCCTGTGCTTGAGTGTGTGGGAAAAGTCTTCACAGTGATTAGACAGTGCATAAACACCTGTACTGACTCGCTCTTCTGCCTTAACGCTGTGCTGTGAGGACCAAGCTTAATCCTTCCCTTACCAGCCCCTGGGAGAGCAGGTCCCAGTGCCCAGTGTTATTGTTTGCTGATTTGGAAAACGAATTGTCATAGACAGACAGTTCCATGTCTGAGCAGTCATAAACATGTGACTTCTTCCGCATACACAATTGCTAGTCCTCAGCTGAAAGAGCAGTTGACTACCACTGACCTCAGCTCAAGAGACATCTTATCAGTGAATTATTTTTTAACTTGCATGAAAAAATGGTATTTACCAGAAAGCCGATAGAATAAGCTCCAATCTGACATTTTATCTTTTGCAAGTAGCTAAAAGAGCATCCGCACACGCAAATTCACTTACAGGCCTCTTCACATCAGTCCCCACACATACATGCAATTTAGAGCAAGAAAAAATCCCAATATTAGCTTTTTCTGTATGTTTTGCCTGATCAATTCCGTGAAAACTGTGAATGATGCAACAAATGCCACTTGCTACTAACATGCACAACACATATATTCAGGCCCAGAAATTAAATGACAGCAAATAGCCTTTTTGGGCTACCTTTTAGCATGGTAAGTTTTTATGAGTTTTTCACATTCTAAGTAACATATTTGCTTTCAGTTTAACTAGGATTGCAAAATTTCAGCAGGTTTTCACCTTCAGCTCCAAACTTTACACAGAGGGAATCCACAAAGAAACAGCAAAGCTGCAGGCAGACAGTCAAGCATGAAGCAGGAGACAGATAGCTAATGATTTCCTACTTTCTTTGGGCTAAAAATGTTACCAGGAAACAATCAGGAGCAGCATAATTCATGTATTGAGCCAGACTGACAAATGCATAAAAGAGATGCAATTGTGAGCATACGTACACAGGAAAGGTACATCAAAGGTGTCAGACTAGATGGGATTAGATGGGCTGGGATTAGAAGTGTACATGAGCTACTCTCCATCTCCTGAGACTGGTATCTCCCATCACAAACTTCGTAATTATTAATTCATTTTCAAACAAACAAAAGCCTAAATACTCTTACAAAAAACTACACTTTTTTGGGGTTTTAATTGTCACTGACTTGCCTCATTTTGATCTAAGAAGTAGCACCTCCCATAATGCAGACTTCATCTGTGTTTTGACAGGCAACTAAACAAAGTACCAGATTACCAGATATCTGGATTTAAGGTATCAAAATAGACCTTTACAAGAATCCAGGCCAATCAGATCCTTTTCGCTGATTACCGTAATTATCGTAATTCTTTGGTGGGGTTCTTATTCCTACAGAACCATGGGCTTTGAATCAATGCCCACAGATGTGACACCTTTTCCATTAAGCTCATAACTGTTGACATGAATTATTTACACATAGCTGGGAATAAAAATTAGGAGAGTGGCAGTTAACCCATTCACTGTTGTGTGGAAATTACGGATGCTGCCACCACAGAAACATTCCATCTGCCTTTCCATATCATCTCCTATTGTACAAGTGAGGATGTAAAAACTGACATCCCAGAGAATTCTAGCTAGAGAGGAAGTCATTGGGAATAAGGATAAAGCATAGGAGAAGAAGGGAAAGTGAAAGCAAAGGGAAAAGAACTCTAGATTAAAAAGAAAGTAACCACACACTCTGTTGCATGGAAGTTATCTTTGCTATAGCTCTACAGTTAAATGACACCGTAAGGATGACCCTGTTTTGTTTATTCCAGACTGGATTCAGATGTCACTTCTGATATTTTTAAAGGTGGTGGTTTGGGTTTTTTTCCCATTATGAAAGTGTTCTTTTCCTCTTCTGCAATGTTTTAGAGTGCACAGTGTGGACAATCTGCTATGCCTTCTCCAGACTGATTCATCAAACCACCCTTCTTTCTACACCTTCAAATCTCTGAAGCATATATTTAGCACTTGTCCTCCAACCTCTTCAGCCGTTAGGATTTTCAGTGCTGGCGTACAACACCGGTTTTCTGGGAAATGGCTCAAAGCTCACTAACACCTTATTCTCTTTATGCTTTGAAGGTACTGCTCACTACCTGAATACCCCAGTTCCACATGATTATCTCAACAAAATCTCTGGAGGTCAAGACATGCAGCTAAACTCTATTTGTGGATGGGGAGTCACAACATAGAAAACCAAAGCATTCTGAAAGAGAAAATTAACCTTCAGTGGGAGACAGACAGTTCATATTGCATTTAGTTAGACAGAATGTAAAAATGAGCATGCACACAAAAGGTTATGACACAGAAGCTCCAAGCTTGGGATCAGTTGGAATGTGCAATGATGTAAAGAGTGATTTTTTCCCTATCTGGTTTACACATTCACAATACACTGGGACTGGATCATCTTTTCCTCTATGCTCCATGCACACAAAGCCTACCATCTGCTGACACTGCCTTACACTACTTCAGAAGGCACTCACAACTGGTCACCAAGATTGCTGTGCTGTCAGACTCAGCATTAAAGGGACACAGAGGTCAATTTTCCCTTTGACTGTAGTTATTTCCCACTGCCTGGGTTTTGGAATGCTTTGCCAAGAATGCGTACTACCTTTCCGTTCAGGTCAGATTCACTCCCCTCCTCCAGCCCTACATGGACTTTTCCCGTCTATGTGCAGCAGTTGCTTCTTTCACAAAGACAATATTTCACTTAATACACAAAAAAACCCACCTTAATAAATGCACTTCTAATAATAAAGTGAACAGTGGTACTAAAGACATCATTTAAATACTGAGAAGTCATTCTTTACTGCAGATTTGTATTTTCTTTTCTTTGGATAAAATTAAGGTAATTATGCAAACTGTTTTTCTTAAGACATCACAGTGTTGCTACCCACACTGATAGATACTAAACACAGTGAATATTAATGACTCCCAAAGAAAACAGACATAGAGAAGTTTTCTAGTAATGAGAAAGTAACAAGAAGCAGCAGCCAAGCCAGCCTATGGGACTAGAGTGACTTGTTAGAGAAAGGATAGATCAGATACTGTGAAAAAGCCCTCCATGACAAGGATATACATAGGACATGAGACTGGAAAATTGGAAAAAGGTTGATGAATAGTCCAAGGGAAGACTGCAAACAGGACAAAGAGAGTTGCAGTAGGTAAGGGGACTATTTCCCGCCAAAATATCCTTAACAATTGTCCCATTAACATAAAAAGCTGCATCAAAAACTGCCCCTTTTGTGCATGGACTGACCCCTTCATAGTTGTGAAGAAGACTGGAAAAAGTACCAAAAGAAGGTTTAGAGCTGCGCACAGTATTAAGAGCAAGGCAACCCCGTAAGCACCTTATTCACTATAATTCACCTTAATCTTCCCTGGATGTTCAAGAAGTAAGTACTCAAAAGTTAAGCTCTGTGTGTGTGTACATGCATGCATGTACACCATCTACACATCATAAGGGGAGAGGATTTTACTTCAGCATCTATCTTAGCTCTTCCTGACCTTTTACTATCAAACCTTGTATCCAAGCTCAGTGAAAGACAAAAACAACTCATTTACACGTTTTCCTTTCAGATACCCTACAGTTCCTCTCCCTGTCCTTCTCGAAATGATGCACTTCATGGTCTTGGTAATGGCTTATGACATACATTACACACTATGTCATTTACAAGCGCAGATTTGGGAACAAGCATCTCAAATAGGCAGCCAATGCACAAATCACTTTTTTTTCCAGCCTTCTTACAGCCATGGTAAATAAATAAATAAATTAAAAAAACAAACAAACAAACAAACAAACAAAAAAAAACCAAATAAACAAACTTATCTGTAGAATCCACTCAAAACACCCCACCAACCAACCACATGAGTGGGAAGGCTTCATTTTATACTTTCCACTTTAGTAAAAAGTGTAAGTCTTATGTTAACTGATGTCCCATTTTGATCCCACACCCCCAACAAGCTCTCTCGACAAGTTAAATATTACTACCAAAAAAGCTGAGGTTCACAATTCCTCCTCTGGAACTCACAACGGGAAAACCACACCTCTTGTTTCAGACTATCTTGTACTCCACCACTGCATGCTACAATGCTTTTTAGCCAAAGCCCTTCCCTGAAACACATTACTCACACAAGGGGATCTCGTTTTCACTTTGAAAAAAACTTCCCACATTTACACTGAAATCCCACCAGAGCTCAACACCATGTGGGCCTGGAATAACAGCACACCGTTTCTGCAGTGCAAATAAATGAAAGCACGCATTCCTACTCTGCAGAGGAAAAAGAAGTTCTTCCAGCACAAGCCATGCAGGAAGGCCTGGCTCATACATTATGTACCGGACAGCAGGTATTTAATTGCTAGCGTGCTCCCTGCACTTTAGTCTCTTGAGTTTATGTATGCAAGTAAGGCTTGGGAAAGGAAGATTGCAATCCAGCTGTCAGACTTCACTGCTGATGGCTTAATCTAATCTGCGTATCTCAGTAAAATTAATTTTCTTAAGTGACTTTTAAATATTTAAACCACCTACTATTAAATGTACTTATATATATATATTTATACATACACATTTATTATATACCCCAACAGACAATGCCACAGACAATGCCAATAAAGGGCATTCCACTGCAATCACTGCCTAAGAAATTAAGAAGTGATTATTTGCCAAAGCAGAAACTGCTCATGGAAAATTTCTAACTTCCTTACTTCTAATGAGGTTTTTCAGGCAGTAGAAAATGGCAAATGGTTTTCTGACTTCTATCATAAGACTTTCCCTAATTTTCATGGGAATTAGTGATTAATTACACACACCTTTAAGACCATGTACAACTGAAAGGCACTGTTACTGACACAGAAATTACATTTCATCTGATTGATAGTCATTTTTTACCTCCAGTAAGTGTGAAACATGTAGAAGTTAAGAAGCTGAAGACCTTTGTACCAATTTCCTGTTCATGATTATTTTTTTTTCCAAAGGAACCTGGATTAGTTAGGCTATTTTTTAAAAGTGTGTTTCCACTCTACGTGACCATAGCTCTGACATACCTGGCCCTCTGATCCAACAGCTAGAGCTGGAGTCTATGTTTCTCTCTCTGGCAAAGCTCTTACTGAAATCCGTGGAAATCCTGTGAGTGTGTCTGCAAGTTTAGCCCTTTCAAAGTTTCAGAGTGATAAAGACATTGCAATGACTGACACCCGATTAACTTACCCACTCTACACAATGCTGGCTTCAAAACCAATTCGGAAAGTACAGCTATGCAAATTGCCTAAGTTAAATACTACTTATGACTTCTAACAACAGCAGTTCCATTTTTATTAGGGCACCACAAAAAGGGAGTTAACTGCTTTTCTGCATGCTCCTCTTATTTAATGTCACGTTTTATATTCACAGTGCATGCTCAAGACACCAAGTGAGGCAAGAGGGGCATCAAGGGGCAACAATCTGTGTAGAGGCTCAGTCTGTGAAGTGGTAGCAGTCAAAGACACACTTCCAGTCCTTCTGAAAAACATGTGAATGTTACAACGCTACAGGAACGTTACCATCTACAAAAGACAGCATTGCTGCTTAAGAACAAGAGACGGACAGTCACAGAGCTTCCTCAGGACACGAAAGAACACTAGGGAGCGCACCAGCCATAGTCAAAAGCATCTGCTGCTTTTGGCTAAAATGTCAGCACACCTGTCTCAGAGCCCACAGTATGACAACACCTTCATTAGAGATCTCCCTTCTCAGGACTCAGTCTTTTATTAGCAAATCCTTCTGGACTGAAATTCAGGTGGCTAGATTTAGGCTGAGAAGGCAACCATGAACATATTTTACTTTGGGCATTATGAGAGAATTACAGAAAAAAAGAAGAGTTTTGGATTCCATTGCGCCTACTTTCATCGCGGTGCGCTTTACAGTATTAGGCCCACAACAACGTGTCATTAAATGCCTTCTGCTTATCTGGCGATGTTCCCCTGTCTCTCTAAAGCCGAAACTTCTCAGTGCAGCAATGAAACTCCAGTTGCAACAGTCACATGCTGTCTGAAATGAAAAGCATGACAGCTGCAGAAAGATCTGTGGCATCCACTAGAAACTATTGCATGGTTAATATTCTCTTACGTGACCTTTCCATCCACAAGTACCACCATGTTCTGACATCGTACATTAGGAAGGGATTTCTCGTCTTCGTCCTTCCTCCTGTTCCTACTTTCAGAACAGGAATGAGAATCAATTTAAATAGCACACCCCACAGCAACCTCCTGCAGTATTTACCTTTGCATACGTATGTAATATTCTCCCATGACCGATCCGTTGTGCATTCTGAAAAATTCTTGCCTCCATTATAATAATATCCTTCCTTACACTGATAGTACACTCTGCTCCACAGAGTGGTGGAGTTGTGCCAGAACATTTCGGTGTGTGGAATCGGCAAAGGTTTGCCACAGTCTATTTCTGAAAGAAAAAAAACCCAAGATAACAAAACCTGCAAATGAAAGCAGGCAAGGCATATAGAAGTGTTCAAGGAAGAGAGGAATTGTCTCAGCCAGTAATTGCCTCAGCAAGTAACACTTCACTTTTTTTCACTTCCTAGTGATTTCTAGAAGTCAGGCCAGCCATTTAGAACCCTGAATTTTGTGACAGATTTTCTAGCAGGGTGGGGCATTTGCCCTTCAAGATGAACCATAAAACAAAACAAGTGTCTTGTGTATAAATGGAGGATCTCTAAGCAAAATTTACAAGTGGATCTAACTTCCCACAATGGTCCCTCATACTCCACATGCTGTTTATTCCTTTATTTTACCTCTTGTTAGTAACAATAGACTTGAAAAATGACAGTCCAAGCAGTGATGTGGAAGAACAGCCGTCAAGAAGGTTATGTTCCTTTGCCAGTGGATTTATTGCAAACTTTGAAAAAAGGAGAAGCTGCTCAAACAAATAGAAGGAGCACTTCTTCTGGGGGAAAATTTGATGGATTATTCAGGTCACTTTAACAGATAATTAGAAAGCTGGGGTAATGCACTTATAAATTAACAACTCATTTGCTCAGTTATTTTCAGGGGTTTCATAATAAAATTAGGGAACAAAAAAGAATAAAGTGTGAACATCAAATCAATGGAGGAATATTATTACTTTGGGTTAAAATTCGCTTTCAAATCCACAATGAACGTTACACCCCATTAGAAGATTCTGCATCACTTAATTTATAAGAAGCTAACAATATAAGAATTATAATCTTACCTTCACTAAATTTTATATGCAGAAAACAAGTGCTTTTAAACTGTTTAAAAAATAAGCGATTGTGACATTCTACTCAGTAGAAGGAAAACAGAGTGAAAACCAAAGTCTCTAGAATCGTGATCTGGACAACCTTGGAGGGAAAAGTTAATGCATGTATCTATTATGAATCATTATTATAAACCATCAGAACAAGCTTTAGAATAACTGATGCACATGCAAGAATACACTTAACTTACAGAAGGACAGAATGTGTTGAAATACAAAAAACTACTGCTGCTTAACTCCAGCTATCTGCCTGTGGCCATCCTGCAATAAGAATGAAAAGGAGAAGTATGTTTCTGAGTAACAGAGTGAACGTCCTTCTATTTAGAGTGGTGACCCAGAATAAGAGTAACAAGGAAGATTTGAGAAGTAGAGAGTGGTGGTAACATAGGCATGACACATTCAGAAAAATTACTACGTTTGATTGCAAAGAACAGAAGACTCGACTCTGCTGCATCAAGTTGAAAAGATATTAATCATCCAACGAATGGAAAACCGAAGTTGTGCCAACGTAAAAGCTGTCTGAAGACAGTAATTATCCTGAGGTCACATCAATTAATAATGTCAGCTCAGAGTAATGATACATTAGGAATTTTGTTAAGCAAAATGGTTTTCTTTTTTGTAAAGGTACCTCTTTTTTCTTATCAAAGCATCTGTCAGGCTATATTATTCCAAATCACAGTAACAAAAGAGATGTATGACCCATGTCAAATGACAATAGCACATTTGAGCAATCATAGTCTGCAGCTGGAAACTGCCTGAATATGGGAATTTTAAGGGGATGCTAACTGCTAATAGTAGTTCCATTTCTGAGTAGGGACTTCAACCACAGAGTAGATACCGAGCAAGAAAAATGGCAGCAATCTAGGCTGAATTTTCATCTCTTGGAAATCCCAATGCCTGACATGCACTGGGATTTTGCCCTTAGAATGATTAACAATTAATTGCAACTTCATTAGCAACACAGATTAAAAAAAACCCAGCTGTTTAACATACAGCTTTTGCTTTGTGACTAAACTTCATATGCCAGAAGAACGTATATACTGAATGCTCAAAGAGGATGTTTCTATTTGATAGTTGCTATTATTACGGTGGCTGAAACAGGATCTATGCTAAGCAAATCTGCAGGCAGATTTGGTTTACCTTTGCACACCAAACCAGTGCCATCCCACTGGCCTCTGGCATTGCAGACTGCAGTCTGATTCCCGCCGGCAATAAAGTAACCATGAACGCAATTGTATGTAACTTCGCTTCCGTATGTGGTGCCGCTTAGAGACGTTGGATGTGCATTTAAAACAGAAGGTGGAACCCCACAATCCACACCTAGGAAGAAGAAGGAAGAGGATGATACACCTGTTAGTCAAGCAGCAAAAGTAATGGCAGCTGCACTCCCATCAGTATTTCTGTCATCGTTACCAGCTAACCCTCCTATCCTGTGGTAATCCAAGAATCCCCCACGTTCTCTGTGACATCCCTGCCATGACACAGTGTGCTGTAGCTGTTCCAGAGCTGTTTCCGAGTACAATGACTTCTCTCTGCCTTTCTCTCAGAATGGCATGCTAAACTTGTGACTCCTTTCTCAGCCTAGCTGCTAGTATACAGAAATTGTCCTGGTGTTGGTTTTGGGTTTTTTTTTTCCCTCAAATCTTCAAAATTCTCCTGCTTTTACAAACTTGATTACAGGTGGCAAGCTGGTTCTATACCATTTCCAGTGAGCAACAGTGAGAGGGAGGCAGACAAGCAGAGACTGCCTTTAAGAAGTGAAATTTTTTAATGTGCACGAGGACCAGAGAAACGCAAAACCACAGAAAAGGTTACAACATCCAATAGAAAGGCTTCCTGTTGAAGCAAGGGGCTACATGGTGTTCAAAACCCATTGCAATAGTAGTTCTACCCACAGACATGCCAAGCTGCCGTTTACAAATGCAGGTAACAAAGAACTAACACAAAGAAGAAATTTGTTTAATATGATGTCCATTTTCTAAGGTAAGCAACCATCTAAAATCCTTTCACATTAGGATGGCACAACACTCATGTGCAACAGTTTAACTATGCTCCCTCCCATCTTCCCATTAAATCCTCTGACTTTTCACCTCGAGACAGTTTTCACCAATATCCAAGGAAAGCTAAACTCTTCAAACACACAATACATCCACATTCTTAAGTTTAAAAAAAAAGGGGGGGGGGGGGGGGGGGGGATATTGTCTGCTTACTCTGATGTTAGGTCACACATTTTATCCAGTTTCACTTGCCTTCGATGGCCAATTGCATCATGACTATATAAATTAAACGCCTAAATTACCATACAAAGGAAGACCGAAGACGAACAAGAAGACATCACACCTGGCCAGGAGAAATTCTTAAATTAGCAATAAAGACTTACCAGGAAAACTCTCAGAGTTTAAAGAATTATTTAATCAGGTCTTTCATATTATTACCAAAAAAAAATAATAATAATAATAAAAAAAAATCAGACTTGCTGGATTTACAAAAAGAGAAGTCCTTACTGAAATCCAGGAAAAGAGCTTGAAATGCAAAGGGGAAGTATGCTATTTCAGACTCATGGGCTGTTTCTTGGTGTTTTATGTATTTTGATTAACCATCAGAGACGTGCTCAGCAACTGTGACCTGGCCTACTGTTTGACTGTAGAAATTAAAAGAGATCACATGAGAAAGCAATCACTGAAAAATAGTAATAAAAAACAAATGTACCACCAACTTGCAAGGACTGTGTTCCACCAGCTTTGTCTAGGGACCTCTTGAGACCTTGGGCCCTTCCTTTTTGTTTTCAAATTCATTCTCATTTAATTGTTTTTTGGGAAAAAATGTTATTGCAATTTTTTTTCCCAATGTGAGTAACTTATTATTGTTTTGCCTTTCCTTTCTTATGAATTTTCCAGCCATATCTAATATTTCACTTTTCCCAGCCACACTGATTAACATCCTTATTCTAATTTATTCACTTCCCATGGGCACACATACAAACATTACATTTCTATCCTCTTTCAAAGAGAGAAAAAAAAGGGGGGGGGGGGGGGGGGGGGGGAAATAGAAACAAAGACGACTTTTGTATTTTGAAGAGGAGAACCCTCCTCACTAGCTGATGATTTTCATGAGGATAATTTTCCCCTGTAGAATTGTTATACACAGTGTAGCTTCCGTTAGTTAGCACTTAAAGTGTCATTTACATAATATACAGACTTTCTAACCACTCACAGGAACACAAAATCCTGCACTTATACAGTTCAGTATTTCGACAGAATAAGTGACTGGGACACCAAAGCAAATGGAAGTTTTAAAAGATGCTCATGTGAAATTTAACACTGCAGAGATGTGAAAGAGTTCACTCATGCACAAATGCTCTTAAAATCATGAAGACTATCCAGAGATGAGGGATGGTAAGATGCCTCTCTTTTGCATGTACAGTCAACCTTTCAAAAAAGCTTCACAGGGTGTCAGAAATTTGTTCTTTCCATGAGAAGTCACTGATGCCTTCCAATTCAGTGTCCTCTTCCATGAAATGCTACAGAAATCTCATGGGTTTGTAGGTCTCGGTTAGCAGGCAGGACACGTTAGAGTGTGTGTAAAAACGCAAGGACCAGTATTGAAAATGTCATCACATTAACAAGAAGAGGGACAATTTTATAACCTGCCCCTTTCTTCTGTTTTTGCAAAGAGACAGGTCATGAAAAATTATTCTCCAGATTGAGGAAACAGTCTACTAGCCCTTCTCAAACACAATTGCCCAGCAGGAAACCTCATTAATGAAGAATTTAAGAAAGATTTAAGACACACTTCACCTTCACAGCTTTAAATGTCAAGTTCCCAAGCTTCATTTGCAGTGCAACATGAGATCTTTCCCCCACTGCTAAACAACCCTTCTTTACGCCCAAAATGAACTGCTCTTCCTGTTAGCAAGCTGTAGTTCCACACGATGTAACCATGCTTCATTTCAGGAGGGGAACCACATCCAGTTTCTGCAGAGATTGGGTTAAAAGGTCTGACAGTATAAACTGACAACACACGACCACTTTAAGCCGAGCTGAACTGGTCACATCACGAAACACACCCAATCTGATGAATCTGAGGGGTTGCCAAAAGAGTAGATTAGAGCTGAAGAGTTGTACTGTCCACAGCTGGAGGAACACAGTAATCCAGGTATTTATTGTGCTACATCTTCACCAACATACAGCTGGAGACATGCACACCAGCACAGAGGAGACACCGCTGTGTAGCAGTGCTTTGCACTTACCAGTCCTGTTACAGCCACAGCTGAATGATCCCCCAGCACACGAAAATTTCAGGCCCTGATGCACACCTTTATTTCCCTGTGTACGGGAAAGGTGAGGCACTGGGGATAAGCTGAAATGAAATAGTCTGCCCCTCAGTTCCTCTACCTCGCCGAACCAGCCTGCATACAAAAGCTACGTTCCGTCAGCACAGCTGTGAACAGGCCTCCCTTGTCCAAGCCACAAGCAATAGTCAGTACAGACACAACACATGGAGGTGGAAGTCGGTGAGATAAGGAGGGTTGCCAGTAATTCTGGCAAAATGAAACAGAGCACTCCAGCTGGAAAAACTGGACAAACTACAGGCAGTGAGCTTTACTGGTGGTTCCTGAAAAAACAGAGAAATGAGATGGATATAATTGAGGCAGTCCCTTCCACCTGGGAAGCCCGGCCTCATTACATACTCCAAGAGCTACAGCTTACACTGCTAGCACTTTGATTCTGGGAAAACCTAGGCTAGAGGAAAGGAGGAGCTGGGGGGTTTTTTTGTTTGTTTGTTTGTTGGGGGTTTTTTTGGTTTTTCTTTTTTTTTTTTTTTTAATGACAAGATAAACACAACAGCTTATTTATGCAGGTGGCGCTGTGTGTAATAAACAGTGAAACTATTATTTTATTATTCCTCTCCCCTAGACTTTTTCATTCATCTGACCTCTCTTAACAGCTATTTATTCTCCCTTCCCTTCCCCTTCATGCAGTGTGATTATAAATGCAAATGGATTATGTCACACTTCCCTCTTATTCAGAAACTAATTACTTCACCTTCGTGGCATTATGAAGCTTCTCTGACCCTGCCCACCTGAACCACTGCAGGGACCCTATAGAAATCGTATCTGGTGTCGACTCTATCATCCAGACATCACTGGAACAAACCCCAGAAGAAAAAAATCACACAGCAGGTGAAGCCCACAGAGAGAACTTCTGCCCTGCAGACTTCAAAGCACAGACCAGAGCAGGTACTGCTTTATCATCTAACACCTGATGTTATCTGCTAGGAAATACAGCATCCAAAGACTCTCACCTTTGCATGAAACTATGTCGCCGTCTGGATGAAAGGAACGCTCTCCGTTTTCTAATTTATAACCATCATTGCAGTAACATCTGTAGCTTCCTTCAGTATTCACGCATCTTGCATTGTGACCACACAGCCCAGAGTCCTCACATTCATCTATATCTAAAAATTCAGAGAAGAACATACGTTCTTTGTAATAGGTTTTGATTAATTAATGTAGGACCCAAACTTGAAACAAATATAGCATTCCATGAATGGTTCTATGTAGCTTCTGATGTCTCTTCTGGGATACAAAGGAGCTTATCCTTCCAGAGGCCACTCTCAGTTTCTCAGCTATGTGTCTTTTAGATGGTTTCTGTTTTACCTGACAAATAGTTTCCAGCGTTATTTCCTGCTACAACAATCCCAGCAAAATCCTGTATCTGCAAACAGTTAAGTTTCCTCACTGCAACGAGGATTTAGCTGATATTCTACACTAAACACAAATATAACACTCTGGGGGTAAAGTAAATATAATTTTCTTTAATCTAGCTGCTTCTTCCATAAAGGTTATTGTTTGAATGTGGCTGTGAATCGATGATCTGTAGCACAGCAAAGAACGCAAAATCAAACTAATTCATGGTTGTTAGAAGTTAGATGTCAAGTAAGTGTTTGCATACACAGCAGATGTAGTTTTAGGAAGTCCTAAAGTGATGGTAAAAAAAGATCTGAGCATTAGAAAATTAATTTCTGGATTGCTGGTGCTCAATATTCTCTGTGATGCCTACCCGTACAGTTCGTGCCGTCATTGGGAATAAACGTCTTGTTGTTGTTGGAGGCTCGGTACCCATCAAGGCAAACACAGTAAAAACTTCCGTGCGTATTATGACACAGTGTATGATTTCCACAGATCTTGCTGGCTCCAATCTGACATTCATCTTTATCTGTCAGCACATTGAAAACACATCAGATAGAGTTTTAGAAAACTGGAATATCCTCCCCTCCTCACTCATTCTTGTGCAATCAGATTTCCCCCTGCTGTTTTTCTTTCTAAGTTATTTGGGATGCAAACACTGTTAGTAAGCTGTAGTATTTAGCCCAACAGAAGTTGTTGTCCCTGGATGAAACTATGAACAAAGACACAGCTTGAGTTGATCTGAGCGCTGTTGAAACCAGGCGGCCCTGCTCGCTGCTTCTGCCCTTCCTTACAGCACCCACTGGCTGCAGCACCTGATGGAGCTTGTGCTGATCTCACCCAACTCACTCAACTGACAGAGAATTAACGTGGGAAAGGACACAGCTCTTGTCTTGACCCACTATAATGAGGTAACTGAACTCCGCGCAGGGCTCAGTGGGTGCCAGTACATGTGGAAGAAAGGAAAAGGATGGAGACGAAGAGATGAGAGGACCATCCACTTTAACCAGTGGAAGCGATGACATACACTTGACACAGCATTTGACATCATCCTTTGACTCAGGTATTGATTCCCCGTGTATGAGACAGTATGAAAAGGACACTGTCATCAGCTACAATAACAAACCAACACTTTTCATGTAACAGACATTTGGACTTAAGAAGTCTGTGTATATATGCACACTGTTATTAAAATAGACCTCCAGCCTATGAAATTTGGGTTTTGTTACCCAGTGATTTGCGATAAGTGGAAAAATCAGCAAAACTGCACTAACTTTGTCAGTTTTATTGTCTAGTTTTCGGTTCAATGATGCATAGGTTGAAAAGATTATTAAAGTGAAGCCCCCATTTAATTATTTTTTTCTGAAGCTAAGATAAAAAATATTAAATAAACCATTCCAGTAGATTATATTTTAAAAGTAAATGTTTGACAAACCCCTACATTTTCTAAGACAAATATTAATTTAAACCCCTCGCTATATAGCAGAAACTGTACAAAATACTAAGTACAAAATGGTATTTACGTCAAGCACAAGTAAAGTCAAGCTCATGGCTAGCTGCCAGGGATGGGGTGGGGAGGGAAAAACAATCCATGCATTTCCTAAGGTTTGGAAATTCACACAGGAAATGACGAAGCTTTTGCCATGTTTGGAAGAATTCAATAATATTACTCCAGAAGTAACAGTTTAGAAAAGTACAGTTTATTGCCATGTTACAAACCGGCAGCCTACCTTGACAATGGGTTCTTCCATTGCCTACAAATCCATAGTTACAGATGCAGATGCTTTTTCCTTCGATTTGATGACACGTAGCATGAACGTGGCAAGTTGCACAGACATCTGCAGCTGATCTGTTCACAGCTGCTTTAAGAAGAAAAAGACACATTTTGTTTTTCCTGTTTTTTTGAAGGACAATAGAAGTGGTCAGGTATGGGCAACTGGCACCGAATGTAAAGTCATAGAATCACAGGATGGTTTGGGTTGGAAGGGACCTTAAAGATCATGCAGTTCCAACCACCCTGCCATGGGCAGGGACACCCTCCACTAGACCAGGTTGCTCCAAGCCTCATCCAGCCTGGCCTTGAACACTTCCAGGGATGGGGCACCCACAGCTTCTCTGGGCAACCTGTCCCAGTGCCTCACCACCCTCTCCATGGTGAAGAACTTCTTCCTGATGTCCAATCTAAATCTCCCTGCTTTCAATTTAACCCTGTTACCCCTTGTCCTGTCGCTACAGGCCTTTGTAAAAAGTCTCCCACAGCTTCCTTGTAGCCCCTTCAGGTACTGGAAGGTGCTATAAGGTCTCCCCAGAGCCTTCTCTTCTTCAGGCTGAACAAGCCCAACTCTCCCAGCCTGTCCCCACAGCAGAGGGGCTCCAGCCCTCTGAGCAACTTCGTGGCCTCCTCTGGACTCGTTGCAACTAGTCAATATCCTTCTTATGCTGGGGGCCCCAGAGCTGGACACAGAACTGCAGGTGGGGTCTCACCAGAGTAGAGTAGAGGGGGAGAATCCCCTCCCTCGACCTGCTGGCCACGCTTCTCCTGATACAGCCCAGGATACGGTTGGCTTTCTGGGCTGCCAGCGCACACTGCTGGCTCACATCCAGCTTTTCATCCCCCAGTACCCCCAAGTCCTTCTCCTCAGGGCTGCTCTCCATCCATTCTCCACCCAGCCTGTCCTTGTGCTTGGGATTGCCCTGACCCAGGTGCAGGACCTTGCACTTGGCCTTGTTGAACTCCATGAGGCTGGCACAGGCCCACCTCTCCAGCCTGTCCAGGTCCCTCTGGATGGCATCCCTTCCCTCCAGCGTGTCGACCGCACCACACAGCTTGGTGTTGTCAGCAAACTTGCTGAGGGTGCACTCGATCCCCCTCCGTCCGTGTCACTGACAAATATGTTAAACAGTGCTGGTCCCAACACCGCCCCCTGAGGAACGCCGCTCATCACTGCTCTCCACTCAGACATTGAGCCATTGACCACCACTCTCCGAGTGTGACCAGCCAACCAGTTCTTTATCCACCGAGCGGTCCGTCCGTCAAACCCATGTCACCCCAGTTTAGAGACAAGGATGTCATGTGGGACGGTATCGAAGGCTTTGCACAAGTCCAGGTAGATGGCAGCGGTTGCTCTTCCCTTACCCACCAACACTGTAATCCCGTTGCAGAAGGCCACCATATTCATCAGGCATGATCTACCCTTGGTGAAGCTTTGTTGTCTGTCACCAATCACCTCATTATTTTCCATGTGCCTTAGCATGATTTCCAGGAGGATCGAAGTGGAGATAACATCCAGATTAAAACACACAGAATAAAATCCTATCTCCTCCCACCTAATTTTCAAACTTGCAGGAAAACCACAGCCATAGTACTCAGAGATCCAAGACAAAAAAATAAACAGGAAGGATTAGATAAAGTAACTAAACGAAAGTTTTCCCCATCCATCTGTTCTGTGACAAGCAAAACAGTTTTTCACTAGTAAGATTTATGAGACATATAATAAATATCTCTATTCAATATTAGCAATATTTTCTCTATATTTATTTTCTTTCCCTTTTGTCTTGGTTTTTTGTCTCCTCTTTTATTTTGTTACTTTCTCTCTGTTATTTACACTCAGACATCCAGGCTATTTATCAATCTATTTATATCTTGTGTTATCAACACGTATATGGTACAAATGCTATTCACAAAAATGATGTTGAGAATCCTGCCAGGAGGAAAGTTACTTATAAAAATGTTGGAAATTATTTTATATTAGAAGTAGTTTAGCAGCATATGATGCACAACCTAATTTGTTGTAATTTGACAGGGCTATAAACACACCCGAAATGAGAATAAAATACTAATTTATTCTCTTATTGTCATACTTCTGGTGCATTATGTGCATTTCTCCCCTTTTTTTGTAAGGTCTTTTTGTTATCTTCACCCATGCACTGGCTTTCCAAATGATAAACCTCAGAATGGACGGCTTGAACGCTGACAAAGCATGACTGTGCTCACACCCTTTACACACTTTTAAAGAAATAATAAACACTGCACAAGCCGTTGCTGTCTCAGGGTGCTTGACATCGCGGTATGGAATTTTTTACTGTTCTAAGACAGTAAAGGGGGCTTTTCTACTCTTAATTCTCAATGCTTTCACATACTCCTGTGTGTTCCTAGTAAGGACAGCAAACAGGAACCATCAGCATACAATGACAGCCAGCGTAGGTCGGAACGCTAAATTTAAGAACAGGCACGGGAATAACCTTCTCATGATACCTCCATCTCCTGATGAGACATGGGAGTGTCCTCCTCAGATTGCTGCTCTGGGAGATAAAAAATAGCCGTGTGTGTGCACCCCCATCCTCCCTTTACTACTACAGATGAGACTTGGGGAACCCATCTCTCCTCAGTGACCGGCGATCCCGCACGCCGGCGCTGGAGCCACCTCCCGCCCTCAGCCCCCCTTGGGTGCGGCTCCCACCCAGGCCCGTCCCTCTCGCCCGGCAGGAGCACGAGGCCACCGCTGCCCTCACCCGCCAGCGAAGGCCGTGGCGCCCCGGGTGCCGCAGCCGGACCCTTGCCATACCGGTGAGACAGGCCACGGTGCTCCCACCACCGGTCCCCTCCTCCCCCGGCCTCCGTCCCCTTCATGCCTTCCCCGCCTGGGACGAAGAGCGCCGCCCTCGTGGCCCAGAGCGAGTGGGAGGGCCCGCACGTACCTGGCTGCTGCCCCCCACACTGCAGTGGCGCCAGCAGCAGCAGGAGCGGGCCCAGGGTCCAGCCGCCCCCCGGGCTCATGTCTCCGCGCCCCTGGGTGCTGTACGACCCTGGTGCCGTGGCATCCTCCCTGCAGGGCGGAGGGCGGGAGGAGATCCTGAGGGGAGGGCAAAAGGTCGGGGCCCCCGGGCGCCACACTGCCCAGAGCGCCTCCTTCCCGGCGGGGCGGGGGCACCCGCAGGCCGCCCTTATCGCCGCCGCACCGCCTTCGGGCCCCCTGGCTTTCCCCTCAGGGAGGCCCCTTTCCTCTCTCGGCCTTGAGCCCCTGCCCGCAAAACCATCTCTTTCCCTCCCCTGGCACAACCCCTTTCCTTCCCCTGGACGCCGCCTCTCCCCTGGCAAGGCGAATGGCAGAGCTGATAAGGGCTGTAGCTGCTGGTAGCAGCTGGCCCTCACCCCGGGGCGGAGGGAGACGACTGGAGAGAAGCATTATTTTTGATTCCTGGGGACAGGAAAGTTACACCTATAGGTACCAGGCCGCCGTGCTGGCCCCTGCCTGCCCGCAGTGGGGTCCCCACGCCCGGGCAGCAGATGGGCCTGAGTGGCACCTCCCGGTTGACGCTGTTGAGGAAAGGTGGCCACAACCGGTCCTTGGCCCTGCTGGGGCAAAGCTGCAGCCCCACATCTGGAAGGGGCCCATGTCCCTCTGTGCATGAGAAGGAGATGCTCACAGCCCCACCAAACCCATCTGCAAGTTTGCCTGACGTTGGCACGCACGTATGAAAATTGTGTAACGACTCCACCAGCCCTGGGTGTGTGAGATTAAGTAATGCTTTCTGGTAGGCCTTGGTCACGGACAGGTGAGTCCCAGAACTTTGGTTTTTATTATCCAGCACACTACCCTAACAGTTCCCTGCTGTAGAGGAACGTTAATACCTCCTAATGCTCATGGTTCTCATTCAGGTCTGCGAGCCTGAATTTTAGAAAGCTGCATAAACTTACATTTACCTACAAATGCAGTCGCCCAGTAACCACAACTACACTGGAGGATGGCCAAGGGGATGAATGGGGGAAGCCTAAAACAAAGGTAGATTGAGGAATCCTCGATGTGCTCCAGTGAGCTTGCAGAGGATGCCTTGCTCACGTGCTCTGTTGGCTTTACATTACTGCCCTTTAGTGCTAACACAGTCAAGTTTGTCATCATGGCCACATTTAGGTGACGTAACCTGACCTTTTACTGCTGTCTGCTGCGTTGTAACAACACAAACCAAACCAGCTGTGTCCGATTTCAATGGAAACAAACCCCAGTTTCATAGAGCCGTCAGCTTTATTGAGTTACTTTTATTTACATAAGTGGGTCTGTTCCAGTGTTCTTTAGTAACCGTTTTGCCTACTTTCGCATGTTTTAACCAGCTTCTGTTACCCGTATTCATCTTGAAGTGTCCCGATTCCTCAGGAGTGGCCAGTTACATCACCAGCGACCCTACTTTTGGAATAACAGTACTGATGTCAGTACTGCATATGTCCATCCTACGTTACTGAAATTGGAGGCACGCATTCTCAGTGGTGGTAAGTAGTTTATCGCTACAAGAAATGATTCAGAAAGGAATTGTTCTGCACAACATATTAAAAATCATTTGGAAATTGCATTTTTTCTCTCCCTTAGCAGCTCACCAAGTTGCAGACCTACTAATCACTGAGATTTCTACTGTTTCATAAAAAAATAACAGGAGCAACTGTTTATAAATGCCTCATACAGCAAAAAGGAAAACATTTTTAGCAGCAACCCGGAAGAAATACAACATGTTTATGAAGAGAACAAGTTAAAAAAAAAGTAATACAAACATTCTTTAAAGAAAGTAACAACCAAGTGCATCAGTTGGAGAAAATACAGGACCTAGACTGGAACAAACCTCCTTGTTTTGTTCCAGACTCCTGTGTCTTAAACAGCCGACTAATTGCTGATTAAAACATTCTTCAGGACTGAATCATTAAACTACACACAAAGGCTACTTTAAATTACATATGTTTTTTGCATATCTAAATTCAAATCACAGTCACACAAAATAAGTGTCAAAAGTGTGCTGAGGTCATTTGTTCTGGTTTTCTGCTCTAGACAAGATTGACTCTATATAAAATGATTCCTGACATACTTGTCTAACCTGCTCTTTATAGTGACAGTGATGTAGAAATCACAGCATTCCCAAGCGATCTGTTCCAGTACTTTGCTCTCTTTATAATCTGAAAATGGTAATCTAAGGTTCAACTTAACTTTAAATTACATTGTTAAGTCTTTTCTTCAGTTCACAACAGACTCTCCGCAGCTTTCATGATCTGGACCATGGTTTGCATCAGCCACTTCAACGACTCACGGATCACCTCTGCTCTGAGGTCACCTGCTCAAGTGACACCAAGTCCTGAACTAATTTATTTAGAAAGACAATTAAAGATTGGGGATGGTAAGACAGATCAGGGTCCTAACACGCTGATCCTTACAGGTTAGGCAAATTTAGCTTATTTCATACGAAAATTTGTCTAATGAAAACACAGATAATATCCACATAAATTTTCTGTTCTGGACAAGATAAGGTTTTTCATCTTTTCACAATCAAACTTAAGGGACCTAGTCTGTAATTTCAGTATTTCCTTTGTCCCTAATAGCATTAAATCTCACTACCCAGAAGGCATCTGTACCACTATTTGCTTCCCTTTCTCTTCTTGATGATAAGAAAACAGTTGTGATGGTCAAAGTAATTTAATTCATCCAGAGACACTTGGAAGTTTCCTGTGCAGTTTTTCCTTGCAGCTGTCTGAATGGAGATAATTGAAAATCAGAAAAGGCAAGCAGGGTTAAACATGTCCTCAGTTGTCTGTATTTGCTCTGTCTCCTTTGCAGACAGGGAATCTCACTGTGTCACCTAAATCACATTCTTTTTCATTTGGCATAGATTACACTACTTACTCTGACACATAAAGGAAAAATATTTGATACTAATGGCCCTTTCAGCAAACAGATTTTTAAAAACACAGCAAACATCTTCAGCCAGGGTGAATAAATGTAATTCATCCTTGTTAACAGATCACTCAGCTATTCACAATGCAGTTGCATTCTCCAACAGCCTGCTATCAACCACCTCTTTCTGGCTGGCAATGGAAAGAGTATCTGCAACTTGATGGAAAGTTCCTTCCATCTGAATTCTGCCTCTCTTGCCTGTGTAAAATGAATCAGATTAATAACTGGTTTTTGCTTACCCACTTAATTTCCAGAATAAGCAACAGCAATTGTTGAAGCAGAAATAACTGAAAAACTGGCTGACGCTTTCCAGCTTCCAATGAAAACGCTTCAGCAAATATTGCACAGGAGAAAAGCATTCTCTTGTAGTAACATCTGCTACAAAGGAAATACTACCACTCCGGTTGTTTGCAGCATTTCTCTCTGTGCACGCAGGTGCCCCTGTGCCACTGCCTCAATTCCTGTCGAAATCAAGATGCAAAAAAGTAATTGTTTTGCAGAAATCCCATTTGAGCGAGATACACCTGAATTTGAACGTTAAATACTGAATGATTCTATCCTGGAGGATAGGCCTTGGGTGAAGCAGACATCAGAGCATGCCACATACATCTCCTGGCAAGAGCACGGTAGGTGATAAAGCCTGCTGACAGTTGCTGCTAATCAGAAAGGCAGTTCTACAGAGGAAAAGGGCTGCTATCTGTGGGTTTTAGCACAGGAGTAGGAGCCCAAACTGAGCTTTGCCACAACATCACTGTGACCTTTGATAAGATAACCCCTTTCTGCCTCTCTTCGCTTCTCCCTCTCACTTCGTGGTGAAACTGGAATAATACTCCCTACATAGGTGTGTGGAGGTTTAATTCCATGAAAGCGGGTCCGAGATGATGCGATGTAAACTTTTTTGACAGAAGTTTTGATGTCACTACAATCTGCACCAGTTTTTAAGGCACAGGGACTTAGCATCAATCGGTGTAAGGGGCAGCATCCCAATGGTGCTGGGTCTCGGAACATCATGGAAGGAGGCTGCTGACTAGTCATGGCTGCTGATTGTTCCCTGTGGTTATACACAAGCTGTGTCATCGTTGTGAGGGCTGTGCTGACTGAAGGCAATAGTTGAGAAAGGAAGGGAGTCACGAAGAAAAAGTAAAGAAAGAGTAACATTTAACTTTTTATAACCCCTTTGTACATTATAAAAGAAAGAAAGAAAGAAAAAAAAAAAAAAAAGCAGTGTTGTGATTTTCTTAATTCCACATAGATGCACAGACTTCTTTTCCTTTCTGATCCTAGAATACTTGATAAAATCAGAGGAGAAGGATCTGGAAATGAGCTTAATGCTTCCTTCTCTGCCAGGCTGCTCAAGCTCATCTGCAGGGGTGCTGGCCTTACTGTCACAGCTGCACAAAACTTGAAAACAACATATAGCTAAGGCAATAATTAATGATAATTTCTTTGACAGGTCCAGGAGGAAAGCCAAATCCCACTAATTGTATTATTCTTCTCTCACCATTAGGTTTTCTATGTTTTGGGGCAAGATCAGCCTAGAAATGCTATAATCATAAGGTGGGAAATATGACAACTTGTGCTGGTTTTGGTTGGGACAGAGTTCATTTTCTTCACAGTAACTGGTATGAGGCTCTGGTTTGGATTTGTGCTGAGAAGAATATTGGGAACACTAACGTTTTCAGTTGTTACCAAGAAACATTTGTACCAAGTAAAGGACTTGTTCAGTTTCTGATGCTGCACCTGTGTTCCCAGAAGCTGGGAGGGGACACAGCCAGGACAGCTGACCCAAAGTGATATTTCACACCATCAAACACCATGCGCAGTACATAAGTTGCGAGTGGGCCAGGGGTCACTAGCTTTTTCTCTCGGTTGCTCCCTCACTCACTGGGGCTCACTCTGCCCCTGGTGTGACCTCTCTCTCAGCCTCTCTGGTTGTGGCTCTGACTACCTGGGCCCTGGCTGGGTGTCTGTGAGTGAGTGGTGAGCAGTTGTATAATTTCTTTTATTTTCCATATTATTATTAATGATAGCATTATTTTCATTACATATATTAGTAGTAATATTTGTATTATTAGAACTGCTAGTATTATTGGTAGTGTTAATATTATCAGTATCACTACTTTATTCATTTATATTCAATTATTAAATTGTTCTTAACCCACCAGCTTCCTTGTCTCTTCCACCAATTCTCCTCCACTGAAGGTGGGGGAAAGTGAGTGAGTGGCCATGTGGTACTTAGTTGCTGGCTGGGATTAAACCACAACAGTCCTTTTTGGCACCCAACGTGGGTCTCGGAGGGTTGCGATAACGACAGATCGGATTATTGTGTGTTAAAAGAGAGGTGTTGTAAGTATTCATTATAATGATTTGGTGGTGGCCGGGCAGGATGTTGAGTGCCTTGCTCTTAGAGTCGTTACCACAACAATTCCATATGCACATCTTATGAGAAGGGAAAACCAAATATTGACTAGAGACTAGACACCCCACACTCCTCCTCAAGCTGCTCAAGCAGCTGGGTAGTTCTTTTCCCACAGCTTCTTTCCCTGCAGACCAACTGTATTTTGTCACCCGGCAATCTCATATTTACATCAACACTTTGTAGTGGGAAAGAAGAGAGCAAGAATCTAATAATCAAACCTTCCATGGTAAATACCTTTACCTTCACTCCCTGAGTTGTTTTCAGACCAACTCAGCTTTCACATGCTGTTTATCCAGTTTAAAAAAACTGTTGTCATCTCAATTAGAAAGCTCCTCAAGTTACTGTATTTTTATAGTCTGGGAACAGAAAGCCTGCAGGATGAGTTGGATTTCAGATTCGTAACATTATGCACCAATTTCTGGCATGTAAAAAGAGAGTGCTTTTGTCTGGCTACAAAAGCAGCACGAGCTCTGTTCTTTGGTCTTTGAGAATTCAATTAGGCATAACTCTTATTTCTACATTTACTGGTAACCAGAAGAGACCCATGACCCTTGTCATAAATTGGGGTAAAGACATAAATTGATATTTCTAGGGGAAAAAAAGGTCACCTAGTTGGGGTTTTTTTTTGGTTGGTTGGTTTGGGGTGTTTGGTTGGTTGGTTGGTTGTGGTGGTTTTTGGTTTTGGGTTTTTTTTTCATATATTAAATGAAAAGCTGAGACCCCTGTTCATCTTCAGTTTCAACTGTTCCATTTTATATAGACCCAAAATTAGGGACATTACATCTCTGGTGAAGGGTCAGTGCGTGAAAACGCATTTCTCTATGCGCTGGCCTTGGGACACTGCTTGTCAAACCACAAATACACAAGGATGTGATACCAGTGTCTGTTGGGTTTTAGAGAGACTTTTTTTAAAGCACTGTCTAGGATTAAAATACTTCCAAATATTAAAAAATTTCCAAATTAAGATATTTCCAAAATGAAACTGTTCTTTAATCTGAAAACTTAGGCTGAGGAGTGGCACTGCAGATAGCACAATAGCTATGAAACAGGGAAAAATGTATTTGAACCTAAGATATTGCTTAACTGTGATCAGTGTTATGGTGAAATGTTTGGAAAAAAGCATTGCTGACAGAAGAACACGCAGAGACGCCTGTATTAGAAGTGTAAAAACATCTGTAGACATTGTTAGCTTACCTTGTGCCTAAGGAAAAACTGTTACATTTTCGAAATAATGAAATTGAGCAATAGCCTGCTCCGCCGTTACAGTTCTTTTTTTCTGCTATTTGTACAGAAAAAACACCCCCTAATGACAACCTGAGCATTTTATTGCAGGTTATCATGAAATTAAAATACAGTGCATATTAACAGTGCTTTTCTAATGGTCTCTGAATGAGGCATTGTCCAGCACTGCCTTTCTCAAACAGCAACTTTTCCAAATCTTGGGAATCCAGACTTCTGAGTGTATTTTTTTCTCAAAACAACATCAGAAATTTTTTTACTCAGAACAGTTAAGCTTTCACTTATCCTTAGTGATTCTTCTGCACTTATGGTTCTGAAGACAGTTGTGCGGAAAGTGAACCCTCAGACGTACATGTATTTAAGACAAAGGATCAAAATTCTAGGTATGTTTTAAACTTGTTGTAGCTTATTATCTTCCTGAGGAATACACGGCCAATTGCATTCCAGAATATTCCCCTAAAATTAACCTGGACTTTCTGACCTTGTAATTAAAACACACTTTAGAGTCGCAAAAGAGGCGTTGGAGTTGTTTTCGGTAATGTGCAATATTCCTCTCAAAACTCCGGTGATAGCATTACAGAGAGGTAAACTAAAGGCACAGTTCCATAATTGCGAGAGCGAGACGACACACATATGTAAGTTCAGCTGTATAGTTGTTTAGATTGGATCCCAGCCTTTGAAAGGGAATTAAAAAAATATGATTGGTCAGCAGGATTTCTCAGCTTGCCTTCACCATCTTTGTCATGCCCACCGTTTCTGTGCGATCGATCTGCAAAGCTATCAGCAACTTTCCCGTTAGATTACATGAGACAGCAAGTGGCTGAGGTATCCCAGGCAAGACAGGATGTTGTTGCTAACATCTTACGGTTGTGTCAGACCTTTCAGAAGTCATTTCTCCCTTATCTATTTTCTTCCTGATAAGCGGCAATAATGACTGTGAAAATGGTTTTCACGGGCCTTGATTAAACTGATGCATCAAAATAAAAATAAACTCCCCATAATACGAAGTTGGGAGAACCCCAGACCCAAAGCTGGTACAAGAGCTTAGAGATACACGGTAACTGAAGACCTTCCTCAAACAAAAATAATTTACACAAGCAGCAGTCAACGTCCTGCACTGAGTGCTGAATACAGGGCTCCATGCAGGGTTCCAGGAAGTTCTCTGGGAATCTTATAAACATATGTAGCATGCCCTGAGGTGAAATTAGTCCAGGCCATCTTGTGATAGAGAGGCTGTAACCAACAGTGCCAGCCCAGAGCAGAAAAAGACCTTTATGCCATATAAAGTCTCAGCATCAAGCAGCATGGTGGTGTGTATTACATTTTATACCCCTGTGGTTGAAATAACATTAAGGATCTTATCTTGGGAGATGCTTAAACTCAAGAACTCAAACAGCTTAATGCATTGTTGTTTACTGTTGGAAACAGAAGGCACTGAACTATAGGGATAGGTCTCCTATCGAAATCTTCAACCAGTTCAGTATCTGGTAGACCAATGCAGGCTCTCGGAAAGGGGTAAGCATGTTGAAACACATACAGGAACAGTGTGAACCCTTTATGTTTCTGATAAAACCACTAAATCCTCAGCAAGAGAGAATTTGAAGCTATCCAGTCACACTCAAAACACACACACAAAAAGCGTGTGTACGTAACACAAGCAAGCCTCGTGTATGAAGGAAGGTGTAGAACCAACATTGAGTTAATAGATGTGATAGAGTACTTCGGTAGCAAACCCTTTTCAGAAACTTACTGTGCTCTTAACCAGAAAAACTACTTTCACAGCTCTGTAAAATGAGGAACATTAGTTACACAATTCACAAGGCATTTCCAAATCTCTTGAGCCGATGATTCAAATTCTGCATATACAGGAATGACATTTTGCTGAACACACGGTATTGCTGCTATTAAATCTCATACTGCTTCTGGTCAACTTGGCCATGGGAGAGAAATGGAAATAAGAGGGGAAGGAAGGAAAGAACAGGTTAGAAATGCTTAAAAGCCAGCTAGTGACATTGCCATGTTCTCTGGTAAAAACTAAATCTGGCAACTTCAATTTTTTGTCAATAATTAACTGAAAGTTTTTAATTAGAAAAGAACCCACAACCCTCCATCCAAGTACCCACCCATATTGCAGTGACTATAATAATTTGTGGAGCTACAGACCAGATCACCAACAGAATTCACAGTACTGAGCAGATGGGCTATCCCAATTCCTTTAGCTTTTGGGGTAGCCTTAACTGTCAAATTTTTTTGACTTAGACAAAAACAAAAAAACCCACCAGGTTTTAGCTACCAAAAGCTAGCATTTTTGCCAGAATGCTCATGAAATAAGTATCAAGGACAAAGTCAACAGCTACACTTGGGGTCGAGCCTTCAGAGAATAAACACTTGGCTAAAAGCTGCAATCCAGTCTAAATGGAATTAGATTTTACTCCCTACAAAAGCATCTACGTTCAGAGGTCGGTAATAGCATAGATTAAACTGGAGGTGCTCAGTGCTCTGTCCTAGCCTTCAGACACAGGCACTCGTTAAGTCCATGTATAAGACTTCAGATTCTTCAAGATCTGCCAGACTTGGCCTCACCAGCAGAAAAATTCTTGCCAGATTGCCTGAGAATGAGTTCGGAAAGAGGCACCGCACTCCTCACGTCACCCATGTACTTGTACATATCGCTTTAGACTACTAGCCATTTTACATCAGTCCTGAATTTTGGATGCAGAAGGGTGTAAATTAGTGTGGTGTAACACACAGAAGGACAAGCAGAAGAGTGTGAAAGAAAAGCAATCAAGAACAAAGTTGAGAATTGAGAAGCTGAAAGCAGACCATCTTTTTCAGCTACTACTTGAATTTTTTAAAATATTTGTGCAAGTGATAGGAACTTGAATCCTAAGGCTAGAAAAGAGTACAGCATGGTAAAAGAGAAAACAGAAATCTTGCTGATGAGGGCCCAGGGCTTGAAGTCTCCCATCCCCATCTCAAAGAATGAAGCCATCAACTGCTGTAGTGGCTCAGGGTTGTAGAACAGATTTCCATCCTACTGAAAATGAGAATTTTTACCTTGCTAGCTGCTGCTGAAGTGCAACTGTTGTTGAAGATGTGCATTAGACCTCTTAAAATACTTCTGATGATAGGAAAAGCTTTAGCTTATACAGTCACATATACATTAAAAAAAAAAACACAGCAGAAAATAAGACATTATTAGCCACACAATTTTAAGACAAGAAAAAACACAAAGCAATAGACAAGAACACAGGAAAATTTAATAGAACACAGCTGTAATAACATTTATTAAAAGTCAGGTTACAAAAGCTGGAGTTCGGAGAAGAGGTAGGCATAGGTACAAGGTAATCATCAAATACACTAATCTAAAAGAAACAGAATATATCTAAGCATAAACAAAATGAAATTGACCACTGCACTGTCAGAAAATAGGTTTCTTTAACATTACACCATCTTTTAAGTCATCAACACACATGGAATCCTTTTTATACAATGCCACAAGATGTTTTACAAATGAAAACTGTTGCTTATTAGAATAAAAGACTTTTTTCAATACGAAAATATTTTACACTTCCATTTGTTCCCCAAAACTCTCTTCGCCAGGTTTGAAAAAAAAAAATCCAAAACCAAAAAAAACCCAAACTGAAACATGACATTACAAATGCGTACAGCATTTTCTGATGTTAGAAATATTTTCATAAACTCAAGGGGAACTTTTATGAAGAGATCATGTAAAATGAGGGAATGTCAGCAATTCTTAGCATGATTTGGGTGCCTTGAATACAGTCCTAACACCAGTCCATTAACCTTTTGCCTTATTCACCATTTGGTTCACACTACAATCTCATTTTCCATTTGCTGGATAATTGCTATATCATCCACCAACAGCAGTCCCAAGCAAAGGCCACTTTGCACTGGGTCTTCCCACCCGAACAGGGCATGAGAGAACGCACAGGCTTTCCACAGAAGGTCTCAGTAACACCAGAACTGTCAGTCTTTGGTCAGAGAGCCAGGTGACATTCTGATGCAAGAACCTGCCTGGTTAGCAACCTTTGTCTTGTGCTGCTGTGGTTCTAGGGTGAACTTCTGCAGAAAGTGGGTAACATATTCAAAACCAACTGGAGACTTTAAAATTAACAAAGTACACAGGTGATAGGTTCCCACTCATAAACAATGCACAGTTTCCAAGAATAGAAAAACTGCTTACACTAGCCTGCTGAGGTGAAAGCTTTCTTCATCTATCAAGGACCTACAAGTACATAAGCACTTCATTCCTTTGGGACTGATTCAGGCACAACATGTTATTACTATTTTAAGACAGAAATGTGTGGGTTATGCTTGGATTCCTGCATATTCCAAAAAACAAAACAAAACGAAAAAACCAACCAAACCCCTGCAATGGTAAAGGCAGAGTGATGACTAAATCTGTATAGAAACAGCTGGAATTCACTTCTTGATCAGTCAGTGGACAGCATTAATTTTTAACAATATAAACACACAGTTACCAGGGAGAAAAAACCCACTATTTCTTAAACTTAAGGCAGCAATAGATATGAAGAATCCCTACATGTAAAACTACTTAAGGCACCCAAACTTCGGTCTGATTTTATTCCCACATTCCCCACAGTAAAATCCTTCTGTTAAATACCTCAGGAATTTGCCATTCTTTCTTGAAATAATTCACAATTCCGGACTGTTTGGGTTTACTTTGAAAAGAGCACACAAACAGTCTTGTATATAGCAAACAAGTCTTTAGAAGACAGTTAGCAGATAAAAGTTAAATTTAGAGAAAAAAATTCTGTGCAATCTGACCGGTATCCTTTCTGCTGAACGGTAACAGCACTAAGCATGGGAGTTCTGCTCTAGTTAACAACATATCAGGGCAAAAAGGTAAAGGTAAAACAATGCTTTTTGAAAGCAGCTGACATCTCATCTGAAAAACAGCAGTATGAGCTAACAGTGTACAGTGACAAGTCATAGGTCCACATCCTTTTTAAAAAAAGCCAACTCCTGACTTTCCTACTGACATGAATCAGAGAAGGTCAAAGTATTTGATGCCACAACCCACATGTCTTAAGCACAAAGAGGAACTCAGTCTATCAATCAGTGCACACAAAACAAGTGCGACCGACAGGACCAGCAGCCAAGGCAGCCAAGTCAAATTATGAATCAAAATTCCAGAAATATGTTCTGATGTTCAAAGGGCTTTGAAGACATTCAAAGACGCAAAAGGGGTTTTTTTTGCAACATTATGCAACAAACCACAGGTCCTTTGAAAAAGCACTAAGCTACTCCCGGGTTGTTAGCATATACTGCTCCTGATATTATATGTGCCAATATTAGCTCTCAAATTCAAGGTTCCTTTTTTCCAGCTTTAGAGTTACATTCAGATCTAGTATGATTCCTCTCTTCTGTCACTTCTCTTACTTAGAGCTACAAAGCCTCGTGTTAGGCCATTGTCCATATACGAGTTTATGTGCAGTAAACAAGAACCATTTCCAGTCCAGCAAGATTCTCTTCAACTGGTGAGGATGTGTCCGCTAACAAGGTAAAACAATTAATTGTTTAAGAAGAGTTAAATAGATTGGTGAAAAAGGGCCTATGCAAATGAACAAGTCTGCTTACACCTGCACTTTGCTAAAATCATTAATGTGTAACTTCTTAATGTGGTTCTCTGGCATCACACAATTACTTATTTTTGTAAACCAAAAAAAAAGGCTTCAAACTGACAGCTATTTCAGAAAGGTGAAAGTGGAAACACTATCTCCAAGAACACTGACTATTGTTCCTAAGCAAATTTAACTTTCCAGTCGATAGTACATTCTGAATATTTGTCTGTTGTGCAGCACTTACTACAGCCACATACATATTAGTCAGCTTTTTGTCTACTGTCGAACAACACACTTTGGTTGCAGCATAAAGGTCTGGCACCACCCATACTATGATTGGCTGCTGCACCTCTAATTTTCATACATTAAAAGGCAGGCCTGTATCTTGCTCATTTTGCAAAAATAATTCAAAGTTTTAAAAAGATTACTCCAGAACAGGTTAGAGAACGGTAGAAACATGTCCTTTCTTCTATGAAGGCAGAAAAATGTTAACATTCATATAAAGTAGTGAAAAAGAAGAATGAATGGCAAAACATTACAGCAGAAAAATTCTCCACAGTTAGAAGTAAATAAACGCTACATTTGAGAGGAATACCTTCTGAAAGGTGGTTAAATAGATACTGCAAAGAAAAATCATCTTAAGATTAAACTTAACTTTCAAAATACATTAAGAAGTTACTAAAGGTGATACGTACTTTCAACGCCCAGAGGAACTGCACCTCAGCTCATTCTCCAAAGACAACTGGACATTCAGTATCGAACACTTTCACTCTTTACAAATGAAAGAATGACAGCTCTTCATTACCTGAAGTTTAATACTGAGAGAAAAATGCAGGAATTCAGAATATTCTGATACAGCCAGTGTCTCAAAAAGTTAGATGGAATTTGCAGTTTGGTCTTCCTATATAGGCTTTTTATTGTGTTTTTCTGGGTGTAAAAGTACTGGTGTGACGTGGAGAAACCCTACACAATTATGCAATGAGTTAAACCTCGTCACGCAATCTCTCTATACTGAAGCACAAGACACTAGAATTCAGAGTATGAATATTCAGTGAAAAAAGTGTTCTGAATTATCAAGTAAAACATTTCCAAAAAGATGAGAATTTTCACAAAACCCACTGTATGTTTTTCAAGATACTTCAGACAAAACTCTAAACTATCGTATCATTAGCACAGAGTAAGGCACATAGTAAAAAATTAAGTAAATATACTGTAATTTAAGTATTAAACATTATAGTGGTACAAAAAAATCTCGAGGTTTAATCTGTCTAGCCCCAAAGATGACCTTAACAAAAATAACTTAAAGCTTGTCAACCTATCATAGACCTGACTATTTTGATTGTAAACATTTCATTCTTTAAAGAAACGTTAGAAGTTCTTTTAAATCAGTATTCTTTTCTTGTCTTATTTTCTCCAAAGTACTATTACACAACACCTGTTCATAGTAAAGAAAAAGGTGTCAAACTTCCATTCTATGGTTCAGTCAAGCTAAGTCTAACAGCAGTGGCTTTTTGGTTTTAAAAAAGTTGTTTGTAAAGATTTGCCAAAGTATAAGCACAGACCCTAATAACGTAAGTACTATTCAGAGGACACTCGCAGTCAGTGCTTGCTTTTCTTCGTGAAACCCAAGCACTATTTCACATTCAAATTAGTGTTTCATCTGTGCAGATTAGATTTACCAGTATGTCAGAAACACGCTTTGTTCTGTATATTGTAAAAATCCCTCTAACATGTTTTGAAAGGCTGATTTCCAATGAAGGCTGAAAGAATGTTCTCAAAATAAAATTTTAAGCCGGAAAATTGATTATAAATATTGTTGCTAAAGCCAATTCACAGAATAATCTTTCTATGGATGAATATTAAACTTCGATCACATATGGGCATCTAAAGTCAGAAAGGATCATCACTTAATTATTTGTGTATAAATGAGCTTTTCCTTTTAAGAGACAGAGCTGGTCACAGATGTTGCAATCTCTATTTTCAGGTTTACTAAAGCTGTGATACAGTCTTAAAAGGAAAGTTCACGGAAAAGTCAGATTGCATTTTTTGAGAAGGAAATTCGGAGGCGATGGTTTGCTCCAAGGTCATAATCGTGAAGTTCAATGAGAGCATGAACTGCTTCTTCCACAGAGCCCAGCTGGATAAGAGCCATTTTGTAATATTTCCTGAAGTACAATAAAAACCATTATTAATCCTAAGCAAATTTCCGTTGCACTAGCCAACACTGAAAAGCAAAGCAAATATTTTTTCAGCCACAAAACACACACTCAACACTTGTGCAGCCGAAGAATCAGAACTAGTTATGTGCACGCTAAAATGAGATGACAAAGCTACACAAGTTTTGCAGATCAATGGCCTACAGCCATGCCATTCTTCCATTACCCTGCACTTCAAAAACCAGGTTGAAATAAGGCTTGAAGACCTCTAAGAAACACCTGTATTGTCCATACATATGGGATTATTCTAGCAGGTATGGTCATGCTAAAATAATGCTGCCAAGGAACCTTAGTGAATGTTAGAGCAGATTCACTGCCAATTTTCACATGACATTTTTAAAAAGAAATACAAGCTGTGTATATGTAAAGAAGCGAGTATTTACTTCCCTTAACATTATCTTACTTGTAAAAAGGCTGAATATTTTTCACTTTATTATGTTAACATAGTATCACATTTAAAATGTTAAGTTTAGAATTATTAAAATGTCATAGCGGTACAGATTTTGCCTACAGATATACACACATGGACTTTTGCCTATAGTTATATACACATTGGATTTCCCCAAAAAAAGCAATTAGCCATCTTCCAGGATGGAAGCTTTTCCAGCATTTTTACAGGAACTTACTGGAAGAATTTGACGGCTTTCACAGTCGATCCTGTACTTCTAAAAAGTTTCTTCAGATCATCTTCAGTAACAAAAGACCTATTAAAAAGCAAACAAACAAACCCAAAACAAAACTCCCTCAGCTTGTAAAAGAGTACAGAGTTCTGTAATAGTATCACAATCTCAATTCTGGCTTTTAAATCAAATTTGAACAGCAAAAACCATCTCTACCAACTCTAGCTGTGTCAACACTTCAGCTCAAATATCTTGGCTTTGCCACTAAGATTTAGCACCACACTGTGCTACAGAAATACGCAGATACACTCTACCGCTTTTCATCTTCCCCTGTTCCTCCCTTAGTTAAATTCAGATAACATAAAAATTACTAAAGATCTCAACCGGTACTTGCAGAAATACTTTTCATCTTGTAATTGCTGTAAGTTTGCGTCTCGTATTTTCAATTTTGACCGTTTCCCATTTTACTAAAAAAACCTATTCTGTGTTTCTTATAACCCATAGTTTTCCATTTTCCCTCCCTGCACAGTTGCTGAACAAAAGAAACCTGAAACAACTTATGTTCGGCTGTCACTCCACACATTGTTGACAATATTCTAAATAGAAAAAAGGTTGTTTCAGTTTTAAAGGACATACTTCATATTTTAAAAGCAGCTTCCTTCCTATGTAAAAGGTCTGAATTCCGTAGAAACTATCCTTTAAAAAGTGTTAGAATGATTAAAAAGTGTACCTACATTAAAAATGGTTCCAATGACACAGCTGATGTAACGTAACTCCAGTACATTAATCCCAAAAAACATGTCTTTAATCTTTGCAAAAATTTATAACGCAAAATGGGTGAAAAACAAAAGCACAGTCTCAAGGAAAACATAAACCATATTAAAACTCAAAGAAGAGCATTCAATCAGTTATCCTCTTTGGTAACAATAAAAAATGACAGCTAAAATATTCACATATTAATTGTACAGCAGAATGACCCAAATTCTCAAAAAACTGTAAGAGTCCAAGGAAATGTAAAGCTTACGTCAGACTTTGTAACTTAGGAACATCTTTCCAAGACCACACATGTAGGTACTCACGGGATCTTGGCGAGGTGCAGGGTGGCAGACGGGGGAAAAACATTTTGGAAGCTTTTAGACCCAGGCTTCTTAAAGCGATGTAAAGGGCTGTTGCTATAGTCCTTTGTCAGATTTCCAGCATCTAGTCCCTCAGCAGGAAGTTGAACTGTCTGATATTTTGAAAAAGTAGTATGGAGGGCCCTTCCATAAAGCATCTGCCCATTCAAGTGGCCGATGGCTAACAAGTAGAAATGTAATTTGAACAGGAATGAAGGGAGGGGAAGAAAAAAAAAAGATTCAATAATAATATTGTCTTCTATTTAGAATCTTACTTCACATTCCAAACTTTAACTGCAACTTCCATGTCTACCAGGTGGACTACATCATAACATTATATTTAAAACAAGTATAAGGATGTAATATAACTTCCAGTCTAAAGGCAACAAAAATGCAAAACAGCATTTCAAAAAAGAGCAGTTGATAGTTCTTCAACAGCTAGATATACAATAAACTACAGAAAACTTGCATGATGTGTTATTAAGATAAATTAGAGGAAAAATAGCATGAAGTTTTAATTCTAACATTTACTAGATTGAGATTCACAGGATTATTTTTCTTTTTAAACCACTACTGGAAAAATATTGTTTACATGAAAACAAAGAGATCAGTATCAACATATACATGGAGAAGTCTGTAAGTAGTAAGGCATTGCAATGGTGGATTTGATTTGTTCATGATTCTGACAGATGGCAAATTCCTCATCTATTTGACACTCATGCTCATTTGAGGCATAACTGTGACTTAAAAACCAGTACCTAATTGAGCCTGGGTTGTATCTGCCATCTGAACCAAAGCCATTTCTTTGTTCTTAAACATGATCTTCACACGAAGCACATCACCATACACACCTGTGGACATCCAGAAAGGAAATTTCACCGGTGAATTACTACAAACAGCACAAGCGCAGGTCTGTTTCTTTTAACTAACATTAGTGTTGGATAGAATAATCTCCTCAAACAGCTTGGTTAGAATATTAGTATGAAGGAGAGCTTTAAATTTGTGTATTATTTTCTGAGGCTCAGAAATGAGGTAAAAAACCAGAGCCTTGGTCATAAAACTGCATGTTTACATTCAGCTTTTAAATACTGCAACAGTGTTACAAGCCCTCTTAACTGAGGCGTATTAAAATATTCCTAAGCTAACTGTCCTGGTGCGTGCGAATTGTGTACTCCATTTCCTCTGACGCCATCTTTGTTTTTTCATCTTACTTTGCTTTCCCATTCTTTGTAGTAAACAAATTGACCACACAGAGAAATTCTTGTGATACTGTAACCATTGTGCCTTGTTGGAACCAGTGGCCTACACCTACTGACTCAAACTATTGCCATTTTAAAGCCAGCACATTCTCTTGTGTGTTTTTTAGGCAAGGACAGAACGATGGAGCTTCCAGTAACCACTACGTGTCACATAAATAAAGAATGTCAGCCCTGTCATTTCTCAAGGTATATTTGACATGTCTTACCAAATAGGATGAAGAGTCGATCTGGCGTGATGACCTGTTTAAATGATAAAATGAGTGCATTATTTTTAAAGCCATGTAAATAAAGGAATCTATTCCATAAGTGCATGGTAAACAAAAACAGTGGAAGAGGTACTGCACACTAATACATAATCTTGTCTCTCCAAAAGCTATTCCCTGCAACAACTAGAGTGTAAAGCATTTGAAAGCTAACCGTATCCTGGGCTGTATCAGGAGAAGCGTGGCCAGCAGGTTGAGGGAGGGCATTCTCCCCCTCTACTCTGCTCTCATGAGACCCCACCTGGGGTACTGTGTCCAGCTGTGGAGCCCTCAACATCAGAAGGATATTGACCGGTTGGAGTGAGTCCAGCGGAGGCCATGAAGGTGCTCAGAGGGCTGGAGCACCTCTGCTGTGGGGACAGGCTGGGAGAGTTGTGCTTGTTCAGCCTGGAGAAGAGAAGGCTCTGGGGAGACCTTATAGCACCTTCCAGTACCTGAAGGGGCTGACAAGGAAGCTGGACGGGGACTTTTTACAAGGGCCTGTAGTGACAGGACAAGGGGTAATGGGCTTAAATTGAAAGTGGGGAGAGTTAGATTAGATATCAGGAAGAAATTCTTCCCAGAGAGGGTGGGGAGGCACTGGGACAGGTTGCCCAGAGAAGCTGTGGATGCCCCATCCCTGGAAGTGTTCAAGGCCAGGCTGGATGAGGCTTTGAGCAACCTGGTCTAGTGGAGGGTGTCCCTGCCCATGGCAGGGGGATTGGAACTGGATGGTCTTTAAGATCCCTTCCAACCCTAACCATTCCATGATTCTATGATTTTTGTCAATATATGTTTGCTATGCACTTATAAAATATTTAAAGAAACCAACACTTCAGCTCGCACATTCTCATAGATCGATGATGTCATGTCAAGCAAGTTAATACTTCAAGTGGCTTAATTATGGAACTTATTCTTTCCAAGCTTATTCTTTTCCTTTATCTGGAAAATGGAAGACATCTACTTGAGAAAGAAAAGGGCATTCAAGAACTCCTTGTATTTTCTAAACAGCAGACCACACCTACAAACTGATAACAGTTGCTTCAAAATGTTTGGTGGGTTTTTTTCAATTTTGTCCCCATTTCTATACATCACCATGACAAGCTGATGTGATACACATACCATTTAACTGTTCAGATACAAAGCATATAAAAAGTGGTATTTAAATTGTGGTTGATTAAAAGCTGTAAAGAGAAAGCTAAATATGGAAATAAATTATTTTTCTTCTGTGACTTCCAATTAAATCCTTGTGTACCAAGCTCCCCAGGCACCAAAGAAGATAATTTACACCCTAATGCATCCAAAAATCTATTCAGCTGCAGCAAAGGTTTTGCCAGCAATGATTACTAAAAATACATGAGTATCAGAAGCACTACTCACTCTCTCTAGCCCTATTCCTTCTTGACTCAAAACATTTTGGTACATATTTCAACATACCAGAATTACTTAAAAACAGAAAAACTGGCAGCCTAAGGGTAAGCACACACCCTGTTATCATCAGCATTTAGTAATAAGGAACCGTTGCTATCAATGTAAAATTTAAATGCTTCTAGAGTTCATCCTTCTGGCACAAATATTTTAATTCAGCACAGAGTTTAAGAAATTTTTTAACCAAATGAGACTGCAATATTTGTACTAAAAATGTTTTGGGGAGAAAAACACCCAACTAATTTAAAAGTTGAGGGAATATTCAAATGCACACTGAATCCTGCAACAGGGGAGAAATATAGACTGAAATAAGGTCAACCAGATTTTCTATACACAGAAAAAGTGGAAGAGCTCAGACAACCACTACTGAAGGACAAGTTTTAAACTGTTGCCAAGTAAGTATTTACAGCAATTTATATTTACAGCAATTAAAGTTGCTGTACATTCTTATTTTTTACCTTAAGAAGCTGAGCATTTAATGCATTTGTGTTGCATCATGCATTGCAGCATAAAGTTCTACATGACAACTTTGTAGATATGATTAATATTAACTAAAGAGATGATATGCTAAAAATAGCTTTGACCTATGCTTCACATGTGCTTACTCATAAAAAACACTCTTTTTTAACACTCAGAGAATCATCTTGAATAATCAGCTGCAGAAAGCACACCCACTGCAATCATCAGGAATTAACTGACACGGTATGTTAACAACTCAAAGAAAAATAGACTTGTTTTATACTCCTAATCTGCAGCTGGGGTTTTATTTTATGCTTAATGTGAAATTCAGTTATTAATTCAAAAATGGAAACACAGCAATTAAAGATTAAAGAAACTGGTGAACAGATCTTTAAGCCTCAGTAATACGAAGATAACTTCCCTTCTACCAATAATCCCTAATTTTATCAGTTTTATGGTTAAGTGGATATAAAGAGTGTATAAAACAAAGAAGATTTTTACATTGTTGTAACAGGGCTGCTTATCAACAGTCGAGTAGAATTGTGTTTTAAGTCGTGGCCTTGGTAAAGCTTGATTTTTAAGATATGTGCATTGCTTTTAATTAGGTACAGATCAGGATTGAGTAACGGGAGTAAGCTTAGAGAACAGTATGTCGTTTCCTGTATAAAAATAACGATTCAAGTTCTCCTTGGCAATTTTACTGCCAACATATAAAAAAAAGTATGGTACTATTCATTAACTTTTAAAAATAGATTTACAGTGATGTCAATAAGCAAAGTGCACCTGTGATATTCCTCTGCAACCTGCGAAAAGTTCCAAAACTAGAAAGATCTTATTGGTCTTTTGAAAGGTATTTGATTTGTCATGCTTTTACCTCCTTTTCTCTTCCCTTCTGTTTCTCTAACTCCTCGTGTTTTGTAACAAACGAAAAATTCTTTGGCTTCTCTAATGATGAAGCAGCACACAGAGTCGTCATATTAACAGAGATACCAGTATAGTTTAGTCATAATATAAGTTGATTAGCTTTTCAAACATTTCTCACACCTGACCATAGACTTTTCTCTAACTCCTAGTTACTGTGCTAACACAGGTTTCCTAAAGTAAATCATTTTAGGAAGCTTTTCACTGCTGACTGGAATTTTTAAACCTCATCAATATTGCAAACTATCTCAAACAACAACAGAGCTTGTTTGGCTTTTATACTATCAGGTTAGAGATTTCCTCTCTTATTCCTTCAGCTAATGTCAATTTGCAAGGAGGGTTCTGACAACTGGTACAAGTTTGTACTTGCATCAGTCCCATCAATCAAACTTACATCAGGGTTGAGGTTCCTGACCAGCAAAACAGCATTTCCTGGAACATCAGCAACACTAGGAGGAGTCATCTCTTCAGGCACTGATGGTGTAGTATCTGCTACTTTCACACCTGTCACAGGAACAGGTTGAACCACAAAACCTGGAAAGGCATTAATAGCATCTCGACATCTCAAAGTGGAAAAGATATTTTAGAAGACAAAAGCATTTACATTTGGCAAAAACATCAATATTCAGTAAAAAATGCTTTTAAGGAATTTAGTTGTTCCTAGTATCTGACTAATACAACAGGAAGCACCTCCCCTCTAGAAAGGAAGAAATATTCAGCTTCACCAAGAGACCCAAACAAAAGTGGACATAAATATCAGCCCAAGAAAAAGGAAAAATAATTTAGCAGAAAAGTTCATCCTATCCTAGAAAGGAAGAGATCACTGAGTCTAGAATGCTATTTATTTCTCACTTTAGAGCCAGAGAAGGGGAGACTTCCTGCTTTAGCTTTGAACGTCGCTGAAGTCTCAGGATGCGTAGAAAAACAGATGCTTAGTTTCTTCTCTTGTAAGTAATATTTATCATGGCATTTAATTTCTTTGCTTATTAAATGATGAACTACATCAACATATTTCTAAATTAAAGAAATTAATTTTACTGAATAGTATGAGAAAAGATCAGAATGACTCAAGTGAACATTGTGTTCTGACTGCTGTATTTGAAAACAATTTGCTCTGAACACAGGTGTATTTATATAGACCACTAGCCCCAAATGCAAACATAACATTTTTAGAAAATGAAAAATCTTGGGAAATTACAAAACTTACCAGAATCTTGAGAAAAGTTCACAGGTGGAAGAAGTCCAACTTGCCCTTGATACGCTGGGAAGACGTTATTTTGGGTGCCTAGAAAGCACAACACATCTAGTTAAAACAGATTCTAAGTATTTTAGAAAACAGCAGAGATTTCAGCAAGGAGAATCAACTTCCAGAGTTGCTATTCTGACTTCAGTACATGCTTACATCTTTTTTTATAAAATATTTGGGTTAAAATCTCTCACTGACGTCCAAGATTTATGTTTTACAAAGGCAATTTTCAGCCACTTCTGAAGGTAAGTATTCGACCACCCTCCACGTCCCCCTCTAAAACAAAGTCAGGGCAAAACGTAACTTAGAAGAGTTTGAAGAGAAGAGCACAGCATAGGTTAGTATCCGTTAAGAGTTAAGACGCCTGTGTTGCAAGGTTCAACAGTTTTTATTCACACAGTGGAAGTGCATTCTAGAAATTTTCTGTAAGTAAATACACTCAAAGATACTTTGCAATGAGGAGATACAACTATTTCCTAGATATTTCTAAAAAACATGGGCTAAGGAACACAAATAACTACAATTAATCTGAAATTCTGAATTTTACAGCTATAGAGTTGCATAAAGTATACATATTCTGCTTTTTAAGGAGATGTACTTTTCAAAGCTTGAATTACAATCACAAGCGTTAAACAGATTTGGAGCATCAACATATGGAGAGGCACAGCCTTGAAGATAGCTCAGTGATTTTCATTAGTATGTGAAGTTAAGCACTACCCAGGGCAGCACACCAACGTGTTCCAAGAGGCAGTTAGAAACAAGCTTGAGTTGTGCATTCTTTCATATGTTAGCACACTACATTTTTTTTTAAACAGGGTGCATATGATCAGAAATTCATCCTGCAAGCCTGGCAGTATGTCTGATTTACTACTGAAACCTCCACCATTGACTGGAATAGCTACATTCACTAACAGATGGTTATTGCGAGGGACACGATACCATAACAAGTATCCATTATGAATTACAAAACCAACAAATCAAGTATTCATGAATACTGCACCACACTAAACCTCCTCTTATCTGTAGAAACAAAGTGTCTTTCATACAAACAACTGAATACATTTATCACACCAAAGCAAGTTGCTGTGGTCTTGATACACACGCACTGGTGCGTTATACTGACAAGTTCTGGCAATATAGGTATTTATCACTTTTTTACAATCCAAGAATGGCAATGGAAACATTATTGAAGAAATAAAGCGCTTTTATTCTGCCAAGTAAGACCTGCATGTTGCACACTGATACCGAAATCAGACTTGTAAAAATTGTCAAACAGACCTAATGAAGAAAGATCTGGAATTCTTTGTTGCATTTTTTAATGTGTAAAATCATTTGCTTCATGACTAGTAGCTAGTTTTCATAGCAAGCCAATTCATGTACCTCTGCTTATGCTCACTGGGTAAGCGAACTCTAAATGCAAAACCTTCACAAAAATCTGCTTTTTTACAGTGCAGTATCTTTTCCACCAAAAACAAAACAAAAGAAAAAAAGGTGAACAGCAATTCAGTTTTGCTATTAAGATAACTTCAAGTCTACAGAAAAAAATGGATGTATTATTCTGATAGTTACCTGATTTGTCTTATAAATCTTCATCAAAATAATGTCCACTAGTAATAACATAGAAGTGTAAGTGCTGACATGACTCCCAATGTCTTTTCCTCATGTCATGCAACTGAGGAATACCAGAACACGGCAACATATGCATCTTGCTACCACTGAGAAAGGCTAGAAGCATGCTTCTCGCAGCCTACAGCTATGTTTTTAAAAGAAAAATACCTATGCAGCTGCTTCACTGCGACTGTACCACAAACAAATTTTGATACAGACATGAGACTCCTCTTTACACCAGCACCTCTACTGTTCTTACTGTTACAGAAAATGTTCAGACTGAAAATGAGATTGCTAGCAATGACAAACTTGAAAGAGTGATGGGGAAGGAAATGGAAAACTGTTCACGTGTCATCCTCCAAAAATAAGCATATAATGTTATCTCTGCTCTAATAAAATAATAATAATAATAAAAAACCAAACCCAAACCAGTCCAGTATCTGCCCCAGCTATCACAGAAAACTAGAAGAAAAAAGTTAATTTTTACCCAGCCCTTGCTACTGTTCTAACTAACTGGACAGCCCTTAGATGCCTATTCAACACCTGAGACAGTTCTGAGCTGTGTATTATTGCTAACTATTGTGATTAGAGAGAAAATAAAATAGTTAAAATCACAAAGATTGCATTGTAAGCCTTTCCGCCAGGACATCAGATTGACGTGTTGGGTGATCTGCATTACCACCAAAGCTGATTTAATGAGCATGCCTGAGCTATTTATTCCAAAAAGGCTTCTCCAGTGTTGTTTAAAGCAGACACTGTCTTGTCTACACCATGGGAGTTAATTCTGAAATTCAAGAAAATTTCTAAAATTTTATCTTCTAGAAGTTGACTACAGAACACATTAGTGTAGTATTTCTAATTTTCCTATGATTTTGTTTGTTACAACTGACAGTTATCCTAAAATACCATCAAATAAGAGCCAACACCTTTAAAACATTTATTTTCAAGCAACTTTAGGCAACCAGTGTCAATTTAGGATGCGTGCCACTGACCATTCTGATATGCAACATTTATTGTACTACCTTTGCCAATGATACAATTTAACAGCATTTTACAAATATATCTTCCTGGCAACACTGGATTTGCCCATTGTTTCAGATATTCATTTATCTTAGGTAGGGCGTCTTGCTTTCCATACAAACTCTACTGAACCTAACAGACAGAAACATACACAAAAGGTGTCATTCTATGAATCTGATATGAAGCCAGAGCATAAAAGCGTAACGATCTTATTGTGTATTTATCACTAAAAACAAAGGTTTCTTACCAATGGCAGGAGTTACGGATGTCTCCATGAGTTGACCACCACCAGAAGGAAGGACAGAGCAAGTGAAATCTCTGCTTCTGTCGTTGTTGTACTTGACCTTAAGGCTATCTATACTGCAGAAATCAACACGCAGAGCGCAGCAAATAGAGGTAATATTTTGGCCATCCAGAGCCTACACAAAACATAGTTACGCTTTCAGAAACAAAACACATAGTGGCAGCCACCCACTGCAAGTATATTTTCACTCCACAGATCTATAGAAAGATAAGTTAATCTTCTGGGTTTTAGGTGTTGCTTTTAAACACCAAGGTTACAATTAGACTGCCACTATCCTTACCTCAACATGCTGTGTAGAGTACTAGTGCAGTCCACTAATTCGGAGGTTATTATGTGGCCTTGTGCCAATGGACAAAACAGTTTTCAGCAGGACTTGTCTTTCTAGCCGTGCTTCTAATCTTACTTGTCTCCCACTTAACACACGGTATCAGATGCTACAGGCAGTGATACTGATTCAGAGACTTAGTGTACATAACTGTCCCTTACACAAGCTGGGGAAGGGCCTGGAGCACAATTCCTGTGAGGAGCAGCTGAGGGAACTGGGGTTGTTTAGCCTGGAGAAGAGGGGGCTCAGGGGAGACCTGACGGCTGTCTACAGCTACCTGAAAGGAGTGTGCAGAGAGGTGGGGGTTGGTCTCTGCTCCAAAATATTACAAGTGATAGGACAACGGAAAATGGCCTCGAGCTGCACCAGGGGAGGTTCAGATTGGATATTAGGGAAAATTTCTTTCCTTAAGGGTTACAAAGCACTGGAATGGGTGGCCCAGACACGTGGTTCAGTCACCATCCCTGGAGGTATTTAAAAGATGTGTGTATATGGGGAGTAGGGACATGGTTAAGGGGTGGAATTGGCAGTGCTAGGGTAACAGTTGGACTTAAGGGTCTTTTCTGACCTAAATATTTCTGTAAGATCCACCTTTATAAGAGCATCTGTGTCCAGAAAGAACACTGAAGTAGTATTTTCTGCCTATACCAGTCATAAAAGAATCATGATGGATGAAAGGGGAGGGAAAACACCCAAGAGGTACTGCTTTGTTACAATTAGTTAATATAATCTAGACCAAAACTATAATTTCTGTGAAATACTTAGTAAATCATATATTAAAATTGTTCTTTAAGAAAATATGCTATTGCTAACAAACTAGCTCTAATCCCAACTAACTTCACTAATTTCCAATACATACTTCATCTTTAAAACACATCGTGAATTTACTTACTGGACTAAAGTTCAAGTAGCAATAGGTCAAAATTCTGTGCCGTTAATTCTGAAGCTGAGAATAAAGTCAACTTCCATAGCAAAAGTAGATAAAAGTTCATTCATGCTAGTCTTTCAAATCTCAAATTCATAACTGATTTTAAATTAATTCTATTTATTTACTAATACTGAGATGACCATGTGGGTTAAAGAGAAATACAAAGTGACTCAGGCTTAATTTCAAGTAAGTGAAGTATTTTATTTTGTATCGATATTTTTACTTCACAGTTCAAATATTATAATGTGATGATTTATAACACGGCTGTCCCTTCTGCAAAAATCTTTTGAAGTCTCAGCTCCCAATATTTAATTATCAAACTACTCAACACTGAGGAAATTAGTAATTTTTTTAGAAATTAAAATATTTAGCTATTATAAGGAAATTAATTCTAAAAGTTGTTTTGAAAAAAAATGGGTTTACATGGGAAGGGGGTGGCAGGGCCGTGGGGCCTGCTGCTCCCCTGTGGGGAGAGACCAGGGGCTGCTCTGTGCTGGACAGAGTTCCAGCTGGCTCCAAAACAGATCCACTTGTACCCTAGGTGGAGCCAGTGGTGGCTTCTCTGTGATAACATGTTTAAGAAAGGGTAAAAAACTCACAGTGCAACAGCTGAGACAGAGAGGAGTGAGAAAAACGTAAGAGAAAACCCTGCAGACGCCAAGGTCAGAGGAGGGGGAGGAGGAGTGGTCCAGACACCAGAGCAGAGATTCCCCTGAAGATCACAGTGAGGCAGGCTGTCCCCCCCCAGCAAAGCACGCATCCACACTGCAGCCCGACAGAAGGACCCATGCTGGAGTGGTTTGTGAAGACTGTATCCTGTGGGGACAACCCCTGCTGGTGCAGGGCAAAGTGTGAGGAGGAAGGAGTGGCAGAGACAACGAAGTGTTATGGACTGACCACTACCCCCATTCCCCATCGCTCTGTGCTGCTCAGAGGGGAGCAGGTAGAAGGGTTAAGGAGTGAAGTGGAGCCTGCCAAGAAGGAATAAGGGTGGGTGTGAGAAAAGTGTTTTTACTTTTGTTTCTATTCCTTACTATCCTAATCTATTTTTAATTGGTTATAAATTAAATCAATCTTCCCTAAATTGATTCAGTTATGCCTGTGATGGCAATTGGTGAGCCACACCCCTGTCCTTATCTTGACCCATGAGCTTTTCCATCTTTTTTTCCTCTCCCTGTCCTGCTGAGGAAGGGGAGCGAGAGCCACTTGGTGAGTGTCTGGAAGCCAGACGAGGTTAACCCACCACAGAAAGTACACCTAAAGAGATTTTCTCCATTACTGACGAAATGCATTTTAAAAATTAAGGTACAGCGTGTTTGAAACTAAGAAGTTTAAGATGAAAACACTGATTACTGTAATTTTCCCACTGAAATTCAATCAATAAAAGATGTAACATTTGTCTAATCTCTGGGAGTTTAACTACAGTAAGTGCTGAACCTCACTGAAAATATTCCGTTTAGTTTGAAAGGCAAAAGATTTTTGGTCAGCTACAGTTACCATCACTCATCACTACTGACATCCGATTTTTGTTTTGGTAGACTAATGCAGGTCTTTGGCTGTATACTATACATTTATGTTTGCAGTTGATGACAGAGTGCTATCCTCTTCACTAAAGAGGGATGTCAAAGTTACTCATGCACAAGAAGACCATTAGAACGATGAGAAGTCGTAAAGTTAATGATCAAGCTATCTCTGATGTTCCTCATTTAGCTGGGAGTGGTGGGGAACAACAACAACAACAACAAAAAAAATCAAGCTGAATTAACTACACTTACCATTTTGGCATAATACGCATTCATTATATCAGCATATTCAAGCAAAGCATGGAATTGATTGTTCTTAGTGTAGGTGACAATCCTCAAGACAGATCCATATTTAGAGAAAATCTGAGAAGAAAAAAAGCCATGAACTTTCAGAAACAATGAATAATTCATGCACACTAAAAACTAGCATTTCATAATTTTCAGAAACTTGTATGAAGTATTTCTTTTGTAAGAGCTTAACAGAAGTTGAGTACACTCAGAATTTTGTTTCAGGTTAAAAAACCAAAACAAAACAAAAAAAACATTGTAAAAGAGGTTACAAAAGATGGGGAAGAAGATTAAAGACTTAGCAATGACTGTTAAACTAAGAACAAGGAAGGCCAACCCAAGCAAGCATTTGTCCAATATCTGCAATGAAATTGTGGATAATTAGAGTTGGGCTTTGAGAAATGGACTTCCACAAGTCGGTTGAGATGCGAGCTGCAAACTGCCTATCAGGGTATCCACCTTTACCTTCCGTACTTCAAACAAGTTCTACAAACTTGGTGACCAAAAATACATCTTAAGTAGTTGATGTGCCTATGAATTAAATATGCAGGCTCACTAGCAAAACCAGAAGACAAAGAAGCAAGACAGAGACCTAGTTTGGGATCTACATGCCTAATTCACAATTCAATGGTATTTGATTTACTGCAAATGCAAGCATTGCAGAAAAAAAAAATTAAAGGTTACTATTAAACATATATCTCACAACAAGGTTGTGCACTACATGAAGGTGTCTATACAAAAGCAAAACCACAAAGAATGAGAACAAAAGTATAGCTAGGACGTATAATCCAAGTGCAGAAAAACTATGTCTGAATTAACAGTACAAGAGGAAAGGTGAGTTTGGGAAGTATCAACAATTTTAGAACAATCTGTCAGAATCAATGTCAAGTCAGCAGAGCAGAACTGCCCAGACAAATATTTAGCCTGGAGTGGAAAGGAAGGCCAGAGATAAAGAAAAGCACCTCTTGCCAGCCTATTAGGCCTGGAATCATGGATACAAGACACACTGGCCTAACCCTTTGTGCCCAGTTTCAGTCTCTTGGAAACAAGGTTTTCACGCTGCAGTCATCACTTCATGGTAGAAGGCAGAACAGAACTCTTCATCACAGCACTTTAAAATCAGCCATTGAGTTCCTGTTCACAAAGCACTTCCCCTTAAAAGAGGCCTAAACATAGCTATTGAACACAAGCTTTTCCATTCTTAGCCACAAGACTAAATAGACGTTTTTAAGTTAATGAAATTCAATGTATTCCTGTTAGGTTTTAGCCCTAAAACCCACTGTATATATCAATTTTTTTTCTGCAAAGATAACAATGGATTTTTTCTTATAATAAATATTTCAAGGTGAATTGCAGTAAAAAAAGGTGTTAGTTTTTTGACAAGCAGCTATAACTTACAAAATACAATTGATGCTTTGGATGATAGCTATTAGGCACAAATTGCTGCTTTAATATTTGGAGTTCTTAACAGGGGACAATCTCCTCTAAAGTTCCCTTTTCAAATATCACTTAATCTTCCACACCTATTGCAAAAGTAGTTGAGTGAGGGCATTGCGCAATTCAAAGACTGAAAATACAGTTCTGCTGCACTGAAGTAAACAAATTAAATTAATGCAAATCTCTTCTACTGTCTGCTTAGTTAATAAATAAATAAAGCACACAACACACGCACCAGGTTAGATCCAGGAATTGTTACTGCATTATTAAACCAGTACAGCTCCCATAACCACAGAAGTTTGCCTCAGATCACTCTGAGCACATGGAATCCTAAACAGTTGACACCACATTTGCCCAAGTTCAGTAATGAGTGAACAGTACTCAGATACGAACAAAAGTATAGATCAGGCAAATTGCTACATCAAAGTGACAACCAGTATACTAGTTAATCAGTATGATGTTGAGGAGATACAGAGAAAGAGGCAATATTAAGAGGCAACAGGAAAAATAAAGTGTTGCTTAACAATAAACTATTGTTAGAGATGCTAGTAGAGCAGCAAAAATCTTCTTCCAGGACTCCAGGTTCTTGTAAAAACATCTTAATTATTTTAAATTCCATAAATTTCAGGAACTTGTAATTACTAGTAAATTTGTGCAGTAAAAAACATGGCCCAAATACAAAAAACTCAAGTATAAAACCCTTTGCAATATCTGAATAAAAGTACTGACAAATGCTTCAGGCAATGAGAAATAGTCTTGTAAAGTTCTTGGTTTAAACGTACAGCTCTCAACAGCATAGCACAACCACCTAGCAGGCCGAAGTTACAGTAATGTCTTTCCGCAGAGGGCCCACATTTTGCCTGATCTTCCTTTTATCCCCTATGAACCCATAGAAGCCCTTCTTGTTGGCCTTGATGTCCCTGGCCAGGTTTAATTCTGTCAGGGCTTTGGCTTTCCTAACCTGATCCCTGACTTGTCAAACAACTTCCCTGTAATCCTCCCAGGTCAAACCACTAGCACTGGTGTCACAGCCCACCACTGTTCCAGCCTTTCAGAGGTAGGTAGAGTAAATGGCATTCTAACAGTTGATCAACAATCAAAAATATTTGTCCAAGCAACTACACTTGTATATGACATCATTTGCATCAAATTATAGAATTGACTCTAAAAACATTCAAATATAATACAAACTACAAAATTTACACCGTACAAAGAGTGCTAAAACACTGGTCCAAAGGTTCATAACAATCAGTACTTCACTAGCTCATCATGTAGGCACAAATTAGAAGTAACACCCTGAGTTTGTTGCTGCTCCCACAGAAACCAAGGAATTAGAAGAAATGAAAGACAACATGAAAAGCTGAGTACAGATCCCTTTTTACTTTGAATTTTTTGGTGCAAACTGATTTAAGCCTACATTCCTAAATTGCATCCCTAAATTTTAAAGTGACAGTCCTCATTCAAATGATTAAGGATCCACAGGTACTTTAAAAAAGTTAATTGCTGTGCTGCTTTTAGTCAGGAAAGAGTTAACTCTCTTCACAGTGGCTGGTATGAAGCTGTGTTTCTGGATTTACCCTGAGAAAAGTACTGATAAGGTGTCTTTTTAGCTGGTGCTGGGGAGCACTTGCACCAAATTCAAGGTCTTTCCCAGCTTCTGATACTGTATCTGCATTCCCAATTCTTTCACTACAAGCAGTGGAGGGGACCCACAGGTCAGACAACCAACCCAAACTGACCGAAGGCGTATTTCATTCCATAGCATGTCATGCTCAGTACATGAGCAGGGAGTGGGCTTGGGAGCCGTCACACTGTTTACCCTCTTTTGCTGGCTCCTTAACTCTTCTGTTAGCTCCTTAACTCCTCTGCTAACTCCTTTGTTATCTGCCTTGCTAACTCCTTTGCTGGCTCGTTCCTGAGCAAGTTGGTGGGGCTGTTTTCCCGGTTGTGCTGCCACTGAAAGGGCTCGCTCAGAGTCTGCTGCGATAGCTCTCGGGCTCCAGCTCCCAGGCCCTCTGGCTCTGACACTCACTTCTTGGGACCTGGTTGTGCACTGGACCTGGTTGCTCACCTGGTGATGAGCAATTGTACCATATGGGTTTTTTCTATTATTTTTTTTACTTATTATTAGTAGTATTTGTATATATTCATTTTTATGTATGTATTATTAATTTACATTCAATTAGTAAATAGTTCATATCTCAACTTCACGAGCTTCCTTGTCTTCTTGCTTCGACTATCCTCTGCTGGAGGGGTGGGTGAGAAAGGTGTTTGAGCGGCTTCATGGTATTTTGCTGGCCAGAGTTAAACTGCAACAATGGCAACATTTAAATAGATTTTATCTATTTTTTTTTTTTAAGCAATCCTCATTACCTGATGCAGAAATTCCAATGTGATAGGGTAGGAAGAATTTTCAATGATGACTCGAAGAACAGAACTGTAACCTTGAAAGACCTCACTTTCAGCAACAGAATATCTTGCAACAGTCTGGCTTTCATCCTGCATAGCGTGCAACGCAGCTTGGACTCTCTGAAACCATGAGACAGCAGAGACCACAATTATTTACACACATACAAATTATTACTACTTAAACAAAGTCCTCTTACAAAGAAAAGCACATAAAAAGCAACTTTGAAAAAATATATTCCCTTTATCTGATTATTGATTCAAATCCCACATTAATAAGTAAATCATACCTCTTTGTTCCCTTCCCTCTCCCCTAAAAGAAGGCAGATCGTATTTTCACAGAATTAAATTATATACTCAAAAAGAAAGTCTTATGTATCAAAATGGGAGGTCTATTACAATTCATCCAGGAATCCAAAAATCCAAACAGATTTCAACTGAAATATTATGATTTGTCTGCTTTGATCGTGTTGTACAAAGAGTATTTCCTTGTTTAGAGATTAGGATTTAAATCAGTCATCTGCACTCTAGATTTCTTAAGAATATGAATTGAAGTTTTAGTACTTCAAGAATACAAGGAAGAAATGAATTCTGGTGTTTGGCATGAAGTTACATATAAAAATTATGGGTATTTTTACTGATAGAACATTTTATTGAATCTGGGATGGTTCTTAGAATAAACAGTCCACATCATTAAAAAATTGATAACACTATTAAGAACAACCTAGAACATCTTAAAGATGATTTGCTGTCCCTCAGTTTGGCAAGGCCTTGGAACAGTGCCAAGAACCCAAAATCTTACTAAAGCAGTTTACGTGAACCCTCATAATAACATCTGTATTTGATGAAGTTACAAAGCTTGAAAAAGCTGCTTTTGGAGCAGAAAGTGGTTTATCACGTGCCAGCTCAGTTCAATCTTCAGTTTGTTCTTCAGATGGAATCTACAGACACATGATTAGCAATTAACTTTAAAAAAACACAAGCATATAAAAAAATTGTAGTGGTATATTTTTGCAGTATTCCTGCTACTATATTATGGACACAGTAACAGGAGAAAAAAAAAATCAGGACTAATTATTCAGAGAAAATATTTACCAGAGAAGATATGATATTTTCTTCATATTCTGAAGCTATTGAGAGCTACTACCTGTGGTGGGTTGACCCTGGCTGGAGATGCCCACCAAGCCACTCCCCTCATCAGTTGGGCAGAGGAGAGACAATACTATGAAAGACTCATGGCTCAAGATAAGAACAGGGAGAGGTCATTCAGCAGTTACTGTCATGGGCAAAACAGACTCAGCTTGGGAAAAAATTATCATTGATAAAAATCAGAGTAAAAGAAGAACTAAGACCAAATCTTAAAACACCTTCCCCCATCTCCTCCTTCTTCTGGGGCTCAAATTCACTCCTGCTTTCTCTACCTCCTCCAAGCAGTACAGGAGGACAGGGAATGGGGGTTGTGGTCCGTCCATCACACATTGTCTCTGCCACTGAGAGCATGGACTCCTCATGCTCTGCCCCTGCTTCAGCATCGGGTCCCTCCCACAGGACAGTCCTCCACCAACTCCAGTTCTTCACGAACTGCTCCAGCTTGGCCCCCCCTCCATGGGGTACCATCCTTCAGGAGTAGCCTGCTCCATCCTGGGGCCCCCTGGGGTCACAAGTCCTGCCAGCAAACGTGTTCCAGCCTGGGCTCCTCTCTCCACAGGGCCACAGCTCCTGCCAAGAGCCTGCTCCAGTGCAGGCTGCCCACAGAGTCACAGTCTCCTTTGGGCATCCCCCTGCTCTGGCTTGGGGTCCTCCCTGGGCTGCAGGTGGGTCTCTGCTCCTCTGGGACCCTTCATGGCTGCAGGAGCACACCTGGCCTCACTGTGGTCTGCACCACAGGCTGCCAGGGAATCTCTGTTCTGGCACCTGGAGCACCTCTTCCTTCACCATTGACCTTGCTGTCTGCAGAGTTCTCTCTCTCACATCTTTCTCTCTGTCTGCAAAATCTACCCTCTACTGGTTCCCCTCCCACTCTTAAACATGATATCACAGAGGCGTTATGACTGTGATTTCCTTGGTCTTGGACAGCAGTGGGTCCCACTTGGAACCAGCTGGCCTTGGCTCTATCAGACATGGGGAGGCTTCCCGCAGCTTCTCACAGAAGCCAAACCTGTAGGTCCCTGCTACCAAATCCTTACCATGCAAACCAAATACAATACCTAATATAAATTTAGGAATGGCAACAGTTCTTTCAAAACATACTGTAAACAAGTATTTCTAAGTAGTGTAGAATATAACAGCAGGGTCACCCACAGCATGCCACATAGGACTGTTTCCAGCCAGGCTTTTAACATATCTGAGGATGGAGATTTCACAACCTCTCAGAGCAACCCATTCCAGTGTTTGACCACTCTCACAGTAGAAGAGCTTTTTCTTAAGTTTAAGTCGGGTTTTTTCCGTATTTCAATTTATGCCCATTGCCTCTTGTCACTGGGCACCACTTAAAAGAACGTGTCTCCACCTTCTTCACTCCGCCTTCACCACATAGCTGCAGACTTTGGCAAGATAACCCCAAGTGTTCTCTTCTTCAGGTTGAACAGCCCCAGCTCTCTGGCACTCCTTGTATGACAGACGCTCCAGTTCCTTAATCTTCATGGCCTTTTGTTGGATTTGTTCTGCTATGCTGCTATGCCCATGTCTCTGCTTTACTGAGGAGCCCAGGACAGGACACAGCATTCCAGGTGTGTCTCAGAGTTGAGTAGAGAGGAAAGTCACCTCCCTCAATCTGCCAGCAATTCTTTGCCTTCTGCAGTCCAGGAAGCTGCTGGCCTTCTTTGCTGCAAGGGCATGTGTGTTGCCCACCAGAACCCACAGGTCCTTCTCTTATGAGCTGCTTTCCTGCTGGTTGGCCCCAGTGTGCAATAGTACCTGGGGTTACTCCTCCTCAGGTGCAGGAGTTGGCATTTCTCTTTGTTGAACTTGAGAAGGTTCCTCCTGTCGGTCCATTTTTCCAGCTTTTCAAGGTCTCTCTGAATGGCAGCACAACCATCTGGGATGTCAGACACTCCTTCCAGGTCTGTTGTCAGCAACTTGCTGAGTATGTTCCCTATGTCATCATCCAGGGCCATAATAAAAATGTTAAACAGTATTGGACACAGTATCAACCCCTAGGGTACTCCACTAGTGATGGGTCGCCCAGTTAGACTTCATGACACTAGTCACAGTCATTTCAGCCATTCAGATCACTTCACAATCTACTTATCTAGACTGTATTTAGTTTGTCTACTGGGATGTTACGGGAAACAACGCTGAAAGTCTTACCTAAGTCAAGATAAAAAACATGCAGTGCTCTCCTCTCATTCACCAAACCAGTCATCTCACTGTAGAAGGCTGTCAAATTGGCCAGCCACTACCTCCTTTTCAAAAACCCATGCTGACTTTTTCCAACCACCTTATGTCCTTAGAATGTTTGGAAATTATTTCCAAGATTAGTTGCTCCATTACCCTCCCTGGGACTGAGGTAAGGCTGGTCAGCCAGCGGTTCCCTGGATCTTCCTTCTTGTCCTTCTTTAAGGCAGGAGGGAGATTAGTCCTCAGGACTCCAATTGCCATGACCTTTCCAAGACTGCAAAGGACATTAGTCAGCTCCCTCAACACTCACAAGTGTATCATAACTTTCCTAACCACATGCTTGCACATTCTGATAATGCTCTGTATTCCTCCTAGGTCACCTGTCTGCAATTCTACCTTTTCTATGCCTCTTCATGTTTCAATTCAGTCAGGAGCTCCAAGCTGTCCTCCTGCCACCTTCACTTGAATTCCTGCTCATCACAATGAACCATTCTTGATCTCCTCCACAATATTTTTACACATACTGAGAAGTCCTTGTCTGAAAGAAGTCACTGCTTAGATAACAATGGACAAATAATATCTATCAGAATTTGACGACTGGTGTAGTGGAAAGCAGTCTACTTATTTACCAGTGTTGTGGTTTAAGCCTTGCAGGCAGCTAAGTTCCACAGAGCTGCTCACTCACTTCACCCCAGCAGGACGGAGAACAGAATCAGAGGGGCAAAAAGAGAGAAAAATTATGGGTTGAGATACACACAGTTTAATAGGTAAAGCAATAGTGGCACAGGCAAGCAAAGCAAAATAAGGAATTCTTTTACTACTTCACATCTTCAGGCAGGTGTTTAGTCATTTCCAGGACAGCAGGGGTCCATCACACATAACGGTTACTTGGGGAGAAAAATGCCATCACTCTGAAAGTCCCCCCTGCCTTCCACAGCTTTATCTGCTGAGCACAATGTCACAGGATGTGGAATATCCCTTTGGCCAGTTGGGGTCAGCTGTCCTGGCTGTGTCCCCTCCCAACATCTTGTGGACTCACACTGGCAGGTCACTGGCACTGGCACCGCCCTGCCAGTGTAAGCAGCAGAAAAAGCCTTAATGCTATTGAAATGTCACAGGTACTATGAAGAAAACTAACTCTATCCTAACCAAAACCAGCACACAAGTCATGTGCCATTCTATACTATTAAATGGAAATACTATACTTACAGCCTGATTAGGATGATTGTCAGTGTTCAGTTCCTTGTAATCAGAATACCGAATACAAATGGGCTTACTGTGGAGGCAAACTATAGTAACAGCATAGTACTTCATCATACTAACAGCATCTTCTTCACAAGCCATTTCCAACAATGCCTGCAACCAATACACAGCAGTTTTCAGTGTTCTTTTGTTTACAGGAAAGAACAATGCATCAAAGCACCATTTATTCCCAATTCCACTCTCTCTACAAGATCCTACTCTAGGTGATCCTGCTCTGGCAGGGGGGTTGGACTACATGATCTCTAGAGGTCCCTTCCAACCCCTGACACTCTGTGAAGATCATGTGAAAGTACAGCACCGATTTGCTCAGCATTAGAGTATGTGTGTGTGTATGCCTGTTTGTGGGGACATCCAGTTTCACAGAATCATTTAGGCTGGAAAGACCTTTAAGATCCTTAAATATTCACCACTAAACCCTCTCCCTAGGCACCACATCTACATGATTTTTAAATACCTCCAGAGATGCTGACTCTACCATTTCCCTGGGCAGACCATTCTAATGCTTCATAACCCTTCTGGTGAAGAAGTTTTTCCCCAATATCCAATCTATACCTCCCCTGGCACAACCTGAGGCCACATTCCCCTTCAGCCTCCTTTTTTCCAGACTAAACAATCCCATTTCCCTCAGCTGCTCCCCACAGGACTTGTGCTCCAGACCCTTCCCCAGCTCTGTTGCCCTTCTCTGGACACACTCCAGCAACTCAGTATCTGTCTTGCAGTGAGGGGCCCAAAACTGAACACAGGATTTGAGGTGAGGCCTCACCAGTGCCCAGTACCTGGGGGACAATCCCCTTCCTAGTCCTGCTGGCCACACTGTTCCTGACACAGGCCAGGATGCCACTGGTCTTCTTGGCCACCTGGGCACACTGTCAGCTCATACTCAGCTGCTGTTGACCAACACCCCCAGGTCCTTTTCCATCAGGCAGATTTCCAGCCACTCGTCCCCAAGCCTGTAGCATTACAGGGGGTTGTTCTGACCCAAGTGCAGGACCCGGCACTTGGCCTTGTTGAACCTCATACAGTTGGCCTTGGCCCATTGATCCAGCCTGTCCAGATCCCTCTGCAGAGCCTTCCTGCCCTCAGGCAGATCAGCACTCCCACCCAACTTGGTGTCTCTGCAAACTGACTGAGGGTCCACTCGATCCCCTCATCCAGGTCACTGATGAGGATATTAAAGAGAACTGGCACCAACACTGAACCCTGGGGAACACCACTTGTGACCGGCCGCCAACTGGGTTTCACTCCATTCACCACAACTCTTTGGGCTCGGCCATCCAGCCAGTTTATCACCCAGTGAAGATACTCATCCAAGCCATGAGCAGCCAGTTTCTCCAGGAGAATGTTGAGGGAAACTGTCAAAGGCTTTACTAATGTCTAGGCAGACAACATCCACAGCCTTTCCTTCATCCACTGAGTGGGTCACCTTATCATAGAAGCAAATCAGGTTCTTTGGGCAGGACCTGCCTTTCATAAACCCATGCTGACTGGGCCTGATCACCTGGTTGTCCTTTATGTGGTGTGTGATGGCACTCACGACAATCTGCTCCATAACCTTTCTTGGCACTGAGGTCATACTGACAGGCCCGCAGTTGCCCAGATCCTCCTTTCAGCCCTTCTTGTCAATGGGTATCACACTGACTAACCTCCAGCCAACTGGGGCCTCCCCAGTTAGCCAGAACTGCTGGTAAATGATGGAAAGTGGCTTGCTGAGCACTTCACCAGCTCCCTCAGTACCTTGGAGTAGATCCCATCCAGCCCCATAGACTTGTGCGGTCTAAGTGTGTAGTAGGTTCACTGACCATTTCCCCTTGGATTGTGGGGGCTTCATTCTGCTCCTCATCCTTGTTTTCCAGCTCAGGGGGCTGGGTACCCCAAGAACAACAGGTCTTGCTATTGAAAGCTGAGGCAAAGAAGGCGTTAAGCATCTCAGTCTTTTCCTCATCCCTTGTCACTATGTTTTCCACCACATCCAATGAAGGATGGAGATTCTTTGTAGCCCTCCTTTTGTTGCTAATGTATTTATAGAAACATTTTTAATTGCTTATGGCAGTAGCCAGATTATGTTCTAGTTGGGCTTTGGCTGCCTAATTTTCTCCCTGCAAAAAAAACTCATAACACCCTTGTAGTCCTTCTGAGCCTCCTGCCCCTTCTTCCAAAGGTCATAAACTCTGCTTTATTTCCCCGAGTTCCAGCCAAAGCTCTGTTCAGCCAAGCCAGTCGTCTTCCTCACCAGCTCATCTTATGGCACATGGGGACAGCCTGCTCCTGTGCTTTGAAGATTCCTTGCTTGAAGAATGTCCAGCCTTCCTGGACCCCTTTGCCCTTCAGGACTGCCTCCCAAGGGACTCTGCCAACCAGGCCCCTAAACAGGCCAAAGTCAGCCCTCTGGAACTGCAAGGTGGCAGTTCTGCTGGCCCCTCTCCGTACTTCTCTGAGAACCGCAAACTCTATCACTTTGTGACCACTATGCCCAAGACGGCCTCCAACCACACACTACCCACCCTGCTCACAAACAACAGGTCCAGAGGGGCTCCCTCCCTAGTTGGCTCCCCCACCAGCTGTGTCAGGAAGTTGTCTCCCACACACTCCAGGAACCTCATGGACTGTTTCCTCCCCACTGCACTGTACTTCCAGTGGATGTCTGGTGAGTTGAAGTCTCCCATGAGAACAAGGGCTAAGGGTTGGGAGACTTCTCCCAGCTGCTTACAGAATATTTTGTCTGTCTCTCCATCCTGGTTGGGTGGACTCCAACTGTGACATCTGCTCTGTGGCCTTGCCCCCGATGCCTACTCATAAACACTCAACCCTTTCATCACCGTTATCAAGCACTAGATAATCAAATCGATATGTGGGTTTTCTTAAAATGTTTAAGATTGTATGTCATTAAAGAGGAGGTGGGATAAGTATGGCATATGGGAAGCAATGCTGCTAAAAATACCACACTGCCAATTAATTTTAGATTTCTGAATCCAAGCACTTCTGCATAGGTAGCAGATACACACACTGATTGAAACAGATGGAAGAGGACACTAAGCATCTATCAGACTGTGCATTACATTACCAGGCTCAGTGCTGTAGAACATTTTTTAAAAGAATGGCTATTATTTTTATGATCTAATTTAACCACTAAGCTATTTATTTCACATTAAAAAAGAATTGAGGCATGGTAATTATTTAATCAGGCAGGTTATTCTGAGACAGATGTCGATCAATAGTGACAATGTAGTTCTTTATCATCTGTAAATTCTTACAAGAGGTGGATATAATATTTAGCAATATTATTAAGAAGTTACTAGATTAAGTTTTTAATATACTTTTGGATTAAATAATAAAAGAGATATCAAAACATCCTTTCACATGTGAAAATATGAAAATATTGAGCTACCAGTGAAATGTTTAGACATTGTTGCAATCATTTCAGCCAAATGCAATACAAAAGGGTCACAACACATCTTCCACTTTGCTCTTGTAATTGCAACATTGAAAATTACATACCTGACCTTTTCCTTTTAGCATCAAGAAGTTGGTTACTTTGCCAAAAGGGAGGCCTAATGAAATGACTTCTGCTTCAGACACATCAGCTGGAATGTTACTGATATGAATAACTCGTGAAGGGGGGCATGGCAGTCTTTTTCCTTTAAATTTCTTGGCACGTCCAGTATCTACAATATTTTAGGGAGAGGGATGGAAAAGCAAACAAAACAAAGTTATTGCACAGTATAGATACCAAAATCTAAAAGAGATACATTGCTGTCTCAGTACTGACACTGACTTGCCTATAGCTCTTGAATCCTAAAAAAAAATAATCCTATATACTCAAAGGGCAGTTTAAGAAGAGCCCTTCAACTGTTCCTAATTTCCACTGCAAGGGGAGTGTGTGGTGTGTTTGTTGCTTTGGTTTGAGTTTATTTTCTTGTGGGTTTTCTTTTGGGTGGGTAGATCTTACAGAGAGGCTAATAATGCACATGTAACATATTTACAAAATGTTAATTATGCAGAAGAGGGGAAAGTAGTAATTGGGGGGTGATACTTTTTTTTAAATATATGCAATTCAGATCCTGAAACAGGTGAGTGACCAATAGCTGCATTTCAAGGAGATGATTCAGAGTCCTTGGGAGTACTTTTAAGCAGAGCATCATGTAAGGAACAGGCAAAGGAGTAGTAGCTTAAAGTAGTAAAAATGAAATTCATGAGCCAAACTACATATTCCAGTAAGAGATTCTCCAAAATCAAGCTAGAGGCTTATAAGACTCGATGGGAAAAAGACATCCTAAACCAAGAGGAAAGACAGCATATGTGATGGCAAGTGTATTTAACTGTATCATCAACTACACACCACTTAAGTACAAAAAGGATGCTCTTTCTTTCTTTATGTGCCACAAACAGCTTTACTCTAGCAAGACAGAGAGCCTCAACACCTCGTGTTGCATGTAGCCTTCCAAGGAGAATCATAGAAGATCAGGAAAAAAATATCTGTATGACCTTAGTAAGCAATTTCAGATTTTGCTGTAGGCTTTGACTACAGTCTAATGCTGAGAAGCAGTTCACACAAGTCATTTCGTACAGGCATCTTTACAAAGGGTTTTTTACTAGTAGAATTCTGTAAAATTCCTATTTAGATGACCAAAGACCCAACCATGCACAGTCATAAGCCAAGGTAACTAATTCCTCAACCTGCAAAACTGAAAAGGCTGTTAGGCATTGATTTTTCCATCAAGAAACTTTAAATGGCATCATGTGCTCTGTATGCATTCTGAAGAGTGTGAACATGTAGCACACGTTGGGGATGAGACTTTAAGACGAATTGAAACATATTAAATGCACTCAGTACCAAGCCATGACAGGCTATATTACTATTAAAGCCCAACAACCCATCCTATTTTGTTAAATCCACTTTTCGTGCTCAAAACAGACAAGATGTCTGTGACTTTACTAAGTCAAGAACTGCTTAACTGAAGAATGTTGGAAGTGAAACCTAAAAGGATTTTTTTCCTTTAGTTTAAGACAAGACACTCGAGCAGAAGCAATACCTTTTGGGTTTGGACTCATTATCAGAGGTGAAGAGATGGAGCTAAGTGGGAAGCACAGCATTTTCTCCCTGCATCTTCACTGTTACTGGAGTTTGCAGGTCAGGAATTCAGCCAAAAAGGACAGTGCTTACCAAAACAGTTTCCGCCTGCATGCATACAGTGTGCATCCTCTATTTCACTATCTACCCATTAGTAAGCACACGTTAGCTCTAGCTGATCTGGCTTCTGAACAGTAATCAACACCTGACGCAAAAATGCTATTAAAGTGCTTCTTGTCCTGTTGTAATTAAATTAAGTTTTGTGGAACTTTAGCTAAGTCACTAAATCGGCTGCTGCTCAAGAATTTCTGGGTGTAGGGTAGACAACAGGAACAAGAACACCCAAGGGAATCAGTTTAACTCTTCATCACGAATCCACACAATGTGCCCTATGTTCCACCAAACTGAAACTGATACAGGATATTCTTCTGCCTCTCTAATCCTGACAGCCTTGAAATAGTTCAGGACAAATTCCTTTCAAATGCACAGCTACAGAAAAATTGAGGAGGCACTTGACAATCTGTACAGAAGGCTACTTGCTTGGTCATGATCATATAGAAGGTAAGCATTTTTTGCCCATTTCAATTAGTCAGTTTTTGAGGAGCTTCTTAATACTGTCATTGAATTGGACAGAACCTGGTGACTCTGCTGTTTGGAGTCAGATTACAGTTCAGGTTTGGTAAGGCTGCTGTCGTGGTTTACTCATAGTGACAAGAAAGAATACTAAAAATGCATTTACAGAGAAAAACTGTTGAACTGTGATTAAAAAAATTGTTTATACCTGTATTTGAATTAGAATTATTCATGGTAAAAGGCCTTTTTGTTGACACCAGAAGACAGAAGCTCGCCACGTCCACACTAAAAAATAAAAGACAAGAGGTTAGACATTAGGTTGTTACAGAGAAAGAGCTTGATATGAAAATGCAGCAACTCCTGTAATGTAGTCTTCCCAAGAACACCCCCTTTCTATACACATTATCCACTATTGTGGTGAACTTATTTTTCAGAGAAGAAAACGCTAATAACGCCACCTTTCCTTCTGTCTCAAGATGTCAGCAAGTTCAGCTGTTACAATTGTTACTTCTCTTATTATTTATCATACTACAGCTTGTTATAAAAATTTGTTTTTCTTGATCTTTTAAGAGAAGAAATGAGCTGGCTGCAGGCTCCGGGTCTGCAGTATAACACTGCTTCTAGATATAGGAAACACACAGCCATACAGTCAGCATTTGTAACTAGATACAGTGGACCTTGCACAAAACTAACCCAAGACATTTAAATCTACATATGGCACTTTGATTTTCTTTCAATGCATTTTTCTAAGTACGTATAATCCACAATCAAATTCTTAAGACAAGGATCAAGTTGAAAAAAAAATTATATGCCTTAAGAATACTGACAAAAAAATTTTGACTAGTAGTTTTAGAATACTAACAGAAAAGAGTTTGAGCACTAGATTCCTCAAAAATCAGTGCCTAGCTGACAGTTAATTCTGTTTACTCTTTAAGACTGCTCTAGCATGCCAGCCAAGCATCAGCTTCAAAATACTGACAAGAAACAAGGTAGCACAACACCTCTGAAAGGCAATTAAGGCTCCTGAAACTTCCACCACACTCTTCCATAAAAACATTTTCCTGAAGGAGTTGAGACTAAGGGAGTGGTTCTACAGGATGGAATAAGGTAATCCAAACAGCTCCTCAGCACTCTGGTGTAAGGTGAGCTTGCCACTGCCCTTGCCCCAGTAGTCCCACCTGCTCATGGTCACGAGCTGTTTATCTTGCACCAGCTCTGCTACACAAGAGATTTTCCATGAGATGACTCAATCCTCTAACCCACCATCATCCTGTGCTGAGTTAGGTTAGCTAGTTTATCAGCTGCAAGAAGGTTTGAAAACTCCCAGGATCCAGTGCGAGGGAAGGGGTAGGGATACTTGAAGAGGAAACAGGACTAAAATCATCCTTTTGGCGGAAGCAAGCCATCATGCTGGCTTGTACTGGCTGCGAAAGTACTGCTCAGAGGACTGGTTTATAACCTGTCTGTGCTTCAGGGGGCAGTTTGGGTCTTCTCATCCTTGCAATTAACCATGTGTTCCTGCTGCTTCCCCAGTGTTGGGAAGGTCATTCACAACAGAAGGCTATGACCAGGTTAGGATGCTGAAAAACCTTTCCAGCCAAATTTAACTGCTCATGAAGCAGAACGGGTGTTAGTGTGGGACGAAGGAAAGCATGACTGTTCATTCTTCTCTGGCAGCACTACAGACTGTTAACAATCAACCTCCATCTTAACGGTATATTTAAATGTAACATCTAATTGTGACAAACACTCTGAGAAGTTAACCATTTCTATTAATGTAAAAATGAAAAACTCCTATTTTAAAGAAATTCCAAATCTAATTGTTTTCCGTTGTCACCAATTAAACGTAAAGAGCAGCCTATTCAGATGAGCAACAGAGTAAAACATACATCGGGTATAGCCCAAGTTATGCTTCTTTGGATGGTCACATTTTATAACAATCTTGTTAAAGTTTGTCAATAAGATGGTTACTAGATGTCTGAAACATACGGCATTCTATTAGGATGGATTCTGCAATGTAATAAACATCCAAAACCAGTATTACTTTTCAGTTATTACACGTACATTGAGTATGCCAGCACCCAGGTATTGGACATCTAAAGAGCATATTTTGATTGTAAGATGCATATCCTGTTATTTAAAGAAAAGCAGCAGTATGTGCAGCCAGTAATACTTTCTACTACTTAAGGATGGTCTTACATTAAGCCAACCCTTCATTTTATTTACAGGAGGACAGAAATAAAAATACTACTGCTGTAACGCTAGTTGTGAGGGGTTTTAGCTTGTTTTTTTAACTCAGCATTTATTCAACAGAAGAAATCTCTGCATTTTTCAAGAAGGCTGTGAAAAAAATTGACTCAAAGCCAACAAACATGGTCTCCAGCCCACCCACAATTTATATACTGAGTGCGATGTTTTATAGAATGACATGTCCCTTTAGTCAGTTTGGTCAGCTGTCCTGGCTGTGTCCTCTATGAGAAACCAAAAAGTCCTTGAATTGGTACAAGCACTCCTTAGCAGCAACTGAAGAAAAAAAAACCCTACACACCACTGTTATCAGTACTCTTCTCAGCACAAATCCAAAACACAGCCTCAAACAAATCCAAACCAGAGCCTCACATTAGCTACTTTGACAAAAATTAACTATCCCAGCTAAAAGCAGCACAGGTCGGCTCAGGTTCATGTGGCCTAGTTGGTGTACAACAAAGTTCTTACTGAATCTTTCTACAAAGGCTAAAGAGTCCTACCACGTCCCTAGTTTCTCTCCATATGCAAGTTTTCAGTTGGCTGCTTCTTACTTATTCACTGTTTCAGTCCAGGTCAGCAACAGTCAGCGCAGCCAAATCCTGCTTACAGAGCCACCTTGACATCCTTCCTTGCCCGCAGTTTATAGACACCTGACAAGCCCTTCTTTCAGCAGGGATGTCAGCTTACACTGCCTTATGCCATCACTACTGCTTCAGTTTTCACAGCGCAGCTGCTCCAGATAAGGCAGTTACTAAACCTAAGCAAACTGCTTGTGCCAGTTCACCATGAGGCCTCACAGGCAAAGGTGGAAGAGGCAGGCAGGACAAGCAAGCGTGGCTGCCTAACCTTCTGCTGACGAGCACATCTTCCAGCACAAAGCTACACTACCAGAAAGCAGCACTGTAGTTCTGTCTGAGTGTCAGAAGCACTGTACCAACTACATGGTGAACATTCCTTCTTTCAGATCTGTGGGAAATGTAGTGGAATTGTTCAACACAGGGATGGCTACCAGCTCAGAGCTAGATCACCCTCTTCTGGAATGCTGGTGTGAGTATGGGAACAAATACATTAATGATCCCCTAATATGTTAAGACTGCTTTTTCTTAAACCATAGGCCTTTCCACCTCTCCCATTTCACAACATTTGTGCATTTGTTTGGGATTATTAAGTCTTGATAAGTAAGGTAGAACACCTTACAGCTAGTTCAGGTTCATTCTTCAATTACTGAGCAGGAATTATAAAACAGTTGCTTGGAAAGCATAATTTGATTTTGCACTTTCCTTTTAAAATGAGTAAAATTTATAGTTCCAAGTAATCAGTCCAGTAAGGGGCCTCTACAAAGTGTAGCAGCCAATGATAGGTTAACGAAATTAATTACTCTTCTGTACCTGCAATGGTCAATTTCCCTGACTAAATAAAGCATATTGCACAGCTTCAGACTACAGCAACAGCTGCCTTTCCTGAGATTACATAAGCTGTTCTATGATTTTGAAATTTCTGATAGTAACATATGTTAATGATTCTGCAATTCAAGTCTAAAAAATGCTGCACTCATAGCAAGGAGGTATAGCAATCATCTGAAAGTCAGCAGATTACTTCTTTGCTGGTCACAAATTCTTCAGTATGGTTCAATTAATTACAAATGGGATAGTCTCAAAGAAACTTACATTTCATCTGAAATGTTTGTTTTCCTAGAATATATGCTAGTCAACCTTTCTAGACTATTATTTCAAAGTCAACAACCAGGAAGAATATGATAATAGGTTTTTACTATGAGATAGCTAGAACAAAAAAGGGGGCCCAGTCTTAAGGGATAGATGCTTTTGGAAAGAATGGTTTTCTCCTAGCATATAAATTCAAGTCTTGTACATTTTTCTACAAAATTCTACTTGTCAAAAAACAAATCACTGTTCCAAAAAGTGCACATTGATACCTGGAAATTTCAAGCTATACCAGTGAAAAAAATTGTTGTTAGATGTAAAGTGAACTGTTCTGCATACCGTATTAATTTTTACAGAATCCAATTATGAAAAAGCCGAGAGTCATCAGAAGAGTGAAAATTTGCATTATCTTCCACTCCTGCAGTAAGCTCTCTAAATACCTGCTATATTCCTTCATTTTTTCTTCCACAAACTGTATTAGCAACAGAGAGGCAACGCCTACTTTCAAAATGAGGATTCAACCAGTACAATGACATTGATGCCAAAATAAAAATATTTCAAAGGAAGTGGAGGCAAACTAAGGGAAATTTCAAACTCATTAAATAAACAAACTAGCCTTGCAAGAAAAAAGCCGCTATTTCAGTAAGCTGAAACAGAAAGACGTTATAGACAGTGATCACAGACAAGCAAACCTCCTTCACTCCACTGCAAACACCCTTCCCAAGAAACACATTGGCTCAACAAGCTGATCGTCCTAGAAGCACGTTGTTATAGCACAGAGAGCTGCTCCTCTGCAGGCTCGAATGCTCAGGGGCGCTGTTAGCAATACAGCCAGCACTACCACCTCTGTTATCAGTCACTGAAGCTCCCTGCTACACTGGTAACAAGACGCTGCACACCTTCAAAGAGTCATGCAACAGTAATTAAAAAGTGAAAAAGTTTCGCTGTTTCTCTCTACTTTACAAATGTCTGGTTTTCAGGTCAGCAGCAGGAATATGGAAGAAGATACCAACTTTACCAAGCTTCGGCATACATCCTCCACTGCAGACAGCAGAGGACAGGGGGGAAGGAGGCAGCAAAAGGCTTGTAAGACCAGAGTTGACCAGCACCCGTCCCCTGTCTCTCACCATACCAACTAGCACAGACACATAATAGGCTTACTGCATGGTGTACACCTAGACCATTTACCCTCAATGGTTGTCTGCTTTTATTGTTATCTAGGTGTTACATAGAAAAGAATTTTAAATGAATTATCCAATTCTACTGTCAGTGCAACGTCACATCTTATTAATACAAGAATCACCAATTGTGTCTCTCATGAAATCAACACTCCCATCTATTCACAAAGTCAGAGAAACCACAAGATGTGACAAACTGCTAACTTAAAACTATTTGAAACCAGGGAGACTTAAAAGTGCAATGAGGCAAAGAAGAATCCAACTAGTCTTAAACATTTTCAGGTAATCCATAACAGTAACTTCCACATCCATAGCTACCTGGCAAAGCATGTCACCATCTCTCCATCTTCAGTAGTTGTCTTGTCTCAGTTTTAACAGATGCTCTAAAAATACCAAACATATTCACTACATAAAACTTCTGAAGTACAGTTCTAACGCAAAACCAACTAGGTCTTTGGGATGCAACAAACATGAGGCTAAGACTTCAGACTGACTAAAAATCAATTAAGAAGTATCAAATCCAAAACAACTACACTAATTTTCATGGACCAGTTCCTCCTGGAAACTATTCTGAGCCACATGGAGAACGAGGAGGTGACTGGTGACAGCCAACACGGCTTCACCAAGGGCAGATTGTGCCTGACGAATATGGTGGCCTTCCACAACAGGGTCACAGCCCTGGTGGATAGAGGACGGGCAACTTACGTCATCTACCTGGACTTGTGCAAAGCCTTTGATACCATCCTGCACAACATCCTTGTCTCTAAACTAGAGAGATTTGATGGATGGACTGCTTGGTGGATAAAAAAATTGGCTGGATGGTCGGACTCAGAGAGTGGTGGTCAATGGCTCAATGTCTGAGGGGAGACCAGTGACGAGCGGCGTTCCTCAGGGGTCGGTGTTGGGACCGGCACTGTTTAATATCTTTGTCAATGACATGGACGGTGGGATCGAGTGCACCCTCAGCAAGTTTGCTGACGACACCAAGCTGTGTGGTGCAGCCGACACGCTGGAGGGAAGGGATGCCATCCAGAGGGTCCTGGACAGGCTGGAGAGGTGGGCCTGTGCCAACCCCATGGAGTTCAACAAGGTCAAGTGCAAGGTCCTGCACATGGGTTGGGGCAATCCCAAGCACAAGGACAGGCTGGGTGGAGAGTAGATCGAGAGCAGCCCTGAGGAGAAGGACTTGGGGGGTACTGCATCATTTCTTAACCCTCTGTTTCGTTCCATCTTACTAAAAGGGAAGCAAGTTTAACTTGCCAAGTCAACAAAAGACAAATTCCCCTCCAAAAAACACCTGTTCTTTAAAAAAAAAAAAAAGTAAAACCGCCTAGTCTCATCAGATGAGCAGAATCTGAAGGTCAGAGTAACAGAGAGGAGACTTAAACAAGACCTCCCTTTCTCAGGATCGTTAAAAGTGCTAAATGTCCTTAATGAAAACAGTCTCATTAGTGACATGCTGCAAAGGACAGAGTAAACAGCAACACCAAGGGGAGGAAGTTTTGTCTATATTGCTTACATGTAATAACAAAGAGGTCACAGTATACATAACACATTTCATTGCAGAGACAGCAAGTAGAGTTATTTGTTAAGTATGAGTTACTAGTGTATTTTTCTCCAATCAAGAGGTATTTACAGTCAATTTGTAATTGATTTCTTACAAAAAGAGCTTTCTTCCAAAAAGAGTTCAACAACTCTAATACTTGCATCATTTACCTACCTATTCCTAACCATTCTTTAAAGAGACAGACTGCAATTTTATTCACAGAGAACTAGCACCATCCAACAATAAGATTTAGGTGGAAGCAAGACATTGTAGTTTTATGGGGATGTAACCAGAAAAGTTAACACCAGGCTTCAGCCATAGTTTTCCTTCTCTCTACAGCATAAAAGCTTTTGTCCTTTTTCTACTACAACTTTCACAGGAGGATAATCAGAGGAAATTACTGTCACAGATACAAGCTGTGTAGTGAACATCATGAATACCAGGTCATATTTGGCAGATTTTAAGAACTCGCACACAAAAACTAATTATTGTAGCTTTACATTCACATCCAGCCTGTCTCTTGAAGCAGTGTGTCTACACTGCATTCTGAATTCATAAGACTGCTTGCATACACAGGTTTACTTGCCAGCTCAGTCTTTGACATTAATACACTTCAACATTGCCAACTCTGAGCCTGGCACAAATAAGCTATGCTAACTTCCATCATGCCTATAATCTTCCCATGCTTTATCTACTTTCATGCATTCATATGTCACTTTAGGCAAAGTCAGTGAGTAATCCCAGAACTGGACCGTCTCTATGAAAAGAAGCAATCAAACAAACAAGAACAATTGTTGAAAAAAGAACTCCTAACGCTAACTCAGTTTGGTTCACATATATTCAGCAGACTAGAAAGTTGCTCTGTTTAACCAAGAACTTTAAAAATTAAAGTATTTGGTCACTTTGTTAGCATTCTACTTCCTACATAAACCGAAAATATGAGGATATATGTATTAGGGCAGTCCAAAAAAAAAAAAAGCTAACCCTTCTGATAGGTGATGCCCAGGAAAGACCTTAAGAAGAAAACAAACATATGAGCATATTTCCACAAAATATTTTCCCAGAACCACACAAACAAACACAAGTTACCTGAAATAGAAAAAGCCACATGATACATATCCAAAAGAATGAACATTGGAGATACAAACATGCAAAGCACATAAGTTAATATGTGTTAATAGTGTATCCCTCACAGTAACAACATATACCACAGGATGAAAATCAACACCTAAGTGAAGGAAGATGTATAAATTACATTTGTCTTTAAAACAATTCATCTGTGGACAAGAAAAAAAAAAATCAATCATGACTGAAGATTGATGTTTTAAAATAACTCATTCTGAATGACAATCAAGCTACCCTTTAGGGACAGACTAATATCAAGACTCAAATAATCTATGCCTACAGCATAATTCACTGACTTCTGGACTGCGTTCCCAAGTGTTACGGCCATTAGTCTACACAATAAGGTTCTATTAATGTACAAAACAAGCTCAAAGTAACAAACCTTTATATTTTTGTGACACACATTCCTTAAGCATTAGTTATTAGTTTTGTAAAACAGATTGCAGGATGAGAGGATACAGAGATATACACAAGGTCAGAAAATGTTTAGAGACAAGATTTTGTCTACTTACATAATGCATGCATATTTATGACATATGTGCACTTTCGTAGAATGCAATTTCAAGCCTGCAATAATTGTAAATGACCACTTTAAAAAATGCTGAGTTATTTTTCACAGTAAGCCATGTGGGAAAAACATACTTTTCCCCTCTCCAGAATACTAACACAGTCTTCAAAATATCTACCAAGAACAAAATCTTAAAAAGGCAGATGGTACGACATGGACTTGGAGCAAACCGGTAACAGTTTCAGCTTCATAAAACACAGATTTCAAAGTTCTGTGATGTCATGGTTTAGGTCAGGACAGATTAAGTGACCTAATTAGGGTATAATTACTATTTTTTTTTATTCCCTCTGTGAAAGTGATTTTTAACACAAAGAACACTATGAAGTGTGGTGTTCTAGAGAACACTAGAGAAAAATGTTTTTTTGCTACTTTCCTCTTCCTTGCTGAAAGGAGCAGCATGCACCAGGTCAGACTTCTGGGCCTGCAACATCACCCTATTTGCTTGGGTGATGCCACCTCAATAGGCCAAGACACATTCCACCATTGCTCAACATGTCAGTAGCACTCAATCATCTGACAATAAGTAGCAGGAAGTAACTTGCAGCTTAAATTAAGACCTTCTGCAGCAGTTTCCAGATCTTTATATACAGGACTGTAACAGCCATGGTTAAGATTACAAGTTCTCACAGCAGGGAGACCGAGACAGTAGAACAAACAACTAGCATTTGGACTCCAGAGAATGTAACTTAAGCATGTGCTTCAGCTGCAGAAGCTACATTGTGAGCAGTCTCCAGCATATTCCCATGATGACGCAGCACTTTGATTTCTACCTCCTGGTGAACATCTATGTGCCCTAATGGCTTTGTGATTTATATTTTTAATCCCACTTGGTTTTGGGGCATGCAGTTCTGTGAGCCCTTCAAGATACAAGTAGTTCCCACTTATACTCACAGCCCAGGTTGATTGTGGTGATCTGTGCTGCCTAGCCTTCTTGATGGTTGTCAATTTGTTTTCCAGTGGGCTCTTCCCTTTAAAATATAGGCATTAGTCATGTTGCACTTGCACACTGTTTCCAAATCCCATGGACTTTTTCCCCCACAAGTTAACCACTCACATTAGCTTTCCTCATCTCTGCTGATTCCAGTGTGTGAGCCAAACCCAAGGGGTAATGGCAACCATCCAAGTGTCAGTTTACAGGCATAGTCTGGGCCAATTCCTCTGTAACATTACATCAGCAGCCACTCGTGTGGCTTGGACTACCAAGAACGGATTTGGCTGTCCTTCCCCTTCATGCATTTCTACTACCTGCTGAATGGGACTCCAAAGAGCACCTTCCCATCGTCACTAGCTGCCAATAATGTGCCAAGAACCATCTGTGTAAAGGGCATGTATCTTGTCATATTCCACAATTTCTTGAGCATGGATTAGGCCACAAAATCATGATTTTTTTTTTTGTCAGCATGAAGACAGTGGTGGCCATGTGGCTATTTGACACAGAAACTGTAATTCTAGTCCTGCAAGTCCCTTTACCTTATTCCAATTTGATTGCAAGTCTCACATTCAGTTCAATTTCAACTACCCTTGTTTTCCACCCCTTGGGCAGTGTTTCCCTATACTATGATGCCATCACCATACTGTAAGTGATCTCAGGTACTGTCTTCCTCCAAAGCATTTCCATAAGCTTGTGACAGATTCCGGAACTACTCATATATACCCATGGCAAGTAGTTCCAAGTGTATCGTGACCCCCTCCAGTAAGAGCAAACTGCTGTTTATACTCAGGGACCACAGGCACACCAGGCAGCATTTTTGTTTGGTTTTTGCTTTGAGTTCACACTGTGGTTCTATTATGCTGTTATAGCAGCACTCAAGGGTGCTGCCACCTCATTTAGACCTCTATAGTCCATAGCTATTCTCCAATTCCTGTTCAGTTTTGCACTGGCCAGATGAACCTGTTTGCTCTTAGCAGGCTTAAGTAACAGGTTCCTTGATATTCTACTTTCACCGTAAGATAATTTATGGGACAGGCTGAGTATCTTACACAACAGACCAATGTACCTCTTAGTTTGATACTCTTGTCCATGCACTGCATTGCAGCTGGCACTGATGGAGGCAACATCTGTAGCAGTTCTACTACTGACTCTACTCCTGCAATGACGTGTGGTATCAACTGAGACATGTGTTCTCACTCACATGCACAGTGGCTGTGCCAAATGCCTACGATAACCTTATGGGACCTTAGTATATCCACTCCTTAAAACGGCAATGCCCAAGATGCAAGGGGCACCAGATCCCATCCTCACTTTGTGGTGCTCCCACTCTCTTCTAGTAGAACTGAGTCTGGCTTCTGTCACACAGAGCTTCCACTGGCCTTGGATGACTCCTTTGATGATGACCTTTACACTCAAAGTAAAAGGGAACAGGATGCATTAAACCCCTTCTATCCACCAAGACATAAAGTTTTCTGGGTGAACATACCAGGACGCCAGACCCACACTCCAGTAAATTCCATTATCCCCTCCAACGTCATCATTCCCAGCTGGCTGGGGGCTGAACCTCCCCTACAGGATGCTTACTAAAGACAGCTTTTCTTGGAGAGGGGTGCAGGAGAAATATTACACTGGTTGGGATGATGGTGCGAGGCCTTCTTCAGCATGTTGTGGCTTGGCAGCTGTCGGTCAGGAAATTATAAGATCCAGCTTCCCCACAAAGGATGAGAAGCCCAGAGCAGAGAGCAGTAACAAGGCCAGCCCTATCCCATGGTACCCAGATGAGGCAAGCAGGGCAAGTGCAGGGATGGTAGCCAGGTTCAACTGAGAGTCAGATCTCCCAGTAAGTCCTTAGTGACAAGGCAAGTCCACAGTCAAGCTGGGAAACCAAGTCAAGATCAGGTCCAGTGAGCATAATCAGCACCAGATATAGACCAGTGACTGCTCTGCAAGTCCACAGCAACAAGACAGGACCCAGACCCTGACCCACAGACTGACTTGCAGCTTGATCTGGGTTAACAAAGCTCTAAGCCAGCCACAAGCACGGTTATCTTATATACCCTGTTGAAACCCTGTATCAAGTAGGAGTTACTGTTATCCTGCGTCCAATATTGTCACATCCTACTGAACAGCAGCTAGTGTTACCATACATATGAGTTAGGATCCACTATTAGCACACCTCACATAGAAGTACTAAGCACACTTCCTGTCATACACCCCCCTGCTCCTGTCCTCCTGGAGAACTAACCTGGCAGCTGTAAGCGGTCTCAGCATCATGGACATTCAGGCAGCTCTACTGCTGTACAATCCCCTTTTCACAATCCAAAACCTCCTTCAGATCCTGCACCTGACACCAGCTTTTTATTCATGGCACAGTTCAGGTCAGGACATAAACACTGACATTAATTAGTATGCAATAACTGGATTCATGTGAAGGAATGTGACTTTTTTTTTTTTGCCTCTGCAAAAGAGTAATGAATGCAAGTAATATTACAGAAGAGTTGTTCTGTCTACTTTCCCTTCCTTGCTGAAAGCAGCAGCAGGTATCAGGAGGATTAAGGTGCTGAGTGTGTTGGTGCCAGCCACACAGCTTGATCCCAGGTGTCCCTCCATGGTCAGGCCTCCCCAAAGACAGTGAACAGTACCTTGGTCCTTCAGGATGAGAAGGATGACATTTACAAAAGGAGAGCATCTTCCAATTCTTTGATCTTTACTGCTTGGTGGACCTCTTTGAGCTTTACTTGTGGATTGGGGTAGTGAGTCACTGGTCAAATACCCCTTCGAAAAGTCAGTTCGGCCTGAATTACACCTCTTTCTCCTATTGCCTGCCTGATTGGGCTTAATCTAACAAAAGTCCCACCCTTAACTATGAAGCAGCCTAAGGGGGGGTCAAACTGTGGGCATCCAATATCACCTTAATTACTCAAGCGAGGAGAGCTCAGTAGACCAAGACATATGGTAACCGTGGCTCATGAACAGACCATCAAGAAAAACCAATTAGTGCAGATGCTGAAATGCTAGGAAATCTATGTAAGAACAATCCCATCTATTTGTCATCCAAAAACTCCTCTGTAGGTTATTATAACGAATCAGCTACCAGTGGGAAGTCCTGTTTTCTCTGAACTCACTTGCAGTTACATTTCAAAGCTTTGGATGTATCACATCTTACAGTTCTTACACAGAAAGTCTTGAACTATTCCTTCATTGCAAGTAGAGGCGAATATAAACAAATAATACATGACACAAAAACTCTCGAGCATTTCAGTGACTTGAGATGGCTTGAGAAGAAATCAACTAAAAATACTTTTTTCCCCACAATTTCAACATTTAACTAAGCTATGAAATGGGAAAGAAAACATTAATAAATTATTCCTTTTTACATAAAGGCACTGTCAATTTTCAATTATTGTAAACTATCAATAACTACTCTCCCTTGAACAAAGTTCCTAGAAGCCAAATTCTTGTTTAGTATTCTAAACATATGAATGCTCCTTTAAAGTGCCCAATATGATAATAAAAAGAAATTTGATTACTAAGTGCATTAATATGATAGTTTGTCAAGCTGGAGGCCAGAGACACATCCCCATGAAAGACACTTCACATCTCCTAATGATGATACCCTGCAAGACAACCTAGAGGACTCCATGCTGGGCTCAAACGTGGAATGGAAGGCTACGTACAGAAACCAAATTCTGCCTCTTCCACCTTCTGTGGTAGTGTTGGTAGATATCAGAAAATGAGTCTGGTGTCCCAAGTTTACTGCTTTACTAGGTTATCCCAAGTTAATCCTCTTTGTTCCCTTCTCCTGGAAGTTACACTGCAGCTGTCTTTACAGATTTACAAGTGAAGCTCAGTGTTTTTCACTTTTTCAAAAGTCTACTTCAAGCCTTCACTTATAAGGGCTTCAATTACATGTAGACTTATACTGCATAGTATAACTACCGTGAAAAGTTATTAAGCAGCATTTCAATTATAAAAAATACCGTTCTGTTTTTTGCAACATGGAAAATAATACTTTATAAAAAGCTAAGAAGTTCGATTTCCTGAGCCATTTTACTTTCAGCTGAAAAGTTAATATCATTCATTATAAAAGAGTTAACTGTTTTCAGAGAACACTGGTAATTGAAATAAAGTAAAATAGATTCAGCATGTTAGCTTAAGCTCAGACGAAGAAAGCCCTATGCAGACTACCAGCACAAGGAATCTCAGAGTCCTAATTCTCCTGGACAAAAGATATCTGATGTTTTAAACAGAAACTTCAACTCTCAAGGTGTTCTAAAGCTGGAAGCATCATGTAATACACACCTCTGCTTTATGTTTTGACACAAACACCGAATTCTCTACCCCTTAAGGTCTGTAAAATTGTTAAGTGTGGGAGCAGGAGAACAACAACAGCAGGTTATTGCATAATCCATTTTTCATTTGTCTTTCTTTTCTTCCACAAGGTAAATAATTTGCCATTTACTCTGTACCTTGTGATGTAGGCATGACAAAATAAATCAGCATCACAACTTTGTAAGTACACCATTACCATTCTTTCCCTTCCTAATCCTGACAATCACGGAGACAGGTCAATAATAAACTTGCACTTCTTGTTGCCTTCAATAGAATGGCACGCTTTCCTGTTTCCCAGAGATTTTGGAACTACTATTTGAGTAAGATGGCTGTTTTAATAGTGTGAAATGCAAAATTAAACTAACCACAGCTTAACTTTCATCAATTTGCTGCTAGTGCAGCAGGTAGAATTCAGCAGTGTTCTGCCACTCTTCCTAATCTAAAGGACAAGAAAAGAGAGACTCTTTATTATCTGTACTTGTCACAGAACAGCATCACACAGTCTCAGGATCTGAGCGATGACTGGTTTGCATCACTATCAGCTAAGTATTTGGGATGTAAGATTACACACAGGGAGCCAAGGAATACAAAAACCAATCCAAATGAAGGAGTTTCAGGATTAACAGCATTAAAGTATCAGTGTTCTGTGGAGCAGTTTATAATACAAGCTGTTCTCCCCTTTCTGACAGGTTGCATTTATATAATAAAACAAGCATATTCCAGGCACTTCCACATTTTCATTTTAAAAGTAATTTATTAGTAAATATTACTTAGGAAAGTTTAGTAATTTGGTTAAGACTCCAGGAGGGACAGACATACTACCAAAACCCTCTTCTAGACTTCCTATTTACACAACACTTTGCACACTAATTTGGCTTTCAACAAGACTGAACAGATTAACTTGAAAATAATTAATCTGAAGGTCAAAATAATAACTTGTGTTTTGCATGTCCCTGTGCTAGATCAGCACCACCAATATCAAAGATATTTGCCCCTCCCTAAACATATTAGGGTCTGTGAATAAGCACAGTAAAATGTAAGGTCCAACTATTGCTTCACTAAGTTTGCACAAACATGAGTAAGAAAGAGAAGTAAAAGTTATCAATTACACCATTTCCACATCAAATAAGCTTACACTTGAATGAGGACACGGTGTAGAACCGCATTACAACCTAGAGTATCACAGGAGTTCACAGCAGAAGTTGGCATAAGCAAATGTAGGTATTAGTCTATTGTTCAGTTTAGGTGAACAGCAGCATGTTAATGTGACACTTCAGACTTTTATAACTACATCTCTTTATTACTAAAGAGAAAAAACCCTAAGACTGCATCTGGATGTACAGACATCTTTATACTTCTGGCTGCCACATTTAGGACTGATCATTACCCAGTGTATCAAACCTGCAGTTTGATGCAGAAAGTCCAAAACAGACACCAAGACCAGACTCCACAGTTCAGAACACTAACATCATATACTTTGCCTTTATGCAAGACAGAGCAAGAACCTAAGGAATAACATTTTCCTCTTGAAATTGTGTATGTCCCCATCAATGTCAGGAGGTAAATTATTAGTTTATGAGAGAAGTCACAGACTACTTGTACCAATCATGACTTTCTAAAGTTTCACCATCACAGGGGCTTTTCTCCATTTCTAGGTTCTTCCCTGTAACATATGATGTCCGGAAGCTTAAGTAAGTTGGGTCACTGGGACAGTCTGCAGCGGAGCAAGGAGAGCAAAGTAGGAAAACAAACTACCATCAACAATAGCAACCTTGAGCACATGATTATCAAAAGCTGTAAAATTACTGTGACATTTTTAAATGCACATAAACCATGCATTTTCATTATTAAAATATGAAATACCTCCACTTAGTATGAAGGCTTTAAACTCACCCTAAAGGACAAGAATCCATATACGATTTTGAATGCTCCAGAGGCAAAGCAGGCATCATGACAAAGAAGCAGAGCTTGCTTTGAAAGTGTGCATCAAAAAGACATAAATTGGCAGCGATGCTACAAAGAAAAGCTGTCAATTTCCAATAATGTCGTTTACTGATAGTTTAAATACAAATTTTAGTAGCAATAAGGATTAATGCCTATGCTTCCTAGCTAGTTCAACCCTTAAGTATGTGAAGATCAAAATTTAAATTTTCCTCATGAGTTAAGACAGGCGCTTTTTTGTTTCACGAGAAAGTTACTACAAGCATGTCTGCAAATAAACACTACACAGAATGAACTCCTGTATGGCGAGAAGACACTTTGACATAAACTTAAGGGTTTTTGCTTCAAGTCACAAATGTATCTGTATGATGTTATATTGTGTATAGTTTTGGGCCATTTCATGTTTTCCTATGCACAGATCAGAAGATGTTTACAGAATGTAAACATCCAGTAACCTAAATAAGCCGTCTCTTGAATTAAGAAAATTTATGTAGCCTTATAAAGTACAAAAATGCCACAACCAGACAGCCTGGGTTATAATTTATTGTTATTAAAGGTTTAATTTGAAAAAGTAATACAGCTAGGAGAAACAGGAAAAACCCACATGAGACTTCTGACTACCAACATGCTATCAGACAAAACCAGGAAGGGTTATAATATATAAGAAGTAGCAAGTGTATGGTAAAGGCTCTAAAGAGATTCCTACCTTTAAACTGACAGCTAAGAAATCTATAACAACACTATAAGGAAAAAGTGGAGACAGAAAATGGAAGATGTTAGCAAATTATTGCAAAGGTCGTGGTAAATATGTTAAAGGAATAAAGAACAACATTATAAAATTGTGATGAGCTGTGGATTTTTTTTTTTTTCTCTTGCAAAGGAAAAGGTTTAACAACACACAGCATGGAGAGAAAAAAGAAAATAACTGGCAGGATCACAATACCAATCAACAAAATATTTGGGGAAAGAAATTATCACTTCCCATGCATCAAAAACCCACCACCGATTCACAGGAAACTACCAGAAAGGTTTGCCTCTCAACTCATCAATCATACAATTTAAAAGCATGAAACTACTTTTTCCAAGTTTTCAGAGCCTCACAAAATCCCCCTCCCATTTTCTGAAGTCACAAGTTTCGTATTGTTTGCCTTTTGACTATTTAATTTTCACCTTAACATTTAAAGCTGTCTTCACAATAACAAAAGCCATACATTTTTTATTTTTAAAAGGAAGATTTATGTGTCCAAACACTCACAAAATTCTATGACTAAGAACTGTAAGACTTGCACACTTGAAGTGGTTGGAAAGTAATAAAAGTCTGCATGATGTGCATCACACAAGTATTACCTGAATAAGCTCTTGTCCTAATAGATTTGCATCAAGACCAGGGTATAGCATTACTATTCACACGCTGAATTTTCAATTATTACTTAGTATTTTCTAGAAGAGTAGTGTTGTATGCAGAAAGAAACCCATGGTCACACCTATGATACCAACAGTTCTCGTCCTTTTTGTCTCATGTGTTGTTTCCTTCCCATTTCTTTAGCAGTGTTTCTTATCAGTTTCTCACCGCATGGCACTGTCTCATGCAACAGGTGCTATTCCTCAGCACAACGCCACTTCATCTGTTGGAACAATCAGGGATAAACTACCCACTCTAAGAATCATCCTGCAGAGTAAAGCTTCAGTATTAATACACTAATTATACAAATGAGGGCAAAGTCATAATCTCAGATTGTTTAAAACCTCATGAGACAGCACAGCATTAATACACCCTCATTTTTGTTTACACAATCCCCTGTATCCAGAAAGCCTACATCTTTTGTTTAAATGAGTGATCCATCTTTTCAGTATATATGATCAAGTTCTTCTCCTCTCTTATTTCCCTTCCTAAACATTACCAGCCACACAAAATTAACTTTTCCCTTCAGCTGTACTTCACAGTAATACATCCTCTAACTGTCTTAATTCCTTCCAACTCTCACTAACACACAAGTTAGTTGGCAAAATAATAATTTTCACCAAAGTATACTGTGAAGTATACTGATCTAACAGCAATACTAAACTCATTTTGCTGTTAAGCATGACTTCTTTAGTTTTAACCTCACCCTTCTGCTTGCAAACATACAACCAACTACAGGAGGAACATGATTCTGAGAAGAAAAGCTATGAAGCAAATACAGCTCCTGAATTTTATTAATATTTAAATCCATGCACCCTGTTAATATACTCTGTGTTTTATAAAACACTGGAAACTAAGTAAATTACCACCTTTGGGCGGTCTACAGTTTTAAATTAGGTTGCTTTGGTTAAACATCAAGTTATTAACAGTCATTAGTCTAGAACACACTTTTAATCTAGTCTCTGGATCACATATTTGGAGAACTCTGGATCCTGCTAAGACCTGGCTTTTTTCCTCTAATACAGTATGGGTCCCTCTCCCTGTCTTTTTAGGTACACACTGAAACAGCAACTAGTACCATGACAAGTAGCTTCTCCAAGAGAACATTCATCACAACATGTTAGGCTACACTTTCCACAAGCCTGCACTAGAAATGGCAATTTTGTACACAAAACAGATGAACTCTATGGCTCCAAAATAAAGTTCACAAAATTAAAAAATTCCTAATGAATCCTAATCTTATTCCTTGGTGATTCTACAAAGACAGTATTTATATTATTACTGTCCAGTCTTCAGCCCTACAGAGAGCAACAAAACAAGCAGAGAGCAGAGGCAGTATGGAACACAGCATAAACTGGATGATCTTTTCATTGACACAGAAGTCCTGTTAGTGTATATACATATAAATACACACACATACACTTGAGACCTATTTTACAGCATGGCAACACAAAAATTGCCATCAGCAAACAAATTTCCCTGCAGAAACTATGTTATGGGATCCTGCAGATAAGACTTTGCAGTAAAGAATTACTTTCAAGTTACTTTTATATTTTTTAAATCACTTAATTTTACTTCCACACATTCGTTTTCTATTTTAGAAAACAAAGCCATTGTACATACACAAGCTCTGCTTCAACAAACAGAAAGGCATGTTATCAGCAGCTAAAGCAGGGTTATACCGGATAAAAGGAAATTATATATAGACAGTCTTCTGCAGTGACAGACATATGTACACTTCCAAATGAATGACAATTAAGACAACTCCATTTCTGAAACAGAGAACTGCTTTTAAACTAGGAAAAAAAAAATCTAGAATTGCATAGAATTACAGACACTAATTTATTTTGTTTATCGGGAAGTGATGCCTATACTCATTGACCTTTCCTTTAAACACTATGCCAGGTCATCCATTAAGTTGACTAATAAGACTGGATAGCATATGTAGTTTTGCAACCCATACCTTCGCTCACACTTTGGTACCCCACCAATATAAATACTGTGATGTCTAGAGGAGAAAGACCAAGGGGAAAAAAGCCATTAATTAAAAAAACTCAAACAGCTCAAAAGACTGGATGTACTCATCTGACTCAACTGACCAGTTTTCTGAGAGCAAGCTTTTCTATATCTCTACCCAGTTTTACTACACACAAACAAGTTTGCTAGCACTGACAGAAGCCAAATGAAAAAAAGAAGAGATCACCTACTTTTGAGTTCAAGAACTTTCCTTCACATAAACTAAGTTGATCTATAGTTCCTACAGCACTCAGAGTCTTACGCTGTGCACCGAATAACCTTACAAACAATCATTACAGATTTCAAGCTGACTAAAGGAAAGGACAGGTAACCAAAATAAGGAGGAAGGAAGAGACGTCAAGCTGGAGTAATTTTCCTGGTGATGCAAAAACAGAATAAAAAGCATGTCTGTATATATGGGGCAAGAAAGAGTAATTACAGACTGCAGAAACAGGTGAAATGAGGAATAAAAAAAAAAGAGTAAGAAAATGAATGCACTAAAGTGGGTATTAAAATGAGAAAATTAACAGCCAAAACACTCACAGAAATAGAACAGGAAAGAAAATTCTAATCAAGCCAAGCAAAACTGGGTAGGAAAAGAAGGCCTAACAAAACCAAGAGGAATTACATGTAATTTACAAATAAATCAAGTCAACTCTCAATGTTACAAGTCAGTAAAATACTCAGATGCTAGATTCACTTAATTTGCTTTGGTCTTAGAGTCACTGAGGCAACATGCATTTCATGCTGACTACCAAACAGTATTTTAAGTGTTTCTAGCCTAGAAAATGTTAGGATTAAAAGGCTGAAGGCATGCAGAAAAATAGTGACAAAGGATGAGGAGAAGGCTGAGGTACTGAATGCCGCCTTTGCTTCAGTCTCTAATAGCCGGACCAGTTATCAGCCCCCTGAGCTGGAAGACAGGGATGGAGAGCAGAATAAACGCCTCATAATCCAGGAGGAAGCAGTTAGCGACCTACTATGCCACCTGGACACTCACAAGTCTATGGGGCTGGATGGGATTCATCTGAGGGTACTGAGGGAGTTGGCAAAGGAGCTTGCCAAGCTGCTTTCCATCATTTACCAGCAGACCTGCTTAACAGGGGAGGTGCCGGAAGACTGGAGACTTGCCAACATGATGCTCATCTACAAGAAGGGCTGGAAGGAGAATCCGGGAAACTACAGGCCTGCCAGCCTGACCTTGGTACTGGGAAAGATTATGGACCGGTTCATCTTGAGTGAGCTCACATGGCAGGGGCAAGAGCACCAGGGGATCAGGCTCAGCCAGCATGGGTTCATGAAGGACAGGTCCTGCTTGACCAACCTGATCCCCTTCTTGTTTCTCTCCACATCCAATAAGTGATGGAGATACTCCTTGACTCTCCTTTTGTTGCTAATGTATCTGTAGAAACATTTTTTGTTGTTTTTTGCACCAGTGGCCAGATTAAGTTCAAGTTGGGATTTTACCTTTCTAATTTTCTCCCTGCATAATCTTATGAGATCCCTGTACTCTTCTTTAGTTGCCTGCCCCTTCTTCTAGGAGTGGTAAACTCTCCCATTTTCCCTGCGTCCCAGCAAAAGCTCCCTGTTCAGCCAGGCCAGTCATCTTCCCCGACTGTTTGTCTTACAGCACATGGGGACAGCCTGCTCCTGCGCCTTTAAGACTTCCTTTTTGAAGGACGACCAGCCTTCCTGGACCCCTTTGTCCTTCAGGACTGTCTCCCAAGGAACTCTCTCAACCAGTGTCCTAAACAGACCAAAATCCATCCTTTGGAAGTCCATGGTAGCGGTCTTGCTGATCCTCCTCCTTACTTCACATAGAATTGAGAACTCCTACTTCATGGTCACTAAGCCCAAGACGGCCTCCTACTACCACATCCCCCCCCAGCCCTTCTCTGTTTGTAAACAGCAGGTCGAGTGAAGCACTTTCCCGAGTAGGTTCACTCACCAATTGTGTCAGGAAGTTATCTTCCACACAGTAAGTATTGTAGTATGCTATCACTCTGGACAAGTGCAAAAATGGCTTTGAATCCCCCCTTTAAAAATGTCCATGGCCTTTTCCAAAGTACTGCAGACAAGGAATCACCTAGTAAGCCAGAACCAAATGTTGGAGCAATACTCCTAACTAAATCACTGCAAGGTGCAGTAGAACAGATCTGCAGTGGCTTGCTCTCACATGAAAGTTAGTTCATGTCCTTCTCACGTGTCACTGCACGTGTAGCTACCATGCCACCTAAAGACAAGAAAAGGGTTACCAGTCCCTGATTTCTCCCAGCCAGTGGACAAGGTAAGGTTTGATTTCTGCCTATACCCAAAGTGATTTTGGACCATCCTTATTCCCATGACAAATGCAACCCACCTCCCAAGAGACAGTCATGTTTTGTTGCCATGGTACGATCCTACTAGGGAGTAGTGGCCCTGCCATACACTTACACACTTGTGTGAAGTACACACACCTGCACAGAACATAACTATGCTAGCATTACTTTGATTACTCTGCTTCTGCTATTCACTATTGAGAAAGAACAATCTGTCTTTTCCTTGACTTAAAATGCCACTGTCACACACCATGTCTTTTAATGAGTAAGAACAGCAGTCAGTTCAATCACTGGTATTACAGTGTGATTAAGAAAGTTAATTGCAAAGGTAATGGTTGGATAATTGAATCATATGAGCACTCATTCCATTGGCTTTCACAGGAAATTTAGGGTGCAGTGTCCTGGTCAGTTTTAAGCTGACCTAAGGCTGCAATGAGCAGAGGCAGTCCTGTCATTCCCCACTTCCATGTTTCCACAGCTCCCCCTGCAGTCACTAATAACTGCAAGGCAGCATAACAACTTACTATGCAGTTGATACATGACAATTGCTACACCACGGGGGAGTTGCAGAAACGTGCTGCCAAGGATGGTGCTGCGCTTCTGGCAACACTCAGTTTGAACAACTTCAGATAACAGGGAAACAGTAAGCAGGGACGATCAACAGGACTGTTCCTGTTGATCTTGAATGTATCAACAGGAACAGTCAAAATACCTTTTTCTTTTCACCTACCTGCAACACACTGCCGAAAGTGCTGCCTCTTATTCCAGCGTAGAAGGCACATCCACAGACCTGAGAAGACAGGCTCTATTTTCACATGCTGAAATGAGAAGGAAAAAAAAAAAGTCTCTTAAATGTAGTCTTCCATAAAGATTATGCAGCGCAAAGTGAAATTAAAAGTACAAATTATATCAAAGGACAAAAGCAGAAAACCCAAAAGCAAGAGTGCAATTCCATGGTAATGAGTGCAAGAGGATTAAGAACTGTATCTTGAAACAGCAGCTGCAAGCATACTTAATTACATAACTTACACTCACTTTTTGGCATATTATATTTAATCAGTATAGTCTTTAAAAGAAAGTTGACCTAAAACACAATTGTGCTTATCTCTTAATACCTCCAGAGGTGCTTTCTCTAGCACAGGATTAATTCAGCAGAAAACTCAATAGATGCTCCCTGTTAGGACCCAGCCTACTTAACTGCTTATCTCCACACACAGGGTACCTAAGCAGATTAATTTTCTTGACTATAGACCAAATAGTGATTTGACAACTAGTAAGGAAACTATGGGATTGATTTATGTTTTCCTTTTTTCATATTTCTGATTGTGTCAGATGATTCTCTTTTCTATTAATAGTAAACAAGTTTGTTCACTGAACAACAAGCTCATACAGGGATGACTTCATTCATACTAGGCCTAGACTAGACTTTTTTCATAAGCACATAACTCAAATTGGGTTAGAAACAGACAGTGATGAAGGAACTACAGGAAAAAGTAAGCTATGTAATTCTATTTTATGTAGAATATAAATCTGAAAAAGGCTTGTGAGTCAGAAACCTAAGGATAACAACATGCAAGTGGCTGATATCTCTTTAAAAGCTTGAGCGTCATCTTCCAGAATTCAGAAGCTTTGTTAAACCTAAAGATTTCATCTGCTACTGTAGTGGCTGAATTTAACCTGCAAATATAAATTCAGCTGCTGTTGATTTTTTCCTGTTACAAAACTACAAGGAAGTCACTACCCTCAGTGAAAGAAAAATATGAAGTTCACAAGGCCAAGGGCAAGGTCCTGCACCTGGGTCAGGGCAATCCCAAGCACAAGGACAGGCTGGGTGGAGAATGGATCGAGAGCAGCCCTGAGGAGAAGGACTTGGGGGTACTGGGGGATGAAAAGCTGGACACGAGCTGGCTGTGTGCGCTGGCAGCCCAGAAAGCCAACTGTATCCTGGGCTGTATCAGGAGAAGCGTGGCCAGCAGGTTGAGGGAGGGGATTCTCCCCCTCTACTCTGCTCTCATGAGACCCCACCTGGAGTTCTGTGTCCAGCTGTGGAGCCCTCAACATCAGAAGGATATCGACCAGTTGGAGCGAGTCCAGAGGAGACCACGAAGATGCTCAGAGGGCTGGAGCCCCTCTGCTGTGGGGACAGGCTGGGAGAGTTGGGCTTGTTCAGCCTGGAGAAGAGAAGGCTCCGGGGAGACCTTATAGCACCTTCCAGTACCTGAAGGGGCCGACAAGGAAGCTGGGGGGGACTTTTTACAAGGGCCTGTAGCGACAGGACAAGGGGTAACAGGTTTAAACTGAAGGAGGGAGACTGCGATTAGATATCAGGAAGAAATTCTTCCCAGAGAGGGTGGTGAGGCACTGGAACAGGTTGCCCAGAGAAGCTGTGGGTGCCCCATCCCTGGAAGTGTTCAAGGCCAGGCTGGATGAGGCTTGGAGCAACCTGGTCTAGTGGAGGGTGTCCCTGCCCATGGCAGGGGGGTTGGAACTAGATGATCTTTAAGGTCCCTTCCAACCCAAACCATTCCATGAGTCTATGTATCTATCTATATATCTGGCTGTCTTCAACAGCCAACAAAATACTCTAATTCATACCATTACTAATTTCTTTGAATTTAACCAGTTTAATTTGAATCACATTTTCCTCCAAATGCAATAATTTTAAACAATGAGCCAATTTCTTTGCCACAAAACAGTGAAATTTTTACAGTTTTCTAGCGAATATTCCTGATCGAAGTAAAAACAGTTTCTCTCTATTTACCTTTACATATTCTTTCTCTCACTCAATATAAGTTTTGCATCTAAATTAGTAACCCATCTTCTAACAAAAGAAGAACACTCCCAAACCACCCTGAAGAAACAGGCCTTCCTGAAGTGTCACAGGCAACATTTAACAACTCAGAGCATACTCAAATTTTCAGTAATGATGGAGGTGGCTGGTGATGACTGCAACACCTAAAAAGCCCTACCTATTTCTCAAAAAACACTCAATTGATTTACCCCTAATATGTCTTACTCTTAGACAAGCAAGTTTATCAGTTAGTTTCTACTTTGCGACGTTAGATTTCTGCAGTTTAAGAACTACGTGCATTTTGTTTGTACTATTGCTAGTACAAACAGAATTGCTATTCAAAACAGAATGAATGTCAGCCTTAAGCCATCCTTAGTATCAGTGTTTCAGGGCAGTGCATCAACCCACACATGCCCCTTTTTCCTCTCCTCTCTCAATTGAAATAAACTATAAAAATCAAAAAACAGTTTGCAAAAGAAACTCATCCTGCAAGTTGAAAGATATTAGGGACACCATAGGAATCATTCACTCAGTTTAGACAGCAGTTCCACAACATAAGGAAAAAAAAATTATTTTTCTTATAATCTGAGACTACAAGTTATTCATATGACAGATTTTTAAAAAAATTAAAAAATCTCCCCCCAGTGAGAACTTTATTAATTTTCTTTCAAAAGATGTTCCAAAAATGGTTTCAAAGCAAATATGAAAAAATATAGATCACAGCAAAATTGCTTATTATATGTTTGAATTATGTTCTCCAAAGAGATACTGCCTAACACTATTTGCTTCCTTATTAATCAGTACTTACACAAGAGTGTTCTTGTCAACCTGCCTCCCTATCAAGGCCTCCACTGCAACAGTGCCGAACAATGTCTGAGAAGTTTGGACTGCACTGCTTCAAGTCATGGGGGAGGGGGGGGGTGAGGGGGAAGAAGGAAGGGAAAAAAAAAAAAAAAAACAACTTTTCGTAACTTCTGTTTCAGAATTCCTAGATTTCAAGCACAGCTAAAATTTACAGGTCACTGAGGTACGAGAAACCTTAAGTTAATAATACCCATGTCTTTGCATGAAGTTAGAAGCACCGTCTTCAGTAATCATTTCCATTTTCATGTATGTGTACTGTTATGATGAAAAAATTAAAAGAGATGGTAACATACTTTACTGACATTATGCACAGTTAGTTTCCTGGGACAGTTGAATTTCCCACCATAGTCAAACTTCACAGGCTTTGGATTTTGAAATACACATACGCAGACTCACAAAAGTGTCAGGGGTTGGAAGGGACCTCTAGAGATCATCTAGTCCAACCCCCCTGCCAGAGCAGGTTCACCTAGAGCAGATCACACAGGGACAAGTCCAGGCGGCTTTGGAAAGTCTCCAGGGAAGGAGACCCCACCACCTCTCTGGGCAGCCTGTTCCAGTGCTCTGTCACCCTCACAGGGAAGAAGGGTTTCCTCATGTTCAGGGGGAACCTTCTGTTTCCCAGTTGATGGCCATTGCCCCTAGTCCTGTCACTGGACACCCCTGAGAAGAGCCTGGCCCCATCCTCCTGACACCCACCCTTTAGATATTGATAAGCATTGATGAGATCCCCCCTCAGCCTCCTCTTCTCCAAGCTGAACAGACCCAGCTCTCTCAGCCTTTCCTCATAGGGAAGGTGCTCCAGGCCCTTCATCATCTCAGTGGCCCTGTGCTGGACCCTCTCCAGTAGCTCCTTGTCCTTCTGGAGCTGAGGAGCCCAGAACTGGACACGGCACTCCAGGTGAGGCCTCACCAGTACAGAGCAGAGGGGCAGGATAACTTCCCTCGACCTGCTGGCCACACTCTTCTCAATGCATCCCAGGATGCCACTGGCCTTCTTGGCCACAAGGGCACACTGTTGGCTCATGGTCATCCTGTTGTCCACCAGGACTTCAAGGTCCTTTTCCCCAGAGCTGCCCTCCAACAGAACAGCCCCCAACCTGTACTGGAACATGGGGTTGTTCTTCCCCAGATGCAGCACTTGACACTTGCCCTTATTGAATCTCATTCGATTTCTCCCCACCCAGCTCTCCAGCCTGTCCAGGTCATGCTGGATGGCAGCACGGCCTTCTGGCATAGCAGCCACTCCTCCCAGTTTGGTATCCTCAGCAAACTCGCTGAGAGCACATTCCATCCCTTCGTCCAGGCCATTGATGAATGTATTGAATAGGGCTGGAGGAAATAGGCAAATAGGCAAAGGAAAAAATACCAGCCACCACATTCGCACACAAAAAGCAGTGAGGGGACCTGTCAGTACACATTATGAACTTGGGTTTATTACTCAGTTTCAAGTTAAAAAAGTTTACCAAGAGATATGACACAAGTCAGTTACATCACGCTGCCCCAGCGATGGGAGCACAATACTTTAAACTTGCTAGAAATAATTTTATCTTCTGAGGACCATGTATTGTATAAACTTTATCACTGTAACAACTTATCGCTTATTTAAGGCCTTTAGTGTGGTCTATAGACATGCATTTAAGAACACACGGATAACTATTCTGATCGTTAACCTTGCAGAAAGGATGCTAATCAGCTCGCTCGTGAAACCGCAGTCTCCGAGAACTCGTCACGATCCTCACCCACGGCTGAGAAAGCTTCATACTAGAGGGCTTCTTAACACGATAAAAGGGGTAACTCTGTAATAAAGATTAAAAACCTGCCCAGCAGCAGCATCCGAGAGGCGAATGCCACCTCCACCCCGAGCGCGGCGACATCCCGGCCCTGGGCGCATCCCCCTCGCTGCCGGCGAAACGTCAGCCGCGACCACCGGCGTGGAAAAACCGCACCCCCAACACCGCCAGGAAGGAAAAAGAGAGAAGCAAACGAAAAAGAAGAGCACTCGGGTACCACAACGTCCTGCCGCCGGCGAAGGCTGCGGGGTTCCTCCTTCCAGGAGCAGCTGGCAGCGCTGCCCACGGCAGTATCGGCAGTAGTATGGGCAGTATCATCGGCAGTATCGGCAGTCCCGGCCCGGCTCGGCTTGGCCCGGCCCGGCCCGTCGCCGACACTCAGGGTTCCCTCCGCACGGAACACATCACTTGCCCACTCCCTCCAGCGCGCCAACCCGCTGCTCTAAAGAGGCAGGAGCCGTGCCGGGTCGGCCCCCCGCCCCCGGAGGCCGCTCCCCGCCCCGCCCCGTGCGGAGCCAGGTGAAGCCCTCAGGGGAACGGCGCCCACCCCCCCAGGGCAAGGGGCGGCCACCGCCCGCCCCTCAGTGCGACGGCAGCCGGAACCCCGGTCCCGGGGGCAGGGCAGCGGCGGCAGGTCCTCAGCCCGTTCACTGCCATCCAGGCGGAGCAGCGGGTGAGGGGAGGCCCCAGAGTGACCACCGCCCCCCGCCCGGCCCTGCCCTCCGCCCGCCCCGGCCTCCCTCGCCCCCTTGCTGGGGTCTCCAGGCGCTCGGGTCCCCTCGCCGCGCATGCGCGGTGCCGAGGGCGGGGCGGCGCGTTGGAGGGGGCACGGGGTACCCTCTGGTGTCCCGATGTCGTCCTGCCCTGAGCGTTCTGGCCCTGCCGGGTGGGAAAAGGTTGAGTAACACACGCCCCGAGCTGGTAACTTAAATGTACCCGAGGTGGCTACGTGCAGGGTTAAATGAGTTGCTTCTGCATCCTGTTCCCTGGCGATAGGAGCCCTAGAGGTGGGGTGGGATGGGGAGACGCCGGGTGAGGCATCTGCCTGACGTGAGACGGGAGGGCAATGTGTTCCTCTAGTCTGTGTCCCGTGTAGTGCAGACTTCCCTGAACTAATTAAGAGGAATTAATTAACGCTGGGCGTTAAGGAAATGTGTGGCCTCAATCAAACGAGCGGGAGTCACAGACAATTCTTGGCGTTATCAAAGTCCTGTGACGCCGACAGACTTCGGTGGGAAATAGGGACCTGCCACAGCGTCTGGGATAAAGCTCTTTTTGTATTGCGTCTCCCTGGAAAGATGAGGTACGGAGGTTTTCCACATCACTCTTGACCCGAGTCACCTAAGAACGTGGGGAATGAGGCGGCTTCGGTGCAAATGGGTTGAAAATTCGGAGTGAGCTGCCAGTGCTGCTCACGATGCGGAAGTTACAAGTGAGATAATGATGGGAAGCGTGCAGGTGGGAGGGTTAGAGGGGGACAGTGGGTAGAGAGAGGCCCCATCGGTCTCTCCCCTTACCCCCTGACTGGAGCAGGCAGGGGTTCAAAGGTACTGCTGTGTGCCAGAGGTGTCTTCATTTTAAGCATGGCAGATCGTGGCAGTTGCTTATTGACTGAGGCACAAAATCACCTGAAAGCAAACGCAAAAAGGTAGTGAAGACGGGATAATGTTAGAAGAGGGTCAGAGCTATACGCCTTCAGAAGCCTTGCAGATTGGTGCCCTTATGACACGAATCTTTTGACACAATGTGGGAAAAGGCTTGCATTTGTGTTCAGTGCCTAACAGAACCACTGCACGTGGCAGTGTCTTTTACAGGATTCCTAATACATTTGCATCTCCTCGAGTTCACCAGTGCATGACTTAGCCTGGCACACAGGCTTTTGGTTATTACAATTCCCAGTCCTCTCTCCCTTCAGGTTACATGTTTGATGAAAGAACTGCAAGCACTCCTGACAGATTATACCTATCATTCATTTGAAAAAATGAATTTCAGTCATAACACCAGACTTAAAATCAATTATGTTTGAATCAGTTATGATGAGAAAAGAAGGGGAGAATATATATATTACTATATATCATATATTCTAATATGTGGCCTAATACATATATTCTAATATTAGAACATAGATACATATGAGAATATACTAATATATTCATGTGCTGGTTTTAGTCAGAACAGTTTATTTTCATTGCAGTAGCTGGAATGAATTGCCATTCAACCACAACAATTCAACATTTTCAATATATTAGAATACATATTGGATATAATAGTAATTACATATGTATTTTTATGTGAATATGGAATCACAATTTTTTTTATCCTTTGAAAGATCTTCTCTTTCGAGGTCAGAATCTGAAAAACACCTTACCATTTCATCCCTTGGCACACGTTTCTTGTTATAAGTTAAATATACAATGTAATTTAAAAATACTATGAGGGTTTTCCTGTAATTGGTCTGTATACTATAAAAATAGAAATAAGTGCATTTTGCCAATAATCTAGACCATGCTGCCATTGAAGACTACTTTTAAATTCATTTGCAACTGCAATTCTCAAAGTCAATAGAAATTTTGATGGATTGTTATGGTAGAAAACTAAATTCTTTGTGATTATGGCCTTTGAGCTGGTTGTTAACACACTCATGGGAACAACAAAAAGGAAGGAAAATTTAAACATACCCCTTCTGAGAGAGAAGGAGTGAAGGGGAGAAAGAGATAATATGAGGGAAAACACTTCTGGGAAGCAAACTTGACCTTTGGGAGTTATATTCCTACTTGGCCTGTAATGCTTTGAGCGTGGGAATTTTTTTGCCCACTTACTTTGCTCATTCTTTTCTTTTCTGCTTGGTTGATTCTTTTTCTCCTTTTCAAGTTTCTTTAAATTGCATTCTTCCTGTTCCATGTCAAATTCATGTTTTGCAACTTCAGGGAAGTCCGTGAAGTTGTGCTGTCTATAAATTATGTGTGAGTGATTGAGCTGAATGCATGTGTTGTGCTTCAGCTGCCTCGTTTAAAAGGACCCACAAACTGAACGATGGTCTTGTTTACTTTAAAGAGGTATATCGTGTAATTTAATTAAACAGAACTTCAAGCAAGAACAGAGGTCTGTATGCACAGATCCAATTATAGCAACAGGGTCTGGGTGCACGATAATTAACCTACTCAGCATACAAACATGATTAGACAGACACAATCAGTCAACGTGATATATTCTAAACAAACTGTTTATCTGTTTCCAGGAGCACAGAGTATTATCGAAAATTGCTTGTCTCTGAGGTTATTCATCTCAGGTTTAAAGAAACTAACACCTAGTGCATTTTTCTCATTCATATTCCTATTGTCCATATTACTAATACTGTCTTACACTATGGGGGGAAAAAAAAAAAGCCTGTTTTTCTGTTTTGTAATCCTGTCAAACTTGCTGCACAAATCCATTTGGGAATTTAGCTGCACAGAAGAAAACTTTTTATAAATTCTCAACACTGAAAACGATCTCTGTTTTCTCATTCAGTCAGTTTTTAATGCTTACCACAAAATCAATATGTAATTTTTAAGCCATATTGCTCCCATGTGCTCTAACCAGGAATGCAACATTCAGTGTACACTGGTTCCGTACCGAAAGGAAATGTAGAACCCTTGGTTCCAGACCTCTCTGATTCCTCACTGGGTCAGATCTGGCAAGACTAACTACCATTTTGTGTTTTAGTTTACACACACATGTAAACTAAAAAGAAACTGTACTTACTATGCAACTCAGGGAAATTAATTTGTCTGAGAAAGAATAAGTTAAATCTTTTCAGTGAGCAATTTAGCACCACCCTTGCTCTTTTCTTGCCAGGTTAGCAAGTGAAAAATATGACTTTCCACCTTTTTCCCAGCACCTGCTGTTAAGTCATTTTAAACAACAGACATAATTACTGCAAACGGTCAACTTTCATGGTTATCTTCGAAACTGTACAGTCATCATAGTAAATGCATACTTCAGACATCTTTGTGACATTTGCTTATTTCTGCTATCCAAGTATATCAAGTAATTTCTGTATGAGTGCTAGCTCACTGGAACAAATTCATTGCCATAGGGTTTTAAGAATTTTTTTTTTTTTTACAATAATTAGTAGTTGGCAGCTAAAAGGTCTTCTAAAAGGTTTGGGTTTGGGGTTTTTTTTTTGTTGTTTTTAATGGGAAAATATCCTGTTCTCCATTCTATTTAACTCCTATTTACTCATAATAATTTGATACATTATTGTTTTTCTTGAATTCTCCTATTAAAACTTCTTAGTTTTTTGTAAACTGTGACGTGGACAAAGTCAGATGTGCTGTTTCTGTGAATAGAATACAATACAATACAACTTCTAGTAGGACCTTCTTTGTTTAGTTTCCTGGAAAGAACCCAAGAGTTTTCTTACCACAGTAGTCATTGACTAGGTAGTCAGTGACTAGGACATTCACTTTCGCTATTACTTTAAACCACTTGGCAACTGTATGTAGCTCAAGAAATAACAGTCATAATTAAAGCTGCCAATTCACCGCAACTTGCCAGTTCTTCAGCTGTTCTGACCCAACTACTTGTAAGGTCATTCCACAAGCTGGCTTAAGAAAAGCAATGTCCTCCTCCACGTTTTTGCTGGGGTCAGCTCAGGTGGGCAAAGCGGGATAGCGATTTTCTGTAGTGTGGCAGAGCAGCCATGGACGTCCGCAGGCCAACCCTTACCTGACTTACCACGCACTGATAGGGCTGGCAGCTCCTGGTAGGGTATGGCCTCTCCGCCGCCCACTGCACTGCGGCTCAGCAATACACATTGCATCTTTGACTCTACTGGTCGCTTCTGGAGAGAAACTGAGCAAGATGCTTCCTCTGAGCAAACCAGTTCCTTTGAGTGAACACTCAAAGTGGTACTTAGATAACTGATTTATCATTCCGTGTCATTCACGAAGGGGCCTGATGCATTGCAGAAACTGGGTGCAGAACCTTAGCAGAATTTTACTGACAGCAAAGAAAAGGGAGGAATTGTTTAAATTTAAAGGCTATTTAAAGTTGTGTTTATCAAAATCCTAAGTTTAATTCACACTGAAATTACTATGTGGCCCAGTTCAAGAGCAGCTTTTATTTTTTTTTTCCCTGAGACATAAACTTGACAAATTTCTGTTCAGCTGGTGTGAAGAATGTGTTAAAATACATCTGCTATTGCAATAGTCATACATTAGGTTACTGTTAAGGAATTTGGTTATAGATGCTTCACTATAAACTCTGAAATATCCGCACTTGAGGAAAATATTCTTGTAGTTAGGGCTCAGCTAGTGTTCAGGTTTATGGTTTGTCTCCTGATTTCAATGCAGTCATTCGAAGACCACAGTAAACCTAAACAGCATTGGTTGACAAATGGCAACAGATTAATATTTGTCTAGCTCATGGAATTGCTAAGAGAATGAACTAATGAAATCATCAGTGAGGGAAACAACTTTGCTAACCTGTTAACTATAGTCCTAAGTGGAGTGCACTGCACAGTTTTAGTCCAGGGCTGCCAAGGTCTATGGATTCTTTGCAGAGATTCAAGTCACAGAAGGTGGCAAAAGATCAGGCAAGGACACTAAATGGCTTTGGCAGAGTTTGGATATAAACAATGATGTTAGCAAATGGTGTATGAAGTTTAGGGATGGCAGAAATGGAAAGAAACTTTATTTGGGCCTGTTGTTACCAAAATTTAATCCGCTATCAGAGCTTAAAGTAAACTTTGAAGCAAGATCTAACAAACTTGGGATGTAAAATTATGCTCCGCAATCAGTATTTATGCATGTAAACAGAACTGACAGAATGTGTAGTATTGTGAACATACCACCCCTCTACGAGGTAAAAAAAATCCATTTTTAAGGTAAATATTGTGCATTGGACGGTTCAGAGGAAACTCAGAATGTCACCCCAAGTCCACATTTAATCTCAGAGGTAACAATTTGAATCACAGAGCAGAGAGTCACGAGACAAAAGACAGGGACAGACTAAGAGCAGGATTGATATTTCACCTCCAAGATAAGCAGTTTGCAGTGCTGCTAAGACAGTACCAAACACTTCCTGCTATGTCTGACTGTTCTGAGACACACATACTCTTTGACCTGTGAGAAAAAAAAGAAGAAAAATCTAATAGGATCCATCCACTGTGTATGACGGCAAAGGCCTAATTCTTAGTTGTTGTTTTAATTGGGATAGAGTTAGTTTTCAAGACAGTAGCTCTAGTCCAAGCCTATGTTTTGGTTGTGCTGAGAAGAACATTGATAGCATACTGCTGGTTTTAGTTGTTGCCAAGCAATGTTTACATAAAGTCAGGGACTTTTTCAGTTTCTCATACTGCACCTGTGTTCCCACCTTCTTCTCTACAAGAAACTGGGAGGGGACGCAGCCAGGACAGCTGACCCAAACTGACCAAAGGGACATTTCATGCCGTCAAATGTCATGCTCAGTGTGTAAGTTGGGGGAGTGGGCTGGGGGTCTTGCTTAGTCTCTCTCTTGCTCTGGGGCTGTTTCTCTCGGTCTGGTTCTCACTTCCTGGGGACTGGCTGAGCACTGCTTGGTGGGTGGTGAGTGGTTGTATCATTTGTTTTCTCTCCCATTATTTTCATAGCATATTATTATTAGTAATAATAGTAATAGTGGTTTTGTTATATATCATCAGTAATAACATTAGTGTTATTAGTATTGTTACCATTATTGATATAATAATTTTATTTAATTTATTTTTGATTAAACTGTTCTTATCTCAACCCATGCGTTTCCTTGTCTTTTCCTCTGATTCTCTCCCCCATCCCACTGGAGGAGGGAGGATGTGAGCAAGCATCTGTGTGGTGATTAGTTGCTGGCTGGTGCTAAACCACGACACCAGGATAAGGCCCTTCCATTTCCAACTGGCCAAAGGGACATTTTATGACATCAAATGTCATGGTAAGTATATCAGTTTATGGCGGGGGGGGGGCCAGTTGGCTGGGAGGATAATCACTGCTTGGGGACTGGCTGGGCATTGGTCAGCCAGTGTTAAGAGGTTGTATTATTTTGATTTCCTTCCCTTTTTGGTTTGTTTTTTTTGGTTTTGGTTTTTTTTTTAATTAATTATTATTATGACGAGTAATAGTATCATTATTTTATTTCATCTACTTTCACTTATTAAACTCTTCTCATCTCAACCCACAAGTTTCCTTGTCTTTTCCTGTGATTCATTAATCTTGTGGCTGTTTTGGGAATGCATCTAAAATTGTGGCTTGTTCTCAATCTAATTCATAATACATCCCTGGAAACCATCAGTGGTATTATACATTGTTTCTCATAGCATTTTTACTATGCTGAAGTGAGTTACTCACTGCCACCATTTACAAACCTATTGAAGTTACTGGGTGAGGCAGAGGCGAGAAGCATTCAGAGACTTTTATTAAGGAGGGCTTCCAGAGGCAGAAGCCACTGCTCAAGTCATGAGGACAAGCAGGACTCTCTTAGGAAACCGTCTCATTTTGCCACAGGATGGTTGGGTAGCAGGAAGAGGAGGCTGCTCCCCAGGGGAAGGTGAGAAGAAAGCAGCCACAGGGCAGGCTGGGCGTTGGGCTCAGTGGTGGGGCACAATCCCACGGCAGCAGAGGTGGGGGACCAGAGCAGAGTGGTGACTGCAGCAGGTACTGCTGACAGTCTAGTGAGCATCAGGCAATGAGGAGGTAACCTGCCAGGTCCAATCCAGGAAATCCAAACAATGATTCAGGTGCAGAGCTAGGGGCAAGTGTAGCTGAGGTATAGCTCAGGCAGGGAGTGAAGGCCCAGGCATAAGGTTAAATGGAGACTCCAGTCAGAGGGTGTAGGTGGAGGGTCTGAGGAGAGGCTTGCCAGGGCAGCCAAGGCCTATTTCTCACCTGGGTTTCTGATGGGAACTTACCGGTTGACCCTGTGTAGCTCAAAGTCAGAAAGAAGATGGGATATCAAGATGGAGAGAAGCCAGCAGAAAGATGAAGAACAGCCTTCCAAACAGTCTGTTTGGAAGGAAGTTAATGGCCAGAGCCTCCTTTGAGTACAATGTCTGTTGGAAAAACAGACATTGCTTTTGGAGTCCTCTTTCCCCACCCCCACCCCCACCCTTTTCCTTTTCCTAGTGGGATACAGAGTGGTGTGAGCAACTTTTACGCAAAAATATCCCCCCCAAGCCCTCTGGATAACACTACAACACTCTTACTCGTGTAGTTAATTTTTTTCTCCAGGTGGAAGAGGTTTGACTTTGTGATTTGTTTTGTATTTGAACAATACTTACTGTCATGATGTAATTGGTAAGAATATCTTGATGCTATAATAATTCTGGTAATACTAATGAAACTCTGAATGTAGGACATCATTTGACCTAGGGTTTCTTACTGGATTTGGTCATTGACTGAAGAGAAACATGGGGTTTTTTCTATCTTCCCTATTTTAACCATCCACTTTTCAGGACAGAGACTAATTCACTGCACTTACATCTTGACATTCTGTGACCCAGATTTCTGGTACAGCATCTATTCAGTTTAGTGAAGTTACAAACAAATCGAAGATTTGTCATTCATTGTTCAGAGAGTGGCCCTCTCCCTTTTGTGTAGTCTTGTTCTTCAAGTCATGATATCTACATTTTCTCATGTGTCAATTTTTCTTCAACTGAGGCCACTGCTGTGCCTAATCATGGAGAAATGGTCACATCTTTTCCATAGAGAAGTCTTTGTACTTCAATGTGGTAACAGCACTGCATGGGTATAATAGATATGTTACCTCCTCCAGGTGCCTTTCTGTTGCAGCTTGACATAACACGGGTATAAGAGATTTGTTACCACCTTCAGGTGCCTTTTATCATACAATCTTTAATGTTGGAAAAGACTTTCAAGATCATCAACTCCAGCGTTTAACCTAACATTGCTAATGCCACCACTAGACCATGTCCTTCAGCACCTCGTCCACATGTCTCTTAAATACTTCCATGGATGGCAACTCCACCACCTCCCTGGGCAATCCATTCCAGTGCTTGACAACCCCTTCAGTGAAGAAATTTTTTCCTAATATCCAATCTAAACCTCCCCTGGTGCAACTTGAGGCTGTTTCCTCTTGTCCTGTCCCTTGCCATTTGCAGGAAGAGATCGACACCCACCTCTCTGCAACCTCCTTTCACGTAGTAGAGAGCCATAAGGTCTCCTCTCAGCCTCTTCTTCTCCAGGCTAAGCAAATCCCAGGTTTTTCCACCATAATTGTGAGGAATGACAAATTACCTCTGAGTTGTGCTTCAACAAAGGTGGGAGAAGGTGGTCATTGAGGGAAATAAGGTATCTCTGAGAATGCTATCAAAAGTTGATCATTATTTTTCAAGAGGGAATGGCCTCAAGTTGCGTCAGGGAAGGTTTAGATTAGACAATAGGAGAAAATTCTTCACTGAGAGAGTGTTGAGGCACTGGAACAGGCTGCCCAGGGAAGCGGTGCAGTCACCATCCCTGGAGGTGTTCAAGGCACATGTAGACGTGGCGCTTGAGGCGTGGTCTGGTGGGTTCGGCAGTGTTGAGTTGATGGTTGGACTAGATGATCTCATAGGTCTTTTCCAACCTTAGTGATCCTATGATTCTGTGATACTCAGTCAAAGTTACAAAGGTCACATTTCTGAGCTAGGGACACTGTACTAGATACTCAAATGTGTTTATGTACCTCCTTCTGGTTTCAAACTGTGTTTTCAGAACTTGTCTGATGCAAGATATGGCCAGTTGTAGCAGTGATGCATTTCCCTGGTTTTGAGAAGGCTTTAAGGGCATTGTGTCAGATCTAAGCGAATTAACCGTAACTTCTCCTTGTATTACTGCTGTAAAAGTGGCCAAGAAATACATTGTGGGAGAAGGCTAAAGCAAGGTAGCATACGTTTCTAAACTAAGAGAGACAGGGACAAATGGTCTACCTTAATTTCTCATGTTCAGGAGGGAACACCTGGCCAGCCATACAGTATTATTTCAGCTGGGTACTTACATGTTTGCTTCTTTGCTGTCAAGAACAGTGCCTCTATGTTTTATTAAACATGCTCATTGCTGTTACATGGAAATTGAAAGTATGTGTTGAAAACGCCAATGGAAAGGAATTAAGCTATGGATGCTACTAATAATAATCTTTTAAAGTGTTTTATCCATTTTACTCCCTGTGCAGGTTTCCTCTCTGTAAAAATGCCTTCACAAACTGCATGGAAACATATCTTCAAATTTCATCATTCCAGTTGCTGCACATGATAATAATATTTGTCTTAATCTAACCACAATGGGGAAAAAAAAAGCCAATTTATGACTGTTCTAATCATTCTAAATCTAGAGAGAAATGCCACTTTTCAAGGGAATAATGTAAGAGAAAATGCCTCTTGAAAAACTCCATCTTATAATGTGAAAGAAATTAGTAAAAGCTTTTCTGACAGAAATACTGTGTTGAAGAATATTAAACACTATTTCACTTTTTTTGAGAGAATTGTTACTGCTGTTATTCACTCAGCTCATATTTGTGAGTATGCTAAAATTTAAATCCAGTCAGTCCACATATTCAGAAGCAGGAGCTTAGTGCATGAAAGAATATTCATAGACGTGGGCAGGGCAAATCTTACAGGCCTAGAGCCTAGTTCATCTGAAGTCAGTTATTCCTTGCTATCCACCCACGCATTTCAAACCCCAGAGGAGTGACGTGCACACATGCTCACAAAAAAAAATCTGTTTTAAAAAGTTAGTTACTTGCAAGCCACACAACCTTATGGTCAAATCCTGCTCTCCATCTATTCAAGCGGTATTACTGACCTCAGCGGGACCTGCGGCACTTGTTACGTGAGCAGGACTGAACATGGAGCTGGCCTGTTTCTCTGGCTATGAAATGGATTCATTTCACAAAGACGGGAGGGTCACAATAGTCTGTGCTTCACCTCCGCCCAGACAACTCGTGAGCAAAGTCGGACCTTACATGCAGTGAGCCTCCTTGATAACTCCTGCTAATTTAACCGTGAGTGGAAACAAAACTGTGAGTGTACCTCACAAATTGTTATTTGCACTGTTCTGTCTAACTGTTGCCAAGTTCCCAGGAGGGAACTGGACCAGTCTGAACCGTGCCTGGAGGCAGAGCACCCCAGAAGGCTGTGTCTGCCTTTGCCAGAGGTGCGTAAAAAGAAATTGTTCAGGTGTTTCCAACTCTGGTACAGTTTTGGAGTGCTTTTACAGATGTTATAAGAACTTACTTTGTGAGTAAAACACTCGGAGCTCAGTTATCTGTCTGAAAAGTGATGGGACACGCAAATGTGCTGCGGCTTTTGGCAGTGGTGCTCTGCACTGTTCCTCCAGCATGACACAGGAGGCATGGTCAGACATTCTTATCCCTGTAAAAGCCACATTGGTTGCAGGATGGAAGGGACGAAACTGCTTCTCAACTGCCCTTCAGCCATGCCCGCCTTTCCTTTCAATATAAAGCTGAATGTCTGTATCTCATGGACAAAGAGATCCTGTAAGTATAGAGAAACTGAGGTTTTATTTGGATGGCAGACCCCTCTGTAAGTCCAAAGCCTAAGCTGGGCGCCACAGCATGTTTTAAATATAGTAACATTTGGGGACAGAAGCTGTTGAGCGAGGAACCACTGCAGTCTGACTAAACCTCAGCATGTTAAAATTCAACATAAGCATGAAAAATATTAATTTTGTGAGGATCCGTAGTGTATTTCACCTATTCAAGTAAAAGATCTTTAAAACCCTGCAAACCAGTAAACCAGGGAGAGATACGCTGCATGACACTCCTTCCTTCCTAGATGTAAGAATTACAAGATAAAACTTACAGAAAGTAAGTGGTGAAATGGAAGGGCCTTATCCTGGTGTCATGGTTTAACACCAGCACAGCCACTGGCTCATATCCCACTTCCTCCGGTGGGATGAAGGAGAGAATCAGAGGAAAAGGCAAGGAAACAGGTGGGTTGAGATAAGAACGGTTTAATTGAAAATAAATGAAATAAAATAGTAATGGTAATAATGTTAACAATACTAATAACACTAAAAATCCTAATAATACTAATGTTAATACTAACATCATGAAAATACTACTACTCACAATAATCATAGAATCATGGAATGGTTTGGGATGGAAGGGACCTTAAACACCATCTAGTTCCAACCCCCCTGCCATGGGCAGGGACACCCTCCACTAGACCAGGTTGCTCCAAGCCTCATCCAGCCTGGCCTTGAACACTTCCAGGGATGGAGCATCCACAGCTTCTCTGGGCAACCTGTGCCAGTGCCTCACCACCCTCTCCGGGAAGTACTTCTTCCTGATGTCCAATCTAAATCCCCCTGCTTTCAATTTAAACCCGTTACCCCTTGTCCTGTCACTACAGGCCCTTGTAAAAAGTCTCCCCCAGCTTCCTTGTCAGCCCCTTCAGGTACTGGAAGGTGCTATAAGGTCTCCCCAGAGCCTTCTCTTCTCCAGGCTGAACAAGCCCAACTCTCCCAGCCTGTTCCCATAGCAGAGGGGCTCCAGCCCTCTGAGCATCTTCGTGGCCTCCTCTGGACTCATTCCAACTGGTCGATATCCTTCTGATGTTGAGGGCTCCACAGCTGGATGCAGAACTGCAGGTGGGGTCTCAGGAGAGCAGAGTAGAGGGGGAGAATCCCCTCCCTCGCCCTGCTGGCCACGCTGCTCTGGATACAGTCCAGGATACGGTTGGCTTTCTGGGCTGCCAGCGCACACTGCCGGCTCATGGCCAGCTTTTCAGCCCCCAGTAACCCCAAGTCCTTCTCCTCAGGGCTGCAAAGAAGGATGGTTTCACTAAAAAAAAAAAAAAAAAAAAAAAAAAAAAATTTATGGTTATTCTAATGGTTTTGTCTTTCCTTCTTGAAGTGAAAGTAACGCTGTGTCTAGAAACACTAAGCAAACTGACCATCCACTTGTTTGCCTGTGTGGGCCCGAGATGTTCTGAAAGGTTTAGGTGTTAACCTGAGGGTTTCGGTTTTCTGGGGTTCTTGGAAACAGCTTGTTTCCACCAGCAGTGGGAACTGGAGGAGCTGAACTGAGCCACACTCAGCGGACACACAGGTGAACTTCAGAATCCAAACCTCAATAAAAGATATTGTGGAAAACTGGACAGTGACCCAGAGAGGATGTAGAGATGTCCAACGTTCGAGAGGTCCCAGACTGGAGCCTGGAAGGGGATACTGGCCGTGAGTGGAGGCGTGTAGTGCCTTACCAGCAAAGTGGCGAATGGCTAACTGGGGGTGCCCCAGGCCCTACTGCAAGCTGTCCTTGTCAAGTCCCAGCTCACGGTTAGATCCCTGTGGGCAGACCTTGATGCCTGCACAGTGTCTGACTGAAATCATTGCCTAGCCTGAGGCAGATTTTTGTTATAATAATAGCCACTGGAGCCAGTGGATACAGCTTTGGCTTAATGAGGAGTAATATTTTATAATCCTGTAGTGTCAGCTAGGTAACAAAGAAAACTCTTCTACCAGCTTCTCCTGGGCTTTGAGGTTTGTTGTATTTTTTCCCTTGCTTTAGATTAGTTTTAACACTCATTATATTACCTCTCTTTGGAAAAAGATTTTTTCAACCCCAGCATGTGCAGAAACCCCATGCTAGTATTTCAAAGCATCAGTTTTATAACATATATAAGGTTTGGGGTTTGTCTTAATGAGGGTAACTGCTAATATTTCTGTAAAGTTCTGCTCAGTTCTGACCCTGTGTATCTCACAGCGCTTGTCGTTCTAACTTATTTCTCAAGCTCCAATAAATATTTCTCCATAAAGAGTATTCATAGACCCAAGTCATTGCTCCAAAGCATCATAGCTTTCTTCTTTTGCTGTGTTTCATTGTGGCTTACTATTAACTGACTTCCGTTTTCAAAAATAAATTACTTTATTTTATATTTGACACAGTCCCGCTGGTACTTGGTATTATGTCATTGTTCTAGGGCTGCCCTTACTCTTTGTGCTAACAAACAGGGTTTCTTACTTCCTCTTGAATTTCTCTTAACCTGAATTTCTAATGAGACCTTCTTTTAACTCGCTTGACTTACACTCTTGTTGGTTTCAGTTAGTTTGGGTTTGTTGTGGGGCTTTTTTGTTTGTTTGTTTTTTAATAATGCTTAGATAACTGTTGCTGTCAGCTCAGGACCTATTCTTACAATTTTTCTTTACCCTGTTTATTAGAATGTCACATGACTCAGAAGATGGTCATTATGATTGCTGGCACATTTCCCTTTGATCTACAGAAAACTGCTCTGTAAGATGACTTCTCAGACCATTCCTTGTCAATAAAATGTGCCTTTCCCCAGAGAGGTTCCTGCACGGATCAGAAGGCTGATGCTGTTGGTCTCACCTAGTGCAAGTGTTCCCAGCCTGAGTCTAGCAGGAAGAAACATTTGGCTGATCAAGCAAGGTTTGAAGAGGTTTATCTACTATTAACAAGATGCATCTCAGTTTGGAAACCCCCACTTTGGTTGAGCCGTTGTTCAGCTTCTGCAGGAGTGCTGGATGGCCTGCTAATGGCTGTGGACACTTAATGTTGCCACCCACACCCCATCCATGTGGGTCTCTGTGTGTGGAGGGGGTGTTTTCCTTTGCAGTTGCTTGTTCTCACTCGTTTCTAGGAAAAAATGGAACTGGTACAACCACTGCTTCCACTTCTCTGCCAGCTGCCTTACACCGCTAAGATGATTAGCTTTACTTGCTCCAGTTTTGCATGCTGAGAATGAAATTAGGCAAGTTATTTCAGTGACAATGTCAGATTAAATCCTACACTGACCTGTTCTTTGATGAATGCAGTTACTAATGGAGTGTCGTGGTTTAACCTTGTCTGGCAATCAAGTACCACCCAGCCACTTGCCCACCTCCCTTCCTTCCCGCAGTGCAGGAAGGGATTCGGAGGAAAAGACAAGGAAAGCTCATGAAGTTGAGATAAGAACTATTTAATAATATAAATGAAAATTATAGTGATACCAATACTAACAATACTACTACTAGTAAGTAATTAAAATAATAGAAAATAGAACATATGGTACAATTGCTCACCACCCACTGACAAACACACAGCCAGGTCCCACGTAGTGACAGTCCCAGAGCCTGAGAGCATGTGAGTGGAGAGATAACCAGCTGACTCCTCAACCCACTTAGAAAAGAACCTCCCCCATCACTAACAACGGTGCCAAGAGCTAAAAACATAGCTAACAACCCAGCTATCAAGCAAGCCCAAAACCTTAACAACCCCCCAGGCCACTTCCCACCTCAGCACTGCGCATGTGCCCTGAGCCTGATGTACCACGGAATGAAACACTCCCTTGGCCGCTCTGGGCCAGCCCACAGCACTGGGAAGTAGAGGAGCTCGTTCCAGCCTGGAACCAACACGTGGAGGCACAGGTTGATTTACTCAACAATAGGACTACTGGAACCACTGGACCATTGCCACAGATTTTTAGAGTGAGTAGGAACAAAACATTTGTTGATGCATCAAAATAAGAAAGATCTGATAATTCAGAATCTTCAGGAGTGCTACCATTGGGGGAAAAATAATTATGTTAAAGGCTGTCTCGTTCACTGATCCTGCAGCCTTTACTTGTGCCTTTATTTTTATTTTTGTTCTCATGATTTGGAACACTAAGATCAACGCATAAATAGATATATGGATATATATACAGTGCATGCACAGCACCAAGCCGAAGTGTATGTTTTTTCCTCACTGAGTTTGATGTGTTGTCAAAGTTTGTGGAGGACTTTGTCCTGCAAAAATCTGAGTTTCATTTTCAGCGAGGGATTCTCAACAGCTTCCAGGGAGCTTTCCTTTTGCAATGTTCCATTTGGAGCAGTATAAGCAACACCGATACTCCAGTAATGTGATGGTTACCTCCTGTTGTATGCTAGAGTGATAAGGCTTTGAAAAATACATCAGTTGAACCAAGACATGCAGAATGAAACCTCAGCAACCGCATCCTGAGGGAAGTGGAAGCAAGAACCTACATTTTGCTATTTGTACAGTGAGTTTGGTATTATCAGTGCAAATCTGCAGAAGTACAAGGAGGCATGAGAAAAGGGCAAAATGATAAAGACTGGGTTACTGTAGAAGCTGAGCCCCTAGCAACAAGTGTTCTGATTCATGGACAACTGACTTAGGGTTGCTCTGAGTTACTGTGAACATCTGTGTGTAGAGAGTGCCCCAGTATCTGGCGGTAAATCAGAAATGATTGGTCTTCCCTCTGCTGCTCAAGGATTTGTGCGCTACATGGGAAGCTCCAAGCCCACCTGATGCCTGTGGCAACTTGTTCAGTTACAGACAGAAGCATAATCCTCACACGTCTGTTTTCACTGGGTATTAATTCAAGTGGCTGGCACACAGAGACAGGCTGGAGTAGCCAGATTGTGAAGTTGCTGAACAGTGTTATATTTATCTCTGTGTATTGCTTCAATATATGGGGCCCTATTTCATGGGTCCCAGAGATGTCCTACACGTGTAGCATTTTCCCAGTTAACTGTAGAGGCTGTTTTTGAAGGGCTCCGTGTTAGGAAAGTGATGGAGCAGTCCAGCCTGCAGGTCACCTGCCTGGACAGGACTCACTGTGACTTTCATTTACATTCCCAGTGGTGTAGGGGGGAAAAGTCCCAGTAACATTCAGAAGGAGAAATGGACCATGGGCTGTGGGCAGCTCCCAGAAAAAAAAGAGAGCTGTGGTTCAGCTGGAACATTGCCCTCAGTCATCTGCATCTCTGCTGGAGGGAAGCCGTGTGAGCTAGTGTGCAACGGCTGCAGCAGGGAGCACAGCATATTGAAGGCGAACAGGGTGGGTTCAGCAGCTGCAGCGCAAGCGGCAAAACCCAAGTCCTTGACACCTTTGCGGAAAGGGTAGGGCAGCCAACTCAGACTGGGAACCCTCTCAAGCACCCAGGCTTATAAAGCAGAACTCACAGGTTGTTAGCAAATATTTGAATACATTTCATGGAATCACAGAACTGTTTGGGTTGGAAGGGACCTTAAAGCCCATCTCGTTCCAACCCCCCTGCCATGGGCAGGGACACCCTCCACTAGACCAGGTTGCTCCAAGCCTCATCCAGCCTGGCCTTGAACACTTCCAGGGATGGGGCATCCACAGCATTTGAAAGTTGAGATCCTTTAAGCTATTTCCTGACGGAGAGAAGTGATCACAAGGAAGATTTTTAAAATAAATCATCAGTGTTTGAATGCAGGTAATTGAGCACAGCTCTTGCAAGCATCCTCCTTGAGTTGATGGCTGCCTTTAGCCTCAGCAGGATGTGTGTAGTTGGTCATTACATAAACTTTCATGGCATTTCTTTGTATTTCAGTGGAAACAACGCCCTTGTACAGCCTGGTAGCAACGCCTGTTCTTTGCTCTGTCTTGCCCTGTGAGACAATTTGTTGCCTTCCTTGCTTGCTCGGTTGGGCTGTTCATGGCAGAGACTCTGCCGCCATCTGAACGTGTAGAGGTGCCCGTGTCCCCAGCCACAACGCCACGACGATGTGGCAGCAGAGGGTAAAGTTCTTCCGATGCGAAGAGCAAGGTTGATGAGAGGGTGTCTGTCCGAGGTTGATGAGAGGGAGGCCTGTGGTTTCAAACCAGATGAAACAGACTGATTATGAGAGACCCCTCCACCACATCCTTACCTTTTGTAATCACCTGCAGTAACAAATCTGCTAGAGAGGAGACACGCAGCCAGTCATGGGCGATGACCCCAACCGCAGGCATACTTGGAGGGAGTGGAAAAGCAGCTCTCCTGTCCAGAGGCCTGAAAAGGCCTGTTTAGGGCCTCCCTTCTTTTCTGGAACACAGCAATGAGATTGTCTGTGGATTTTTAAAAGAAGTGTGACAGGGTAATGCTTTGATTCATTGCATGGTCTGTGTGGCAGTAAATCTCTCCTAGTACCGCCCTTTTTTTCGCCCAGAAGGGCAGTGTCCTGGCAGAAAACAGTGTGGCACATTTTCCTGTTCGTTAGTTGTCTCTTTTACAAAAATCTTTTCTTTGGCTTTTAGGAACATACTTCGTGGTAGTAACTGCCAAAACAACAACAGCCTGCGAAGTGTCTTTGCTGCACTCCCTTTCGCAGTCTCTCCCCCGCTGCAAACCACTCAGCATTTATTAACCTTTTCCTGCATTTGAAACCCATTAACCTCTGAAAAACCTTTTCCCGCCCTTCAGCCAAGTGCAAAGAGTCTAATTCATCCACATGCATTTCCATTACTGTGCTTGTCCAAAATCAAGAAGAAATGGTGCATTCTGTCATGGATGGCACAGATACTACGTTTTCCACTTCTCCACTGGGGCCAAGGATGTCTGCTGTCAGAAGGGCTAGCTGGGGCTGAGCTACAGGCTCCTGTGCACAGCTCAGCTCTTAACTGAGGCACTACCTTAATTTCTGACTCTTCATATAATGTTACCTGTAGTTTCATTTCATGGCTATGGTGAGTGAAACCAGAATGTAACTCCTAGTCAGCATTCAAAGACAGTGTAGGATATGTTATTAGTGAGACAAATACTGAACACAGTCAGAAAACACCATAAATAGTAGCATTATTGAAAATCAGATAGTTTTAAAAGCAATTGATAAACTCAACAATATTTCTTGTAACCAACATTTTACAGAGCAATTTGCGTTGCTCCTTCTTTTCTAGCCCTTGAGTAAAACTGCCTGCTAATTGTAAAATCTGAATTAGTTTTCTTAAGAAGATGAGCTAAAGCTTTAAGGCAGCAATTAGGTAGGTATCACTGGTTTTGATGCTGGAAATCCTGCGCAGACAGGATTTTGCCTTCAGCATCCCTGCTTAATAGCTTGAAACATGCCACGGCATCACTGCGGAAATAAAACACCTGCTAGCAAAACAAGCAGTGGGTAATGTGTAAAGTTTCTCTTCAGTTCTAACTTTTAACTTGACTTTGTACTATTTTACGTAAATGAATCACTGTATCTTCCTTTTGAAACCTTTGTGCTCCATAATACATGTTCTAATTGTGGTTCTTACCCATACTTTGGCTGTATTAGCCCCATATGATGGCTAATTAATTCTATACTCTGATACCTATCTTCTCCACTGCTGTGAAACATACACTGTTGAATTTTTGTTGTTGCCAGTTCCTACGAAATGGGAACCTTTAATGAATCAAATACTTACTTGCTGCCAGGGACTAGGATGCATAGCAAGAGTCCATTATAACTTGGCTCTCTAAATTTTCACACAGAGGTCAGATGATAGTTTTAATCCTGTTGCCAAGGAATGAGAGAGAAAAGCATTGTACCCTCCTCCCCACGTACCTGTCTGGAGGCCAAGGATGCAGCAATCTTGATAGCATTATGCTGACAGTTCACTTGAAGATGTCAACAAAGGATTTTTTTTTTACATAACTATAATTTAAAAATGTAAGTGGAATGTTTTGAAGACAGTAGCCTTCCCTCACCCTTTCACTCCCTCACTTGGATTTTCTCTCTGACTTACCTGACAGCTGTGCTTTTTACGAAAACCATGAACAGACGAGGTAAAGGAAGAAACTGGAACTCAGTGTCCAAGTATCAGAGCAGTTTGCTGCAGCACTACACTTGAAAGATTCACCATTTTATAACAAGTATAACAGCAGTGGGACAACTTGTACTCCGCCTGTTTTCATGAGTAAATGGCCTTGTAGGTGATACAGGTTGCAGCTACCAGAACAGAGTCAGCCGTGGCCAAGTGCCAGCTTGATTTGTGCAGATCTTATTTCACAGAAATTTCTTGCTATACATTTAAATCAAACCCATTCTGCCATGCAGCACATTTCACAATCTGTTTGCCTGGTGGAACTGCAGTACTGTTGCGAAATAGTCTGAGGGAGATGATTTCTTGATAGGAAATGATGACTGAGAATGTTTTTTGAAAATGTAACTGAAGAATATCACATCTATGAATTCCTAAAACCTGTAGGAGATACGGTTGTCAAGTACTAAGTCTGATGGTGGTTTATCCCAGTACAGTCCCTAAGAACTACACAGTTTTGTATTATTTGTGAAGTATTTCTTTCCTCTTGTTACTCAAAAGCTGAGTGCTTAACTTCACGAATCCTTCCAGTGCCTGTGAGATTTTTGAAAACACTGGAATCAAAGGTGCACTTCGTGTGCTTGCAGGATTAGACACCTTTGATGTAGTCTTCAGTGATGTGTACAACTTGGACTTCCCTTATTTACTCTGTCAAAACTGAAAATACTTAAATCTTTTAACCTGAGATAGTCTTGTATGATCATTTCCCTCAAGGTTTCATGTGTTTAGTCTATTGAAATAAGAGGCAAAACCTCTGTATATCTTGCTTAAAACTTTGTCTTGGCTTCAAACCAATTTCTGATGCATGCTGAATGAATATAACAAGATGTAACCAAAAAGAATACACATCCTGCCTATCACCAGCGCTTCATTATGAAAGTCATCTTGAATCTTGAATGTCCGACTCATCTCCCGGTTTCAAGTTAATAACAATAAAATTCTCACACTGATTTTGAAATAACGGAAGGCTTTTCTCTATCTACTGATTAGCAAAAAACAAGGAAGAGACTTTGATGTCCTCCTCTTGGAATTGTTCTAATATTTTTGTTTAAGCCCTCTGACCTGGTTTGTAAGGGTTCGAGTCAGGAGGGATTAAAATTTTCTCATAACTGAAAAATGGTTCTCTACTGCTAGCTCCGTTTGAGATTATTGTCTTATCTCCAAGGTCAGGTAAAAACATCAAGGGATTAGAAATACGCTCTGCCTGTGAGACAGCTCAAGACGACCTTGTTGTGTTCTCCCACATAAAGAAGCTCCTGTGTTTCTTTAAGCGATGTGCTCAGGCTCAGGCAAGAAAAAAAAATGCACAAAGAGCCTCCAGCAGCTTTAAAACTGATAGACCGTACCTATTTTTCAAGCTGTTTCAAACATCTTACATTTCTTTCTTTGCTGAGTTTGAACAACTAATATTTTCGCAGGATGCTATTGCTCCAGAGTGGCTTCCTCTGCCTGCTACAGAATGTTTGGCTTTTCATGCCTAGTGAGGTGCTTGCAACATCCACATTCTCCTTTCCTTAAGAAATTAAGGAGGATATCTTCTGCAAATTAATTCTCTGCCACTGCTGACTAATTCTTTGCCACTGTGTTGTTCTCATTATAGTAGCTGTTAAGGGAACGTTTCCTTTTTGCCAGTACACACATGCAAGCAGGGCATTGGGGTATCTTTCTGTGTACCACGGACTGGCCTCCCTCAGCTAGCTCCTAGGGAAATCAGGCTTGCACTCTGCTCCTTCTGCACTGTCTGCTTTTTTTAAAAATATTTTAATTATTTTATTCAAGTGATTTTCCTGTCGTAGGTAAAAACCCCTTAGGTCTGACAGTGCTGTGAGTACTTTCTGAGCTTGAAGTTCCTATGTCCGTGTTGTTCAGAATATGTCTAGAAAATACACCGTGGTGTTTATTTCCACCGAACGCCAGGTGAAGGCAGTGGAAGAACCTGCACAGATTACAGTGGGGTTTATCTGCCAGTGTCTTGCTCCCCGAAATACTCACTACTCACATGCATGCCCCTGTGGGAAAATTCTATATCGCTCCCTCCTCTTCCTTGAGCTTTTCTGGAGTAAGTCACTGGGAACAGAAGCATCTGGCTGTCCCATCGCGGCACCCTCTAACACATGGAGGGGATCCTTATTTAAGCAGTGCGCATCGGTGCCCACGCTTCATTTCTGCAGGATGGCGCTGAGATTCCAAGGATTCGTAAGTCCATGTAACGATCTGGACTTGCACAGCATGACCGGATTAGGCAGAGCAGTATGAGAAAAAGGGTCCTGCCTGTAACCCTGCAGTCACGCTTTAAGCAGGAAAATCAGAGCAGCAGGCCTTAAGGAGATGCTGATTTCAGAATTCCCTTGAGAAAACTCTTTGCAAAGGTGTATTGCTAACACAAACTCTCCTTCGGTGAGGGAAACTGCTTCATGTCGGCTCAGGCTTGTGCATTGTACTTGCAAGCATGGTGACCTTTACATACCATACCGTGCCGTACCCTGCCGTGCCATGCCACACCACAGCTCGCCATACATGCTTTGTTCAAGCCATTAAGGAGAAAACTGCTGGAATTACAGTAAAAGCAGTAATGAGGTTTGTGCAGAAAGATGTTTCCGTTGCAACAAAATTACTGCAGTCCTTTTTTAAGGATTAAAAAAGTGTTTACAACTGGGAGTGAAGTATCTTGCAGTGGAAAAGGTGGTCCCTAACGACGTAACGAATTCTGACAGAATTCTGTATTTCAGCCATACTTATCCTAACTCAGAATATTTGCTATTCCACACTTTTGCTTGCACAGTAATAAGAGGGAGCCTGCAATTAAGCCAACTGTTCCTGGGGAAAAAATAACTGACCTTGATACTAATCACCCCCGTGTAACAGAATATCTGAGTAGGCTGCATAGCTGAGCGCGCCATCAGGGGCAGGAGTGTAGATTAGAGGTCTTCGGGACAAACATACTCAGCAGAGCTGTGCATCAGAGGGAGACGCTCAAGGGCAGTAGGTGGCAAGAATGTTCTCTTCGAAGGACACAGCGCATCCTACAGTGAAATGTTTTCCCCGAATAGTTTATTTTGTCTGCTGGAGTCAAACCTTACATGATGAGGGAAATGTAAGGACTTCTCTGCCGATGAGATAAATCAGAACGACAAATTGAAGGAATAACTTAATCTAGCAGCGTTAGTGTTAAAAGGGTGTGAATTCAGTGTGCCCTTTTCTGCACAAGTATCTATGTGTGACCAGCTTTACATATCCACCTTCCCTGTTCATTTCCAACAGTTATGGAACAAAATTTAACCTGTGTTTCTCTGCTGCGTTTGGTTTTGTTCATTTGTTTAGTTTTTGGGTGTATGGGTTTTTCACTGTGAACAAAGCAGCTTAACTTCGAAGAGAAAGGAGATCCCTTTGATGGCTGGGTTTCCCGTCCTGGTTCATAGCAGGACCAGTTTCACACCAGTGTAGCTGAGCCACCAACACCCTGCCGGCACGGGAAGAGTGGGAGGGGGCTGGAATCGCTTCAGCTGGCAGTGCGGTTTTTTTCTGTTTGTAATTTGCCTGTTCACCCTAAACACACAAGAGGGGGGAGTTTAGCCAACAAAACCACAGGGCAGCCCTGGCACATGAGAACACCGACCCAATCTCCGAGTGTCCCAGTCTTGTTTCATTTGCTCTGTGTAGATCAGAGCATCCCAGATTCTCCTGGAGGGTGTTGAGAATTCCACAGGTCCCTCTCAGCTCATAAATACACGATGGAAAGGTCCTCAGGATGCCTTGAGTAACACCACAACAGCACCTGAAAGTGGTGATTTCTGCCTTCTCCGTGCCTCCTCCTACTTCCAACTCTACCCAACGGGATGCATCGCTAAGGGCTGCCAAAGCTGCGTTTGCCTGCCTGTAAAGCAGGCACGGGCAGTTGGTGCTGCACAGCGGGCACCAGCTGCGCGCGTGGCTCAGGGGACCACAGCCGGCACCCCAGCAGGGATGAGCGAGCTGCGCCGGGCAGCACAGCCTGGGTGCTGGACTGGGAACCCTCACACACCGCGCCCCCTCCCGCTGGGGCAGCCCTCACCTGCGCTGCAACACCGCCCGACATGGGGCAAGCCACCCCGTCCCTCCCTCCGCACCCTCACCCATGCCTGTTGAGAAAGGAACCTGTCTTGGTGTTTTTCAAGAGCTGCGAGATGTCGGCACACAGAGCTGAATTTGATGTTTTCTGCTTTACTACCTGAATTCAACGGCGGTGGAAGCACTGAAGGCGCCACCTTCGCAATACGGGTCATAAGCAATTTCACTTGAGCACGTGCTTCGAAAACCTGTAGACTGCTGGCTTGCTGAGAGGATTTATTTCATAATGCCAAGTCTTGCCAACTTCCCAGCTTGCTTGGGAGAGTAAAAGGCTCTCGGCTCTGGGCAGTTCTTGTGGGGATGCTGACGAAGTATTCTGCGAGGTTGGTGCACGTGGCTTTGTGGATGCTGTCGCACCAGCACGCAGAGGAGAAAAGAAACTTCTTGAGTGTGGCACAGTTAGAAGTACAGTTTAGGAAGAAGCAAGAATGTTACAGAAGTAATACGGGAAAAAAAAAAGGGTGTGATAGTATCAAGCCGTGCCAATGTTCCAGAGGGATGAAGGGAAGATGAACTTCTCCTGTCAGTAGGGCTTTGCTTGCTGTAGTGAACACAACTTGTGGGTGCTGTAGGGAGAGCAATGGAGCTTGTGGAGCTGGGACTGAAGGGAGGGAGCTCCAGGGGGTGAACGCAGTCGGTGGTGATTACAAGCCCTTTGGTGGCTGATGTAGGCTGGAGCCGCCGTTGTGCTGAGAGAGAAAATGTGACTGTGGTGGCCAGCGCCGGGAAGGCTGGAGGGGAACACGAGAGAGAGTGTAACTGGAATGAATAGAATAGGTTCCCGGACATTTGGAATGGAATAATAATTTGGGGAAAGCAATTGAATCTGTGGCTGGGCTCTTCCGGATTGGATCACTGGATAATTCAGGTTGGAGGGGACCCTGAGGGGTCTCCGGCCCAGAATCTTGCTGCAAGCCAGGTCAGTGGGAGATCAGTCAGGGTTGCTCAGGGCTTTGTCCGTTTGGGTCTTGAAAAGCTCCAAGGCTGGAACGAGCTCAGCCCCTGCTCTGTTGCCCGACCGCTGTCGTGGGGAGGACTGCCTGAACCTCTGGTCGGGAGGGGCCTGTTGTCTCTGTCCTGCACTGCACCACAGCGCGTACGCTTGGCTCCCTCTCGTCGATCACCACACAGGTACTGGGGGGCTGCTGCTCGGTCCCCCCAGAGCTGTCCCCAGGCTGAACTGCCCTCTCACACACGTGTCGAGCCGCCATCCATCCCCGTCTCCCTTTGCGGAACTTGCTCCCGTTTGTCAACACGCACCTTGGACTCAGGACCCGAAGCTCGGCACTGGGTGTGAGTGTGGTCTTGTGAGTGCCAAGGAGGGGGCAAAATCCCCTCCCTCGGCCTTCTGGGTGTGCTGGTCTTGCAGCCCAGGTGCTGCTGGCCTCCGTGGCAGGGCACCCTGCTGGCTCGTGCTCAGCTTGCGCCCGGCCAGGTCCCCCAAGGCGTTTTCAGGGGAGCGTTCCCTGGCAGAGCCGTGCCCAGCCTGTGTCGCGGCAGGGACTCTTCTGCCCAGCTGCAGGACTGTGTCTGTCCTTGCCGGATTCCGTGAGGGTCCTGTTGACATCCATCCGGCCTGTCAGGGACCCTCTGGATAGCAGCCCTGCCCCTGGGGCTTGTGAACCAGTTGTCCTCCACCCCCCGCGCAGTTGGTCCCCTCCTTCAGGCTGTCGATGGAGATGCTGAAGGGGAGTAGAGGTGGTACCAGTCCCTGGGCAGAGTATGACTTACTAACCACCACGCTCTGCGCCTGACCAACCCGTGAGGTTTTTGCCTGTCAGGTTCTACGCCCATCCAGACCATAATATCTTAAATGGATGTAAAAATGCTGTGAGAGCCTGGCTTTCAGCCACCCCACCGAGCAGAGGGCTGCTTTTGCTACCAGTGTAACATCCCCTGCTCCCTTGCCATCCTCAGAAGCCCCAGCTGCCAGCGAACTTTGGCTTTCTTGACGCCGCCCCGACACACCCGGGTGACAGTTGTCATTGCCCCTTTGTGGCCTGTCCTTGCTCCAGCTCCCTGTTCGACACCTTTGTACGTGGGAGCTGAGTCAGGAGTTCCCTGCACAGCCACGCTGCTCTCCCGGTACCTCTGCTGCTCTTCCGGCAAGCCAGCACTTACCCTCCCAGAGTGAGCTGGAGAGAGATGTGCTCAGTTTGGAGAGAAAAAAAGAGACTGGGAGAAACAGCAGTTAAGAGAATTAAGTCCTAAGTCTTGCAAGCTTCACAGCTTGCTTAGGAGAGTAAAATGCTCTTGGTTCTGGGCAGTTGTCCTGGGGACACTCGATAACCAGCTAAGGGCTGGTGCACCTGGCTTTGCGGGTGCTGTCACTCAAAGCTGCAGACCATGTACACTTGTACAGTTGCAGAGCGGGGGCACGCCTGCTTTCACTAGCGAGCTCCCGTCTCCACAAGGGAAGGAGGGGGAAGTGGCTGGCGGCGGAGATGCAGGCTAATCCTTGCAGGGCTACGTGATGGTGCTGCGCAAGGCAGCGCCGAGCCCGAGGCGGCTGGGGGCAGGGGAGCGTGTGTGCTTGCATACCTCTGCCTATCACCCGGTGTGTCTGTGCACTCCAACTCGGCGCAATACAGAGGCAGGAGAATTAGCGTAGGTGATAAACTTAGAAAGGAAAAAGAAAATCAACAAGATGTTAATCTACCAGGGGGAACTAAGGCCCTGATAAACTGACGATAGTGCGTCCACTCGTAAGCCAGCTCAGGAATCTCTGGATGGCACTTCGATCACCAAGAAAGATCTGCAGGGTGACATTTGCTCCCCCCACCTTTTTTATGGGATGTGTGTGGAGCAACTATGTGGTGAAAAACCCACCAGGTGTCCAGCATTGAGCCCGAGGAGCAGAAGTACAGAAAACACCTGCACCTAATAGGTGTATTTCTGAAAAGGAATTTGCTTAATCACAGACCTTCTTGTCTTAAACAGTTATTTATTCTTTAAAAATCACACATTTTATCCATAGTTATTACATTGCATCAGAGAAAAATGAGGACTAACATTTTAAAACAGCATTGCGGTTATAAATGAAAGGCCACTGTTCTGCTAGTAAGGGTTTCCCCCTCACAGTTTAGAGTTAAGCTGTGTCAGCATCTTCTCGAGCTTTATTGCTAGTGCCATGTTACCTTTGATCTTTAATTTTCCTGACATGAAGGCCAGGGTTGGCTTGAGTTTACCTAAAAAGAAGACACAGAACCATCAGAAATTGAAAAGGAACTGGAGACAGTACCTGGGAAAAAGCAGTGCTGCCACAGTGACACCTAGCAGCTATATCTGACCACGTTCTGCTGTAAAAGCAGCGCACATTCAGGAAGCACAAACCAGAGAGATGTGCCGGACAGACTGACAGGATTCTTCCTGGAGCTACACTTGCTCCTCCAACTTCAATACCTGGTTGATACAAGCAGCGAAAGCTTTTGTGCTCTTCCTGGTCACAGGAGAGCTCAGCCAGGCCCCAGGACTTCTACCCTACACTGTCGCTTGGGCCACCAAAGGCCAAAGGCTCCTCCATCCTAGGATCGTATCACAGGGAGGATGACCATTCACCCCTCAGCAGAAGGTCTTCGGGGCACCAGCACCCACATCCACCCTGGCAAACGCCTTTCCCACTCACCTGTGAACATTTTCACAAAGTCGTCACTCGACATGCTCATAACCACGTCAGCCGTCACAGGAGGCTGTCCGAAGCCGGCACCCCCACCCTTGGTTTTCAGGTCGATGTACCAAGTGCCTCCTCCATCACCTGAACAGACAGTTAGAAGTGGTGACAAGGCAGCAAAGAGCACTGTGCCCTCCCCATCCCTCTGCGAGAAGGTCCCCTCCTCCCATTCCACATGCAGGCAGAGCCACCCTCTGGCAGAGGCCCCGCAGCACCACGTATTGCAAAGACAGGCGGAAGAGCTTGAAGGCAGCGCTTGGCTGAGGCTGGTGGCAGCTGGCCCATTGAAGGTGACCCTGTGAGCGCTCCAGTGCCCATCTATCGTCACACTCACCCTGTGTGGCAGGGTGACCACCGCGACAAAGCCTGCCCACTCATCCCCGAGTGGCAGCAGCTCCCCGCCCGTGCCGAAGCTGGTCCCCAGAAAGAGCATCACACAGAACAGAACAGGCCTGTTTTGGGATCCCCTTGGAAGGGTGAGGATTTCTCTTGGAAAGAAGCCAGTGCCTTTTGCTAGGAGCTGAAGTGATGGTCTTACCGGATAATTCAAACTGATAGACACCCTGAGTACTTTTCACAAACTCCTCGCTCATTGCCCCCTGAATAACTCTGAATGTTTCGGCAACTGGACTTGACTTGGCTGGAGCAGATTCTGCGTTATCCTTAGCTCCTTCATGACGGGATCCACTTAATTTCTTCTCCTCTCTGAATGCTTGGGAAGCACCTACAAGAAATACATTACTCTACTCTTTCAAAGGCAAAACACTTTAAAACTGCATGTAGAAAACATGCAGAGTCCTCTGTTTGAGAAAATTTAAGCTTCACAGTAGGAAAAAGGAGTATTTTCCCATTTCAGCATTAATACCAATAAAGGATACCGATAAAGCGCACCTGGGATTCTGAACAGGTGTACAGCACTAAAGGTAATTCTGCACCATACTTCACTGCATAACAGGAGAAAAGTGAAAATAAATCCACAGCAAAATTCTAATTCTGACTCTTCACCGCTCATTACAAATGCTTACACAGCACTTTGTTTTCTAACTCAATCCATACACTCCGGCAGCACTCACAAAAAATAAATCCGTATAATAATAAACACCACTTTCACCTCAAAATACTTCTGTCTTGCCGGCCTTGGTGAGAAGATGGCTATTTCCATTAAGTCTTCTCCAAAGGCTTCCAGGCTGCCCACCATCCACTGCTGTAATCGGCACTCGCTCTGCTGCAGCGCGGTGACCACGCACATTTAACACTGAAGGGCAGCGTTGGCAGTTCCCGAGGCTCATCGAGTCGAACAGCCCCTGGCAACGTTGTCGACAGCCCCGCAGGTGGCTGCAGTATCAAAAAATGGTTCGGACCGTTCCGTGGGTCCCCACTGAACAACCTGTGGCGCGAGGCCCAGGGCACCAACGCCGTCCGTCCCTGGCGGCACAGTCCTACTGCGATTGCTCAGGCAGGACTGTCAAGGGAAAGGGACTGTTCAAGCTTTGCCTCCTCTGCCCTTCTCCCTGTTTTGGCACCTCTCGAAACCTCTTCGGCGTTCTTAGCTGCCCTCCAACTTCACACATGACCACACTGAAAAAGCAAAACTAATACTTTTCTAAAATAAGTCTTCTCACCTAAGAGATATTTAAGTTGTGTAAATTGTGCAAATTTCATCTAACAAGCAATGCGGGCTCTATGTCGTATTCTTTTCTATAAATTTAGCAAGAAAAATGATACACACGTGCAAAACGCGCTACTTAATGTCTTTTTCCAGCAATATTTACCTGTGACCTCCCTACTACAACTCAGATGGTTCAAAAGGATTCTTCAAAAGAAGGCACTGATTTTATACGATGAAAGGCCTGCAGGAGGTAACATCCTTCCCTAGCTTTAAGTACAGAGTCACTTCCATAGATTATAACCTCCAGAGGAGAAAATGGTTTTTGCCAAATAGCAAAAAAATAGTGGAGTGCAAGCTCTTGGGAGAAAGGAAAACAAATCAACTTGAAATAGAGAGGGCATTCATTATTGTCAGAAACGATCAACCCTACCGTATCTTTCTTTTTTCATGGCTGTCATGTCAGTTTCAACATCCAAGAAGAAGTCAGGCATCAGGGGGTGACCTAAAAAGGGCGAAGAACACAACAGTAAGTCCAAGCAAAGTTGGACAGCACAAACAGGAATCCATCTCATATGGAACTACAGCCAAGTTTGTAACTAAATAAGCTACAGCCTGAACTAAAGACATAGCACGAAATAACACATTTAGAGTTGGGTTTATTTAAAATCTGAACTTGAAGCCTCATAAAGTTGCAACGAAAAACATCTGAAGAAGGAAAAAACCCTAATCTTGCTGGTAAAGAGCAATATATACATCTGCAGGTGCATTTTCTTTTCATTAATGTATTTTTTTAATTTAATAGGCACTTGATTAGAATCTGAGTGGACTCCTATGTGCTTTCTAGGAAGGCATGTTCTCAACGCTGAGGCAAAGCAACTTTTTACAGGCTAATTTAAGAGCCCCTAGAAACACAACTGTATTAAGATTCTCCATGTCCCTCACTGCTTCCTAAACTTACTTCTCATCTTACAGATCTGTTTTACCTGGTGCAATTGCATAGACATCAAAATCCTTAACTCCTTCTTCTCTCAGCAGAACTTCATCGATTATGAAGTTTCCAGTGAAACTTTTCGGTTTTGTTAAAATGCAATATGCAGCATCTGCAAGGATGTCCGTTTTCCTGCACTGTTTTTCTATTCCAGATCCTCCCAGCATATCCATAGCAGCTGTATGTATGGCTAGAAAGTTTGGAGGATAAGAAAACAAAGCTTTAACACTGATGACATGAAATTCCCATTTCTCCACCAAGCACACAAACCCTGGTTTCCTTTCACCCAAAAAGAAACTGTAGGAAGACAAAGCTATGAAATACTACCGACCAACAAATAATCATCTATAAGCACCAGTAAAAACCAGAAAACTATGAAAGGAACCAGCAAGTGGAATAATGGGCAGGACTTCTTATGACATTCACATCCCTCTGCCCCTTCATCAGTGAGCCCCTGCCATGAATTTCCCTGCTGTTATTCAGGACAAGAAAAAGTAACAGGACGACTATTTTTCTCCCAGTGAATGTATGATACATCAGTCATTAAGAGGTATTTCCTTGGGGGATTATCACACTGAAAATCCCGAACCTTAATTTTAGCCTTGTAATAACTTCCATGAGATTCCTAAATTAATGAGAAAACAAATAGCAAACACTCAAATAACCTGTTCAATATTCCAGAGAAAGGCTGTGTAAGACCCAAGAATAAAATCCAGATCTCCTAACCCTCTGGTTGTTTTATTAACCAATTCTACTAACTTCTGCACCATTCCATCAGTCTGCTTTATGCTTCCCCCAAGGGAGCTACTAACACTGTGGCATGCTCCAGTCTAAGTCTGTAACTTGCCCTTCCAGGCTGAGGCATCCATTCCATTTTTCTTTCATCCTGTTCGACACAGCAGCTGTTTGGTTGCAGCTTTTGGCATTTGCCATGTTACTGTTTCCCCCTCATACAGTTCTGCTTCTTGACTTTTTCCCATCTCCTGTTTCAGACTCAACACTCTGGTCCCAAGTTTTGGGAGAGATTTGCAAATCCTCTCCTACACCCGGGGCTGGCAGATCCTGGAGGTGGAAGGATAAGCCTGATTTTAAACCACTTTTGTCCTCCTTCCGTTACTTCCATTCCACATAACATAACAGCAGCTTTGATGCAAAAATGATCCCAACACCCCCTAAAAGGCAAGGAACAGGCACTGTGCAGGACACATCCATCTGAGATCGATCATTCACCTTCCAAAGCAGGAACTGGGGAAAAGGACAGCAGGGAGATCTTGTCAAAGGGTTTTCTAGGAAAGTGCAAGAATGGGTAATGTCCTCGTTGACTCCCTCATTTTACTCTTCCATGGTGAGGATTAGCCCCTAGGTTTCATTTACCTTTGAACAACCTCAGGTCCCTTTTTTTCCAATCAACTGAGCTGCTGTAAGTAAAATCTAAATAAGTGACGAATAGACACACTGTACATAGACATAGGTCTCCCTTGGTCCTTTTCTCATTTGTAAGGATATGAAATAAATTTGCCTTTCTCTTTCCCTCTGATGTGCAATCTGTCCTGCAAAGTTCTTTATTTTTTTGTTATTTTTTTAAAATAACTACCAACAGTTCAGAGAATATTTCTGGTCAAATACTCTGATGAATTCACCAGGTTCTGTTGACCGGAATATATTCCACTGTTCTGAGGATTCACTAAACTGTTCGCTTCTCCTGGCCCACATTTCTGCCGCCTCTCTGTTAGTGTCAACTGTTACTCTTCCAAGCACAGTAAGCCTGCGTACACAGACTGAAGCAAAAAGGTTTTGGAAAGGTACTGCCTCACAGTCTGGCTGCACGTTGTTCCACCTATTTCACAGGAAGTGCTGCTGGTTTTCCTCTAATGCGCATGCAGAGACTTCCAGGTCTGTCCCAGGACACCTCTATACTCAGCCGCACTCTTAGTGATGGGGTTGACACCTGGCCTTCTGGTAGGCTTCCTCTTTCACTGTAAAATACACAAAGCGTTCCTGACACCTTATTACTGGCACACTTTCACTTGTCTGAAGAGTCGGATTAATCAACAGATACTGGCAACCACTAGCACTGAGGCTAATCACATTCGTGTGAGACTACAGGGGATTTTGCAAATGTATTTTAGACACCATGAAAGGCTGTAATTCTCTCTCTCTCTCTGGTGACCACATGAAAATAAACTTTCTAATTTTTGGAAGATAAACATTTCAAAAGAACTTTTTTTTTGTGGTGGAGAATTTGCATATTATTATTCTTTTATACTTGAGGGCACATCACTTTTCATGGCGGCATCACTGAGTTACACAAAACTTGAGAGCTCATCTGATGTATCTAACAGCCTTAAACTGAAGGAGCAAGAACGGGTTCAGCAAACACAAAGCTCTGACTGCCTATCTTTGCTTTTACAGAAAGCTTAATTACTTTTTGAATTACTTTGCAGCAGCTCACAGACAGAAATCTTCACTAAAAAAAGCATTTATTAGAACATACCGTTATTGTTCGTAAACTGAATCTTTCTACACTTTCAAGTCTCTCATGTGTTCTGCAAGTTCCTGAGGGGAACAGGTACTAGCTGCACTCTAAAACAAGTGCCAGCTTCTGCGGTGTTATCCTCTTACTTATTTTAGCAGATACAGAAATGTTACCAAGGACACAGTGGCAATCTAATGCACTCTTTGGTTTGGGTTTTCCCCCAAAAGAACATGAGATTTTGTAGAAGTTTAATTAATACAGTCATAGATATCCTCTAATACCAGACCATATTTGGTACTGACATGTGGAATGCTGCTGCATTTGCCAACACTGGAAAGAAATTACGTATTCTGCTATGCAACACAGGACATAATGTGACTCCTGCCTAGAAAGTTAGCCATCCCTCTGAAAAATTTCTCATCATGAGCAAGTGAAAAATTCTCCCAGGATCTGTTTTCCCTTACCATGAAAAACAGGAGGCGAAATTATTCAGATGGGTGGAGGAAAACACCTACACTGCAAAATAAAGGTCAAGTATAACCAGCTGGTCGCCGCAGGAAGAATTCTTTAGCTGTCACCAGTACGCTGGGACCCATAAACCCACCGAGTCATCCCCACAGTAGTGGTGGATGTTTCCTCCAGGGTATCCAGAATCATAAAGAGAAGGTGATGAGGAACCAGAAAGCTGCAGAGGGTGCACACCATGTGCTTATGCAGCATGTAAATACGTGCATTTACAAGACACAGAAAGTAAGTCAAATTAGTGATGTTGCCTGCAGCTTGATACCACATCTGTCATCTGATGAGACTCTGGATTAATTCCTTCGCCGCCCCTAACTCTCACGTACAACTTTGCTTCATCAGTCAGCGACCACAAAACGGCAGATAAAAGATCAGGTCTGCTAATGGAAAAGCAAATTACTGCTACATATAGATTCTGAGGAGATACAAAACCCATTTAGCAGTGGCATTTTAAGGACAAGGCAGGCGGGATGGACATGAGGTCTAGGGAGCTAAAGGCTTTAAGGACCAAGTTTCACAGCTCTATTCCAGATGACAGTTTCCGGGAAACCTCTGCTGAAACGTTTCTGATGCTTCCCTGGAGCGCTCAAGAAGCAACTATGTGGAAACAAGTGCATGTTTCTTCTAAACCTGCAGAAATAAACAGAGACCCAAAACCTGAAAGGTGAGCTTTCACTCCACTGTCAGGACAGCAATCCAGACCCTGAAGTTACATGTGCAGTTGGCATCAGTACACCAAAGGTGAGAGCTTATCCTCTTGAAAATAGACAGTACCAGTTTTGTGATCAGTAAGTCAATCCCTTAACAGAATATTTCCATAGGTAAAACTCACAGTGTGAGCAGGCATCCATTTAGTGGGAGAATTTAGGATACAAGCACACAGACCAATGAAAAAGGATCAGGTCTGTCAGACATACTAACCCAAGTGTTCACCTACAGCATTTTATCAAAGAAACTCAGCTGATACTGTCTAAATAATTAAGTTTTGCTCATATTCCTTCTTTCAGACAAAGCAAATCAGAAAGCTGCCACACCAGAAGTTAAAAGGGGACTACAACTCCTAACGGGAAGATGTCAAAAAGTGTCTGGGCACAAGCACTTCCTACACCAGAGCACTAGCTCCAGAAGAGGATTGTGGTTCTTATTTTTAGTTTCCTTCCTCTCTCCCTCCACTCATTAAGGGAATAAACTCTGCTGTTGCAGTGCTTCATAACAGTGACTGGGTTCACACCATTAAAGGGCAGGATTACTCCCCGTCTGTACCAATTTTAACATCAGTATCATGGCTGCACGTCGATGTACTTGAGGTGAACACAGGCCTCTGGCCAAGAGCTGACTAAACCTCAAACAGCAGCCCTGATCCTCACTGACCCACAGACAACAAACTGAAGGTAACACAACGTGGGAGCATCGAGTTGTTTCTCTTCCACAGCGCTGTTTAGCCTCCCGTGACTTGAAAGCAGATGGTTCTGTGCACAACCGTCTGCTGGCCCATGGCGCCAAAACTTCCAGGAACACGGGGGTTTTTTAATTCTGCATTTACAGAGGTATGTATCTTGTCAGTTCCTATGTCAGTCTATGCTCTGGCAATTTAACTAGCACAGAATTCTAAACAGCACTACATTCACAGACGTTTAACACCTCATCATGAAAGCATGCTAATACTTTTGTGATTTGGTCCAAACCAAAACTCTGGGTGCATGAGGAAGAGGACAGAAGAGCCAAATCCCACACAGATGCTTCAGCCAGCTGGAAGGGTTCAACGGGTTGCACACTAGCTGAAGACAGAGTTTGGATCAAAGTGGCAATGGTCTAATGAGAATAAGGAATGAAAACCAGCACCCACAGCAGGATGAACAAAGAATATGCAAAAGAACTGCTCAGTCTCCTGAACCAATTCCGGAAGAAGTCTGAAGCCTATTCACAGTAAAATAAAACAGGCTGTTATACTAGTACCATTTAAAAAAAAAAAAAAAAAAAAATCACCTGTTTTAGGCCACAAAGCATTGACAGCAACTTCTCCTCTAAATTCTTCTGCCATTCCCAAGACACACATGGACATCCCATATTTAGAAATGGTATAAGCTAAGACAAGAAGTATAAAAAGCCTTGTTATTTAGTAAGATAAACATTTATGGTCTGTCAACAGAACTTTATTAATCAAGGAAAGAAAAAACAACTTATTTGTTCAAAAGTAAAATTAAGCATTTGGGGACAAAACACTACCTTCCTAGAGTCAAAATCCCTTCCCACCACCCCCAGCAGGTGCAAACTGTAGGCTGCCACCTTTTCACTACATATAAAATGAGCACTACAGATGTTTTGACAAAACCAACAACTGAAGGCTAGCTGTACGGTGGTTTTCTTGTGCTTTTTATGCACAGCAATACTGACAGCAGTGCTCAATTTTTTCAAGAGGCCTAAGGTGTACCAGTTGTCAATGACCAAACTAGTATTCTACAGAAAACCAAAAAAGGGGGAATGGAATTCTAAATCCTTGTCATCTACCTATTTTGAGAAGGGAAACTTTTCTGGTGAAAGAACTGAGGAGTTTCACATGACAAGCGTCCAACATGGAAAGTTTTTCTTTACAGTTTTAAAATGAGCAACATTAACCTCAAGACAAAATAGGATCCTTTTCCCACCTCCAACTTATTTTCCGTTTTAAAAGAAAACATTGAGCTTTATCTCTATTAAATCAAATGTGAAGCTGAATCTGTAAGAAAATAGATTTTGGGTTTCAGTCTCTATTTAGAACTGAAAATATTCTGTAGTCTTAAGAATTCCCATGAAAAAGCACAGATTCCTATCCTGAAAACATAAAGGGCACATTAGACCATGAAACCTTCATTATGCTTCCCCACAACACAATTTCTTCATAGATAAGGTACACAACACTGGGGAACCATTAGTGCCAGTATACATATGGTGCTACAGATGCAAGATCTAGCATTCCAGGCTGGCGTTCCTGCACGTTTCATCAGTTATTTACATGGTTCTCAAGCAATAACCAAAAAGGCACTGAATGCTGCTCACCGCAATGATTTTTGAACCACATGGGATTCAGGTTCATAGGTGGGCTGAGGTTCAGGATATGGGGGTTCCTACTCTTCCTCAGGTGGGGAAGGCATGTTTTAGACCTGAAGGATAGATTCACACCAATCAGTCACCTTGTTTTAAGCAATGCCTATAATTACAGTAAAAGCCATACTAGGAGACCAGTATTTGCATTTTGATAAAAGTCCAAAACTAAAATGAGACCCTGCCCTTGTATCAATTTTAATTAAAGAACAAGAAAACCAATCTGTCCTAGCTCACTTGTCTCAGGCCTAGTATTGATTTCTGCTAACCGGACCACATTCTCCAAATAGCGCAGCAGCATCTACTAGAGCTGATTTCCAGCTGCTCAAGAAGCCATAATCTCCTTGTAATAGTTCTGGTAGGGGCAACAAAACTCTATGAGGCAACAAGTAATATTAGTAGTGCAAAGCATCATTTAACCATAAATATATTCTCTTCTGATCACATCCCTATTTCGTCTTTAAAACCACATTAAAGAAATAATACTGTATAGTGAAAGGCTGTTACAAATATTCCCAGCAAAACTGAAAACCTGTGCTCTGCTGACTGCAAGAGTCACTATTTCATTCATCTTAGAACTTACACATATCTGTAAACCATAACTTCTGCTTTATAGAAACAGCCACTTCTGGCACTATGCTCCGTGTTTGCATTTGATCTCTACTGCAGAATTTCTAATCCACCCTCCCAGGGAGAACAGCACCACAGTGGACTACCCTACTGACCTACTGTTCACACATTTCAACAGGACCTGCGCATACTGCAGCCACAGAAGGGACACTTTCAACTGCAAAGTCATTAAACCAGTACACTAAATCATTTACCACCTGCTTACATGTCCTGGGATCTCAACTCTTCTCAGTGGCAGTGTGTGAGGTTCACTAACATGTCCCAATTCCTCAACACACAGGAACCCAGAATATGCCAACAGGTACACTCTGTAAGACGGGACATCCTCTCTACCTCCTCCACACAGGCAAACAACCCACACCTTTTTTTTTTTAGCTGTCATAACTTTCTCAACATTAAATTGAAAACAGATCTCTACAAATTACAAACAGTAGCAACACACAAAGCAAGGGGAAGAAAAGGCTGACATGCTTACAGGGTGTTGCCAATTGACAATTTTAATAGCAATGACAAAGATCATTTGTAATATCCCTTTACCAGGCATTAATCTTTCATATACTCTTCCATTTGCAGCAACACTGAGCCTGCTTTTTAAGGCAGAGTAGCACCCAAAGGAAAGATGGCTTTAACAATTCTCCATTTATTTGGAACAGTGAGACGTACCTTCAGGAAAGGGATTGTTGCCGTTGGCTGGTGAGGGGGAAGTGCAGCTTGCCAGTGGCAATACAGTGGAACCTAGTCCCAAATTTAGCAAGAGATACCCACAGAGCATTTTCTAGAATGCCAAGCTCCAAAATCAATTTTCCTTTCTGAGCACAGAACCACTTACAGCCTTCCAAAAGCAGGCATCACAGGGTGGAAGCACAGAAATCCCACTCTGCAAGCAGTCTTTCTTTCTTCCACCCTCCTCCTTTCTCCATCCTATCTACATGCGGTGTACGTGTCCCCCTAATGCAGAAAGCTGCTATTCATGTGTGTTTTTACACTAACAGCAAATCCCTTCACTGATTCTTAGCAAAATATCATTAAGGCATATAAACATAATATCTGATAACCAGATTCATCTGCACAAAGGAGAATGACAGACTATTCTAGGTAAAACTTTGATATAAAAGCTCCTGACCACATCAAGCAGTAACTGAATCTAGAGAATCTGCATCATCCTAAGGGCTTTTTTTTTTTTTTTTAAACACAACTCCATCAAAATCCAAGTTTTCATTCTAAAACAGAGCACCTTTAAATGACATCCTGTAAATCTAAAGATGATCCTGCTTAGATAACCCAATTCCAAAAAGTGAGCAAAATAAGGACAAGAATTGTGAAATCAAATCTTGGTATGGTAATCTAAATAAATGATACAATTGATAAGCTGAAAGTAAGCAAAGAACACTTTAGATCATCAAATTACACCTTTACATTTCTCGTTTAACTACAGTAAGTTACCTAATGTCTCTTAAGATGAGAAAGAAGCTTATGAGAAGGAAACTGACAAACAAGATGTTGCACTTGATGTATGCGAAGAGTTAGTAGCTTTGCTTGAAATGAAAGAGCAGACAGCATCCAGCAGGGCCAAGCTGGAGCTCTACTTGAAATAAACTTGTTTCTTCTTCCTACCAGGATGAAGGGACTTGCGAACACTTGATGACTACAGTAATAAGGTTCCTATTTACTCCAACCTGCAATTAACTCTTGCAAATCTGAAAATGGCCAATTCAGAGCAATTTCAGTGAGCACACAGAATACTTGCACTCCAACTCTAGGGCAGCAGGACAGTTACACAATTTCTCAGAAAAACTGAGATGACATCATACATTTTGTTACAATTACTTTGCTTCCCTCTCTCAGCACTTACGTAAGGTATGTTCCTCGTACGTTGACATCCATCATAAGATTGACCTTCTTTGTATCTGTTTCCAGTGTGCCAGTCAAAGAGATGGCGCTTGCATTGTTCACCAAAATATCGATCCCTGGTTTTAAAATAAGCCATTTCACATTAGCATTTAAAGACAAAAAATACGAGTAAGTCAGGCTGTTCTTATCTCTTATTTTATACAATCCCACACACAACTAGCATACCTCCAAAAGTCTTCACAGCTTTCTCCACGGCTTTAATAATTTGCTGTTCTTCCCTCACGTTAACAACGCATGGCAAAGCCTTTCCTCCAGCCGCTTCAACTGTGCAATTGAAAAATTAAACATTTAAAAATTTGCTCTCAGTGGAACAAATAAGCATGAAGCTACTGAGAATCTCTCATTCGGTGACATGCTTCAAGAAGGCACTGAAAATCACATCCTCAAACTGCAATCCTTTTACGTGTTGTGTGAAGAACAGGGAAGCCAAAACCCAATCTTAACGCTGAGAATGTGTATGGTATACACACACATCTTAATTAACATAGCATTTTCACATCTACACACATACATCTTCATTACAGTAATATTTTGATACCTCCTGGCATTCCTGGGAGGCAAGAGAAGCACTAGGCTTATTTTATTAAAGGTGAATTGGAGCTGAGAGACATGGGACATACACCCAGCCCAGCACCTGAAGTCCACCCTCCTTTATTACAACTTACTCTCTGCTGCAGCAGTGTAGATGGTCCCTGGAAGAGTAGGATGGGGCTCAGCTGTTTTGGCAGCTATCACAATGTTTGCACCATCCCTGGCAGCTTTCAAAGCAATGGCTTTGCCAATGCCCCGGCTTGCGCCCGTGATGAAGAGAGTGCATCCTGCTAGTTTCCTAAGGGTGAAGGGGGGAAGCAGAGGGTAAAGAAGGGGGAGAACAAAGCATAACATGTAAATCATTGACTTCTAGTGCTCTTTAAGGGCAAATGTTACTAGTGCAGTCTTCCAACGAGATAACGCCTTCTGCATTTTACTAAGAAAACATACCCTAAATACAAAAGAAACAGCTACAGCAAAGTACAGTACCACACAAGGCAAGACCACTCTCCAAGCCTGCAAACACTATAAAGCAAGAAGGTTACACAGGTCACCCGATTACATGTCTCCCTTTTCCTAAAATGGTGCAACACACGGTTTACAACAGCGCTGCTACGCCCTCCAACAACAGAAAAGGAGTAAGTTGCGAAACAAGATCCCAGCTTCTAATGAGACAACATACCTATGCAGCACGTTGTGATTCAGGACTCACAGCCCCCTAAACACCAACAGCTGCTGTCTCAGTGCTGTATAAAGTTCAAGTCCAGAACCACTACACAGGGTGACACACACAAGTGCCAAAACAGTGATTTTCAGAAATTGCAATTATTTCTCTTAAAGGTTTTACACTAAGCTCAACAGTTTCCCAGTAACTACGTTTAATCCAACGGCTCCCCAAAAAGTGGGTCAAAAGAAAACCTTTGGAGAAACAAACAAGTTTTAGAGTGTCAGAAGGATGTCTGCCTTACACAAACAATGTCACAGTCTAGGGAATTATCAGTTTAAAGCACACTTGACAATAAAGCCCCTTAGACCACAGGTTTTCCATATGAAGGAATGTGTGTTCCAGTGTTCTTCATAAAGATTGTGTTGCCTTGCGTAACTCAGTGGGAAAAAACAAGAAATCCAAGTTTCCAGCCCAGTTAGAGAATGCATATAAACGATGTGCTGCAGCAACTCCGCTTGCATCACAAACGTTATACGCCACCCTTCGAGCTTGCATTAGTTTTCCCTTCAGTCTGGGCCACACTTGACTTACTACTGTTTCTCCCAGTCTCTTTTTTTCTCTCCTAACTGAGCACATCTCTCTCCAGCTCACTCTGGGAGGGTAAGTGCTTGCTTTCCGGAAGAGCAGCAGAGGTACCGGGAGAGCAGCGTGGCTGCGCAGGGAACTCCTGACTCAGCTCCAACGTACAAAGGTGTCGAACAGGGAGCTGGAGCAAGGACAGGCCACAAAGGGGCAATGACAACTGTCACCCGGGCGTGTCGGGGCAGCGTCAAGAAAGCCAAAGTTCGCTGGCAGCTGGGGCTTCTGAGGATGGCGAGGGAGCAGGGGATGTTACACTGGTAGCAAAAGCAGCCCTCTGCTCGGTGGGGCGGCTGAAAGCCAGGCTCTCACAGCATTTTTACATCCATTTAAGATATTATGGTCTGGATGGGCGTAGAACCTGACAGGCAAAAACCTCACGGGTTGGTCAGGCGCAGACCGTGGTGGTTAGTAAGTCATACTCTGCCCAGGGACTGGTACCACCTCTACTCCCCTTCAGCATCTCCATCGACAGCCTGAAGGAGGGGACCAACTGCCTGGGGGGTGGAGGACAACTGGTTCACAAGCCCCAGGGGCAGGGCTGCTATCCAGAGGGTCCCTGACAGGCCGGATGGATGTCAACAGGACCCTCACGGAATCCGGCAAGGACAGACACAGTCCTGCAGCTGGGCAGAAGAGTCCCTGCCGCGACACAGGCTGGGCATGGCTCTGCCAGGGAACGCTCCCCTGAAAACGCCTTGGGGGACCTGGCCGGGCGCAAGCTGAGCACGAGCCAGCAGGGTGCCCTGCCACGGAGGCCAGCAGCACCTGGGCTGCAAGACCAGCACACCCAGAAGGCCGAGGGAGGGGATTTTGCCCCCTCCTTGGCACTCACAAGACCACACTCACACCCAGTGCCGAGCTTCGGGTCCTGAGTCCAAGGTGTGTGTTGACAAATGGGAGCAAGTTCCGCAAAGGGAGACGGGGATGGATGGCGGCTCGACACGTGTGTGAGAGGGCAGTTCAGCCTGGGGACAGCTCTGGGGGGACCGAGCAGCAGCCCCCCAGTACCTGTGTGGTGATCGACGAGAGGGAGCCAAGCGTACGCGCTGTGGTGCAGTGCAGGACAGAGACAACAGGCCCCTCCCGACCAGAGCTTCAGGCAGTCCTCCCCACGACAGCGGTCGGGCAACAGAGCAGGGGCTGAGCTCGTTCCAGCCTTGGAGCTTTTCAAGACCCAAACGGACAAAGCCCTGAGCAACCCTGACTGATCTCCCACTGACCTGGCTTGCAGCAAGATTCTGGGCCGGAGACCCCTCAGGGTCCCCTCCAACCTGAATTATCCAGTGATCCAATCCGGAAGAGCCCAGCCACAGATTCAATTGCTTTCCCCAAATTATTATTCCATTCCAAATGTCCGGGAACATAGTCTATTCATTCCAGTTACACTCTCTCTCGTGTTCCCCTCCAGCCTTCCCGGCGCTGGCCACCACAGTCACATTTTCTCTCTCAGCACAACTGCGGCTCCAGCCTACATCAGCCACCAAAGGGCTTGTAATCACCACCGACTGCGTTCACCCCCTGGAGCTCCCTCCCTTCAGTCCCAGCTCCACAAGCTCCATTGCTCTCCCTACAGCACCCACAAGTTGTGTTCACTACAGTAAGCAAAGCCCTACTGACAGGAGAAGTTCATCTTCCCTTCATCCCTCTGGAACATTGGCACGACTTGATACTATCACACCCTTTTTTTTTTCCCGTATTACTTCTGTAACATTCTTGCTTCTTCCTAAACTGTACTTCTAACTGTGCCATGCTCAAGAAGTTTCTTTTCTCCTCTGCGTGCTGGTGCGACAGCATCCACAAAGCCACGTGCACCAACCTCGCAGAATACTTCGTCAGCATCCCCACAAGAACTGCCCAGAGCCGAGAGCCTTTTACTCTCCCAAGCAAGCTGGGAAGTTGGCAAGACTTGGCATTATGAAATAAATCCTCTCAGCAAGCCAGCAGTCTACAGGTTTTCGAAGCACGTGCTCAAGTGAAATTGCTTATGACCCGTATTGCGAAGGTGGCGCCTTCAGTGCTTCCACCGCCGTTGAATTCAGGTAGTAAAGCAGAAAACGTCAAATTCAGCTCTGTGTGCCGAAATCTCGCGGCTCTTGAAAAACACAAAGACAGGTTCCTTTCTCACCAGGCACGACTGCTAACGCAGCAAACTACAGGCCACACCAGGGACACTTCCTACAGCTTGCTCACACATAGGTTAGGAATTTAATGAATAATCCTGTTTGTAACATACAGGAACAAATAATAATTTATCTTCCCAGCCGTTAGCAGGGCTGGCTCTGAAGAAATGCAGAAAATGCCACTAAAATAAGATCCTATAGTGGAAGAATATTTGATGGACAGATAAGAAGATAATGGCTTGGAATAAGAGAGACACAATTTAATGTATGTAAAACTATGGATACATTCTGTACCTCTAGGGAAAGTCCTCCAGTAACTATTTCCACTGCAAAACGCTGGGCTCAAGGACATGGACTGGCCATCCTCACCCTGATTCCAGGACCGCTGCCAGGTCCCCCTGTCCCTTATGCCCTGGAATCTCTGCCCGCCGAGCAGACGCTCCCCGGCCCGGACCCGCGGTGTGACGGAACGCTGCGCGGGCACGGCCACGGGCACGGCCACGGGCACGGCCAGGCAACCCCGCGGCCAGCGTGACCCGGGCTGCGAGCCAAGCCCCGCCACCCCAACGCCCGGGGTGCCGACGGGTGCACCCCGGGGACAGGGCGGCACTGCCCCCCACCGGAAAGCCCACCTTTACAGCCGCATTCCTACCCTCCCGTATGGGAACGCACTTCTAGACGCGTGTGGAGGGGAAAGCCAACCGGCGCCGAGAGGAGCGCCCAGCAGACCACCCCGGCACCGCGACGGGCCCCGGCCGAAGCCACCTCGCCCCGAGAGGCCTCCGGCGGCTGAAAAGGCACGGCTTTTACCTCATCCCCACAGCCAGCCCCCCGGCCCTGAGGAGCGGGAGCGGCGGCCTGAGGCGAGGCAAGGGGAGAGGGGTGTCTGCGCCGGCGGGGGCGCGGGGAGCGCTGAGGCGGCTTACCCGGTGTTGGGCAGCATGGCGGCGCGAGTGCGGGCTACCCCGAGGCGGGCAGCGGGCCCGGGCGGGCGGCTGGGGCCTCCCCGCTTCGCGCAGCCGCCGCGGCGGCGATGGGCGGAGCGGCCGGGCGAAGGGAAGCACCTCGGCCCGGCCCGTTCGGGCACGTCCCCGGAGGGGAGGCGGCCCCATGTGCACAAGCGGGGATAGCTGGGGGCGAGCGGCGGGCTCTGAGTGGGGGCTGACGGTGTAAGCCAGCCTGATGTAGACAGGGGGCTACGGGACGGAAAGAGTGGGGAGTGAGGTGGTTTCCAACATCCTTTCGTTCTCTGATGAATGTGCAAAGTTTCATTCCGGGCCAAATTCAGTCCTACTCCCACTCAACTCGCTGGAGCCTGTTGCCTCCATCCCGCCTTCTGCCTCCCCGGTTCATCAGAATGCCAGCAGCAGCATCACAGGATCGCGAAGGTTGGAAAAGACCTATAAGATCATCCAGTCCAACCATCAGCCCAGCACTACCGAACCCACCAGACCATGCCCTCAAGCGCCATGTCTACACACCCCTTGAACACCTCCAGGGATGGTGACTGCACCGCTTCCCTGGGCAGCCTGTTCCAGTGCCTCAACACTCTCTCAGTGAAGAAGTTTTTCCTATTGTCTAATCTAAACCTCCCTGGCACAACTTGGGGCCGTTCCCTTTTGTCCTATCACCAGTTACCTGGAGAACAGACCAGCACCCGCCTCCCTACACCCTCCTTTCAGGGAGCTGTAGAGGGTGATCAGGTCTCCCCTGAGCTTCCTCCATGCTGAACCCCAGCTCCCTCAGCCGCTCCTCATAAGACTTGTGCTCCAGATGCTTCACCAGCTCCATTGCCCGTCTCTGGACACACCCCAGCATCTCTATGTCCTTCTTGCAGTGAGGGGCCCAAAACTGAACACAGGACTCGAAGTGCGGCCTCACCAGTGTCCAGTACAGGGGAACAATCACTTCCCTGCTCCTGGTGACCACACTATTCATAGTCTGTCTTCTGCTCGCCCAACCATACCTTTCCCCTCCTTCCCCTCCTCCCCAGTCCCTCCCTTATTTCACTGTAACTGCGAGGCTGGCCCTCGCCTCCAAATCCTGCACAGCCACATCCACACGGAACCCTTCCCATGGCATCTCTTCCCTCTGAGGCTCTGACCTCCTCCTGCCCCTGCCGTGCTGTCCGCCTGTTGCTGCAGATGGCAGATCTTCCACCACCTTCGGGTCATCTTCCTCCCTTCAGCTTTCAGGCAGAGATCCTGCTCAGTGTCCTGAGAGGCATCTAGGCTCCTCAGCGACCTGATGCCAGACAGGAAAACCACCCGGTGGGTCTGAACCCACGGTATGAAGTGAGAGAGTCGGTCTTACTGACTGAATCAGAAATCAAAGGAAGCCATAGGCAGATGTTCTAGCCCTCTTGTTTTAACCTAATGACAGTAGTTTAGTTGTCTCAGCAGCCTCTCTTCAGCCACTCAGCCCAGGTAAGGAGCGCAGGGCTTGACTGTGACAGCTCCATGCCAGGATTGTAAGCCTCAGCACAAGTGAGCCGTCATGCCTCTGAGGAGAGCCACTGTTCCAGCCACACACAGATACACCTGAGGAGAAGCCCCCAGGCACCACGTTCAGCCTTCTTCCCCTCAACTGTCTCATTCTGTGCGGTATTTAATAGGGGAGATGGCATGATGAGGCTTTTTTCTACACTGTAAGGGTCAGTTTACCGCCCAGAAGGGTTTTTTTATCATGAGAAGCAGAGAACGTGTGAAAAAGTGCTGTGGAAACTGAAAGGCCCCTGCATTGGCTTTGTGCAGTTTTGCTGGTGCCTGTGTGTGAGCCCCACAGCTCACCCTCTCGCCATGGGTGATGAGCAGGAAGGTGATGAGGAAAATGCAGCCATTCAGAAGGAGGTAGCAAGAATGGTGCTAGCAAGCAACATCAGCTGGGCCCTGAGTGTCCTCAAGACAGGGAGAAGATCTCCCAGGCCTGCGGTCGGCTCTGAAAACATCATGTCTCCTCCATCTGACAAGCCCAACGGACTTGCTTCTGCCCTTCCAGCCTTCTATTTGGGTGGCATTTAGCATTTTACCATCACTCAAGTCTTAAGCACTGGTTTCAATGAATATATCTCAAAATTAATGTAGAAATAGGTAGAAACATCCAATTTTTCAGCTGGAGAGTGAGGCAACCAGAGGAAAGCCACTTGATGGGATCACCCAACACGCCAGGGGTGTAGATCACTGATAATTCTGTCGCATGGCTTCAGTGGTATCATTTCCTCCATCTGTTAACAAACGTGCACGCTGAAGAACCGTGCTGTTATTTCAATGTATTAAGAAGATAACTTGCAGCAGAAGATTCATTATATTTAAAATATTGCCCTTAAACACACTTCTGTTTGATTGGAATCATAAATAACTGTTGGATACCTAACAGCAAAAGCTAAGAACATTTCTGGGTACACTGCTAGTAGAAGGGATTCCAAAATTCAGCTCAAAATTTAGGTATTTATTAGAAAATTGGTTAGAAATAAATAACAAGGTTGGAGGAGAGGTGTGCAGAGAGGAGGTGAGATAGGGTTTTCTCAGTGTTCGGGGTTTTTTATTTCTTAATAATAAAATAATTACATATTTACATTATTCGATAATAAATTGTTTGAAATTCCCAACTCAAAACTGGGTTTTTGTTGCCCAAAACAATGTGTATAATACTACCTACCAGCTAATGACATGGTTTCTTGTCTGCAAATGTTTTTCATTAGAATTTTAAGAGGCTTTTAGTTTTGATGATAGCTGTGAGGACAGAAAGATGGGTAGGGCAAGCAGTGTGTGTACAAGTCAATAATTTCTGAGGATAATGGTTGCACTCTGAATTTCAAGTTTTTTAGTTTTGTTATTTCTCCCAAGAATTTGGACTCCACTCAAGCTATTTGGCAAAACCCCTTTTCTCATCTGGAGGGTATGATTTATGTAAAGGGCTGCAGAGGTAGGAAAAGAATGTTACCTTCCACAGGACTTTGAAACTTTCATGATTTATAATCGGGGGGCCTTATTTTGAAAAATCCTTTTTCATACTGAATGTCACAGGTAAATATTGCTGGGAAAAGGAATTAAATGGCAAACAGCACACTTTGCAGGAGTGCCATATGATCTCTCTTCATAAATTCATAGTCTCTGTTGCTTCCTAGATGAAACTTGCATGATTTACAATCTCTTAGATAAAATGCGGAAATTTTTTTTTTTAGGAAAGCATCGGGTTTGCTTTTTCAGCGTGGTCATGTGTGAAGTTGGAGGGCAGCTAAGAACGCCGAAGAGGTTTCGAGAGGTGCCAAAACAGGGAGAAGGGCAGAGGAGGCAAAGCTTGAACAGTCCCTTTCCCTTGACAGTCCTGCCTGAGCAATCGCAGTAGGACTGTGCCGCCAGGGACGGACGGCATTGGTGCCCTGGGCCTCGCGCCGCAGGTTGTTCAGTGGGGACCCACGGAACGGTCCGAACCATTTTTTGATACTGCAGCCACCTGCGGGGCTGTCGACAACGTTGCCAGGGGCTGTTCGACTCGATGAGCCTCGGGAACTGCCAACGCTGCCCTTCAGTGTTAAATGTGCGTGGTCACCGCGCTGCAGCAGAGCGAGTGCCGATTACAGCAGTGGATGGTGGGCAGCCTGGAAGCCTTTGGAGAAGACTTAATGGAAATAGCCATCTTCTCACCAAGGCCGGCAAGACAGAAGTATTTTGAGGTGAAAGTGGTGTTTATTAATGACATGGATTTAGATGCAGAAACATTCAGAGTTATTCAGGGGGCAATGAGCATGCCTATCAGTTTGAATTATCCAGGGAGACCATCACTTCTAAAGCCTTTGTATGCTCAGCTCCTAGCAAAAGGCACTGGCTGCTTTCCAGGAGAAATCCTCACCCTTCCAAGGGGATCCCAAAACAGGCCTGTTCTGTTCTGTGTGATGCTCCTTCTGGGGACCACCTTCGGCACGGGTGGGGAGCTGCTGCCACTCGGGGATTTGTGGGCAGGCTTTGTCGTGGTGCCAAACAGTGAATGGTCAGCCTTCCTCTGATACAATCCTGGGATGGGATGGAGGAGCCTTCGGCCTTTTGTGGCCCAAGCGACAGTGTAGGGTAGAAGTCCTGGGGCCTTGCTGAGCTCTCCTGTGACCAGGAAGAGCACAAAAGCTTTCGCTGCTTGTATCAACCAGGTATTGAAGTTGGAGGAGCAAGTGTAGCTCCAGGAAGAATCCTGTCAGTCTGTCCGGCACATCTCTCTGGTTTGTGCTTCCTGAACGTGTTCGGAAAGTAAGCTGGTTTCTTTCTTCTCCCCTGAGAGACATGAGTTATGTGGACTTGTCTCAGTTAAAATCTGTCTTAATCTAATAATTTCACTAAGTAACAGCATACAACATTTTATGCAATTTGGCCCGCTCACTGAGTTCTTTCTGGCTCTGGAAAAGGCTTTTACTGGTATTTGCTGGACAAGAGGCAATGTCACAACCTTCATAATGTTAATTGGTTGTACTGCTTTGTAAGTGTGATTTCTGCATTTACTGCTATTCAAAATGTTTCTCAACCTTCTTTACCAAAACTTTAAAGTGGTGTCAGTGGAAAATCGATTAATCACAAAAAAAGAAGTTGTCAACTAAGTAAGTTAATTTAATCAAGTCCTCAAAAAAATACCTTTAAAAATGGACTGGAAAAGCAAATTCTATTATTTCAATTAATCAGCCTCCTCCTTTTCATGAAAGTGCTTCAATACTGTGAGATATATAGATATAGATACAGATACATGGAAATACTTTGTTAAACAGAGATATTTGACAGGTATAAGATTTAATCACAGAATATGAAGTAGCATTTTTACCATCTAGATAAAAATACTAAGTATATACCAAAGAGGAATTTCTAAAGAATGCAAAGATCTTACTCTAGCAATATTACTGCTCCCTGTACAGAGCCTGTATCCAGATCCTTTTAATCTTCTGATGATCATGGTTTTTTTTTTTTTAGGTGAGCTAAAGCCAATCATGGCTGTCATTTCAGGAATGTGAAGCGTTAAAGGTGTCATGGTGCTAGAAATGAGTCTGAAAAAGATGCTGGCACCGTACATTTTTGAACTGTAAGGGGAAAGCACTACCAGCAGAACACTGGCCTTTCATATACAACTACAATGCTGATTTTTCTTAATAACTTGCAATAACAATTAAAACGTACCAAAATTCTGATGTTTCAAGGATGTTTTTCATTCTCATTTTTCCTCTGATAGCAACCTGTCGCCTGTTACTGTGAGATGTAGACCTAAGAGAACTTCATTTCCTATAATATGTTCTTGTCTTTTGAGTTACCTGATGAATATTGAGATGTGAGTTCTGATTCCAGGATTAGGGAGGAGAGGCACAACGTGTTACCAGTGTACTGTAAGAGTCAAGCTGAGCCCTAACTTTTCCTCTGCCTGGGAGACAAGCAGCATTTTTCTCTCCTGTACTGGTTTTGCAAAGCTTGTAGGAACAGGCCATCTTTATCAGATGTTATTAAAAAAAAGATGAAGATCTCAAGCTATTGGAAAACACAATATATGTGTTCGTGTGCAAAATACGGTCAAATAAATTTTGCTTCTCTAAGGAGCTGCTTTAAAATAAAAAACATCTTTTGAAAACTACAGGTTTCTCAAGAAGATGTTTCTCAAGTGAACATACCTATACAAAGTGCATTTCCAAACACTGTCCTGTAACACTACAAGCACCGAAACAGATGATTGAATACTTGGGTATCAGCAGCAAGCTTGTTTAATTTCATACCTATGTCATCATCAACCCCATGCCTTCGCAGTTTTCTGTGCAACTTCTCTGCTAAAGCATTTTGTTTTCAGGATTTCAGGGTGGAGGGCAAAGGTGTGCAGCACCCGGTTCAGTATTAACTGTGTCCTGCTACCTGAAGGCAGAATACACTCACTTGCTTTCCTGACTGTGTCTGTAGCTAAGGGTGTGTTTCTTGTGTAGTCAGTACTACCGCTCCTGTGCACAATGTTTGCAGGTTGTGAATGTCATTTGGTGGTGGACTGTGATGCCTGTTAATCTCAGAGAAAGGTGTCATCTTTAGAAGAAAAGTGCTTTTGTTGGCCACTGTTTCTGCTCTCTCTGGTCCAGCAACGGTGTCGCTTGCATGATGGAAGAGCGAGAGCTCAGCATGGGGGATGCTGGCTGCTGCTGGCAGCCAGATCAGGGCTGTGCCTGGCTACTGATGCGGTTGTATCAATAATTGCTTATGCCAGGGAGAGAAGGGCAGGAACTACCACATCCAGCACTTTGGTATAAACAGTTACAGACTCACACCCAACAGAACAAGCAATTCATTAGCAAGAAAAAGGAAAACCAGAAAGCCTGGACCTCTGTTTTCAGTTAAATGTGTTTACACCACACTACTTGACCCAGGATGAGTGTGAGTCCCGCAAGCAGCCTCATGTGGGTAGGTATCCCGTTTCCTTCTCTCCAGAGTCCTTAGGACGAATGGGGTGGCGGCTGTGCCAGGGTGTGGGTACCATGGGACCTGGTGACGCTCAGTATTAGGGATGTTTGATCCTTGCATTACAGATGTTCATATTATGCCATTCCTGGAGCTTCTGCTGTAAAGACACACGGCTGAAAAACATGCCAGTCTGCTGTGCACTGTTAGGACGAGACCTGCGACGGGTGCTGTAATGGAGGGATTACTGTATTTGCATTCTGCAGAGGATTTTTACATAAGGGCAGAAATGTGTTGCTTTTTAAACTGTTGCTCAGTTCACAGCTTTTGAGGCCCATAAATATGAAGTGACTAAACAAACTGTGACTTACTGCAAATAACTGGGGGGGGAAGAAAAGAGCTATGGGTCCTTCGGGTGGCAGCTCCAACCAATAAATGAAGAAAACAGCTCTAAGACCTTCGTAAACACAGACACTACCCGCACGCAATGAACAGGAATGACGGCTCATCACGCTGCCAAGGGGGTGTAATCCCGTGCCCCACAGTCCCAAGGGCTCTGTTCCGATGTCTTCTCTCCCACCTCTCCAGCACCGTTCCAGCGCCTCCGGTTCTGCGTTTGTCCCGTTTTGAGTCGGTCTGGGAGGGATGCAGCTGCCCAGTGCCAGAAGAGGGAGCAGTCAGCACACGAGAGCGCGGCTGAAACGCGGGTGCAGCTCCAGCCCGCAGCCCCCGGGCGCCGCGGAGTGCCACTGTGCTGCCAGGCTTGCTGAAGGACAGGGCTTGCACGCGCACCGACACCTTTTTCTGCTCTTAGTAGGGTTCAAAAGTAGGGTCGGATGAGATAAGCAGGTCTGCAGCAACAGCAAAATCTGTGTGTGTGCCTTGCAGCCTCCCACCTCCCCTCCCTCCCCTCTGGTCCAAAGTCCTTGCTCCTGCACGGGAGGGAGGGTGTACTGCTCCGTCACGGGGCACCACCACTTGTCCCACCGAAATGAGCAGCGAGAGTGCGATGCTTTGTTGTCAGGGAGAGGCTTGGTTTGGAAGAACGTTAGCCTGAAAGCTTAAAACTTCAACAAAAATTGAAACCACCCAATCTCAGTCCTTACAAAGGCGTGTCGCTTAATCTCAGCTCTGTGTAGCGTTAGCCCTAGAATAAGATGTTGCTTTATACAGCAAAGTTAAGCAATAACTAACTAAATATGACCAACCCAAGCAGTAATACACAGAGGCGGTATTTTCACTTGGGTGTAGCTGTTCCTCTGTAGCTCTGCATCCCACCGTTCCCACCGAGGGCTGATGCTGAAGGAAGGGGAGGGGACCTTGCCACCTGTATGGGGACAGCAGCACTGCACCTCTTGAGACAGGTTCACCTGCACAGAGATTTATCAGTGGGGTACACACATCAGCTTGAAGTTACCACAGGGGGAAGAGGAAGCAAGAGAAGGAAGGGGGAACTGCCCAGTGACCAGCCAAGAGCTGGATCAGTGGGGTTCCCAGGAGAGTGTCCTTTCCAGTGTCAGCAAGAACTGAGGATGAAGAAGCTGTTTACAGCTATTGTTGTCAGGCTTTTTGCTCTGTTAACTCTGTGCTTGGCATCAGGACGCAGCCAAGCTGCCCCCTTGGTTATTCCTCTCCTTTTCTTCAAAGAAAGGAAAATGACAGCAGCCAAGGTGGTAAACGAAGATGAGGCATTATTTACTTAGTACACAGTTGACTGTCATAGGAGCATTTATTCCTTCGGCAAAGAAAATAACCATGTGAGCCAGCTGGGTTTGTTTCCTCCCGGCTTTGGGTAAGGCAACCCTATTATTCTTTTATTCCCTCCATTTTTGACATGGTAAACAGAAATTTGAGAGATATCCGTTTTGGTGAATAGATGTGACCCAGGCACTCTGTTTTACAGTAAAGTCAGTATCACAAAAGTCCCCTCTATCACATTTAATTGTTTGGCAGAAGTAGTAAACTCTTAGCTTATAAAGAAATAGCTGACAACATCTATCTAGGCAAAATAGTCTTTATGGAATATGAACTATTGCGCTGGACCTCACAGACCAAGGTCAAGAGGGGAACCGTACTGGATGTGCTAGACCCAGTTATGTTTTAAAGCCACCCTCTGTGTTGTAAAGCACATTAGGGAATAACGGCCTGGGGACCAAAGTGCCGTGGTTCCTTAGACACAGAAAACAGCCCATTATCCTTATCCTATGTAAGAAATTACACCCTGTATGTCCTTACTAATGTCAGCCAAGTCTCCATCCTATAATTAGCACATACTTACACTGCCAAGTCCCCTGCTCTCTTTCAAGTGGGTTTCTTGTTGAGCTGTTATTATACATTTTTACCACACTCATCATTCAGGCTTTTGTTTATACTGCTCTGCTTTACCTGTGTATTTCTGTTATGCAACAGCTGACACTTGCCTGTTGTTGCCACATACGTGTTCTGATCCACCAAAACCCAAGTGTCTCTACTATCATTACGGGTCTTCCTAAAACAAGCAGGGAACTGTTATCGCATTAAAGAGGAAACGGAGAACTCCAGTCCTGTCCTTTTCTGTCTCAACTCTTTCTTGCAGGTGGCTGTTCTGGGGAAGATGTACAATACTCCTTGTATGCAGTTCATCAGCGCTTTCTCTGACTGTTTTTTTCCAGGTTAGTCTTTTTTTGCCTGTAATACATTTATGTTATTCACCTAAAGCAGAAGTAATTTTCAGTACTGAAAGCAGCTCATTATTTGCATTTTTAAAACCTTTTTTAATTTTTTTGTTTAAGAGTTCTGTCTTCCAAGCAAACACTGAAGAAATCAGAAGCTATTCTGTACTGTAGCAGTTCATATTCTGTCAGATATACACACAGAGAGCACTGTCAACCTTGTTTGTCCTTCCAGGAGAAAAAGCAACTGAAACTGCTTCCTTTGTGTAGTAAAAGTGTAATGAGAGCTGAAAATGAAACTTCGTGGACTGTCTGAAACCTGGAAAGTAAATTAAATTAAAATCCATGGGGATTTCATACAAAGTAGAGGCATGTGGTGACAACTCAGAAAATGCACAGACTGGATTCTCAAAGGTATTTCCGGCCTCTGGTGAAGTGCAGGGCTTTCAAATGCACCTTGGGGTCTGATGCCTTTTTCTGTGTTACCACTAATGGTTAGTGACAATCCAGTGACAAACCTAGCAGAGGAAGGACCAGGAGGCAGGCAGTTCTGCTCTGCTGTGCTCAGGTGTGAATGCGAAGTAGCCTCATGACGCCCGGGATGAGAGGATTTGTCTGCAGTGTGTCCTACACCATGATGCACGGTGGAGGAAAGGTGGCTGCTGAACACGACGCTCTGGAGTCGTGGCCTGGAGAAAACTAACAGGTCCCTCCGTCAGGTTGTTAGCTGCCCGTGATGGGGCAAGAAGAAAATTGTGAATTGACCCAAAGGCTAGGTGATATTCCTGGGCACTGTCATCTCTCTGTAGGATTTTGTGAGCTGTCATCTGTTTGGCATTTCATCAATACACACTCCACTCGCTTTGATCTTAACTCTGACTCAAGCTAGGCATTTTCCATTTCCTTTAGGTTTGAAGTTGGTGGCTAACTGCAGTGCTAAAAGATCCAGCCACTGGGAATGGGTGGTCTTTAGTGCTGGCACTTATTCCCCCATGTTCCTTCAGGGTGCAAGTGCACACCTGTGTGCCATAGGCTGGATTGTGAATCTCCAAATGGAGTCTGGGAAGGGCAGGAGTCTTCTGTCAGTCGGGGTTTACTGGAAAAAGAGAAAACCTTGCAGTGCATTGTGAAGGCTGAATCCCTGCTCCTCCGCTTTTCCCACACTGCCTTCTACCTGGGAAACAAGCTCAAGACACTCCTTGCCTGATCACCACTTTTAATTCAGCCTGTTGGTTCCTACAAGGAAACTCGGGGAGTGTTTTGATTGTCTAGTACTTAATGATGGTGACAATAAGGTCAGGTGTTTATGGGTAAGCATCGGGGGAAGGCCAACAAGGCAGATGTCATGGAGCATGCCTGTTATAGGTCACCCTTGTTCTCGTGAAGGACTTCAACTCACCAGACATCCACTGGAAGTACAGTGCAGTGGGGAGGAAACAGTCCATGAGGTTCCTGGAGTGTGTGGGAGAGAACTTCCTGACACAGCTGGTGGGGGAGCCAACTAGGGAGGGAGCCCCTCTGGACCTGTTGTTTGTGAGCAGAGTGGGTAGTGTGTGGTTGGAGGCCGTCTTGGGCATAGTGGTCACAAAGTGATAGAGTTTGCGGTTCTCAGAGAAGTACGAAGACGGGCCAGCAGAACTGCCACCTTGCACTTCCAGAGGGCTGACTTTGGCCTGTTTAGGGGCCTGGTTGGCAGAGTCCCTTGGGAAGCAGTCCTGAAGGGCAAAGGGGTCCAGGAAGGCTGGACATTCTTCAAGCAGGAAATCTTCAAGGCACAGGAGCAGGCTGTCCCCATGTGCCGTAAGATGAGCTGGTGAGGAAGACGACTGCCTTGGCTGAACAGAGCTTTGGCTGGAACTCGGGGAAATAAAGCAGAGTTTATGACCTTTGGAAGAAGGGGCAGGAGACTCAGGAGGACTGCAAGGATGTCGTAAGATTACACAGGGAGAAGGGCTGTCTACTGCCGTAAAAGACAACAAAAATCTTTCTATAAATACAGTAGCAACAACAGGAGGGTTAAGGAGAATCTTCATCCTTTATTGGATGTGGGGGAAAACATAGTGACAAGGGATGAGGAAAAGGCTGAGATGCTTAACGCCTTCTTTGCCTCAGCCTTCAATAGCAAGACCTGTTGTTCTTGGGGTACCCAGCCCCCTGAGCTGGAAAACAGGGATGGGGAGCAGAATGAAGCCCCCACAATCCAAGGGGAAATGGTTAGAGGCCTGCTACACCATTTAGACACCCCTGAGACTATGGGTCAGATGGGATCCACCCAAGGGTACTGAGGGAGCTGGTGAAGTGCTCAGCAAGCCACTTTCCATCATCTATCAGCAGTTCTGGCTAACTGGGGAGGCCCCTGTTGACTGGCGGTTAGCCAACATGATGCCAGTTGACAAGAAGGCCCAGGAGGAGGATCCGGGGAACTACAGACCTGTGAGTCTGACCTCGGTGCCAAGAAAGGTTATAGAACAGATCATCTTGAGTGCCCTCACACGGCACATACAGGACAAGCAGGCGATCAGGCCCAGTCAGCATGGGTTTATGAACTGCAGGTCCTGCCTGACTGACCTGATCTCCCTCTATGATAAGGTGACCCACTTAATGGGTGAGGGAACTCATCATGTGGCTGTGAATGTTGTCTACCTGCAGTTTTGTAAAGCCTTTTAAACCATTTCCCTCAGCATTCTCCTGGAGAAACTGGCTGCTCATGGCTTGGATGAGTATCTTCGCTGGGTAATAAACTGGCTGAATGGCCAAGCCCAAGAGTTGTGGTGAATGGAGTGAAATCCAGTTGGCGGCCGGTCACAAGTGGTGTTCCCCCAGGATCAGTGTTGGGGCCGGTTCTCTTTAACGTCTTCATCAATGACCTGGGTGAGGGGATCGAGTGCACCCTCAGTCAGTTTGCAGAGACACCAAGTTGGGTGGGAGTGCTGATCTGCCTGAGGGGAGGAAGGCTCTGCAGAGGGATCTGGACAGGCTGGATCGATGGGTTGAGGCCATCTCACTACAGGAAAGACATTGAGGTGCTGGAGCGTGTCCAGAGAAGGGCAACGGAGTTGGGGAAGGGTCTGGAGCACAAGTCCTGTGAGGAGCAGCTGAGGGAACTGGGGTTGTTCAGCCTGGAGAAGAGGAGGCTCAGGGGAGACCTGAAAGGAGGTTGCAGGGAGGTGGGTGTTGGTCTCTTCTCCCCAGTGACAAGTGATCGGATGAAAGGAAACAGCCTCACGTTGCACCAGGGGAGGTTTACATTGGACAACAGGAAAAATTTAGTCAGGAAGAGTGTTGTTAAGCATTGGAACAGGCTGCCCAGGGAAGTGGTGAGGTATTTAAAAGATGTGTAGATGTGGTGCTTAGGGACATAGTTTAGTGGTGAAATTGGCAGTTAGGTTAAAGGTTGGACATAATCTTAAAGGTCTTTCCCAACCTAAATGATTCTGTGATTCTACAGGACCAGAAAGATGTCTGCTTGAGCACTTGCATAAATCTGCCCTGCCCCAGTCAGGCAGAACAGTGTTCGCAATTCCAGGCAGCTGGAGCAGAAGAGCACTCAAGCTTCCCTGTTCCTGTCAGAATCCTTGTGGGCTTGTGTCCCCCGTTACTCAGCCAGAAGGGAGCGTGCCTTCCTCTTCTGTGGGCCCCTTCAGCTCTCTGTGCCCTGGTTTCTGACCTGTGGAGCAGGGATGCAGGGTCAGTGTTTAAAGCAGCGTTACAAGTGCTGAAGTAGTGGTGAGCAGGGTGCAACCAGCTGCTGTGCTGAAGGACTGGCGGAGCAGAAGCGCCATCCTGCCAAAGATGAATTTGTTCTGAAATCATCTCCAGACGCAAAAGAAATCTTATGGCAACATGCTGTGCCCCCAGAAGTAATTTTTGGACTGGCAGGTAAGTGAAGGTCAAATTAACTGGCAGCACTTGCTCTGAAATATTGTGTGTACTTATTACAGATGTTCCAGGAATACTGATGTGATGCTTCACAGACTCTGCTTTTAAAAACTTGCCTTACATAAAGAGAAGGTGTTGGGGGTGTGAGGGTGACGTTGCCTGGTTGCTCTTCCTCGTTAAGGATCACTCTTAAGCAAATCCATCATGTTGTGATGATGGTTCGCCATGCCTTGGTAAAGGAATTGACCTTTCAAACACTAAATTTCCAATGTTTTCTATAGGAAATGTAAAAAAACCCCCACCCAACAGACAAATATCTTATACATTGTTATATTCTGTTCTCTTTATTAGCAATTTTCCAAGGAACTTCCTAACAGCAGCATCCCTGGCCTGTCTCATGCTTTACTCCCTGACAGTGCCAGACAGCTGGTGTCCACAGAGGTGTTCTCAGCCCACTTCATGGTTTTCATTCTGTTCCTGCCTCCACCAATGTAGCTGTGCTACACTACTACTGAAAATGCAGGGACACAAAGCCATAAGAGAAACAGCCTGCCTCCTTATTCACCAACCCCCAGTGTCAGAGTGTTGTAATACCCCACCACCACTCGTCACACCAGTTGCCTGCAAGTCAGACCACTTGTCTCCCCGCAGTTAGGGAGGAAACCAGCACCCACCTTGTTGTCCTTGACTTACAGTCCCCATGACTGGGTGTCCAGAAGCTGTACCTGCCCCACAGACCCACCTCTTGCTCTGCCCTTTCAGAGAACTGATGTCCCACCAGGGCACCCACCCCTTGTCCAACCCATTAACGCTGACTTGCAGGTGCCTGTCTCTCAGCAAGCCCTTCCATCAGGACAGGTGTGTGAGCAAAGGCTGAGTGGGTCTGCCTTGTGTTTAGTCCCCTCAGAGGGGATCGCAGGAGTGCTCCGCACTGACACCCAGATGTTCGGGGTGGTAAGCTGGATCCCAAATTTTCTGTGCTCGTCTCTTTGACTCAGTTGGAGGCAGTCTCAGTGAAGATCCATCTGCCCTCGTGCTGGAAGGCTGCCTGGAACAGGCTCCCGTCACAGTGGAACAGAGGAGGGAGTGTGGGACACCACAAGGTTCTGCCAGGCATTGCAGCTCTTCTGGGACCTTCTAGGACCTCACAGATAATACTCACTTCATGCTCCAGCTGCCTGATAGGGTCAAATCTTGCTTGGGTCACAGCAAATGAAGTCTAAAAAGGAAGATGTTTCTTTTAACTCACACTGCTGCTTCAAGGGGCTACTGGCTGTGCATGGAATTTTTCCTGATTCAAAAGTGGTTCTAGCTTAACTTCTTGCACGCAGGAGCTAGTTTGGTTGGGTACATGTTCCTCTGCAGAACGTACCTTTGAAAAACATCAGAGCTATTCCTACTCTTAAGAGACACTGGTTTATGATCTGCATTTGGCTGCTGCCAGCCCTGATCAGCAGGCCTGGGAAAAGACATGCTACTGGAAGCCTGTGGTTGTTGTTGAAAGAAAAAGGGTTAACAGTCACAAAAGCTCTAGGTTTGATGAATGGGGGACTGATTAAGATGGCCCCAAGGGTGGGAGCTTGTCCCCAGGTCATCAGACCTTGATAGCACCAAACTGCTCTCAAAGAAAATGGGAGTCTGGAGGTAAGAGGATGGTAAATCTCTGCTTTTATATGTAAAGTCAGTAGTAAGGCATGACTGACTCCTTATTCCCCATGGAGGTTTCTTCTCTGTTATTATTTGGTATGTAAGATCTGGTTTGTTTCTCCAAAGGGGTGCTGGCTTTATGGAGTTACCACCCAGCACCCATCTCTGTGCAGACATGCCATAAACATACATCTCGACTCTGGAGATTGAGCACAGTGGGGACAAGATGCTGAAGTGATGAACAAGCTTGGTGTGGCAGCCCCTGATCCTGCCGCTCTTCCTGAGATGCAGCCACTCCTGATCAAAACCTACGTGTGGTCAAAAGCGTCATTCATGGCCTTTCACCTCTCATTCTCACCCCAGCTGGCCTTGTGGTAGATCCTCAGCATATGGCCAACCTGCTAAAACCAGAAGTGTTTCCTGATTGCCCTTCCCAGCCTGCCCAGCACCTCCCACAGCAGCTTCCCTCCTGCTGGGGGAGCTGGGTGATTTCGCAGGGGTGCTGTCTCACCTCTGTGTTTCAGCTGGCAAAGCTCTGGCACAGGATCAGGCTCAGGACTGCTGGCGAGGGCTGATGGAGAACATATGTGCATGCTGGCACAGCCCACTCAGCTGGGCAGGAGCGCGCAAGCACGGCCAGGGCACAGGCTGCGGGGATGTGACTCACTCATTGCATCCTTGCTGCCTGGGTCAAATGCAGGGCAGAGCTGGGCAGCAGAAACAAACCTCTTGGCGTGGATCCCAGCTCTCCTGCCAGTCCTGCACAAACGGGAAACAGGCCCTTGCCCGTGCTGCCAACACAAGTTGGTACCCATTTCTTCTCACTGAGGATATCCCTGGGAAAAGCCAAGCTCCGCTCTGTTCCTGCACGAACGAGGCAGTGCTGGAGGGTGACGGGGGAAGCTGAGCGGGTTCATAATGAAGCCATGCGGTCACCGGCTGTCCGTGTGTTTCCTGTGAGGAGGTGGCACTGACGTAGCTGTACCTTGCTGTGACTGCTGGACCTCTCTTCAGACAGACAGGCAGGGGTTGCAAACAGGAGGGCAGCCACTCCTTTCCCTCCTGTTTGGCAATTTGTACATCCTATTTTCACAGCCTAGTGGTCCAGCCAGTCTTTCCCTGCAGAAGACTCAGTTCTTGTGGGATCTGGAACACTTTTGCCTTTGCCCACTGTTTTTGGCCTACTGGTGGCATTGGTGTTGATGGGATGGCAGGTAATCCGGCAGACCGCCCGGTGGTTCAGGAGAGGGGAGCTGCCACTGAGCACCAGGAGCAGTAGCTTTCCTGGCACAGGGGCCTGGAATGGGAAAATTCCTCCTTGTTACAGAGCCTGATAGGGCTGATAAATAGTCATAGGACAGAGGGGTAAACAGAGGTTAGTAAGGTGCCCAAGGTCCCAGAAGAAAGTCTATGTTACATCTGGGTTCAGGATGTGATATACCCTCTTCCTCAGCCCACTGCATTAATAACAGGACCCTGCTGTCTCATCCAGCACGAAGGCTGCCTATGAAGAGAGGTTTAGCACCTCTGGCAGGTATCCATGCCAACAGTCAGAGCTCTGCCTCGATGTGTTTGATGCCAGGTGAGGAATAGGAGGAGAAACAACCAGCAGTAACACCAACACACCGCAGCAGCCCCTCAGCTGTGCAGAAGCAGGGCAACCCATCCTTCTGCCCACCCTGCAGCGGCCAGCACAGTCCTGTCAAGTCAACGCCAGCAGCTCTCCTTCCCGCAGAAAACCTTGCTGTCGCGGGAACATCGGCGCACACTGCTCGCTGCCCTGCCAGTGCAGTCGCTAATACAGGCAGGGAGCAAAGATGAGTTCTAAGACTGCAATTCTGTGCTGAAGCGCTGCTGACATCACTAGGCTAGCCCAGCTCCTCGGCAGTGCGTATGATACGAACCAGAAACCTCTGATGCAATCGCAGCCCTTGCGCACAACGCTGTGATGCTAATAGGCCACAATAGCCAAGCAACCACGCCAAAGGTTTGAGAAGCATTTTCAAACCCTCTCTTTAATTAACGAGAGCAGACACAGCGTTGACCTGGGGCTGCTCCTAACAAGGAAGAAGGAGTAGAAAGAGGTGAGGGGAAGGCAGTTTTTTGGGGCTACTTTGTCCTGTTGCCACAGAATAGTATGGGACAGAAAGAGAACAACAAAGAAAAAATGCAAAGGAGCTGGGGGAAAGAAAGGAAGGTTCAGAAATGAGAATGAAGAAGCTAAGTAATTATGACAGGTAATGGCTTTCAAACTGTGGCTTCCAGACTGCTTCCAAGTGCTCTGCAAAGTCAATGGCAAAAAGCAAGTTCACGTTCAATTCAGCAACCTACGCAGAAGTTACAGCCAGCAGTCACCTCTGCTGCCACAGAAAGGAGATGAACCACAAGACTGAAGACTGGCAGCAAGGAGCAAGCCCTTTTTGCTGCCTGACTGCACATGATTTTCCTGGTTTTAAGGCCCCCAGAGAGTCAGTGCTCCTCTAGAAGGCAGTTCTCCTATTCAGGAATTCCTTATTGACCATCATTTGTGAAAATGTAACTGTTTGATCTTGAAAAGGGAGCTCAGTAGCCCCACCTTGTAGGCAAAAGGAGCACTAATTTGAACCAATAAACCAATGTCTAAACTATCACTTGGTTTATAGAGTTTTTCTTGCTTTTAGGTTGCATTTTCTTGCAACAGAATGACGTGTGGCCTCTGTCACGGAGGTGTGTTTGGTGGCCCAAGGGGTGCTGGGGTGACATATCCCTGCATAGCAGGCCATCCCACCCCCTGGCAGGAGCCTGTGGATGCAGCAGAGCCCAGGCAGGTGGTGGACTTGGCCTCGATGTTGCCAGTGCTTTGACTGCAGGTCCCTGCATTGTCCAAAGAAAAGGGTTAACAGTCACAAGAGCTCTGGGTTTCCCAACCAGGTGGGCCTGTTCAGGTGATGAACGGGAGGAAGGATGGGGATGGCCCCGTGGGCGGGAGCTTGTCCCCAGGTCATCATACCTTGACAGCACCAAACTGCTCTGCAGCAAAGACAATGGGAGTCTCAAGATAAGAGGATGGTGAATTTCCGCTTCCATATGTAAAGTGATGAGTAACAAATGACTGACTCATCATTCAGTGGTTTCTTCTGTGTTTGTATTCGGTGTGTAAGACCCGTCTTCCTTCTCTAAAGGTGTGCCAGTTTTGTTGAATTGCCCAGCACCCATCTCAGCGCAGACGTGCCATAAAAGTGTATCTCCGTTCCGTGTGTGGGTCGGCTCATTGCACAGCGTGTGAAGGACCCCGATTTGGGACAACACCTGCACCAAAAGCGAGAGGTAGGAGTAAGGAGTCGTGTGTTTGACCATTATGGATGGAGACAGACTACCCCTTTATTCCCTGGAGAAATTACTTCTTCCATTGAGGGTTTTCCCTTCAGGAGTCTAACACTGTACCTTTAATTTTTAATATTCCGATACTTTAAAGACCTCTGCTGAGCTGCAATGACATCTCACTGAGAATAACAAGAGCAGAAAGGAGGGCAATCTTTGCTGTGTGAGGTTAACACCGCTACTAAATTCCCCTGCTGCATCGCAGGCAAACCCAGAAAGAGCATTATTTTTGGCACGAATACACATCCAGATTGCCTCCATTATACTCTTTCGTAAGCATTGTTGCCATCGTAGCTAGCAGCATGTGTTAGCCCATTCAAGTTTTGCAAATGTTGGCATAAGGAACATGAGGAAAGGAAACCTCTGGGGCATGAAGCAGCCGGCTTGGAAGGCTGATCTCGCCGCAGCAGCCAGGCCTGTCTCCTTCTGGAGTGATGCAACAAGGCAGGCAAAAAAAGCCCAACTGGGAAGATGACCAGAGTTTGCTCTGGCATGCACCTCGCGCATCGTGGGAGAACAACGCCCAGAGAAAATGCTGCGAGCACATGGTGAGCCCCCCGATGATTAACTGAAAAAAAATCCTGACTTGAGTAACGTTGCTGTTGAGATGTCGTTGCGGGCAAATCCAGAAAACTGCAGCTTTCACAGCAAATAAACTGCAATTTTTATTGCCCTATATCCAGATTTTGGAGTGTTGTCTGAAACCGTGGTTGCTCACCCGCTGTGCACTGAGCAGACCCACGCACCAAGCGGATTTGTGCGTTTATGGCGTGTCCGGGTGGAGATGGGTGCTGGGCGGTAACGCCACAAGGCCAGCACCCCCTTGGAGAAACAAGTCGGGTCTTACACACCAAATACTAACACGGAAGAAAGCTCCACGGAGCATGAGGAGCCTGTCATTTTTACTCCTCACCACCCTCTTATCTCCCGTTATCTTTGCTGCAGAGCGGTTTGGTGCTGTCGGGACTGATGACCTCGGGACAAGCTCTCACTCCCAGGGCCATCCCCATCCTTCCCCCATTCATCACCTACACAACCCCACCTGGTTGGGAAACCGAGCGCTCTTGTCACTGCTAACCCTTTTTTTCCAAAGCAGGAGGGGTGCACATACACGGAGCGTATGTGTACTGCCCACACAGAGCTGGTGGTGCTGTACCTATGGCCTCCTGCAGCAGGCAGGGAAGCTGCGGTGTCCCTGCCCGCAGAGCACAGCTGAGCAGCCGCCGCCGGGACGCGGCTACCTTGAGTATCTTCCTCAGAATTATTAATTACCGTATGTCAGTTGAGAACGTGTCCCCGGCTACCAGCGAGACAACCCCGGCTTTGTGTGCAGGCGCCCCTCCCCTTGCTTCCCCAGGTGAACGCTCCCACCCCCCGGCAGCGCAGATGCCCGGCTCCGGCTGCCGGCCGGTCCCCGCCACGCGGGGGGCTGACCGCCTGGTGTCCCCTCCCCGCTCCGGCCACCCGTTTCCTTTCGCTCCATCCCGGCGGCGGGGGCGCGCACACTTCCTGCGGTGCGGGTGACCCGCGCCGGTTTCCGGTAGCCAGCGGGAGCGGGAGCCCGCCGCTGCCTCCTCCGGCGCGGAGTACCACCGCGCAGGGCAGCGCGCAGGCACGCGCGGCGGGGAGGAGGAGGAGGAAGAAGAAGGCGGAGGGACCGGAGCAGCCCCCTCCCCGCCCGCCCCCCCCCAGCCCCCGAGCGGTATCACAGCAGTTCCCCCCCCCCCGCCATACGGGCGATCCCGCACAGGCACCTGCAGGTACGTGACCCGCCCGGGTGTGCGCGCGCGCGTGCGGGAGTGTGCGCGTGCCGCCAGCGCTGCCCGCCGCGGGGGCGGGCGGTACTCCCCGTACCTCTCTTTGTGCGCAGCGGGGAGCTTCCCCGGGCAGATGCATCCCCCCGACCCCCAGCCCGCCCGCGGGGAGTGTCAGTGTCAGGGGTGGATGTGTCGTGCGTGCGCCCCCCCCGCCGCTGCACGAGAGGTGCCGGTGGAGGGCGAGGGGAGGGGGGAAGGGGCAGGAGTGTCTGTGGGGGGCGTCAGGGGTTTGGCACAACGTAAGGAGCGGGGTGACCCACCCCCCCCGACCCCCCGTTGCATCCTCCTGCAAAAAAGAAAAGCGACCCTTCCTGCCCGCCCCCCCCCACCTCGCTGGCCTGAAGCGGAGGGGGGGGGGGCTGTGCATTTTGGGCACCCCGGGGTCCGGCGGCCGCACGGAGCGGAGGGGGGAGGGGCGGTGCCTGTCGTTGTGGTTTGGACCCCCGGGGAGGGGGTTCAGCCCTGGGGAGGAGCGCCGGGGGTCCCGCTGGCCCCCAGCCCGAGCGCGCGCCGGGGAAGGCAGCCAGCCCCTCGCAAACTTGGCTCGTCACCGAGACGAGGCAGCAGCGATAAGGGAATCCGGAAAACTGTGAAACAAGCTTGGAAAAGATGGTTAAGTGCAGTAGGAAAAGAGTGGAGACGGTGGGGAGGGATACACCGAGCCCTCCGCAGCTGGGTTGCGGCTGTCACGAACAGCCGCTTCCCAGCCGCAGGGATAACCGTGACACCCACGTCAAAACTCACCTTCCATCGGCGGCGTCTGCGGTTCTAAACATCCCCCGAACACGGCTGGTTACTCAGGAGTAGTAGATGCAGAGTGAGGCTGTTTCCGTTCCAGTGAATGAAGGTCTGTCGTAGAAACAAAACAATGCACCGGGTGAAAATGGGAGCCCTCGTACGCGCCGCTGGCTTTCCACACGGGAATCGTTCATCTGTGAAGTTCGCCTTCTCCGCCGTTCCCCCCCATCCTTGCCAGAAACAGCCTCCGCGGGTAGTGCTGCGATAGGTGCTGAAGCTCCACCGTGGACTGCCAGCGGGCAGTAATGGTTTTCCTTGTTTATCTCTTGAAGATAAATGGGAACAAGCCCTTAGTGTGCTCCTTAAAGCCATCAGAATTTGTATAAATCAAATTATTACACCCCCTGCATGACAACTGTGCAAGTCAGGGACTAGGCTTGTTTTTAACTTTTTTTCCCCCCTCTTCACAGAGAGTAACCCCAAAAGGTCTTGTCAGGTCAGGAGTGACCAGTTCCTGGTCCTCCCCGCGGCTGCTTCTGTTCACCTCTGTATAATCCAGAGCTGGGACCGTCAGGGTTGTACTCGTGTGCTACTGCAATTAGCTTAATAACCCCAGCCAGCACCACGCTGGAGCCGCACGCCTGCCCCACAGCACATGTGCATCGCTTCAGACTCCTTCCAGCTGACTGGCATTGCTAGGAGCCCGGGAAAGATCGCCTTGGGGGGTCAGGACTGCCAGTTGTCTCAGGCTGATTTTTCAGTTTTTCATTTCAGGCTTGGCTGAGCCCGTTTTTGCCCACTCGTCAAGCCACACAGAAGTTGAAGTCAGAAGTCGCGCGGCTCGTGCGCTCGCCCGCTGCCCTGTGCCGAGCCTGGCACGCGCCCTGGCTAAGTGATACCCACACCCCCTCTTCCCCCACTCCCTGTGGCTTTCGGCAAAGAGATGTTTCTCAACCTTGTGCTCAAGTTCATCAGGTCTTTGACATCCTGTATAGGTAAACTAACAAACCCACCCGATACTTGGGTGCAAGGTTTTTAAACTGAGTTAGTAAAGAGATAAGAATTGGCAAAAATACATTGTGTGAACCAAGTATTATCAGCAGGTGTTCAGGGGTTAATAGATGGTCTTACATGCAGTGTAGAGCTTGTTGTGAGAGAGATACCCAGTGGAGTTACTCTTTCTGGTGTTGCAGTAACTCATCTCCAGAGTGTATCACACATCTTCTTTGTATTCCAGTAAATAGCTCTGTTTCTAGGACGTAACCTAAAACTCGTGGAAAAACTGTAACAATTCAAGTACTTCTCCAGCCATTGTTGCGAGCTGGTGTTTTGTTTTTTAAGCAAATACACAGCGATGTTGCTCCTGTACTGTGCATCTAGGGCAGTCTCTGTGCTGCACCAGGATGTTTCCTACAACTGAACTTGCCGGGTTTGAAAAGCACAGTATAATTCTGTTCCGTTCACATTTGGTGATAACGGGTTTATAGTTGCCGCGCTCCCAGAGCGGTGGCAGTTCGCTTCGTTAGCAGTTCACATCTGGCAGTGCCCGGGTGCGCCCTCATTCAGTGGCCCCCAAACCTCGCCGTGCGCCGGGTTGGCTGGGCTGTCGGTGTCCACGCGCTCCAGCTCAGCGGGGAGTTTCAGCACTGTTATATTTCAGTATTTGCAGTCTCCCGACCTTATGCCTCTCTGCCTGCCTTCCCTGACAGTTGTAAAATGCAGAGAGAAGGGATCTGAAAGTCTTCGGTGGGAGCAGACCTGTGGTCCCAACCTTGGCACTCATTTCCAGGGTGCCACTGTTTTCCATGTCTGCGCTCTGGGAGCGATAACCCATCCGTGCACAGCTCACAGAGGTGGTGTGAAAATTAACTACTGTTTGTAAGGCACTTCACAGAAACCTATATGGCAACTAACCCTCTGGAGGATTGTTACACATCTGGTAATTCAAGTGTAACTAGCTGAACATAAGGCTCTGCCCCTATTGCCGTGCACCTTTCTGCGGAGTGAAACAGGGTGAGGTGAAGGTTAGTGACTTAAAGTGCTGAAAATTTTTACCGACGTAAAGTAGTGCAAATTTTTATCAGCTTTTCTGGTCCTTTTCCATGAAAAATACTCGGAAAGAAGTGTTAGAATCAAACGTTTTGGGATGGATCTTCGTAATAGCTCAAACAAACTTGAAAGACTTCCACCTTAGTACTGTTAATAATGAAGACGACCTGTGGAGCACCACTGCTTCATCTTCAGTTACTTGACCTTAGCTCTGATTTGTTGATTCATGGACTTTATTTACTGGCAAGGTTGGTGAATTCTCTTGCAAGACAGAAATTACAGCATGCCAGCCCTTTCTCGTTTCCATGGTAACGAGAACACCGCACAGATTCCCTAATGAGACCCTTGGCTGGCCACTGATTGTCTGCGTTTTTCTGGTTTGGTAATTCTGGGTCCTGAAGTAAATAAAAGGGCTTGTTCATATGGCTGGCTGAACTCCAGCAGTCAAAATGGAAACAAATAAAAGAATAGGTGCCTTCAGCGGGGCGAGAATGTATTGTAATTTAGCCTCAGCCATACATAAACAGATGGGATATAAGCAGGTAACTTTCAGTGTCGTGTTTTCTTCTGAGAAGGGTATGGTGAAAAGGACTCACCCAAGATCTGGGTTTGGTTTGAGCGCTGTGTACCTCTCCTGTCGCTGACTGGTATGGGCTCAGTGAACTTTGCATTGTCTGTGGGCTGTTCTCAATTACAGGTGTTTTCCGTGTTTTCTGGTCTGCACGTTTTTATTGCCGTCCTTGTATTGCAGGAGAGTTCTGTTGTATTGCTTCGTTCCCTTACCTATTATTCAGCATCAGGCAGCATCTGCAAACTTTTGTTCACTGAACTGATGTTAGCTCAGAGACATCACGTGAGTCCTGTTGGACTCAGGCATCTTAGGGTTTTAGTCCTGTGAGAAGTTACAGGAACAAAAGTTTTCCTGTAAGTGCGAAATCGCAGGATTAGATTCATGGTGTTCACAGAGTGAGCACTGTGACCTTCTGCAAGTTTTATTTCCACTGCAAGGGTTCAAAGTAGTTATTTTCTGAAAACAGTCACTGCACCAAAAATATTTTACTTATGGTGGTTTATACTTAAGATAACGGGAGGAGGTAAGGGAGAGGAGAGATGCCTCTCCCTTTTTCTCTCCAGCTTTGTTTATTTCATTAATTTCCCCACCCTTTTTTTGTATGGTCTGCCCTATTATTGTCCTCTGTGATCTTCCGTAAAATGAGTGTCTTTGGTCAGTGTGGACAATCAGGCCAAAAAAACCCCTCCAAAATGTTTTTTTTAAAACATAAACCTATGGGAGTGGGCAAATGTCCAAACGCACGTGTTGCGTAGCTTTGGCAGCTGGGCCAGAGGAGGAGTAGTTCCCTTTTCTTGAATCACCAGCGCTGTGGTTTGAAAGCTTTACTGTTTAGTCCCTTCCACTATCGGCAGCTGCATCATAACAAAAGAAAAAGACAAGAAAGGTGTGTATGATATAATTATCTTCTATAGCAGTTTTATTCAAAATACATGTAAAGCTGTCAGCAAGCGAATCCAGCAATTTCAGATTTCAGTGGCTGTCCTCTGATGGTCTGGTAGGTTACGCTGACATTCTGTCTTTGCCCTGCCAGAAGCAGCCTCTAAATGAACTGTGGTCGTTAAATTAATCCATCCTGCCTTAAAGATTGCTGATTGGTGTGACAAACAGAGTAAAACTAACTGGAACAAGTGGCGGCTTATAAATAAAGGGAATGCTCTGGTGGAAGGATGTGAAACAGCTGACGGCCAGAGACCACACCGTATTTGGTCTCCCGATCCCGAATCGTCATCTTTAGTTTTAGAGGTAGCAGTGTATTAAAGCAGTGTTTTGTCACACACAGTGGAGGTGTGCTGGCCTGCAAACAAGGGAGCTGCAGTTGTCAAAAGCTGTTGTTGGGGTCTGCTGTTTCGGCTGCCAGTGTCAAATGCCACCTCCTGCCCCTGCACACACACCCCCAACGAAAAAGTGGTGTTTCTCATCTGCCTTTGCTGAGCCCAGACATTTATTTTGTGGGTGTAAATTTCCACGAGGTCAGGGGCTGTGGTTTACAAGCTGTCTTGGGAAATCACTTAACAGTTTGCCCAGTAGCGACCCAAAATAACAGCTGTTGTATTTTGTAAATTTGTAAAGGTGTATCACATATAAAGGTGAATAATACACAAATAAAACATTATGCTTATTTATAAATATATGCAATATATACATATCTCATTTTTGCATTATGTATAACTTCTTTTGATATTGTATTATGTATTCTCTGTTATTTAATACCTTATATTAACATGTCATATATAAATATTGCTTTATTATTGCTATACATAATAATTATTGTTATTATTATATCCTGTAGTCAATGAGAGCAAAAGGTAAGACTTGAAGAGAAGGTGTCTGACTTAGGAGTGTGGGAGCTGTGGTTCTGCTGGGATCTGTCCGGTTCCTGGTTCTGTCCAGAAGGAATAATGCACCTCCCTCCGTAGTGCACCTGCGTGGAGAACGAGGCCAGAAGGAACCACAAAGATGTGGGAGCAGAGAATCGGATTTCAAATTCTTCTCAACAGGCTGGAGGTCTGCGTTCGAGATAACCTTCTAGTGGAGGGTGTCCCTGCCCATGGCAGGGGGGTTGGAACTAGATGGTCTTTAATGTCCCTTCCAACCCAAACCGTTCCATGATTCTATGATAACAGGGTGTGAGGTGTAAAACACAGGGTTCTGCTCTGTGGTAGGATTAGGGAAATGCTGAAATTACAAGCTGGGTAGCAATGTTTGGCCAAATTTTTTTTTTTCTTTTTTTAGCAAAATTAACACCCTGCAAAGGGGAAGGGAGTAACTTTGTTCCATGGCCAAGGTGGATGGGACAAGAAACAATAATTTTCAGTAGGAGAGAAGGTCAGGCCAGGCATCAAAACGTGCTCTCTAAGAAAAAAAAGGCTTATGAAGCTCAGGGATAACCTGTGAGGATGCTGCTGCGGGAAGGCCTCACAGTGAGGTTAAATGAGTGTCTCTCAGCAGGAAGAGAAGAACTGTCTGCTTAGGAGGAGCCCTAATTTTCAGAGATTTTTCTTTCATTATTAATCCCCTTGTGTCGTGTTTTAACCCCAGCTGGCACCTAAGCTCCACACAGTCACCCGCTCACACCATCCTGGTGGGAGGGGGCAGAGAATTGGCTGAGTAAGTGAGAAAACTTAGGGGTTGAGATAAAGACAGTTTAATAGGTAAAGCAAAAGCCGTACATGCAAGCGAAGCAATGCAAGGAATTCATTCACCACTTCCCACGGGCAGGCAGGTGTTCAGCCACCACCAGGAAAGCAGGGCTCCATCATGTATAACGGTGACTTGGGAAGACAAATGCCATCACTATGAACATCCGCCCCTTCCTTACTTTTTCCCCCAGTTTTGTATGCTGGGATAAGAAGTGATGTGGTGTGGAATATGCCTTTGGTCAGCTGGGGTCAGCTGTCCTGGCTGTGTCCCCTCCCAGCTCCTCGTGCACCCCCAGCTGACTCGCTGGTGGGGTGGTGAGAGAACCAGAAAAGGCCCTGACTCTGTGACCGCATTGCTCAGCCATACCCAAAACGTCCTTGTGTTATCAATCAATCAACACTGTTTCCAGCACAAATCCAGAGCACAGCCCCATACCTGCATGTGTGAGGAAAATTAACTCTGCCCCAGCCAAAACAGCACACCTCAACTAGGAAGTTTTTCTCCAGAACAAGAGTATAATTAATGGGCATTTCCCAACAAGGCTGAAGAAAGACAACCAGAAACGCAATGTTTTTCATGGGAAATAGCAGGGGGACAAAGGCTGCCTGTGTAAAGTTGTGACTGCAAAGCGCAACCCCGTAACATAGAGCAGTGTGACCCAGTGTGATGGGTGAACGGACGCACGGGGGGATGTCAGCGGCACAAAGAAGAAAATGCTGTGGTGAAATGAACACACTTTTCAACTGGCATGCCTTTAGCTTTGTCCTTGTCACGGTACCGATATCGCCCTAGACCTAGTCTCCAGTGCAGGAAAGCACGTGAACAGTTAGAAACCTCCCCCCTCTTTTGGACAACATGCTAGTACGGTATAGCTGGGCTGCAGTCAGGTGTTTCCATGTGATTGTGCACAGCGAGTTTCCAGAATGAAAGCCAAAATTAGGGAAAGATGAGCTTTTGGCATGTGATTGGTGTTGCAGTGTTTTTTAACTTTTTTGGTTGTCTCCGCTCCTTAAACCTGAAGCTGCAGGCTGTAATTTCTACACTTCTGGTGCCTGCAGTCTAAGTACAGAGGGGAGAGGATATATTTATGGTCTCTGCTAAATGTTCTCCTAAAGCTGTAGAGAAAACCCTCGGTGCCCTGTGATAGTTTGCAAAATTCCGCTGCAACACACCATAAGGAGCCAGCATATTTTAGCTGGTAACACTCCAAATGTCATAGCTTAGAATTTGCAAAATATTGCAGGATGGAAAAAAATTAATGAACTATTCTCAAAATGTAGGAGCTGACTTTTTTTTTTTTAATCTGTGAGGTTTTGATCCTTGCTGTTGAGCCTGTTTGGCACAGAAGATGCTGATGTACTCACTCAATGGAATATGTTTTGTCCCCCATCATGTCGATTGTCGCCCTACAGCAGTCCATGGTCATAGCAGGTCGTGCCACTCTACACTCTGAGGTTAAGTATCTGCTCACATTTTATTGTAACTGAATGCTTTTTAGAGAGTCTTTTTTGCTGTGTTTAACTAGGAAGGTGTGTATCTCCTGTCTGAAATTTAGATTTCATACTGTTTTCTTAGTTCTATTAGGGGGAAAAATAATATCTGACTTATTTGTTTTCTTTTTTAGTTAAAGCGTATCTTAACTTTCTTAACTGTAACTATAAAATCAAGGGTGCTTTTTTACAACCCAAGCTTGTAATCATAGGCTCAATGTTAAATTTTTTAGACCCAAGAGGCAAACATTTATTGTGCAACCAGTAAACTACAATTGAAGCTCTTCTGTAAAGTGCTTGGCATACCGTGTGCCAGATGTGTGAATGCTAGCAATTTTAGCAGACTTGAATGGTTTAAAATTAAGTCATCAACATTCATCGGGTTTAAAATTTCCATCTCTAATTTCCAAAAATACAGTTGTGGAACTAAATCAGTTAAAAAGAAGTGTTGTCTTTATAACAAATGAATGAACATTTAAATACCTACCAGCAGGTTGATAGTTTCCAAATCTTCTAGATTTCAAGTTACAGTTCAGTGAACATTCTCCTTACGAGTGTAAAACTTGTGCCCCGAAGTCAAGACATGCGAAAAAAACCTCATGCAAATAACTTGTGTCCAAAGCCTCTTTCTGTTAACTCCTGTTTTCTGCACACAGCTTCACTTCGTAGCAATGTATAGCTAAGCACCCTATAAATGGCACATTTTCACTAACTGAATATTATAAGTTAAACACGCAATGTAGGACTCCACCCGCCTTGTCTGACCTGGTGCCTGGCATCAGCCTGAAAATCAGGCACAGTGCTGAGCGTTTGCTGAACAGGCAGTGTGATTTGATTGAAATACAGGTGACTGATGAAGATTTTTTTGGCTGGGGACAGCTGGGTCAGATATTTTGATTTTAGAAATCTGTCTTGATTTGAGAGAGAGAAGATGTTTATTGTGGGTCTGAGTGAAGAAAGCCAGAAAATTATATACAAAATATATATAAATCCACAGTATGTAGATTTTTTCCTCTTTGTCTTACCATAAATAGTACGTCTCAATCCTACAACATACTAGACATTACAGTGCAATCCAGCAACACACAGGTGAATGATTCTCTCAGACAGAAGCACTAATCAATTAATGCTTGCAAATTTTAGGAGATGATTAAGTTACGCACATTTTTTTCCCTGTATTTTTTTTCCCTAAATTGTCTGTGAATATGTTACCCCTTCAGCTAGCTTTTTTTCCTGGTTAGATAATCTGCTCTGAATAATGAGACTGATTTTAGTATGGAAATGTACAGCAGTCCTTCCTAATAATGCATTCACACGTACGGAAAAAAAGGCTGTCTGGCAGAGAAAAAAAACTTTTAAAATTGTAAATTTGTATTTACGATTTCTTTCGGACGGCAAGAGAATACATTATACTGAGCATCACAAATAGGTTGTGTTTTGGAACGGCTCCACAAGATAGCGGAGCATTACTGGGATACAGCATCAGGCAATTTATATGGAGGGTGGTTATTCACCCGGTGTTTTATTTCCAAGAAACATTCCACACTTTAATTGAACTCACTTCAACATGCTGCATCTGCTTTAATGCGCTGTGTTTGCTGTACGCGTGTCAACAGTCTCATCAAGGTGATCAAAATGTGTTTTGGTCTAGCCAGGAGTCAAGGAGAAATAGCAGCTCGGAGCTGTGTAGCAAAGACATGCACTATTAGCCGTGGGAATCTAATTTGTGTGTGTGTGTTAACATTCCATACTTTCCTGTTGGATAGTTAACTCTAAAGCTAAGTGACCTCTTTCCAGTCAGGCATCTCTAAAACTGTCTTCACCTCTACTGACCTCCTAGATACTGATTAAACCATTTGGCTGTTTGCTTAGCTCGGTTTGCAGAATGTTTAACTGGTGCAGAAGTATTTACAAGGGATAATACGGTGAGGATTAAGGTAGAGGGAGTAAAAACCTGGAACCACTTCAGGAGGTTTTATGGAACAAAGAGGTATGAATCCAGCACATGTGTGTGGATTTTAAAATCTCAGGACTTGCCCTTTGGGCTCAATGACTTATTTTTCTTCTGGAGGAGAAGTGACTCTTGCTTGTCCAGTGGAAGGCAATGATTTCCCTCATTGCAGCAGTTCCCCTCGTGACCGTACCCTGGTGTCGGTGCCCTGCCCATGGCTGTGAGATTCACACTGGGCATGAGGAATATGCTTTCTAACAAGATCAGAGCACAGCAAATTGCTCCGTGTTTTGCTTTGTGAGAACTGATGCACTACCACTGCCCTAGCACAATTAAAAGCAGAAGGTCTGAGTAGGATGGATGAGGAACATCTAGACATCAGCTGTTCAGTGCCTTTCCTTGCCTGCCTCCACCTCTGAATTTCAATACTTGCCTACACTGTGCGGTGCTGGAAGATGGGTTTTCTTGTTCCCACTGGCATGGCTGGGGTAAAATTTTAATAGTATGTTATATCCATCCTGTTAATCAAATTCCCTTTTTTCCACTACTAATGGCCACCGGGCAGTGACGTGTTCCAAAAGAGTTGCCAATCTTTTTTATCTCTCATGGGGTTTTTTTGGCAGACTGTAGCTCTTCAGAAGAAATTGGGATGACCAGAGCATATTCCCTTTCCTACCCAGGTCATTCATCAAGAGGGACTTCATGTGCCTCTCAGTGAGGAGGTGGAGAGGCATCTGCACGTGGCTCTTGAGTCTCCTGTGTGGAGGAGGGCAGTGGAGTCTTTGCTCAAATGCAGTTTTGCCCTGGCCGCCAGAGCTCTCACTGTCAGGGTTTTGGGACTGGATTGACAAGTCAGTAGTGAGGGCCTGAAGGACACACCTGATTACCTTGACTATACAAATCTTCCTGTAAAGTTAATGTAGCCTTTGGGTAGGGCAATAGGAGAGGATATTCTGGCTGTGCAGAGGATCAGGGCTTTTGTGTGGGTTAACCTACCATTCCTCTGGGTTTTGTACACATTGTCCATCTTGCACAGGGCACAGTTTGGAGGTGCAGTGGGTTTCCTGCAGGAAAAGCCTTCTTGTGTGGGCTTTTTCTCCAGGGCTGATGTCCCAGGAAGCCTACAGAGGCTGGAAGCAAAGACAGGCAGCCTGGGGGAAATACAGAGAAATTGTCCAAGCAGCCAGGAATCAGGTTAGGAAAGCTAAAACCCTGAAAGAATTAAATCTATCCAGGGACATCAAAGACAACAAGAAAAGCTTCTATAGGTATATACGTGATAAAAGGAAGACTAAGGAAAATGTGGGCCCTCTCCAGAAGGAAATGGGAGACTGGGTTGCCTGGGATGTGGAAAAGGCTGAGCGATTCAGTTTTTGCCTCTTCACCGACAAGTGCTCAAGCCACACTGCCCAAGTGTCAGAAGGCAAAGGCAGGGACTGGGAGAATGAAGAACCACACACTGTAGGAGAAGATCAGGTTAGAGACCATCGAAGGAACCTGAAAGTGCACAAGTTCATGGGACCTGATGAGCTGTATCAGTGAGTCCTGAAGGAACTGACAGATGAAGTTATCAAGACACTATCGATCGTATTTGAGAAGTTGTGGCAGTTCAGTGAACTTCCCACTGTCTGGAAAAGGGGAAACATAACCCCCATCTATAAAGAAGGGAAAAATGGGAGACACAGGGAACTACAGGCCAGTCAGTCTCCTCTGTGCCTGGCAAGGTCATGGAGCAGAACCTCCTGGAAACTAATCTGAGGCACATGGAAAACAAGGAGATGATTTGTGACAGCCACCATGACTTCACCAAGGGCAGATCATGCCTGATGAATATGGTGGCCTTCAACGATAGGATTACAGTGTTGGTGGGTAAGGGAAGAACAACCACTGTCATCTACCTGGAGTTGTGCAAAGCCTTTGATACCGTCCCACAATACATTCTTGTCTCTAAATTGGAGAGACATGGATTTGATGGATGGACGGCTCAGTGAATAAAAAACTGGCTTGATGGCTCCACTAAGAGAGTGGTGTTCAGCGGCTCAGTGTCTGAGTGGAACGAGCGGCGTTCCTCAGGGCTCGGTGTTGGGACTGGCGCTGTTTAACATCTTTGTCAGTGACATGGACAGTCACTGACAACAGCAAGCTGTGTGGTGTGGTCGACACGCTGGACGGAAGGGATGCCATCCAGAGGGACCTGGACAGGCTGGAGAGGTGGGCCTGTGCCAACCCCATGGAGTTCAACAAGGCCAAGGGCAAGGTCCTGCACCTGGGTCGGGGCAATCCCAAACACAAGGACAGGCTGGGTGGAGAATGGATTGAGAGCCCTGAGGAGAAGGACTTGGGGGTACTGGGGGATGAGAAGCTGGACATGAGCCAGCAGTGTGCGCTGGCAGCCCAGAAAGCCAACCGTATCCTGGGCTGTATCCAGAGCAGCGTGGCCAGCAGGTTGAGGGAGGGGATTCCCCCCCTCTACTCTACTCTGGTGACACCCCACCTGGAGTTCTGCATCCAGCTGTGGAGTCCTCAACATAAGAAGGATATCGACCGGTTGGAGCAAGTCTAGAGGAGGCCACGAAGATGATCAGGTAGCTGGAGCCCCTCTGCTATAGGGACAGGCTGAGAGAGTTGGGATTGATCAACCTGGAGAAGAGAAGGCTCTGGGGAGACCTTATAGCACCTTCCAGTATTTGAAGGGGCCTACAAGGAAGATGGGGGGGACTTTTCACAAGGACCTGTAGTGACAGGACAAGGGGTAATGGGTTTAAATTGAAAGTGGGGGGATTTAGATTAAATATCAGGAAGAAGTTCTTCCCAGAGAGGGTGGTGGGGCACTGGCACAGGTTGCCCAGAGAAGCTGTGGATGCCCCATCCCTGGAAGTGTCCAAGGCCAGGCTGGATGAGGCTTGGAGCAACCTGGTCTAGTGGAGGGTGTCCCTGCCCATGGCAGGGGGGTTGGAACTAGATGATCTTTAAGATCCCTTCCAACCCAAACCATTCCATGATTCTATGAACTGTGCTTCTGCGGCCAGGGTAAGCAGAGGTCTGCAGCTCTGTGTCATGTAAAAGCCTCTTCCCAGCCAACTGGCATCTTGGGAGAGTTGGACCCAGGTCCCCCCAGGCTAACAACAGAGCCCTCTGTCAGCAAGGTCCTTCTCACCCGCTAGGAAGGTCCACTGGTCCACTGGAAGGTCCCATTGCATACTGCTTTTATTTGAATTAATACCTCGCAGGCATGAGGTATTTTGTTGAAACTTTATTGAAGGTCATATAAATTAAGTTGTATAGGTCATTTTCATCTGCTTGATCCACCTTTCCTCTCCATTTAATGACTACATTGAAAAACTTTCACAGCCATCAGTGATCTAGCAGTTTTCCCTCATGACTGTGGTACAAGTGTGATCCTATCTAGTTGCATTTTAGTGCTGCACTACTTTTAATTATGCTCTGCCTGTGCAAGATACTTTCTCAAATATAATAGAAATGTATGACTTGTGCTGTATTTATAATTATATTTAAGGAATTCAGAAGGATGTCAGCATAAAATTTCTGCTGATATGACATACTGTTTGAGAAACAATGTCTTGTTTTTGTTGTGTGAGGTTTTCTTTTGCTGGTTTCAGGGGACTGAGAAATGAAAACGGCATTGCCATTTTTCACATGGTTTGACCCATTAGATTGTTTTGTAGAAAGTATTTGAGTAGGCGGCAAATTGAATTGCTTTTACATTTTCAAGACACTTAAGATAGAAAATAGAAAAGACAGCCCTAGATAAACATGCTGCATATATAATAATATTACCGCCAAGGAAATTTAATTCAGTCTTCAGTGATGGGTTTGGGCAGATGTGTTGCATTCAGCTAGAGATAAGGTAATGCATGCACTGCAGGCTCAAGTAAGCAGGAACAGAATGAAACTGATATTTTGCATTAGTTGTTTATTATTTATTATATCTGATATAGGTGTACAGTGGACACCTGATACTACCGCCATATGTGTGCTATCAGGTACTTCAGCTGCGTGTGGAAAGGGTAGGGTGGTGCTCTCTGGATTTTCTGTACAGGAGTTATCTCAGAAAAGCTTTTATTTTGTAAACAACTACCTTGCTAATGCTTTTCTGGGTAATTTGCTTTCTTTGCTAAGGATGTAGTTCTGTCATTAAAAAACAAGGTTTGCGTTGGAGCTGGCCACTAGTGTACGGTGGTCCCAGTGTTTTATGTCGAGACAGTGAAAAGCTGCAGTTATGGTCAACTTTTCTAAGAAACCGATTTTGCAGTGCTCTGAGGGTAGGAGACTGCAGGAAGACACTTTTAAGATAGTTCATTTTCAGAATATACTGTGAAGGGGAAGAAAGTCTCAAGTTTTGAAACAACAGTCTGCCCAAGTGCTCTGAAGAGATCGATGTCTCTAATAGCCTTAGATGGAGAATGAGAGAAGGAAGAAAAAAACACAAAAAATGCAGGGAAGTTTTCAGCCATTTGGGTAGGAAAGCAATTGATGGAAGAAACTGCCTGGTGCACCAGATAACCTGGTGGTTGTGCTCCTTGGTGCTGTTGAGGTGGGAGATGCAAATGAGTTTGCCTCAAGAGCCACATAGCTCAGGACTGGTGCTTCCAGAAAGAGCTTACTGTATTTTGTCATAAGTATCTCAAGGGAAAACCAAGTATTGAATCAGATTCTCTAGGCAGGAGACTATGGTGCGGTCAGCACTGGTCTGCCTTGGTTCTGTCTGCTCTCCATCCAGCCTCCCCTGAAGACCTCAAGGAGTGCCATGTGGGCTGTCTGCAGTGCGCTGCTCTTTGCACTACAGAAACGTGTCTCCTGTTTAAAAGAAGGAAAGACTGAGTCGGAGAGACCTGGGCTAAAGTGTGTTTTATTGCTAAGAGGCATTAGGTGCAGCCAGAGGTCACTGAGCCCAAAGATGAGGAACACCTCTGGGGCGATGAGCCAGGGTTGCCGTCGTCTCTCCAAGAGTGCTGACAGCTACAGTGATTTTCCTTCCTGCCTGTAAAGGGATGGACCCCAGAGGATGAAAGGACATTGCAGCGTTGGGCTCGAGCTGTGCAATCCTGTTGCATATGTCTGCCCCAGAGTTTGGAAAGGGTTGTGTCTGGACAGACCACCTACTCCAAGGCTGGATAAGGGGGCAAGACATCTCTTTCTTAGGCTTTTCTCCTAATCTTACAGCGGTTTTCAGCTAGCCCAATAGTGTCAGGTTTGTGATGAGAACAGCCTGTCACCACTGCCAACTCACCGCTCCAGAATCAGGTTTGTTATCAGGGCACAGAACCACAGTGATCCCAGTCCCTGGGGAAAGGCGACTGCAGCTCTGGTGGTCTAATAGGTCAGAGGGGCACGAAATGGGGACGGTAACCTCTGCCCTCCCACTTGCACCACTGACAGCAGCTAGGTCCTCATCCAAAATGACTTCTTTTGAGGGGGAGGCATCTGCGAGAGGCTCACTCAGCTCCAGAGGCGAGCAGAAATAAAAAGCAACGTGTTTCGGTAAATGCACGGGCCAGTGGACGTTGTCACGTGCTGCAGCCCTGATGAAACCTGCACCTGTCCATGTGGAGGGGAAAAGCGCTCAAGGAAGAAGGCGCAGGAACGGTTTGTGATCTTAATGCGCACCTGAGCCAGCACGGTTGGCTTCCAGGTGATGCCCAAGGTCAGAAGCAGGCTGAGCCCCGCTGGGTTCGTGCTCTCGAGCCGCGTGGTGGAGGATACGTGTGCAATAACAAGGGTAAGGGAAGGGTGGACATAAACGGTTGCAAACCCAGTTGCACCTGGACGACACCGTGAGCTGTCCTGGCGGTTTAGCAGTAACTCGCTCCCGTTGTTTTCTTGGCTCTCATGTCAGCAAAGGCTGGGAGAGCCGTAGAAGTGAGATACAAAATACCCCTCCCCACAGACAGGGTCAGGGTAAGAGGTTTGCCTGGTGAGAGGAGGGAACAGTATTCAACAGTGTCTTTTTGGGGGAACCTTAGCCAGTGATACCTTGAGGAGAAAGGGATTAACGCTAGGCAGCAAAAAGACAAAAAATGGGCAACAGAAGAGCCATTCGGCACTGCCTGACGCTTGTCAGGAAACACATCTCGCTGTGTGAGGTGCATATGGACCTGGTGCGCTCCACTGCACCTGCAGCATGCGGGCTACCAGGTTTGCCTGTGCAGAGCAAGACGCCTGCATTCTGCTGACAGAAATGGAAGGGTTTTTTTCCTCTCCTTACAGGATGCATTTGCTTGTTACGCTACGGAAGCATGGAGTAACCTGGGCAGAATGACCGTGTGTACCCTGGGGCAAGACACGGTGTTTGTTGTAACAGAATCCCATTTTATTCTGGTTTGTTTTGTGTTGGTACAGGTCTCTGCAGTGCATGCTGGGGATTGAGTGGGCTGGGTTGCAGGCTGCTGGGGAGAGCAGGTTTTCAGGAACTTTTGCTGCTGTAAATGACACCCATGGCCTGCCTGGTTGCCAGCTTGTTCACAGTTAATGGGGAAGGTTGTCTAGAAACTGCCATAAAGGGCAATACTTGATTTTCTGTGGTAAGGGTGGTTTGGGAAAACATACAAACATTGTGAATTTAATTTTACAGGCATCTGTGCGAGCACTGCTCACCCAGAGTGCTCCCAACTGCTCCCTCTCTGCTGCGTGGCACGGAGAGCACACACTGCTCCAGCTATTGCACCCTGACCAGCATCTCCCCGATTACAAGACTGTGCAGACTATTGCACTAGTGAGGTGCCTCTTGCTTATGTTAATCTCGGTGAGAAAGGAGTTTAGTCTGGCTTGGATGGGCAGGTGCAAGGAAAATCAAGCGAGTGTCCTCATTGTGCATCACTTAGGATCTCGCATGTGACTGGCAACTGGGAATCCTGCTTGGCTGTGACGTGCATGGCAGCAGCACGTGCGGTGAAGGTGCAAGGGCTGGATGGAGCTGATGAAGTTGAGCCAGGCACGAAACTTTTACCTTACCTTCCACCAGTCCCTTTGGACAGACCGAGATATATTTCTCTGTGTCATTATGCCTAATGGTAGAACCGCTGGCATTGCTGGGGCAGTCAGGTGCTATGAGGAAGCCTTAGAAAGATACAGACATACGTGAGCGTTGCTGAAACTGGCAGTATTTGAGTAGACAGGTGGGTGAAGAGTAAATTTCTTAGTAGTAGTTATTAAAGACAGTTTTTAACTTTCTGTGGAAGCAGTTGTTAAAGAGGCATGTGAAAATGTTGCTCTGCTTCACTGCACAGCGTAGCCCGGTGATAACATCACCACTTGTGTTCTTCATGGACATTTGTTTAAACTACATCTGTGTTTTGGTCTTCTGGGGGCTTTTTTCTGGCATTCATTTCTTAAGTCAGTCTTTTCCTAATGTTAACTGCTGGTGTCATAGACATTGTACCTTCTTGGCATAAAAAATACTCCATAGGTATCAGGAGTGATCTGGTTGTTTTAAAGCATGAAACTAATAAATACAGAACAGCACCAAAACAGGGACCCCTGAATGGTACCGCTCTAGCCGAGCCCAGCGTTGGCTGTTGCACAGCTGTGGTTCAGATTTGCATGGTGTTCCAGTGACAAAGACCCCACGTTTGCAGCCACCCAGGTGAGCAGGTCGGTCTCACCCAGCACCGCCTGCCTAGCAGCGAGGTAGTCTCTGCTGCTGTCTCCCTCTGTCACCCCTTGCCGCTGGCCTGAACAGCCTCCCTGCTTTGGAGGGCAATGGGAGAGAGAGGTTTTTTTCTGCATTTCTTGTGTCTTCACAGGGCTGGCTCAAGTATCACTTCTAGTTGCTGGCACAGAACCAGTGCTGTTTGCCAAATAATGCATTTGTCCCAGATACTGCTCTCCTCGCCCCCTGCACCCCCTCCCTTCTTGCTCTGTCTATTGGATTGGACTCCAAATGTGAACAACCAGAAGCCTTATCTTTAAATAACCTTTTTTAATGGCTAGTTAACAAACACAGTGCTCTTAGCTATGAAATGTTTAACTTGCGCAGCTGTGCTGCAGAGAGAAATCTTTTGACTGCCCTTTCCCTATCTATCATCTTTCAATAGAGTACATCCAAGAGATTTTAATTCCTTGCCTTTTTTTGTCTTTGGCAGATTTATTCTCATTCTGCGCAGCTATTCTAAACACAAGCCTTTTAAAATGCTCTGCGAGGCTTTATTTTTGTTCGTATCTGGTTTAGAAGTATTCCTAGTCCATTTGTTCCAATCTGGCAGACAGTAAGTAGGTTATGTTTCCCCCGACATCCCTCAGTGCTTTGCTTGCTTTAGAGACTGTAGGGTTAGACTCCACTGTAGTGTGATACTGGTGCAGCTTGAAATTAAACCTGATTTTGACAAAGGTGGCCACACCTCCGAGGGCCAAACTGAAGACCATACTTTATGTTTTTAACTGATCTAAGAGCAGTGGCATAAAAGCTGTTTAAAGGGCAAACAAACAGAGCTGTTCAGTTTTATCTCCTGCTGCTGCTGTGCTTTATGAAGCTGGTAATGTGGAGCTTGCCCTTTGCAAATGTAATTTGGGATGCCCGAACTTCTCAGATGTCCTCTGTGTTTTGTAAAGCCTTGGAGTGCTTTGTTTCAGTGCAGTTGTTTTCACGGGCATTGGCTGCGATCAGTAGTTTGGCTACGAACAGGCATGGTTATAGAAGTGCTAGCACTGGTGGCCATCAGAAGCAGCATTTCAGTGCTGCTGAAAAATTCATTTTCAATCAATTTGAAAAGATGATTGTGGAAGGATCAGCTTGTCAAAATTGTAGACGGGCTAAAGAAAACCATGTATGTCTATCCTGCGAGACCAAGTGTGTTTACCTGTTGGGTGGGGGAGCAGTTCTTGCTCTATCACTACAGGAAAGCGTGGGTCAGAAATTGCTTCCAAGCTTTTGTCTCCCCAGCACAGGGGCATGCTGTGCCGATGCAGGACACCGCTGGTGTGCCAAATGGAAGGGCACATTTCACTGAAGTCCCCACGTAGGGTGCTGCTTTGGCAAAGGGCTGGTTTGCAACATTGTTGTTGGCTTTGTACCTGCGATGGGACTCCAGCTGGAGGTGCCAGCTCGCTCTGACCCTTCCGTGTAATCGCAGTGGACAAATGCTGTTGAAACTTCAGACCAAACTGGCAGCATCAGCAGGGTTAGGAAGCTGAACATAGCAGGGACACTGTCACTTTTCCGGTGATAACACTCAATCTGAGCTCCCATCCTTCCCTTTGGTGCCAGCATGCACCTTCTACTTGCACTTGGTCAGGTGGAGGGGGAGGCAAGAGGGAGAACAGGGTCTGCCCTTCAGATCTGGGGGATCTTGTCTTCTCCTGCTTTGCATGTGGCACGGTGGCTCCTGAGGTGTGTGCGGGCAGAGGTGAAATGCTGTCAGTGCCAAGCAGGGGGGAAATCAGCTCAAGGCTTAGATCTGTTGCAAGGCAGCGAGGGAATTGTCCCTCTGGATTCTTTCTCAGGTTGCTCCAGCATTGAGTATGGATATTGCAGTTTGCAGCAGAGTGAAAGGACATGTTGCCTTGGCAAAGTCAGAAAAAGGGCTGCGCACAGAGGTACCAACAACATCGCCGCCAAGGTTGGTGGTAGTGCTGCTGCCCCCACCAACTCTCTCTCACTGGTAACGGTTTGCAATTGGGAAACGCCAGCCATGTTTGCAGACACCTAGAGAATGGTGCGAGGTGTTAAAACAAGCATATACAAAACAGATTTTGTTTTGTTTTGGATTCACCACAATAGTAAATAATCAGCACCTGTGACTGGAACAGCTCTTTTGGAGAGAAGAGGAGGTGAAGCTGCCACATGCGTTGCCAAAGAAGTCCTTTTGGAAAAATATCAGCAGAAATTCCATAAAGCTGGTGAGGGCAGTTACACTTAACCCCTGTATTGATGTCAGCATGTTCTTTTTCACCCTTTCTCCTTTTCGTTTGGTTTCTAATTTATAAATAAGACCCTGTGTAATTCCTCAGTATAATTCCAAAATAGCCCTTCTAGGTTGCTTTATTCCTCCAAAGAAGACATGTCCAAGTATCTGTTGAATCTGCATCAGTAGTTATGTGGAAGAGACATGACTGGCTTCAAATGCACATACACCCCATGACACAGTCGGACGAATGGGTGTCTAATGTGTACATGTCCTTGCTGAAAAAGTTGACAGAAATTAGGTTAGTAATTACATATGTTAGAAAGCTCTGTATAACCTAGACTATCTTCAGTTATTCTTGGCATGTTTTCCAGTGCTTGTAATTAACTGCTAATAGGTTATTCATATCTGGAGAGTGTTAAAGGAAATTAGATATTGATAGCAATGTTCCTGGAATAACTGCTGGGTATGACACTTCAGCTCATATTTATGGGATAAAGGTTTCTTTTCTCCTTCTCCTTCCCCTTCTTCCCCTTTCCTTTAATGAGCAGTGGCTGTATATTTTCTGCTAACTCTCTTCAAAAGCTGGAATAAATGCAACCCAAAGAAATAACTAGTTGGAAACACCATCAAGTTGATACAGTAAAATATCTTCTGGTATCTTTGAAACCTACTGTGTTTTAAGAAATATTTTGCTTTATTGTCTGTCTTTTAATTGGCAAGAGAAAAGAAAGTCTGGAGTACCACAGATGGAGAGATTCATATTTGTTAAGATTTTTTTTCTGTTATCTTTGAGACTAAGAAGTTTATCTGGATGTGTTTCTTGAAGGAGGTTAGTGGTGTGCTTTTGAGGTGTGTACCTTAAAATAAATTTATATCCTGCTTGTCATTTCTTTGTTTCAGCTGTTCTTACAAGCATGCGTTTTGTCTCTGGCAGTTTCTCACTCTAATCATGAAATGAAGCAGTATGAGCACAAATGGGTGATTTTGGAAGGAACTTCCTCATCTATTTGGTGCAATAGATCCAGTACTAACAAAGCATAGCAAGAACAGACTTTAATGAAGTCATGCAATGCAAAAATGTAACACTATATGCAGCATGTTTTATATTCATGTTTTTTCTTACACACACTGTGCTGGTTCCAGGCTGGAACAAGCTCCTCTACTTCCCAGTGCTGTGGGCTGGCCCAGAGCGGCCGAGGGAGTGTTTCATTCTGTGGTACGTCAGGCTCAGGGCCCATGCGCAGTGCTGAGGTGGGAAGTAGCCTGGGGGGGCATCGTTAAGGCTTTTGGCCAGCTTCCTAACTGCGTGGTTGTTAGTGGTGGAGTGGGTTTGTTCATTAGTGGGTCAGCTGGCTTTTTTCTGAGTCCTGTCGTCGCTCTGGGGCTCTGGGGGCTCTGGCGCTTGGACTGTCGCTACTCGGGACCTGGCTGTGTGTTGGTCAGCAGGTGGTGAGCTATGGTATCATGTTCTATTTTTTTCTATTATTTTAATTATTTATTATTAGTAGTATCACTATAATTTTCATTTATATTCAATTATTAAATAGTTCTTATGTCGATGAGCTTCCTGGTCTTTTCCTCCGACTGTCCTCCTGCACTGGGGCAAGGGGAGAGTTGACCAAGAGGGTGGGTGGTACTTTACTGCTGGCCCAGGTTAAACCACTACACACCCCCTTCTGTTTAACTGCTCACATGATATATAGTCTTAGTTTTATCTGCTCTGCAAAACACTCAGCAGCATAAGTAGCATGTTGTTCTGATCTCCGGTTGTCCAAAGACTACGTTTCTGGGTTTGAATCTCCAAGTGGAAATGTGAGGGCCCTTGAGGCTCTTGAGAGTCCTCCATGCTAGATAGAGCTCTTCTTCCAGAGTCTTGTGTGCCAGCCACCAGTGCCTCCGTATGTAAAACATGAATATTCCAAGCTTTCTCTGTTTCTTAATCATGGACCAGCCCTAAATCTCCACGTTGTACGTACCAAATCTTGCACTGATGTTAATAAGAACTGTGCATACTTGAGAACACAAATGTAGCTTTGCTGGCCAGAGCTTTGGAACTTACCAGTCTGAAGTGTTGACAGGATTTAGACACTCAGGGTCAGATTTCATGTATGTTTACATGCCTACAGAGACCACCTGAAATCCCACTCAGTGCTTGTCCATCCTTTTGATTACATAATTGCCTCTAAGAACTGGGGCCTGGCATGACTACGCCAGCCAGGGTCAAAGGGACCTTTTTCATGTACGTACGTTTAAGCCTGTCCGTGGAATAATCTGCCATCTTTGTTTCTTGTATTTTTTTAAATTCTGCTCTTTCTTGCAACACTTCTGTTCAAGTTTTTTTTTAAGATTTTAAAAAGAAACTGCAGGGGACGACCGCAGTCTGACACCAGTAGTTTTAATGATAATTGTTGGTACTTGCAGTATGCAAAAGTGTACTGTAAAGACAGTTTCAGAATGTTTTTCTTGCTGAGAATTAAGCCCTTGAAAAATTATTTAACATCTAAAACCATCTCTGTGTTTCAAAAAAAAAAAAAAAAGTGAATCCCCAAACACTTAAATTCTAGTATAGAAAGTGGAATTTTGTCCTCCCACAGAAATGTTGAGTTCCTGTGATCGTTCCAGTTTTCTACAGAGAACAACCTCTCTGGTTTAGGTAGATGGTTAATAATGTGGTTTCACTGGCACTATTTAGCCAAACATTGCATGTTTTCAATATTGCCACAGTTGCACTATGATTTCCCTTAGTTGAGAAAAGCCCTGAAGTGAGAGAAATCCTACAAATGAAAACGGAATCTGGCACAGAGAAGTCTTGTCTTCCATCGACAGAAGCTGCTTGCATTTGTTTGTGAGGAGTAGCATGGTGTAGTTAAGTTGTCTGGGCTGGAACTGAAGGAATTGGTTTTCCACTAACAAGATGGAGTTTGGTCTTCATAATTTGTGTGCATGTCAAGGGTAATATTCCTGTTTTCTTTTTAGTAAGTTATGTGCAGAATTTCTCTTAATACAATTTCTGGGAAAATGAAAGACCAGGAAAAAGGTCTTGCCTGCAGGCTCTGTGTACTCTGTTCTTACTGTAATTCTGTAATCAGAGAGGGTGCACACACTTCCTTGTAAACTCAGTAAATTATATATTTAAAAGATTTTTCCAAAGGTGTGGTGCGATTTCTCCTTTAGAGAGTGATTGTGTAATGCCAGCTTATTTGATATAGTGGGGTTTTATATTCAGATCATCCGAGAAATAGTGTGCAGGTACAATTTTGGAACAAATTCTGATAAACAACACAATAACTAAGACATGGTACATAAGTCCCCTGGTAGCTACATAAAAACTAGGCTTTTTTCAAACACTCAGTACTTTAAAACCTTATTGTCCATATACTTATCAGAAATGATTTACCATAAAATGTGTTCTTGCTTTAAAAATTTTTTGCTGAATACAGAGCTAGTGAAATATGAGAGATGGTAAGTTGACTTGAGGCTACAGTAAAACTCTCTGCCGTGTTATTCTAATCCTAATGTACGTGCATCTTCTTTGAGCAACCTGGGTTTCTGAGCAACCTGACCTGGTGGAAGGTGTCCCTGCCCATGGCGGGGGGGTGGAACTAGATGACCTTTAAGGCCCCTGCCAACCGAAACCGTCCTATGATTCTGTGATACTGCTCTGAGCTGTGCCGTTGCTTGCATGGTATACCAGTGTACATTGGGGTCGCCATCGTATTGACCCTGACGTTGCTGTTATTGCTGTTGACAGTCCTATTGACAAAGTTCATGTAGGCGCAGTGGATACCGGGCCTTTACCCCAGCACTGTTTCATCAGAGCTTTTTAACTATTCAGGTGTTGTCTGGATGCAGAGTTCACAGTCACTGTCATTTCTGCCTCCTCACCAGAGCAGTTTTTATCCCAGAGCCTCAGCATCGAATACTAGAGGTACCTGAGCGTCCCTGCTTGGTTATTGCAAGACCCAGTTCTGGCAGAAGCAAACCAGGGACACATTGCATTTGCTTTGGAAAGATGTGATTGCTGTTTTCACCTTCCCGCCACAGCTTGCTCTGAGTGATGGTGCCAGCTCCCGTATGAAGCTTGCAATTGTTAAAAGCAGAGTTGGGAGTTTCTAGCACTTATAAAAGGTGCTGGATTGAGAGAGACGGAGTAAGAGGTCTTATTCTTGTTTCCTGGAGGCTTGATGCCCTTACCATGCTTCAGCCCCTCTCTGAGCCACAGGAGTGGCTTTGGGCTCTCATGAACAGTTGGAAATTGCTGGGAAAAGTTCCGGACTAGAAACCAAACAGCTTCAAAAAGGCTGTTTCCAAGAGCTGTAACACACCACTGCAACTGTGTTTGAGCACAGCCTGTGTATTTACTCGACTTGCAAAAGCTCTGGAAAGAGCTTTGGGGTTACCCACTCCTGCTGAATTCCCGAGCCAATGTTGGAGCCAAATTCCTTAGCAAATGTTGGAGCCAGAGCATGGTAAATCACTTGTCCTGCTGGTTTTTGTTTGGAGATTTTATATCAAATTTTGGTAGACAAAATGTGAACTCAAAGCAAGGGAATCTGGCTTACTACAGGGGTCAAAGGGCTGATTACTCAGCTAAAAAATGCCATCTGTCAGATAACAACCAAGAATTACATGAGTGTAGAGGCATATTTGAATCACGTCTGGCTCCCCAAAGAACAGAGATCAAAATTCATCCATGCAGGGAAGTGATTGCAGCAACATTATTTCTTGGACAAGTCCAAACTCATACAATAGGCGTTTGGGCTTGTTTCAGTGACCACTGAGCTCAGTGGAACCTTCACCTCGGTGGGTGTTAGATCAAGTTCTCCTAAGCAAATTCAGTGGTGGATAGCTTGACTGGATCACAGCAGCTTTCTTTCTGTGCAGCGGTGGTCCTACGTGTGTTCAAGGATGAGCAACAGTGCAATGATAAAAATATCAGAGCTGGAAACATTCATTTTGACTTTGCGGTAGAAAAAGACACTTTATGAAAAGGATGGATTGGGTTTGAAGGTGTGGAAAAGTTCAGTGTCAAACCCATTATAACCTCAAAGGAAAGTAGAGCCAAATTCAAACACATGGTAGTTTCACAGCTTTCCATGGGCCTATATCCACGATGGATTTTGCTCTGATCTTTATTTCTCCACCACTGTTGCGGGTGGAGAAAGCTGTGAGTGCAACTGGAAGTATTTGCTGTCTCCACACTTTTGCCCTGGAGAACTTTCCACTATTGTAGGAATAAATGCTGGAGTAAACAGTGAGTAAATCATTGTTTCTCATAGGATGATGGGGCATTTATGTTTTTAAAACCAGGATTTGAGCTGGTCTAGCTAGTGTATTTTTACTTTGAAAGTTCTATTTTATAGAGAAGCATTCCTAACATATATGTGTGTTGCATCATAGATGTAATTGGTCATTTTTAGCCACTGCAGCAGGCAGCATTCTGAAATGTAAATTGGATAGTAGCTCAAAGAGGGGTGAGGCAGGGCTAGTTTCATCTTAACTGCAGAAGTCTGGTGCTTTAGCAGTTCAGTAATGCAGGACTTGGCTTGTTGGTTCAGTTCAAGAACACTTTAAACCAATTGTCTTTTTACTTCATCAAAACTCTGCCATTTTTTAAAGTGAATTGAAAATTGATGTATGGGAGCAACCTACTGAAAAGTAGTTGGTGACATGGTGAAGACTTGAAAGTTCATTTCTAATCCTTTTCCCTCTCCAGGCTTGGAATTGTGCACTGAGCACACTGTTGTGTTCATTCAGTGGTGCATATATATGCAAAACCCTCCCCCAGACCCCCAAAACCAAACCAACAAGTCCAAACAGTGCAAGGGGGTGCTTTGTCATTAAATTCTGACGTGGAGGTGCAACTAGAACTGGAGTGCTGAAGCAGAGATAGTGACTGCGCAGAGGTGAGACAGGTGAGCTGGTTTTCACTGGTGATGGCAGCAGCTACAAATACTGCCCAACATTGCATGTTGGTGAGGTGAAACACTGAGTCTGAATGCAGCCCACAGAGTGTAAGGAGAGGGGGAAATTATTCCCGTGTTCCCCTCTGCCTGTGTCACTATCCTGGGGCACACAACAGTCATCAAATAGTTCATCTCACAGCCTGTAAGTCCACAGAACTGCTAGTGCTAAAATTTGCTTTCATTTGTCAGTGGGAAATAAAAACACAGCTTTCAAGCCAGGGTGCAGAGTCCATCTCGTCTCTCAGGTCTTCGCTGAAGACCACGGTGAGAAGTGTCTGTGTAACAAAATGAGTTGTGTTTTGTTGAGGCTTTGAGGGCAAGTTTCAGGGGTGCATTTGCCAAATACTGAATTGAGCAAGCAATATTTTCCTGTTTTCAATGTTTACACTACTCAAGTACTGTAACTGTGTTTACACTGTTCAGTGCTCTCAAAATACTAAAATCTTTTCTGGGCCTAGCTGTACACTGCTTGGAGGTTAATATTTTAGAGGGTTACATTAGTGCTACAGAGCTTCTGGGAAGAGCATGGCAGAACACGTCCTTTATGGGAAGAGGATGCAAGGTGAAAGAAAAGAAATGTAGCACTGCCAAATGCTTTGACTTCTCGGGACCTGGAGGTGCTCGGCAACTGTGGATACATTAATGAACTGTAGACACCTCAGTTTCTGACATGTTTGGAAAGCCAACCGTATCCTGGGCTGTGTCAGGAGAAGTGTGGCCAGCAGGTCAAGGGAGGGGATTCTCCCCCTCTACTCTGCTCACATGAGACCCCACCTGCAGTTCTGCCTCCAGCTCTGGGGCCCTCAACATCAGAAGGATATCGACTGGTTGGAGCAAGTCCAGAGGAGGCCACGAAGATGCTCAGAGGGCTGGAGCCCCTCTGCTGTGGGGACAGGCTGGGAGAGTTGGGCTTGTTCAGCCTGGAGAAGAGAAGGCTCTGGGGAGACCTTATAGCACCTTCCAGTACCTGAAGGGCCTACAAGGAAGCTGTGGGGGGTACTTTTTACAAGGACCTGTAGTGACAGGACAAGGGGTAACGGGTTTAAACTGCAAGCAGGGGGATTTAGATTGGATATCAGGAAGAAGTTCTTCCCAGAGAAGGTGGTGAGGCACTGGCACAGGTTGCCCAGAGAAGCTGTGGATGCCCCATCCCTGGCAGTGTTCCAGGCCAGGCTGGATGAAGCTTGGAGCAACCTGGTCTAGTGGAGGGTGTCCCTGCCCATGGCAGTGGGGTTGGAACTAGATGGTGTTTAAGGTCCCTTCCAACTCAAACCGTTCTGTGATTCTATGATTCTTTGGAAGGAAGATCCATCCTCAGCGAGAGACATCAGTCCCATGCATTTCTGTGCTGTTCTCTGATGACCCTACTTACTGCAAATGAGGACAACCAAATCACTTCCTGAGGAGTGAAGCTCAGAACTGGGAAGCACTAGCACAGGTTGTGGCTTGGAAGGGGATTCATGATAAGGAATAAACGTATGTGGGCAGTTATCAGGAGAGTCACAGTGAGCTGGAGGGAATGGAGTGAGGAACACATCAGTCTGAGGAAGCTTAAATTTAGATGTTGGCATCTGGATGAGAAGAGAGTTCTTAGGTGGTGAGATACTGCTTAGATTTGCTGCATTATGTCTTCTGCTCACTTTTTACCTGCTGCTTATCTTAGCGCTTTTTTGGACCCTCTGTGACCCTTCAGCCATGCTGTACAGTACCAAGGCTCATGTAGCTCCTATTTAGTGGGTGCTGAGGAAAAAATACAAGAAATACAGCAGTGGTGCTTGTGACATTGCATTTGGATTAAAGATCGAGCCCCCAGTTGTTCCTCAGTCCGTTCTGCTGTCAGTAGATGTGTCAGGATGATTTCGTTCTGTAAATGAAGTAGGCTTCTGGGAGGCTCATAATCCCATGTGAGAAGGCAAGAAAACCCCCTAACACTGTCCCAGCCAAGTCCTTTTCTTTCTTAGCCAACTGAAGGAGTTTCACCAGCAGACAGGTTTTGCTGCTTTCCTGGTGCTTGCCGTGATGACAGCTGAAGGCGTGCCATGCTTGGCAAGGAGAGCGCCTTCCCAAAGACTCACCGTCAGCTGAGGAGGAGCTGCGGTCTCGTGGAGCAAGCGTGACAGACAACCGTGAGATTTTCCTGAATGGAGAACAGCACTGCTTGCCCAGAAAGATGTGTGGTTATTTCTTCTTCCTACTTTACCCTGCACCGCTGTCTTAGGAATGCATTTTGGTGCTGCTCGTCAGTGATAGGAATGATAATTGTGGTTAGTTCTGAGTGAAACTCTGTCCTGCTTATTCAACAGCAGAGCTCTTACTGACTTCAGAAAGCCCAGGATACAAGCACAGAAGCTCTGAGACACAAAAGGGAAGGCACTTGCTACACATAATAGGTTGAATCAGTATACAATTTGGGATGAGCCTAGAACTGTGGAGCTGGAAAATTAGCATGAAGGGTTTGTTTTGTTCTTACGGTACAACCCTATTTATTTCTAAACCAGTTCTTACAGAGCTAAAAACATGAACAAATTGTGTAAACTCACATAACTTGGAAGTAGTCAGTGTTTTTGTTAAGGTGAGAGGTTGTTCTCCCTTGAAGACACCAGCTGGAGACCGTACAAAAGTGGTAAGGAGACAGTGACAAATGAGCGGAGCCTGGAGGATTTAATCTCTAGTTTAAGGATACATGACATTGCCAAACTATCTCTCAGGCTTGCAGAACTCACCAGAATTTGTGACCCTCTTCTCTGTAATTTATACCATTTTGTTTCTTGGAGAGACATTCAGTTAAAAACATGTTTTCCTAACTGAAGGGAACCATGTGCATCAGAGGCAGAGGTCTGCTCCCTTTCCCCATCGTAAAGTGGGACACCTAGTTGATTCATACCTTGCCTGTAAGATGTGATTATTTTCTGCATGCTTACTTTGTATCCCTCTCTGTTTCTTCTTGCTTCAGTCTTTCTTTAAAGTAGAAGGTAAATTCAATAGTATTTGAGACAGAAGTTTTGTATTCCTGGGGCCTAAAATTAGAGAAAATGCACTGACCTATTCCCAGCCCTTCTGGTTTGCTGGCCTGCTTTGCATGAGTGGTTGTTCAGCCCAGTCCCTTGACAAGTTGATGATATCCTTAGCAATATCAGTGAAGAAATCAAAACACAGGCTGAGCTTTAACTCCACTATTAGTAGCAGTCCCCTCGTAGGAGACAGCAGGGCAGATAATTATCAGTGGCATGGTTTTGGGTGTGACGTTTTATGGCTGGGGACTCTGGCATTTGGAGTGCGGTATCAGGGAGAGGCAGCGGCTCCTGCTGAGTCTGCTTCAGTCTCTTACTTGGGGAAGGAGAAATATTGCCTGTAGCCCTCGATTGACAGCCAGCAAGGCCTATGGACTGCAGCAGGACCTTGTGGGGACCCCAGTACTGTTCTGCCTTTCCAACAACTGGACGGTTGGATTTCTGCTGTTGTTGGCTTCAGTCCTTCAGCAGTGTTAAACATTTGGCTTAACAAATGCACATAATAAAAAACCCCGTCGGCTAAAATCTTGGATGAGATAGATACTAACAGTGTGGTGGCCACACCTTTAATTCACTGTGCTCTCAATCTGTTAGCTCACAATTATATTTCCTCACTTGTAAGTATGAAAACGAAGATCCTACAGAATGAAGCAGTGCTTCCCCCTCAGATGGTGACGGAGTAACAGCCTTGTAAGTTTGGTCAGGACAGAGAGGCTGAAGACAAAGAGGATTTAAAACACTCTGAGCTCCTTTTGCTAGTATGAGAAAGCAAAAGCTCAACACACAGGGTTTGGGACCTCTGAATGTAGAAGCTGGTAAACATTGCTTCTCCGTAAATACACTTAAAAGTCATGTTTCAACTGTTGTGAGATTGGTTTGAAATCTGTTTTGCTATGTAAAATGAGTAAATGCGGGGTTTTTTACACCTGTCTTTCAGTGTTTTAGGAGTCAAGTTTTAGAGTTTTTATGCAGCTGTGAGATTAGAAAGACTAGTTTTTATTATTAACGAAAGTAATTTTTGCATCACTGTCTTACTTAAGAATCTTGGACTTCTAGAAAATTCTCAGTAGTACCAGCCTTGGGATCATGTCCCGAGAGTTGGTTAATGTAGCCATGACTATACTGTTCCCTTGAACAAAAATCAGTGTGGAATTTCCTGAAATGCCAGCAATCAGTAGTGATAATAGAATTTCAAACATAAATTTATGTGTTGCAAGTTAATCTGTGCTGATTCATCCAGCGTTACAACAAAAGGCACCCGCCACCCTCCCTGAGCTGTAGGTCCACCGAATGCATGTTCCAGTTTGCAGATGCTGCTGGAGGACATATGTTTCCCACTGCACACCTCTGCTTCATCCCATTTTTTTTTGCATTTATCTCCTTCACTGCATCATCACCTCTGGTGCCTCCCTTTTCCAGCAGAGATTTCCCCATTTGTCCTGAAGAATATCCCATGGAGTCATAACCAAAACTCCACTGCAACACCCTCATGCGCAAGGAGGGAAAGGAGGAGAGGTAGTCGAGGTAGCCACGTCTTTGCTCCCCACTGTTGTTGGTCCATTCTCTGCATGGGATAAATGAAGGGGTTCAAGGTGGCCACAGGTGCTGTTGCTTCTGGGACTTTCCTGGGGTCAGAGCTTCTCCAGGTCGTGACAGAAGACCTGTTCCTATTGATGTGTGTAAAATCAGGAAGAATTTTGTCTGCATGAAACTAGCTAAGCCATGTCCCATCCCAGAACATGGAAGAGGGATGCTCTTTAGAGATTGCTGTTTTTCATTACCCCTTAGTCAGTGTGCTGGGTTCAGTCAGGAAAGAATTAATTCCCTTTACTGTGGTTACTAGGAAGTTGCTAAGAGAAGCAGTGATAAGGCCTCAGCTGGTGCTGGGGAAGACCTGTAATTCAAGGTCTTTTCTCCACTTTCGAGACTGCAGCTAACCCAAACTGACCAAGGAAGTATTTCATTCCATAGAACATCATGTTCTGGTTCTTGGGGCGGGGAAGGGGGTCCAGTAGCCATTACACTTCCGTTTTACTCTCTCTCCCTTACTCCCTTGCTCATCTGCTCCTGGGCACTTGCTAACCCTCCCTGCATTAGCTGCTTTGCCAACTCCTGTGCTGGCTCGTTCATGTGGGAGATGGTGGGTTGTTTAAAGTCCCTGGCCGCACTATCGCTGTCAGGGTTTGTTCGGAATCTGCTGCAACAGCTCCCGGGCTATGGCCTTTGGGTTGCGGCTCTCAAGCTGCGATCGCTCTCGGGCTGTGGCTCTCAGACTCTCTGGGCCTGACTTTCACTACTCAACATCTGGGTGTGCATTGGTCAGTGGATGGTGAGAAACTGTATCATATTGTATCATATGTTTTATTTTCTACTATTTTAATTAATTATTATTAGTAACAAATAGTTCTTATCTCAATTTTACAAGCTTCCTTATTTCTTTTTCCTCCGATTCTTCCCCTCTGTTGGAGGAGGGAAGGGGGGATTTGTGAGAGCGGCTTCGTGGTATTTTGCTAGCTGGAGTTAAACCGCGACAGTCAGCAAGCAGATTTCCTATGGTAAAACCTTGGTTCGGGATACAGAAAATATTCCCTTTCCCAAATCAAGTGACGTTGCAGTTAATGCATTAACTGACCTCAAGCAATGGTGTTGCAACAGTAACGCCTTCTGGCATAACTTGTATTCTGTACACATTAGTCACTACAGAGACATGTTGTAAATGAGGTATTAAAAGCTAAACAAGCCATAACATCGAATTCTTAATTTAGGGTCCAGATAGTGAATTTCCAGCACCTAGACACACTCCACTCTGAATTAGATATTGCTGGGCTCTGAACTGCAGAAAAGTGCTGCGGAAGGTTGAGGCTCCACCATCTGTAATGCAGTTAAAATACTAGTGGTATTCACACTGAAGCTGTGGCGTGTTTTTGCCAGCGACTGTATGATTTTAGAGTACACACACTAGGAGGTTATTAAGCATAAGTCATCTTATTGAATCTTGCTCATCTGAATGAATGACTTCTATAATCTTTAAAATGTGATTTAGCAAATGAGCAGACAGCCATCAGTGTGCTGTCTGGCTGAGCAGACAAGGTCCCTCTTCAGGAAACCGGGCAGATAATGATGGATTTGCTGGGCTTTCTACATCCCTGCCAAAGTGCCATTGTCAACTTCCACTGCAGTTGGCAAACTGGAGATACGTTGCTTCTGTATAACTGATGTCTTTTTGGATTTTCAGCCCTGCACAAACAATTTAGAGTGTGGCAGTTGACCTTCCTGATCTCATTACCCTGTGTGGAATATGGTTCTTCAGCCAAACTGGGCTTTCTGTCTTCCCAACATACATCCCTGGTCATGCAGGAACTGAGCAGCTCCATGCTTTCCTGTGGGTTTGCACTGATGCAGCTTCTGACTATAGCCCTGACTACAGTTCTCCCTCCTTTCCCCTGTTCTCTTCCCAGGTTGTCCTTTGTCTTGTGAGAATGTGGTGTTACTCCTTCCATCTTTTGAGGTTTCTTCTGTGGTGGAGTACATTGCGCGTCCATCTCTCTGTTAGCAGAACTGCGGATGCCCTGAGGGTTTTGACCCCTGTCAAGATGGACACTGTATCTCTAAAAAGTTTTAAACAAGCAACCAAATGTTACAAACAACTTTCAGATGTTTAAAAGTTGTATGCTTGGAAAGGGGAGTCTTCTTGGGCTCGTTCAGCCTGGAGAAGAGAAGGCTCCAGGGAGACCTTACAGCACCTTCCAGTACCTGAAGGGGCTACAGGGAAGCTGGGGGGGGGGCTTTTTGCAAGGGCCTGTAGTGACAGGACAAGGGGCAATGGGTTTAAATTGAAAGTGGGGAGATTTAGATTGGATATCAGGAAGAAATTCTTCCCGGAGAGGGTGGTGAGGCACTGGGACAGGTTGCCCAGAGAAGCTGTGGATGCCCCATCCCTGGAAGTGTTCAAGGCCAGGCTGGATGAGGCTTGGAGCAACCTGGTCTAGTGGAGGGTGTCCCTGCCCATGGCAGGGGGGTTGGAACTGGATGGTCTTTGAGGTCCCTTCCAACCCAAACCCTTCTGTGATTCTATGATTCTCCGGTGCCTAAAAGGCTTGCAAGGTGGGAACTTTCTGCATTTATTATACCGCACAGAGGCAGTGGTCATGCAAGGGGCTTTGTGTTGCAGGTGGTGCTGTGAGATCAGTACTATTGCTGGGGTTTTATGTGGGCGGTAATAGAAGCTGGAATTTATTGTAGCAGATGATCTCTGTGCATTCACCCTGGCTTGAGCTACTGCAAGAACAAGCTTGAGTCCTACACCATTTTTACTCTGCTTCCTCATGATGTGCTTCTTCCTGTTCATCCATTATCCAGGACTTCCCTCCATGTCACGCTTAATTTCAAGGATGTTGGAAAAAATTCTAGAATTTTGTAAAATATCTAGAAATTCACATGCTGGCTCCATTCTTGACCACACCAGTGAGGCACAGCGCCCGAGTGGGGAGGGAGCCAAGACCCTTGGCGAGCCTCACAGAGGGAATTGTAGGCAGTGCTTGCCCATTCTGTTCCCAGTTTTGGTTTGCACAGGCCACCCTTTGCCTGGTGAATGAGTGTGGATGGACAGGGATACACAGGCTGCAAAACCATTGAAACACGGCCGCCTCGCCTCCCTTGGCACAGGGCAAATGCAGCAGCTAGCTGGTGATCTGCAGCTTGCTGGCAGGCGACTTTGAAGAGCGAGTGAGTAGGCAGGTCGTAATCTGTGTTGATTTTATGGAAGGCATTCTCCAGGGGCAGTTAGCCACCATGTAGCTTTCTTTTCAAGCCATGACATTGTTCATTGTGCATCTAAAAATGCTTCTGTAGATGAGTCAGGACAAAGTGAGATGTAACATTGGCATGAATGCTGTATTTCTGTTGGGAAAAATGTAAAGGGCTTTCTGGACTATATGAAAAATACAAGTGAGATGAGAACGGGTCATGTGGCAGGTCATGTTCACAAAGCACAGGAGGGAGATGGTTAGGGAGAGCCTTCAAATAGCCTTGCAGAAATGAGCAGAACTTCCCAGTGACTTTTAGCTGTCTGAGAAAGCCACCAGAGGTGATTTCTCTGTCATCAGGTGTATACAAAGAGCCAGATTTTGCTATCATCTGACAGTGCTGCAGTTCTGATTCTAGTATCCTCTGATTAATGAAAAAAGTTCAACTTATATGATTAATAATTTAGAATATGTATTTACCAAATTGAAATTGTATTGAGATGTGATCCCTTGTTTGAAAAACTGACCTCTGGCAGGTAACAGCTGGTGAGATAGGAAACATGGATATTGTCAGAGGAATATAAACATACATTTAATCTCTATTCATTTAGCTGAGTAGTAACCTCAAAACATTCTCAGACCAGCCTGTGTCCAGCAACCATGGAATTTTGAGCTGTTTGAGCTCTTTTGTTACTGATCTTTTCTAGCAACTCAAATAACCTTCATTATTAAAAGTAAGATGATAGTGTAAAGATTGTCCAGTTCTGTATTAATAATAGTGAGGACCCTGGTTGAGGGCTCTGTGTTGGGGTCTATCTGTGACATGCTGACTTCCTTATAGACCTCTGGAGTCTGAGCTACCTGGGGCTGTTGAAGTCAGCTAGAGCTTCACAGTTGACATTGAGCTATTCCAGCCACGGTCCTTGAGGATCTTTACAGTAGGGAGTAATAATTTCCCACCTCAGAAACAGATTACTGAGGGGTCCAGTATCCCAGTAGTGGGATCTGTGTGGAAACTGATTTGTGCCATCTTTCTCAGTGTGATCATTGCTTTAGGATTGTGCAGACATTTGACTGACTATATCTCATTTGGTTGTGGTAGAAAAAAAGATTATTATTGTAGTAGTTACGTAATAAAGTGCCTTGATAACAGGAAAATGGGCACTGACTGCAGCTTAAATCTGGAAGTGTGTCAAATACAAAACATTACAAGCAAAATAAAAGTTAAAAAAAATAAGTAACCACAGCAAATGTTCCTGTGAACAACCTTCTACAGTATCAGATAATTTAGAGCTGATACAGGAGGCCAACATACATACAAGCTGAGCATTCCCACTGCAACCTTAATTTTATGTCGTGGGCCTTAATATCTCTGCCCAGTCTGCCCTGGGACCCCTACCTACCTGCTGCCCAGGGCCCAGGAGCACCATTGCAGCTCAGCCTGGGTCTGTCAGTCCACTGCCCCAGCTGCCTGGCCCACAGCAGCGCCCCACTGTTTGTCAAGCAGTGACCAAGCCCTGTGCCATTAATCCTAGACATACCTTAGAGCCATGCTTATATACCATCGGAAACTTACTACTCAGATTGCTGAATTTTGATACCAGATATCTTGTTAAAATATTAGGGAAAATAAAACTGCAGTCCAAGAAGTTACCTGTAAACAATTCCAGTATTTTTAGCTGAGTTATGTTACAATTCCTTGCTCTTCTTTGTTTACCGAAAGAATGGTTAATCTTTAAATTTACTTTATTTTTTCTTTCTTTTCACTTAAACAATTGAGGCATCTCCTTCATCATGTTTCATTATCTTTATTATGGTGCTTAAAAAAATGAGGATCAGAGAAACAACTGCAAGGTCTGGTCTCCTAGAATGTCTCCTTCAGAAGTCCTGAAAAGTTGAGGGATTGCAGTCTTGTGTAGGATGAGACCTTGCGTGGAAAGTGTCCATACCATGTGGGCAGGAAGCAGTTTCTGGCCGGAAAAGATGAACATGTTACAGGTTTTGTATTTTTATGTTTGACCTGAAATGCAGTGGGATTCATGGCCTTGGCCCCATAAGTCCATGCCATGTGCTACAAATTTCTAAAGAGTTCTGATGAAAATGGCAAGTGTTTGTCTTGAACAGAATCATGATTTAGAGCTGATAAAATAGACAGTATGGTAGAAAAGCAAAAGGTTAACTCTCAGATCTTAAGGAAGGTTACGGCTTAAACCTTGCAGGTCCCTGAAACTTCCCTTAAGCCTTTGAACAACTGATGATTATCAGTATAGCACAGCAAAGGGTGAATTTGTTTGTTTTTTTCTTATATTGAAAACTAAAGTTTCTGGCTTTCATTTTGATGTCTCTCAAATTCATTTGAAAAGGAGACATTTGATACATTTGAGAAATGTACATAATAATTTAAAATGTCATAAAGTTTCATCAGGTGCAGAGGGAGTGGCTGAGTTGAGCTTGATTGCTGCCCTGGTGTTCAAGATAAATTGTAAGATTTTAAGATTTTATTTTAGATTTTATTTAGTTTACATTTCCTAAGTGTGAAGACACAATCACCATCTTTGGGGCTTCATTTGCATTTTGTCAGAGATTTAAGCTTCAAATCACATTGCCACTGATACTGAACTGGCTTGTTCAAAAAGCTGTTTTATCTTATTTTAGTTGTGGATTGCAAGGATATTCCCTTGGGTTTAAAGGCAGATTTTTTCCAGGCAGAATGAGGAATGAGTACGCTTAAAAGCAGGCGCTGTTTTGAGAAACGTGTTTTGGAGCACGTGAGATGAGAGTGAAATGGGTTTAGCTGACCTTAGGAATGTTTCACTTGCTCCTGCAAATGTGGTCTTGCTTTGGGCGTGCTGAAGAGTGGGGTTTTGTTTTCTGTTTGCAGGCGAGCAGCAAGCATGAGCTTGGCAAGACACGACCGTGAGTGCCAGGACCTGGTGGTGTGAACCACAACTTCAGCTGACTTCCCAGTGGCAAGGCGCCATTGATCCTGTACCATGGAGGACTGCCTTCACACCTCCTCTGAAAACCTCTCCAAGCTGGTGAGCTGGGCCCACAGCCACGGGACCATCTGCAGCCTCATCCCCAACCTCAAGCACCTGCTTTCTGAGGGGGCCCACGGCAACCTTACGGCCATGTGGGGCTGTAGTGCTGGCCATGCCTACCACTGGCCCCTGGCCGCCACTTGCCGGGCCGGCTCCCAGGAGCGTGTCTGCTTCCAGGACAGCCGCAGCTTCAACTCAGACAGCCCCAGCATGCTGGGGGTGCCCTCGGAGGCGCAGGCCAGCCCCTTGGAACGCTACCCAGGCCGGCCAGGGAAGGCCAAACTGGACTGCACCCGCACCCGTGACTCCTGTGACTTCTCGTACTGCAGCGAGCCGTCGGAGCTGGGTGAGCCCGTGGAGGAGTATGAGGATGAAGCCACACTCTTTGACATGGTCTGCGAGTCCTCCGTCACCGACGAGGACAGTGACTTCGAGCCGCACCCCCACCGGGCCTCCGCGGGACCCCGCAAGCGGTTGACTGCTGGCCTGCCCACCGCTGGCCAGGCCCAGCCTGCTGACGAGGGTGGTGGTGAGGTGCTCCTCAAGAAAATCAAGCAGGAGCTCCCTGAGGACTACTACATAGTGGCCAATGCGGAGCTGACGGCTGGCGCCGATGGGCCGGCCCTGGCCCTGACACAGATGTCCAAGCCCAAGCCGCAGGCCCAGGCCGGGCCCTCCTGCATGGGCCCTGCCAGGGCCTTGCCCCAGCCGGCCACAGGCCCTGAGCCCGAACCGCAGCGCCTCTCTGCCTCCCCCCCTGTCCCGCCCCGGCTGGCCACACAGAGGCCATCCCGGGGCTCCCTGGCCTCCCCAGCACGGGGGTCAGGTGGTGGCCCTGTGGCTGCACTGCAAGTGCCAGCCACCAGCTCCAACACTGCTGCTGCCGGGAAACCCATCAGTATCCCGCTCTCAGCCCTGCAGCTGCCCGGTCAGGAGGAGCCGCCAGCTTCTGAGGAGACCCTCCCACCTGCCCCGCAGCTGGCCCCAGGTGGCGAGGCAGCTGGCTCACCCTCAGTGAGTGCTGAGCCCGAGGTCAGCTCCAGCCAGCAGCAGCCACACGCCGCCCCCACTGCCACCCCCGAAGCAGCGGGGCAGTCGATGCCAGGTAGGATGCTAGGCGGGAGTTGAGGAGTGGTGGTGTTTTGGGGGGGACCACAGGCACGGCTCAGTATGGGGATGGCCAGGGAGGAGGTGCTGCATTGCACAAGGGTGCCCCAGTAGATAAAGAAACGCCCCCTGGCTTGGAAGAGGATTTGAAAGACCTCAACCAAGCAAAGGCCAGGAGCACCCCCGTGAGAAAGCACACCTCTGCCATAAGGAGAGGGTTCTTTTAGGGCAGGTTTATAGGTCTGTTTTGAGTGCAGTTATGTCATGAGAGGGTGTGCAGCTACCTCACTGCATGCATGGGGCGGGGAGAACATGAAATCTGTCCATGCATCCTTTTGATGAACCATAAAGAAGTTGTCTCAGCCAGTGGAACCTGGAGTTGGGGGTTGGGGGTTGCCTTCACCCTGTCAGAAGAGTGATGTTTGACACAGGCAAAGGAGGGCATGAGGAGAGTACCTGGAGAGAGGTTTGTGCTTCTGCAAATCTTTATTAAATGGTTTCCCTGACCCATAATTCAGAACAGCCTGCAGAGGAGAGAAGGACAACCACAACCTCAACCGTGAAACTGAGAACACTTAAACTTTAATCCAAGAGAAAAGAATTAGTTTGCCCCAGTCCTCAGTGGAAGTTCTGATATCCCATACCCTTTATTTTCTTCATCTCCCACTGCTGCCAAAGCACTGAGAATTGGTACAAACAGATCAACATTATTGTATAAAGAGCATATTGAAACTGGGTAGTTCTGCTGAATGATTATCCCACGTGCAGAATAACTCAGTGCTGGGCGTAGGTCTTTGGAGAGGCAGGAAATCTGCTTCTTGAGCAGACTCACTGGCTCCCTCTGGACCTGAGAGCAGACAATGCTGGTTTTGCTCTTCAGCTGGTGAGTGGAGCCATGGCAGGAGGAGGCAAGGGCAGGAGAGAGTCCTTCATCTGCTCCCTTGCTGGTTCAGCCTAGGAGTGTCTGTTCAGACAGGAGAGAGCCAAACAGTGGAGGGGGGAAAAACAGTCTATATGGAGTTCCTGTGGTAGCTGCTGTGAGTGCTAAAACCAGTGACTTTAACAGCTTACATACTTTAACCTGGACACCATGAGACCCGATTCAGCGATAGCACAGCTATTAATTGGCAAAAGCCTGCAGATCTTGTTGCCAAATAAAACAATGGGTGAAGTTAAAATACCCAGTTTTGCTAAGTAAAACCACACTAAGCATTAGAAATTTGAAAGGATGATGGTTGTCTTAGTTACAGCAAAGCAAATTCTTTGGGACCCATTTCTGCATGCCTGCACCTTTGAGATGTTACTTTGCAGAAGTCTTGTCATGTAACATCTCTTGTGGAAATCCCCTTACAACACTCTGTCTGGTTTAGAACTGACTCTGCTTAGCTCAGTATGAGAGATATGGGATGCCTGATGCCAATCTGAATTGCGTGGTCAACATACTATTCTGCATTCCTCAGTTATAGCGTATCGCTGCTGTATATGCTAGAGCTGGTTTCCACCAACCTGCCCCTGCATCTTGCTCAGTTTCAAACTTGCAAGCTGGGACAATGGAATACAAACCTAGGCAGAATTTGTCCATGTAGGTGTGTGTGATCTAGGAGAGTGATTTGCTTTCAACTGTTTCATTAGAAAAACCAAACCCTTTCAGACTGCTTTTGCCAGGTCGTCAGAAGCCAAAGAAGGTCTGCAGTTGTTACTGCAGGTAGAGGTAAACCTTACAAGAATGGACACAGCACCACATTCTCACTTTTATATTACTTCCAGAGAAGGGCTGGTCCATGTCTAGTGTTTCATTGTGAGGACAAGGTGGGATTGCATCTGGATTTACACCCACTGCATAAGCTGACCCTCAAAAACTCCTAGTGCTTCCTGCATAGACAGCAGTGTTATCTCAGTGGGCTGTCCAAATTCCAGTTCAGTCAGTTGTGTTCTCAATACTTAAATTTTTTGTGTAGTTTCCAACAAGTGTTACGCAGTTCCTCTCCTCAGCGTGGTATAGTGGTGTTGTAATACGCTGTTACTGCACTCAGAGGTAGCTGCATTTTAACGCGGGTGAAATGACTGATGTACGACTGAAACTTTATATGTCAGTAAAGTCTCCGATTTCCACAGAGACTGCTCCTTTGGGAAAGAAGCACTGGCATTAATAAATCTTCGAGTTGCAGAGAGTGGGCAACGTTGGCAAGTGAATTTATTACAGATGCGTAGATCTGCACAGCGGATTGTTGCAGATAAAATGTGGAGGTCTGATTAAAGACTAGAGTAGGGTGATTGCTCACGTACAAGGATTTCATTAGGTTGTCTCTTAACTAAGAGTGATGTACTGGAAGTGGTGCGTGATATATAAAATTTGAGCAATATTGAACTACAAGAGGATGTTTATCTATCCTGTGTAAAAATGTGTCTGTCCTAAACAGATAGAAACAAGAATGAGTATAATTCCTATGTAAAAAAAGGCAGGAAATAATTATACCAAGGAGCCTAGAGCTTTTGTTAGTTAATAGACTCTGGGGATGCTTGACAAACAAAGATACAGTTGAAAGTGAGCAGGGAATTTAAATTCTGCCTTGTCCCCTACAAAGTGTTGCTTAATTTTAAAATGATATGTCAAACCTTGTTACTGGTCCCATTAGAACTGGTTGTATGTTTATGAGGTCTTTACGGGACTAAGGCTGTAAATGATTAAGTTATGATTAAAGGGTACAGTCCAACCAGGAATAAATACTACTTTTGAGTTTTAGCTTAAGTCATGTATCCTTGCATTTGTATCAGACACAGCTGATACTACCATGCATGGTAATCTGGTAGGTCATGAAGATTTGAGAGATATTCTCCGTGAAATAAAAAATATTGGTGATATATGTTAGCTTAGGCCAGTTTAAGTCACACTGTAGTTTTGGACTGGTTTATCTTTCAAGTATTTAATTATTTATTTTCTTCCCTTCCCCCCCCTTCCTCTTTCACTCTGTTTAATTAGACCATGGCAACTGAATGTGTAAGCAGGTTTTTTTGTGTCTTAAGGGTGAAGTGACATCCCAATAAAGATGCAGTGAGGTTAGACACTGCTGTTGGGTTTACTGAATTGTTTTTGTTAATCTTCAGCCCTAATACGTGGACATTCATCTGTGAATTTTCACATTGTTCTTTACTCCTTTATTAGCAAAGCCCTTAAGTATATATGTAGGGTTTGGTTTGTTGTTTTTGTGGGGGGTTTTTTTGTTGTTTTTTTTTTTCTTGTGGAGAAAATGAAAGGACCTACATCTGATAGGAGAGTGATTTTTGCAGTGGTGGAGATCAGGGAATTTCTGAAATCTCTATTTCCCAAACAGCATTTTTGTCTTTTCCTTTTGCTAGTACGTCATCTGTTTTTTATGCCCAAGGACCATCAAGGGCAAGGTAAGTCACATCAGTAAGATGGAAGGGAAATAAGAAACATAATGCTTCAGCTTGCAGTGCATGCAGCCTAGAGAAATTGGTGACATTTGGATGTCTGAAACCACAAGTGGAAAAGATTTGATGTTATTGCAGAAGGATTTGGAGGAAGGCTGTGGCTCAGAGAAGGATAGAGCTTATTGTGTAGGAAGGCAAGTTGTAATCCTCAGAGAGGTAAGGCTTACTTTATAAGCAGAATTCCTGGAGTATTTATGAAGAACACTTATGTTCCACCTGAAGACTGAGATTGAAGTTGTGCTTTGGATTAACAAGACAGTGCAGCACTAGTCTGACACTGTAGATACAGGATCAAAGAGTTACATGAGAATACACTAAGAAGATAGAGACCTTATTTGCAGCCCTCCAGTATTTGAAGGGGCCTACAAGGAAGCTGGAAGGGGACTTTCTACAAGGGCCTGTAGTGACAGGACAAGGGGTAATGGGCTTAAATTGAAAGCAGGGAGATTTAGAGTAGATACCAGGAAGAAATTCTTCCTGGTGAGGCACTGGGACAGGTTGCCCAGAGAGGTTGTGGATGCCCCATCCCTGGAAGTGTCCAAGGCCAGGCTGGATGAGGCTTTGAGCAACCTGGTCTAGTGGAGGGTGTCCCTGCCCATGGCAGGGGGATGGGAACTAGATGGTCTTTGAGGTCCCTTCCAACCCAACCATTCTGTGGATTATATGATTCCATATCAAATCCCCATGTACAAAATGTGCAGAATGCAGAGTAGTGAGTAGATGTGGTTTAACTCTGTGTAGCAAAATACCACGAAGCTGCTCTCACAAATCCCCCCTCCTCTCCTCCAGCAGAGGGGAAGAATCAGAGGGAAAAAAAATCAGGAAACTTGTAAAACTGAGATATGAACTATTTACCAATTGAATCTAAATGAATATATACAAATACTACTAAGAAATTAAAGTAGTAGAAAGTAAAACATGATACAACTATGATACAGTTGCTCACCACCCACTGACCAATGCATCACCAGGAGCTGAGTAGTGAGAATCAGACCCAGAGAGCCCAAGAGTGATCACAGCCCGAGGGCCAGAGCCCGAGACCTGTCGCAGCAGATTCCGAGCAAACCCTGTCAGCGATAGCATGGCCAGGAAGACTAAACAAACCCACCAACTCCCTCATGAACGAGCCAGCACAGCAGTTAGCAAAGCAGCTAACGTGGGAGTCAGGGAGAGTGTTAGCCAGTGTATGGAAGTAAAAGAGAGAGTGAGAGAATAATGGCTCCCGCACGCCCTCCTCACCTAAGCCCCAAGCGTGTCGTACTATGGGATGAAATACTCCCTCGGCCCGTTTGGGTCAGCTGTCTGAGCTGTGTGTCCCCTGCACTGCCTGTAGCGAGACAGCGAGAGCTGGGAGCGCAGATGCAGGATCAGAAGCTGAGAGAGACCTTGAATTCGGTGCAGGCGTCCCCCAGCACCAGGTTAAACTTTATCAGTGCTTCCCTCAGCATAAATCCAGAACACAGCTTCCTAGCAGCCACGGTAAAGAGAGTTAACTCTTTCCTGACTGAACCCAGCACAGTAGACATGCAAAATAAAACATCCTGTAAATGAAGTGACTAGGGTTGTCGCTGCCTTCTGACATGTGGAAAATCCGATTCTGTGGGTACCATCACAATGCCGTCACGCAAGCGTCCATCGCTGAACTCCCCAGGCTGCTGTGTCATGTTTCACATGGACAGGTTTTTGTAGAGTTTGGAAGAGAAACAGGTTGTCCGCAAGCACCACTGCTGTCTTAGCATGTCACATACTGTCCCTCTGCTGTGGTTACTGAATGGTATCAGTATTTGAATCCGTGCCATGATGGACAGTCTGTACTGAGAGCAGTACTTAACCGTGCTGACTCTGACGTCTCCACTTCGAGCTCCTCCCTGTTCTTTTCTGTTCTGTAGCTGGCACATCAGGACCCCAGATCAGTGCCTGGTGATCAGCTTAGCCTGGTGACATGGGCAAAGATGTAGTTCTGGTCCTGTGCTTTCATCACGGGAAGGTCTGAGCAGGGATTGCAGCCTGTAGTGATTGGCACCTAACGTGGGGTGACTCTCGCTGTGCTCTAAGTGTGGACGTATCTGTCAGTTCCAGGTGTTTCTATCTGGACATGACCATTATAAAATGCAGTGCATCTGGGAGTTATTTGATGTTGATGTAGAGCTTTTAAGTGGAATATTTTAAAGCAATTTTCTGCAATTAAAAGAACTGTGACCTCTCCCCCCTTACCCTCCCACAATTCTGTGGGTTTAAATTAAGTGGGAGCAGAGATCCTAGTGTCATCATGAAACACATGGATTAGGAGCTGTTAGATGAGCATCAGAAAGTTATGAAACTTAGGGAAGAGAGAAGTCCCCCACACCTCATGAATTGCCAGTTTTGACTAGGTTTTGCTTAAACTCCTAAATCACAGTTTAGTGCAAGGGAAAAAAAAAAGTGTCAGCTAGCACATTCCAAAGAAATGCAAACAAGAAAAAATAATGCCTGTTTTTAGAGGTTATAAAGCATCAACCATACATACAGAAAGGCCAAATTAATCCCTGCTGTAATTCTTCCAAGTCCGGCGGAACCGTGCCAAGAATGAATGTAACACAAGGCAAACAATCACATTAAAGAAGGTTGCAGAACTTAATATTTAAAGTCTTCCAAGAATACTCAAATAATTGCTGATCGGTCTCTGTAATTTACATACAAAGACTGATGTCTTTCAGCGAAAGTGACTGCTGAAGCCTGCCCCAGGGACATAGACTGCTGAATGTGGTCAAGCAAACAATTAAGCATATGTAGGGATGAGACAGTCTCTTGCTCTTTGTGTTGGACTAAAGAGTTCAGAGTCCACCAGTGACTCTTTAGGTCCCATAATTGGTATCTATTCTTGCTCTAGTAGCTGAACTAAAAATAATAACTGCTGAGATACATAATTACAAAAAACATGCTACTTTGTTTTTAAGTTGCAAGGGCCTGGCTTATTTAGAAGAATACAATTAGATCATTATAGTTTTAATCATCAGAAAAAGGAAGCTAGTGAGTTGATTAACCGCTTCCTGCACCGCCACTGCCCTCTGATCTTGCAACTTGGCTTTGCCAGCCCACTTCTACCCCTAATTATCTTGTGACCAAATGCTGTTATATTTTAAACCAATGTTTTGGAGCTTTATTCTAGAAGTCCTACTAATGAGGCTGATATTACTTATCTTTACAATATTGTCAGGGAGTTATGTTTAAAAGTGGGATAGTATCATAAAAAGGACAAATTCACCCTTCTCAAAGTAGTCATCTCTTTGCTTCTATCATCTGGGTACACAGCATGACAATCGAATTAAAAAAATATGACACCATAGTACTAATAGTTCTAATACAAGAGTATGTTTTATGAAGCTGCTCCTACAAGAAGCATTTATCAAGTTATTAATTCTTGCAGGACAACACTGAAATGAAGACCCATCAAGTATTACATCTTTAACTTTTCACTGTACTTAGGGAATGTATTTATCACCATTTCAGGATTCCACATGTATTTTCTTTAATGGAAACTCCTTCCAGGCACAAGAGGCTCATGCCAGCCTCTTAGCAGCTTTGAAGATCAGCAGCGGACTTGTCACGTAGAGGGCAATCTTCTTGGTGTCCTAAAAGTTAAGTATTTATCAAAGCAGCTGTGCACACAAGCAATTAGGCTGCTGCTTTTCTTCATGTCAGGGCTTGTTTGCCCTGTTCACCATGGGCCTGCTCTGAGTTGGATCTACCTGCAGCACACACATCTCCTGGCAGCAGCATTGCTGGATACATACACCCATTTTGGAGGAAACTGTTCATGAATAGTCACACTGAAATTAGGTTGGTGTGGGAGATGTTTGGCGATGGGCTTTGAGTTGTATTCCTGCAATAAAAGCTGCACAGGGCTGTTGATTCTCTGTGACAGGTGAGTAGTTTCCATGTGGTCTGTGGAAGTTGCTTGCCTATAGCTCAAGGGAGTTAAATCCACACCCTCTTGCAGCCAGGCCCTAGCAGTGTTTAAGGATTAAGTCTATAAAGCATGCCAAGCTCAGCTGTCTTAACAGTAGGGAATATTCTCTGGAGTTCTGAGGAGGAGAATTGCATCGCTGAGAATTATTGACACTTTGTTTAAATGTACTTTTTTATCCAAAATACTATAGCACAAACAGCATTTAGTAAGATGGTGTGTCATATCTGAAGAGAAACTACCCACTTCAGTGAATGGTGGTGTTCTGGACCATCACGGCTCATTTCAGACTTAGAAATGTACCCGAACCCTCCTTACCTCAACATGAAAGGCAGAAAAGCAAGACGTAAGAAGAACGAGTGAGAAGTAGAAAACAATCATTTTTTTGCAAGACCAACATGGGGTAGGTGCTTTCACTAAAGGTGTCTTAAACAGACTGCTGTTCTGTGCAAAGTGCTGTGTTTTGTGATACTGGTGTATAAAGGAAGAAAATAAGGCCTCTACTGGTTCCAGCTGTCCTGAAAGCATGGAAACAGCAAAGGGAACTGGGCAAGTCTCTGGTGGACATCACTTTATTTTTAGGAAATAGAAGAGTATTTAACATGGTGGTTTTGACCAGAGATCTGTTCTCTTTGTGTGGTCTTTGCAATTGCTCTGTTTAATTTTGGAGCTATTTTCATCATATGATTTGTGAGTCTCTAAGTAAGAAAAGAGAAGCAAGGCTGGGTCAGATTGGATCTGCAGAGGAGGTGTGGCACAGCAGCCAGGAGAGGCACTGACCTTGGAAGGATCTCAGGCATGCACTTTCCTTCTGCACTTTGGACGGGGTGCTGGAACAGAAAGGGAATACAGGACTTGGTGTTTTAGGTCAGGATACTTTCTGAGAGTGTTTTTCCACTTTGGATGAGGATGGTACTTCAGTAAATATATCTGCAGAAGAACTATTTCACATATGCAATCAAGGTCTAAGCTTTTAATAGCAGCAGTAAACCGTGGGAAGAGCTCTTTTCACCTACCTCCAGGGAGGGACATGCCATTTTTCCATAAGCTGTTCTGTGAAGGCAGCACGCGGTGACTTCTCATTCCTCCCATTTGCCTCATACCTAAGTTATTTCCCTCTTTGTGAGTCTTGCTCTGTCATGTCATCTTCTTTTCATGCTTGCAGTGAACCTAGAACCTGCTTGAGCATGAAACAGATCAGTAAACGTTTCTGAGTGAATTTTCTGTCGAAGCAAGACAACAATTTTGAATACAGAAATTCTTGTTTGAATTTTTCCAGGAAAGAAAACAGAAGCACGATGGTAGATATTTTATCATGGCTGGCTTTGCTGGTTTTGGCACTGTTGGGAAGCACTGAAGCATGCTGAAATCTCCCATCTTTCTCTGATAAAAGTATGCTTAAATGAAGCCTAGGCCCACGCTGTTTGCAGGAGTGTTGAGCCCAGGCTATTAAATCAGAGTCTCAGGAGAGAGAAACTGAAGCACCTACTTTCCACGATGAATCTATCTTGCTGGGGCATTCCATGGACTGGTCACGCAAAACCTGTTCCTGACACTGGTTCTTCTGAACAGTTTCAGTGTGGCTAGTGGCCTCAGTGGGATGGGTGCGCAGAGCTGTATTTTCATTTCCCAAATGAGCCTGCATTTGCCTGGAGCAGAGCAGTGCTGCCCTGCAGAAGGGCAGGATGCTGCTGATCACATGGATGTTAGAGGCAGAAGTTCCCTGCTGGTTCCTGCATGCATGTCCTGTAAAAAAGGGTGCTGAGGACCTTGCTGTTTGTCTTTGGCACTCATGCTTACCTTGCCATAAAAGCATCTAGAGCTCCTGGCTGCCTGTGGGGAAGAATTGTGATTTTCAGGCTTGCAGACTCTATATTCAGGTCTCCCAAGGACAAAGCACCCTACCAGAGAAATAATAATAGGACACTTTGAAAGATTAGAGCCAACCAGAAAATTGAGCAGTGAGTTACAGCTGAATATTTCATGAAACATTTAAAGTGTTTGTGGGGTTTCTTTTAAGTGAACATCCCCAAAATATGTCAGAAGTTCTTTCTCTTCTTGAAAACAAGAACTTAGTGGTATTTTATTGTTTTCTTTTTAATTTGTTGGTTAGCAGCTATACACGGGTCATTCAGAACCGGTGTGTGAAGTCACTCTGACACCTTCCATAAACTAGTGGCAGTTTTTCCAGTGAGGCAGTTCTGGCATATCTTCTGGCCTGCATACAGGGACTGACATCTCGCTGCCCGTTAGTGTTGATTTTTGTTAGATAGTAATGAATGTAAACTTGCTGCTTGGTGACTGTATATACAGTGGGTCATGAGTTCATTTAAAAATGAACTTAAAAAGAATTTAAATGTCTTTGTGCCATTTATCTTTGCTTAGAAACTTCATTAGAAACATAGTAATGCTCATCTCAGTATTTCCATGCCAGCTTCAGAAAAGACCGTTTGTGTGTAATATGAGATACGTGTGTAATATCAGGGGTAACGGGTTTAAGTTGAAAGCAGGTAGATTAAGATTAGATACCGGGACGAAGTTCTTCCCGGAGAGGGTGGTGAGGCACTGGCACAGGTTGCCCAGAGAAGCTGTGGCTGCCCCATCCCTGGAAGTGTTCAAGGCCAGGCTGGATGAGGCTTGGAGCAACCTGGTCTAGTGGAGGGTGTCCCTGCCCATGGCAGGGGGGTTGGAACTAGGTGGTCTTTGAGGTCCCTTCCAACTCAAACCATTCTGTGATTCTGTGATCATTAATACAAACCTACAGAGAATCAAACTGAATGGTAAAGAGTACACAGCAAAGCGCTGCTGTAGGTCTACATCCGTTTTGTGGTTCATACTGGAGGCATTTCCAGACTGTGGAACAGTAGCGCTGCTAGAGCCCAAGACGCAGGTTAAAGTCACTGTAACCAGTGTCTCCCATCGTGTGCATATGTGATGATTCAGCACCAAGTGTTTCTAACTCTTTCCCTGAAGGAAGGACGTTCCGCACCCATGTGTCAACTCTGGTTCCTCTTGGAATTTGCAGTAGTATTGAGAGTTGCCTTAGGGATGTTATGGTTTTGATGTACAAACCCAGCTGGTCACCACCATACTAGGTCAAGGCAGTGTTTAAGGGAGTGGAACGTCCCAGGTGCTGGGTTTTTTTATTCATGTTTTTGAATCTGGGTGCAAGGCCTTTAGTCCTTCAAAGTCATTTGCATTCACAAGTAGGCAGCTTCAGTGAAACAATCACAATCTCCAGATAAGGAAGAGCTAAGTGACTGAAGGATCAGGGGCCAAAGGCATACTCGGTGAAAGGTCACAGTGAAAGTACCTTCAGAGCATCTTGTAAAAGCTGCTTGCCAGACCACCTGCTCGGTTACCCTTTTATTGATTTTGTGTAGATATTTTCACTAAGTCAGTAAGTGAAATTTTCCCCTGCAAGCTACACTATGAAACATGCTTGCTCTACAGGGTTGTATTCACCTTCAGGGAAAAACATATGGCAAACATTTCTTAAAGATGTGGTGCTGTCTTTGTGCAATAAAGCATGGACATAATCACTTCTGAGAGCTGATCTCAACACCTTGGTGACACATCTTCCCAAAGGAGAGCCAGCCTGTTTCCAGGGAGCAGAAAACCAGGATTTTCAGATGGTCACTTTCCTTTAAGCGTTCTTTACAAGATGCTGGAGGGTGAAGGCTGAGGCTCCTGCCTGTTCAAACGAATTTAAGTTTCAGTCTAAGGCCTCGACCTTGCAGAAACCCATTAATGATCCTTGTAAGTTAAACTTCATGTCTCTTGAGATCATGACTGTAGATCACAGCATCTTTTGGCTACTACTTGTGTCCTGGTCACCCAATTGCACTCTGGTTTTCCCTAAAACTTTGCACGTCCTTAAGTAATACACAGAATTACAGAATCGCGGAATGGTCTGGGTTGGAAGGAACCTCTGGAGGTCATCTAGTCCAACCCCCCCGCCAAGGCAAGTTCATTCTTTTTTCTCTGCATCGGGAACTGTCTTTTTGCCTCTCTTTCCTCTCCCGTGACTTCAGATAGCCCTCAGAAAACTGAGTTTGTCACATTTACCATTCACTTGTACAGTTTTTAAATACATCAGACTGTTTATTGTGCTAGTGAATAATAAAATAGCCATATATATGTGTGTATAGCATACATCCATAATAATATCCTTTAAACCATACCCCACATCACCTCTTACATGGATTGGTTGGTGTTAGTATGAACTCATGAGTATGAACTCATTCAGTAGCAGAGGAACTGATTGTTCATATCCTATAGAAGAACAAATTATTTTTATGGAAATCACAATAAAATCCCAGCAGGAAAATTTGTCAACATAGTTACAGAACAGTAATAATAACAATGTTCTGAGCAGCAAAGAGGGGTGGGTGTGTGTGTATCCTCAACGTGTGTATACAGACCTAGAAAAAATTTAAAACCTCTCAATTTATTTAAAGAGGCTTTACTCAAGTAGAGCTGCAAAATGTGACTAAACGTCTATTCAATAAAACTATGATAAAGTAAGTTTAAACATGTATTCAAGGATAGAAATAAAGGAATTGTGCCATGAACAACAGCTTCATTCCTGACAAATGTGCGTTCCTTATCTCTTCGTCTCCTTTCTGTGCAGAATTTCTAGCAGGATTTCCAGGAGCACTGGAAAACACCTGGCAAACACCTGGACGTGCCGTGGCTAGTCTGGATCAAAGTGTGCATGCTTTGGTCAGCCAGGCTGTGTGTGCAGCTGCCTAGCAGGGCATCTAGTGCCTGAGGTCTGTGGCCTTTCCCCAGGTTGCGTTGTATTCGTGTCTCTTCCCCCTGCCCGAGCTGTTAGGTCTCTCTCAGCCCTGTAAGACATTTTTGAACTTCCACCCCTTCCTAATGTGGTGAGAGCTGTGTTTGCAAAGGTTAAAGTGAAGCTGAAAGTGGTCATTTTTTCTGGAGTGCGAGTGTTGTCCCAAAATCTGGGTTATTTCACCCAGTGTGCAATAAGCCAATTTACACACAGAGCCAAGATGCTTGTTTATTCCATGTCTGCACAGAGATGGGGGCAAGGTGGTAGCTCCACAAGGCTAGCACAGCTTGATACAAAAAGCTATGGCATATTTATCCAGTTTAGCAAACATCAAGATCCACATTTTTCTGCTCTAATTGGTTAATAACTTACCGCAACAAATCTCACTGTTCTTCTCTCTGTGTAAAGGCACAGTGTCCTTTTAAATCAAAGTGTATGTAAGGGGTGAACTTAACAGGGAAGGGAGTGTTTATTGAGTTGGTCTCGATCTCCCCCTGCCACCTTTATCTTAGTTACTGTGGACTTCACACCTTGTGGCAACCATCCAGCTTTTGGTGCCAGGATGTTCCCTCGCATCAGTCTTCCGCTCCTCTTCAAGGGTACGGTTGGCAACCTGTATCAGTTCTTGGTTCCTCTTCAACGGTGCAGTCCTTAACAAGGCGCACAGGTTTCCCTGTTTTGCAAAATATTAGGCCAGTTGTTCTTCCGTAGTGGAAGAATTCCATTTTCTGCTGTACGACACAAGTAGAGGTCTCTCGGCACTAGCTCCAAACAGAAAAGCAGGGTAAAAAGTCCACCGTAGGAGCTGTTTCATCTGTTCCTGGAGAACTGTGTAAAGAGCTGGTCCTTCAGTTCTGCTCTCTGACCCAGTGAAGGCAAAGGAAAGTGTGTGTTAAAACTGTGCACTGAAACTAATTAGGCCAGGTTGTAGGTTGTGAACTGTGTCGTAGAGTTTGTGCCCTTTGTATCTTGCACTCGCTGGAGAATACGGAGTGCGGAAAGGTAAAACCAAATAGGTCTGGTTGGGTAAAATCACCAACACGTAATTTCAGAATAGATCTGCAAGCTCAGTAACAGGGCAATTTGTGTACTTTGCTAAATTAAAGAAGGAGGTGGGAGAAAAGGTACTGAAATGCAGTTCTTCGGGATGCATGCGCTGCGATCTGTGTTATCAGAAGTCAATGGCACGAGCTCTCAACACGTGTTTTCTATTACACCTGCAGTAGATCGTTCAGCCAGAACAGAAAAGGAGGGTGCCTTTTGATTCACTACCAATAGCACGTTAATAAAATAGAGGGAGAAATGTCTGCAGTCTCTAATAAGCAATATATCAACTAAGCACTGTCAGCCTGCGTAGAGAGCTCCACAGCTTGATTTATTATGTTAATTACAGTCATGTGGGCCTCATGCTCTTAAGTCTGAAACTGCTCACATTCTCAGCTTGATTTAAGAATATGCTTTGGCCAAGACTTAAAGTGCAGCTTATTATGATTAATGTAATAAAATATTTATTACATACTCCTTTTCTCTGTTTCACTGCTTGTTGCCCCAGTTAGACTGCCTCATTCTGAAATAGTGATATAAATTAGATTTTAGATGACGAGGATCCTCATCTGTTTTTAATCTCTCTCCAGTGCTGGGTTTTTTTACATCCCTTTGTTCTGATTCTCCCTTCTCTCCCCCTTGTCTTTATTTCCCTCCCATATTGCCCAACTCTGCTCCTCAGCTGCTGTCTGGAGTGAATCAAAACCAGACAAACTTCATAGCCCTGGCTCATCCCTTCGAGACCTCTCACATTGCTTTCTCAACTACGCTTATTAAAGTTGGCTCTAAACGCAGTGACAATAAAAATGGTGGTAGGCCATAGCTGAGAACACGCTAAGCCTCTGGTGATGTGGGTTGGCATGTAAAGGGAAGACTAAAATGTGAGGGGATACATGTTTGTACCCAGTTTCTCATTCTTCTTCCACAGTACTTGCAGCTGCGGGCAGGCACAAAATCCTACTGCGCCAGATTTTCCAAAATGCCGTAAAAGTTTGTACCTGAGATCTTGTGCAAAACAGCCCACTAGTTAAAGTGGTGGCTGAGCAATGGGTGCCTGCGAGATCTGTTTCCACATGTAAATCTGGCTTTCTCTGTATGAGCATGTAAAGGTGGAAAACTTATGGAAAATGTACCTTCTTATTTTTCTTCTGTAAGAAATGAGCTTTTGTGTGAGAGTCTGCATTTTTCCCCTAATGCATCATTAATTTCTAAATTACAAGCTTAATTCAACAAAGGACATGTTTCTCAGATCCTTACAGTTTTTTCTCTCCTCATTTTGATTTTTTGTTCTTGTTTTTTCTCCTAGCAACTTCTGAATCAAGTCATACGTATAAATGTTACTCAGTTGCACCCCTCTTACACCTTCCAAACATACAGTGGTGGTCCAGTTGATTTCTACATATATTTAAACGTATATTTAAATATATTTTAAGTGCATATAAAAAAATATTTTAAGTATATATAAATATATACTTAAATACAGGGACCACAACACAAAATGAACTTAAAATATGCTTTGTTAAATTGGAAGCTTATTTAGGAGAAAAGCAGATACTCTGCTGCGAATGTATGTGCAACACTTTCTGGGCTGATGCCAAGCCAGCGGAGTCGTCTTAGAAAATGAGCGCCTCGCTGCTGCCATGCATCATCCAGCTTCCAGTTCTCGGGGTAGGTTAGACAATCACTCACATACTCCTTTAATTCCTTCTGCTGCAGGTCGTGGAGTAAATAACATGCTTTGAAAGGGCAACATTTCAGTAAGTCCTGGGTAAAAAAGAATTCAGTATTCCAGAGTTGAATATTTAACCTGAAGAAAATCATTGGGAAAAAATGTCTCCTGTTTACAGGCCTTAAACTGAAATCAGTACTTTGAGTTTTCTAAGTGGAGCCAGTCATAAATTGGTTGGAAATTACTAGAAGATTGTATGGCTGAATACAAAGATGCATGTTCAACATAAAGCTGACCTTTGCTTCACATTCTGAGTAGTGTTTTGCCACTTAGCAGCTCCAGCAGCACTCCAGTTTCACCAATATTTTTTTAACCTAAGCTCTGGGAGAAGATCAATTATGCGTTAGAAATGAACGTAGCTGAAGAAAGCGTACTCAGTTGTTTTGAGAGGACAGGCGTTTCACATTTTTCCAAAAGTTTTCCAGTGTTCTTAGGTTTGCCATGTGGAAAACTACAAACATGGCTTTTATATCCTCCACCTGAAGAATTGGGTCCCTGAACGGCCGTCAGTTGTATAAGGCTCCAAAGAATTTGGTTTTGTAAACATCCTGTAGAGGCAATAGCTGGGATGGATATAAGAGAGGGATGCAGCAGGGCAGGTGGGCCTGGAGCAGGTTCCAGGTGACTGACTTGGCACGGGGCAGCTGAAGTGGCAGGCTCCGGTCTGTGTGAGCGCAGTATGTTTTGCCTGGACATCGCCTACGTACCAGACATATGGGTTTCTCCAGTGCTCTTGCAAAATACGTTCTGCTGTTCTCTGTGCTGAGCCCCAGGGATCAGCTCTGGAGTGCTGCAGCGTTGGGCAAGCCTGGGACCGCTGGACTTGGTACATTTGTTCCTGCCAAGTGGAGGTGGGGTCTGGGTAAACATGAACGGAGCAGGCCCGCTGTCAGGATACAGAGGAGGTGCATCCTGGTTTGCACTGCGGCAGTTCACACCAGTGCATCACGGAACAGCTTCAAAAGGAGACAGGACACCACACTGTGTCATACCCCACAAACGCCACTGCAAGCCTTCAGTGGAAGATGTAAAATGTGAAGTAAAGCTTGCATGCAACACTTCTTTTTTCCACCAGCCCTGACAAAGCCAGACAACTAGATGAGATCATGCTTGAACAAATTAAAATATTTTTTATTTAGAATCTGCATTTTTAGAATCTTTGTGTAGAAATAGCTTAGGTGTCACGTATGGTCAGGTGGAGAAGTAAGAACGCCTTGAGAAGGCTGCTGTTTTGCACTGTTCATCAGTGATTGCTAGCATCCACTGTGTAAAAGGTTCATCCAGTCAGTCACAGGAGGACATAAATTCTTAATCCCCTGTCATGGCTACAGATTTTCTGACATCTGAGGATCGTGCAGCAGTGCCATTAATATTGATATGAATTCAGTTGTTGACTTTGTCAGCAGCCAAATCACACCTTGTATCTTTTCAGGCTTTTGTGGTGAGAAAATAGTGAATGTGAACACAAACTGAAAACCAGCACTAGTGTCTGAGTGAGCATCTGTTTATCCGACCATCCTGTACCATACAAAAAATGTATGGATGACTGAAGTCTATTTTAGTGACTCTTACTTCATGGACATACCAATGTATAAATATTCCCGTGCTGATTTGCTTGGAACCTGTGTCCTTTTTTCTTTGACAGAATCTAAAGCTTTTTAATTTCAGAATCCTAAAACATGCCACTGATAATTTTGTTGGAGGAAGTTAACTGAATAGAAGCATGATTTGCTCTGGCCAGAAAACATAGCATCTTTTATAATATAGATTTAAATTAATATCTTTCTATCATACTACAGATTTTACGTTCTAACGAAAGCCTTTTCTGAAAATGTTAAACAACACAGAGTTTGACTTATTGTAGTGGAAGTAAGGAACTTTAGTTGTTAAACAGGAGTTTAGTAGCAATATCGGATGGGTAGGACAGAAATTCAAGGAAAAGTGCAGGAACACTTTCTTTTAGTGGAGTAATCTGCAGCTAACAAGTTAATCCTTTGATCCTACAGATCTCAGAAGCTGTTAGATGTCAAAACCTGACAAAAGTCTCCAGACAGTCACAGGGTTTTCCCCACTCTTTTGACTCTGACTCGCCAAGCCCGAGCTTAAGTATGATTATTATGGCAGAGGAAGCATGCTTTATTTGGCCTTAGGACTTCCTAAAGAAATGGTTATTGTTGGATATGAAATAATTACATTAAAACATACGTATTTTTTACTTAAACCTCTGACTGCTGCGTGTGTGTAGGAGTTGCCTCAAGGAAGCTAGTCTGTACCAGACCGTCAAAGTGCCAAAAATATCTTATTCCAAGTGTTTAGCTCTCCCTGTCTCTTAATCCCAGGGTGTTTCTCCGAATGCTCAGAGGCACTTCTGATGGGGACACCTCCTGCTCTTACCTTCACCATCGCTTTTCGGTGGTGAGATGGGAGAATGGATTTCATTTTTATGCAGAAAGAGGACTGATACTTGGGGATGCTGTGGTACGAGGGTGGTATTCAGCTGCTCCTGGCAGCGATGTTGTAGCACTGCTTCCAGCAAGGCACGTTTGTTGGAGGGCCCCACAGCCGTCCCCACCATGACTTGACCATACCTCCCTTGCGCCACAGCGTGACCTCTGCCAACTGCTGTTGTTACTTGAGAATGCCCTTTGCCTGCAGATGCTGTCTTGAAACGGGAGGGGACAGGAGAAAAGACAGATAGGAGCAGGCTGTGGTTCACGTTAGCTGTTTAGTGGGCTGCATATGGCCACAGCCTGTAGGTTGGATATCGCTGCTTTTCAGTAACTGCAGAGCAGGGGCAAGAGCCAACCTGCGAAGTGCTGGGGCGTGGGGAGAGAGCACTTAGCTCCAGCGTGGAGATACGTGCTGCCTCGTGTGCGGTTAATTAGGCTTCTTCACCTCAATGAAAGCGTTTTGGTGGAAGCTTGTCTGCTGCAGAAGCATCTTCCTAGTCAGGACACAAATTGTGCAGAGAAGACTTTAGCAGGGGGCATGATTAGGACCAAAAAACTCCACCTTACTTTTAGTGTACTTCTGAGATCGCGCTGTCTGCCTTTAGCAGAGTTTAATACTGTTGGCAATAATAGCTCAGGTTCATGACTCGCGCTAACGTTACAAAGCATCTCTGAACATTCACAGCCTGCATCTGTCTTGTCGTGAAAGCGAGTGCCTTTCCCCCCGCCACACATAATTACAGAGGTTATGTCCTTCTCAGGGAGTCTGAATGTGTGTATGTGTTCAAGCTGAAATAGAAACAACCCTGAGTTTGATAACTACTGATAATGTTAAGTCTTGGCTGGGTGAAGATCAGATTATGAAAAGATCAGAAGGCAGCTGTTGCTCAGTGGGAGGGATCATCTCCTGGCTGTGGGCTAGCCTGGGACACTCGTCTCTCACCAGGTTTTCTGTTTCATCTCTGACAGGTCATTTTTATCTCTTTGGCTGCATTGGACATCCAAACTACTTGGCACTTGTTCAAACCCTTAGTTGGGAGTTCACCCTGGATCCCACAGTAGGGTGGGTTTTACTGTTGTTTTCTGCCGTGTTCTGGTTTTCTTGGAAATGAAACTCTGATGTGGGATCAGATAGGAAACACGAGAGCTCCAACCAGGTCCTTTGTGCAGTGATGCAGCTGAGGGGGCAGGACCTCAGGAGATGCGCCTCCAAGTCAATTAAATTTTTTATGGCTCTGCTCTTAGTTTGTAAAACACAGGCAACAGCCCTATCAGCTCCAAAGGTTGCATTCTGCCAAGGAAAAGTCATTAAGGATAGCTTGGCTTGGTAGATCAATGATGACAGTTTTTGGTTGGTTGGTTCAGGTCGTTTTACTAGCCAAGACGAATGATAGTGTCTCTCTTGTAGACCCTAACAACAGGCACCTATGGAAGACTGTAGGGAGGGTGCAAGCATATATCACACCTCCCCACTCTCCTCTCCTCCAGTGGTTTGCATCTCAGGGCCTTCCCGATACAGAGCTGCTTTCTTGTTTTGAGGAGCACTTTGTGATTTCTTTTTTGTGCTTTTACCCATTTTTGGAACCTGTGCACACTGAAAAGTTGCTGATGCTGTGATCAGTGGAGTCTCAAGAGCAATTATGTTTATGCTTGCAGTGGTCAAGGAACTAATGTAGACCCCCACCTGTGTTTTCAGTAGTTTCCAGCAGGACCACAGAAAATTATTAAAAAAAAAGGTGACCAAAAAATCTTTTGGTCTCTGCTCAGCAAGATGCAGCAAAGTGAGACCAAGCAAACATCTGGTAATGATTACACTGAAAACACTCCTGTCTCAGGACAAGAACATTCACTATCAATACCCAGGCCCAGAGATGAAGTCTTGTACCTCAGCAGTTCCCCCAGCTTGTCAGATCCTTACCGTAACGTACACATTTTCAAAAATTCACTGTGATGGCACTTGAGATACCTTTTTGTATTAAGTTCTTAATGATCTACTTATTTCTAGGTAGCCTTTCTTTATCTGACAGCCTGGGTGGATTTGTAAGGAACAAAATGACATTACACAAGCCTAATCTTCTCTGACAAGATCGCAAGGCCATGTGGCTAGGGCAGAAGCGGTCAGTGCCAAACATCCAGGCTGTAGTAAGGTCTTTGATTCTGTTTCTACTTATTTCCTGTAGGCAAGGTAGAAGTGTGTAGAATAGATTGGTTTAAGTATTTGGCAAGGTCCATTTGCAGACTGCATCCGAAGGATAAATTTTGCAGTCTCCTTGACCTGTCAAAGGTTGTATGGAAAGGATGGAGGGTGCGCCTGGTCTGGGGCACTCTTTCATTAGTGATCCAAATGGCATAATTGTACTAGGTCTGGCTGGGATGGAGTTAGGTTTCTTCACAGCCACCCGTACCCTGCTGTGTTTTGCGTTTGTGACTAAAGCAGTGTTAATGACCTGCCAGTGTTTTGTCTGTTGATGAGCCAGACTTGCACACTGTCAAGGCTTTCTTTTTTTCCCACTCTGTCTAACAGCTAGGCTTAGCATGGGCAAGAAGTTGAGAGGGGACACAAGAGGGACAGCTGACCCACACTAACTAAGGGGATATTCCTTGCCCTATGGCATCAATGAAAACTGAATGGAGGTTGTTTCTGGGAGAAGGCGGGGCATTACTCAGAGACTGGGCATTGGTCTACCTGCGGGATCTGGGGAGTGATTGCCTTTGCATTACTTGTCAGTTGGGTTTCTTTTTCCTCTTTCAGTTATTAAACTGTTTTTGTCTTGACTCAGGTGTTTTCTTGCTTTGCCCTTCCTGTTCTCTTCTCCATCCCTCTGGGGTGGGGAGCGAGCAAGTGGCTGTGAGGTGCTTAGGTGCTGACCAGGGTCAACTACCACAGTAATAGAGAATAAGAGCTTGATGATATTCAAAGTGTGGCTACATACAGTCAATGTCTCCTTGGTAGCTGGAGATGGATTCTGTGTTTTCTTTCAGCACTATGAGATCTCCTGAAGAAGTAGGACTTTAATGACATGAAGAATTATATCTCCTTGCTAAGCTATCCTAGGCTAGTAAGAGCTGTCTTAGTAAAGTCAGGCTCAGCTGCATTGTCTGCTTTTGCTGTGGATGAAGAGCATGTGCAGATGATGACAGTGGCTCAGCTGACATCTGATGACTTTGGCTGCCTCAAACGCTGCCGGTTGGGTCTCACTGCCTCCTTGCATTTGTCCCATGCTATGAGATATCCCTGATGCTTGATTGGTGTCATAGGAAGAGAATAATCCACTACCACTGCAGTGTGAATTCACAGTCAAAACTGACATAACTGTCCTGTTGTGTCTGGATGAGAAACTGGCCCATTATCTTTATTTCCCACCTGCCTTGTGGACTAACACACCAGAGCACTGCAGAAGTGCAGTGTTTCTGGGGTGCTGTTTCGCTCCCACAACTTCAGGGGATTTTTGATTTAGCATGGGTTTTATAATTGTTTGCTGCAGATATGACAATTTCCTTTGCAGATTAAGAAAAGATGCCATAACAGAAATGACTGACTGGGTGTCACTGCCGTGTTGTGACAGGCGTCTTCTGAGAAGCAGTGATTGATGACATGTATAAAACGGAGCCATTATGTGTGCTGTTTATATTGAAACAGTACTTAAAATGTGGGCTGTCAGTCAAAGCACTGATTACTTACACAGCGCTGTCGTAAGTGGTGGTGGGTGCAGTGAACAAGGTACCAGAGTTAATGTTTCTTTCGGAGCTTCAAACAGCGTCGTCTCTTTATTTCCAGCCTGCATCTAGCCATAATAGAAGAAATATCCTATAGGTTGCCTAAAGCATGAGACTTCACTGCAGGCTGCTGGGAGCTCTTTGATACTGGCGTCAGTATTAAAACCCGTTTCTGAAACAGGCTGGCGACCTTTTCCTTTTCCCCTTGGGCACAATTAGAGCAAACCTCAGTGCTCTGTGCCAGTGTTTTTCATGGCTGTAGAAGCCTGCGCAGGACGCAGCCGCAGACCCCCGATTCTCTGTGCTTTGCAGAGGGTTTGAGGACCCCGCTCAGTAGATTTCACTGAGTACTGTGGGTGCAGAGGATGCCTCACAGCGAAGATGCAGGACCTGGTCCTGGGGGACACGAACTCAGCCTTGTTTCTGGCCTGCCTCTGCCTCAGTGGGGCAGTGCCTTTGTCCGCAGCTGTAGGATGGGGGTGATGGACTCTTCAGAGTGGATCCATAGATGGGTGGAAGGGGAAGCTGCCCAGCTGTGCACCGGTGTCTCTGCACCACATGAGACATTGCAGGTGGGTAGGGAAGGAGGTAGAGCCACCTGCCTTGCGCTGCTGCAAAGCATGGCTGTGCTACGTGGCCTGATGTAAGCTTAAGCTGAATGACAGAGAGGCAGTGGGAACGTCGACTGGTGTCATGCCACTGCGGTGTGTATGCCGGGTGAGAAACACCTGGTGCATGTTACTGTGGCACTGCTGAAAGGACGCCAAAATGTATGGGGCTTGCAGTGAGACAGAACAGGAAAGAACTTGCTTTTTCCCCCCCCCTTTTCTACTTATTAAGTGTGAGAGTGGAAAAAGAATGTTCCATTCACAATTGCAGAGAATACTCAAATAATTGGATTTTCCTTCTTTGCATTTGCTGTTCGTTTGCTACAACACTAACATTTGTCACATTCATAATGACAGTTCCACCTGTGTGCTTGTAAGCTGCATCCTTGTACAGATGGAGGGTTTGCATATGCCAAGAAAACAGTCCTTAAGTACACACATCACCTTATGTGCAAAAGAACTTTTCCAGTTGATGGTTATCTTCTGATCAGCTTGAAAATCAGCTGTCAGTGACAACCATCATAGTGGTAACACCTGAATATTGTGGTCTGTCACCGATTGTAAGGACCTTTAAGTATAGCCTTACAGAGCAATATAAAGTTGTTTCCAGAATTTGATTTTTCTGCAGAATGAAAATAAATGGTCACAATTACACTTCCACTGTCAAGGTACAGCTTGGTTATTTAGAGAGACTGTATAATCATGGTTTTCTTCCGTATCTTCTGATGTGAACCTAAGAACTAATTTTTTTTTATTCTTGTACATTTGTCAGTTACATGTTGCTCTGTAGTAGCTTTACCTGCCAACTCCTTTGTTAGATTGTGCTGCATTATTTTGCAGTGTTTTTTTCTGTCTATATTTATTTAGCTCTTTAAAAATGCATCTGATTAAAGGTAACTTTTACTGTCATAAATATGATGCTTTAGTTCTTTTTTTGTAGAAAAAAATGGAACCAGTACAACCTCTGGTTTCACAAATGAAGCAATTTAGAATGGGCCTATTACTCGGCTTGGGCCCTGCACACTGCATTGGGATTCACAGAAAAACCTTCTCCCTTGCATTTATTTTAAATTGCCTCTAATCGCACTGTTTTCCACAAATCTCCATGCACAAAACTGTGCCCCAGTGCCAGGAGGAGCTCACTTTGGTTTTGTGCCATACTCTAGTACATCATTTGTGAAACTGAAGTTGGCTTTTCAGTCTTGTGACAGGTATGTAATGATGTTTTCCAGTGCTCTTTGAGAAATTTATTTTCATTTTTTTCCTTTTTTTCCCTCCCCTTTTTAAGGAGATTTGTTCTGGGGAAAAGCACATTGCACAAACTCACTGCTTCTACTTTCTTTTGTCTTTCCCCTTCTTCCTGTTCCAGACCAGGATGAGAGAGCGGCAGAGCTCAGCAGGGAGCAGAACGAGAAGACCATTCGCAGCACGCAGACGGCTCTCCGCAATTTCCGAGAGTTCCTCATCTCCAAGTACCCCTCAGAGACCCGGGAGATCTACGTCATCCCCTGCAAAGAGCTTGATGCCTACCTTGCTTCCTTCTTTGTGGATGCCAGACAAAAGGATGGGTCTGAATATGAGCCAAACAGTCTGGCCAACTACCAGTGTGGGCTGGAGCGGTATCTGAAAGAGCACAGGTACGGATACAGTATTACGAGGGATAAGGAGTTCAAGAGGTCCCAGGAGGCTCTAAAGCAAAAGCAGATAGAGCTGAGGTGTAAAGGAAAAGGAAACAAGCCACACAAATCCATGAAGCTCACCTTTGCTGATGAACTTATCCTGCGCAAAAGAGGCTTATTGAGCCGGTACAATCCCGAAGGGCTGCTCAACCTTGTCTGGCTAAACAACACTAAAGCGTTCGGGCACTGCACGGGTTTCCATGGGTCCACCCTCAAGTGGGGAGACATCCGGCTGCGGGTGACAGAGACTGGGTTGGAGTACCTGGAGTGGATGGGTCCGGACAACGGAGATGTCAATGCCAAGAGCAAGAGAGGCGGGACGGACTCTCGCGTGTATGCCACCCAGCACTCCCCACAGACCTGCCCTGTGCAAGACTACAAGGAGTATGCCCAGAGGCGGCCTCCAGCCATGCGCTACGAGGATGCGCCTTTTTACCTGTCCATCAAACCCGTCGTCAACTTGGCCGCGCTTCACTGGTACAATTGCCAAGCCTTGGGGAAAAACAAGCTTGCCAAGATGGTAAAGACGATGTGCGAGAAAGGCAACATCCCCGGCAGGAAGACCAACTTCAGCGTCTACCAGAGCTGTAGCACCCTCTCGGAAGCGCAGAGCAACCAGCTGGTGCTGATCTGCAATAACTTGAGCCAGCAGGCTGCCCAGTCCATGGCGAGCCACTCCAACACTGGCAACTTCATAGTGTCAGCATCCTATGACTCTTCCTCTGACACAGCTTGAAAGAGGGATATCACTCGAACACTTTTTTCTTTTCCTTTTTGTTTCAAGCGTGGAATTTGTGCCCAATAATACACATCAACTGTGATTGTACACTATTTCCCCATAGCCCTCTCTCCAGTGTTAATTCACTTTATAAAAATATATAAATATATAATATATTTTTCTTTTTACAAATAAGTCAATAGAAATAGTTTAGTATGACTAACATAGTATTTATAGTGTTGATACAAAAATGAAAGGTACTTAGGGGTTATAATATAAATGCAGATTTTAAAAGGACAAAAATGGTTCTCAGGCAACACAAGATAGACTGGAAATACCATTTTTAACATGCACACATCAGTGAATATAAATCCCCAGGGAGGCTTACGTAGCAATTCTATTTTAAAGCATTTTTTCAACTTCTTATTTTAACACGACCTCCCAGAGTGGAGGAGACAAACTTATCACTGGCTGCTGCTCCTTACCTGCTGGCTTATTCTTGATCCTCAAGACCAAGAAATAAGAGATACATCAACGTAAGTTCATGAAACCATTTTCAACAATTTTGGTCTGTTTTTAATTTTGTTTCCTGAGGCTCATTTATGCCAGATGGGAAAAAAAATCCTGAAGTCAGCCAAAGGCTATTTTTAACTTTTGTTTTTGTTGATGATTTTCTGTGATCACAGTATTGCTTGTCTTCAGACTAAAAAGTATTGTTTTCAACAGTATGCAAAAGTATAACGGCAAAAACCACTGTCATGCACAGTTTTAACTGTTTAAGCACGGGTTGTTAGTACGTTGTCACTGTGTGTATTTAATGTAAAGTCTACTGACTCAGAGCCACTCTTCCAGCATGCTGGGGAATGCAACAGTGCAGAAAATCCACAACCTTATCCCAAACCCTACAGGAAAAAAAAAAAAAAACCATCAAATATGTCTTAAGCCATCATTTGAAATCCACAAAAATATAGCATAGAGAGTGTAACGATAATTTCATACTTACTACAGGAAGTGAAAAAGCTGGATAGTTTTAAAAGTGCTGGAAAACAAATTTAAGTCAGCTGCACATAATCTGTTTCCATCGCAGACAATGGAAAATGCACATGTGAATTTGAAGGCAGCATTTGGGCCTTAAAGCCTGGCAGTAATGAGTGCTACTGTTTCAACATTTGCATGTTTGACTTTGAAACATTATTGTTCTCTAAGTATGGGGAAAACACTACCGAATTCAGTATTTCAGTGAATGATTATAATTATTGACCTTTAAAGTGATGTATGGTACTTCTCAAGTAATTCAGCTTCGCTTATGTTGCACGAGGATATCCGAGGGCAGTGATGAGGCTTTAGGCAAGTCGGCTGGGGTGATGTAATGCCCACTGAAGTCAGTGAAAGAGGCAGCCTCTGGTGACTTCCCATGGGACTGGGCTCAGACTGTTACTGAGGGGCTTTTGGGGTGACTTTTTGTTTGGTTGGTTGTTGTGGTGGTGGTTTTTTGTTCGGTTTGGGTTTTTTTGGTGTGTTCCTTTATGTTTGTCTTTATTCCTTCACATTCCTTCATGTCCTTCATATTCTTCAGTTCTGCAGTTGTGGAGTGACTTTAATCATAACTAATTCCAAAGAAAGGGTGAAGCAAAGGTAGTAGACAGAAATAAAAATAACTCACCTGGCGCCATTTAAAACCTGTTTTCTGTGTTGCTCAGATGAAATGTCCTGTGTGCGAGGGAGGCAGCAGAATGCCTGCACCTCACTTAAGCCTTATTGAAGGTCTGTTTTGGGGATAGGGTAGGTAGCAGATGTGCCACTGGAAGGTCTAAGAGCAGAGATTTCCACTATAATGAACATCTGTCCTCCCATGAAGCTTCCTGCAGGTGACACAGCCTGGCTCTGATCTCTCTGTGCTCCGCACATCTCAAGGCTGCTACGAAGTCTGGGTATCCTGTGTGCCAGCTGTCCCGGGGTCTTGGCTGCCATGGCAGGCGACCACCAAATCTGCAACCCCTTGAGTTACTGGCCGTTGTCTCTCAGGGCTGTAGGGTAGGCAGTGGGTTAGTGGGTGCAGGTCACATTCAGACTGCAGGGCTGTGCTTTTGGAACTTGGTTTTGGGGCTTGAGACCAAATCATGACACTACGGAGTGCAAGCTGTGTCCGTGACTTTCAGTGCCACGGCGACTCTGACTTGTGAGTGAAGGAGAGGGAAGCACAAAAACGCTTTGGGTGCAGCCAGCAAGACAGCTGCCCAGCTGTTCTGCATCCCCACCTTGCCTTTCCTGGGCTGCAACACGAGGCTGGGAATCAGCTGGCCTTTGTGGGGCAGCAGATCTCCGCTTCCCACCCCTCCTCCCCTGCCCAACCGCCCCTCTTTGCTGGGAAGAGCTGCCTCGAGCCTGTAGGGCAATGAAGCCACCCCATGACGTGCTGTCTCGTGTCTCCCCTCAAGCCCCACAGGACAGGAAACCAGACATTATAACCAAATTGCTTCTCACACTATGCCAGGCTTGGAGCCTGGCAGCGGTTCGCACCTTCTGCAGGTGTGCCTCAGGCGTGTTGCCTCAGAGTGGGCTGTTTTCCGAGGGCTGTTTAGTGTGGAATTCCACAACTCTTGTCTCCGAGGAGGCAGATCGCTGGCTGCGGATGTGCCATGCAGGTCCTTGAAATGCTGCTTCCATCAGTGCTGTAATTCAGCCCCAGCACAGACCTCGGCTCCATCGGCAGGAGCCAAAACTCCTCAGTGACCCAGAAGAAAGAAGACGGGCACCCTTGGGTTTTGAGCCGGGAGGTCATAAAACCAATTTCCCATGACTTCCTGACTCCACATACTGTCTGAGCTGGTGTTCACCGCAGTGTTAGGATGGTCTGTGCTAGTGTTCAGCCCGTGTGCTGGGTGAGGCAACGTCTCAGGTACCCTTGGCTTAGCAGGTCACATCATCAACTTTTACATGTCCGGTTGGGGATAAGCTGTGGGGTGCGTGTGCTTATTGTGACAGCGTCAGGATTGTAGGGGTGGGTTTGTTCTGCTTCACAACATCTCCAGTAACTCCAGCTTCCAGCTGGTGCTGATGGCAGATCGCCTGGCAAATTCCGATGGGGCAGCCCCAAATAGACTACTTGTTGAAGCAGTTAAACGCATATGGCCAGAATATGATATCCAAGCCGTATCGTACTCCAAAAATAAATTATTAGCTTTGAAGGGCATTCAGCACCATGCATTACCCAGTCTTCATTTGTGGACAGTTGCAAGAAACGGAGTGACCACAGTTTAATGGATTACCGTTTGTATTAAAGCCCTGGGAGGGTTGTGAACCCACCAGCAAGGGAGTCTTCTGGTTTAAACCACTCTCATGGTTTCCTCTCACGCTGGCAGGAGGGTAGATGTCCCAGTTGCTGTGGCTCAGCTGACAGGTGGCAGCTCAGTTGCTTGTAAATGTACTCCGACGGAGGGTGTCAGACCTCCTCCACCAGCGAGCTGCAAGCTCACCACGATGGTGTGCAGCTTCCCTGGTGCTAAGGCATGGCAGTGTGGCCAGGGGCTGGTGCTGCCAACTCTTCCCAAGGTTCCCTCTCTGCTTAAGCAAAGGATTGGGATCTCCTGCCGTGGCTCTTGACACCGAGTACCTTTCACCAGGAAATCAGAAGGGCAGCTTGCAGAACGGCGTACTGCTGCCGTCCAGCACAGCCCGTCAGCTGGTGGTTGTGTGCAGTGGCTGACAGTGCGGCACGGCACGCGACTGGCCGTGCTCCGGACTACGTTGTGCTCCCATGTAAAAGCCGAGGTTTTGGGCTGTGCCTTCCGTAAGAGGGGGATAGCTAGCTCCAAAATGGGGCTTGCTTTTCACATTTCTTTTTCCCTTTCTCCCTGGCACTCACCTTTCTCTGATCTGGTGTTAGACCTCTTCAGTGAGTCATTTCAGCTCACGAGCCCAGCAGAAAACGCAGCAGAAAAAGGGGGAAGTCAGGTCATTTTCTGTCAGATCACAGAGTTGCATCTGCTCACAACTGAGGTGCAGAGCCAGCGGGGAAGACAGAGGAAGGCGTTCCCCTGCCACTATCACAAAGCCATTAGCCTGGATGAGCTACTGCAGCCTTGCAAACCCATCGAAAGGGTAACAGACTGAGACCTTTCGTTTCCAGACTTACTGGTTTCCTTCAGACCCGTCTACCAGCTTTTGGGGGATTTGCTGGGTGCTACCCGGAGCAAAATTTGGCCTTGAACTTAAGAAAGGGGCAGAGTGCCAAAGCACAGCCTGCACACAGTGCGGAGGAGTCTGCACCAGTGTTAGCTCAGGCTTTCCCACGTGGCCTTCTCATGACGCCAAACTGAGAGTCAGACATGGGGATTATACATGGATGTCACTGGACTGATGTGGGTGCAGCTGTGCACAATACCTGCACTCGGGTCTGTTCATGTGATTGCACATTTAGCTGGGCAGAGCTGTCGGCACTTGGATGGCTTAAGCTCTGTTTTGTTAGTCGTTCATGCATGTATTTATGATGTATTGGGTTTGCACAATATATATGTGTTCCTGCAGGTAGTTGGAACTGAAGTCTCTGATATCTGGGTGTGGCAAACTGCCTGTCGAATTTTCAAATACATATTTATGCAACAAAATGTATTTTTTAAGTGCAGGAGAATGAAACACTGTTATGAACTACATTGTAGACTAAACTACAAGGGAGACCTAAAATAACAACACATGCCTTGTTCACTTGCGTAGTGCAAGAGTTCTGTGATCGCAGCTTCCAGGCTTTTGACACATAGGACAGTCTTGCAGTGGAAACCGCTTCCCTGTTGCACATTCTCCTTCATGAAGAGTAGCGATGCTTTCGAGCTGTTCTCTGTTTTTGTTTTTAGAAGCTGCTGTGCACTGGTATCCATTCTACAGCGCAGTTGCCCTCTTAGAAAGCTGTGTAGAGAATGAGATGCAAGCAACGTTGTGCTGCTGTGCGTGCTTGTCTCAGACGTTTGTGACCGGACTGCTGTTCTGCTCTTCGGGCAAGTGATGTGGGGTGGGAAAATGGGGATCAGGAAGAGCAGGTGTTTTGTCACTCTCGAGCCTGGGCTGCCCTAAGGACTGAAGCAGTCTTAAAGGAAACTGAGATTCCTGTTGCAGTAGGTTTCATCCCTGTCCAGCCCGTATTTACCCTTTCTTGTCACCGTGTCCGGGTACATCCCGTAAGTGCGTTGCCTGACCTGACTAGCACATGTGGTGCACGGGCTGATCATTCCTCCTGTCAATAAGCTGTAAGTGACTGTGATTGACCGACTGGTCTTCCCCATCCCTGACATTCCTGCTCCCCTCACCGTCCCCAGTCCCCTCCCCCAGCATCTGCACTGTGGGGCAAGGGGACTGCTTTGTGCAGGGCGGCTCTTGGCTGAGAGCTCCCTCCCTGCCTATCAAGTGACCTTGTGCTTTGGGGATTAACGCGCTCAGGGCGGACTGCCTCGCGTCGGGTACACGAGGTCTGTGGGATACTGAATGTGAGCACTCTGGAGGCTCACATCTCATGCTGGAAGCACTCTGTCTTCTCTTCTGCTTTTTGTGAGAGAGCTGTCAAATAATGAAATGAAATGAAATTCACTCCTGTGTAGGGGACCAGGCTGACATCTGCATGCCCTTTGGCCTTTCACTGGCATCCTTAAGATAGGACTGAGACGACTGGCACCCAACAGCACGGAACCCTTGGGAAATCAGTTCCATCACGGCAGTCGGTTCATCTCACGTGGTGTGGGCAGCGGGGCGTCGGGACCCCTCTGACTCCTGAACTCCCAGAGGCAGTGTGAATGTGTGGGAAGGAGGAGAGCTTACAGGACACACAAATGTGGTTTGATTTGCCTGGAATGAGCCAATTCATGCCTCTGGATTACGGTAGAGAAGGACTCAGCGGCTCACTGCAAAACGTGGTGGGAAGTGGTTCGGCACTTCTTAATGATGGTGCTTTGCTGAGCGTCAGCGTGAAGAGACGTCTGCTTTGCCTAAGGTGGATTGCTGTCCTCGCTCTTAAGAGAGAGGATGTATTTTCTTTCCTTTCTGTGCTTTCATCCGTGTGCTGAATCTGCACTCTCAGTGCTGAGGAGGAGTGTGGAGAGAAGGCAGTCCAGCAGGAAGTATGGCTGTATTCCTAGCCGAAAAACTTAAAACTACACTTTCTGGTTATGGTCCCCATGCGCTGAGCATGCCTTGGTGGTCGGTGACGGTACCGCATCAGCTGGTACCTCCCGGCACATCTGTGCAGAGCCAGCATGGGTGTCGCTGCACCACCCTCCAAAAACTGAGAGCCTGGGGTAGCGTGTCAGGGACATCCCCATCACCAGGTGACTCTGAGCCAAGAAGGGGGAAGGCCCTAAGCACAATTAAATGATGGTGCTTTCCCCGTGGGCAGCGTATGACAGACACGTGAGGCTGCGCCGTATCTCCTCGAGGGTTTTGGACAGCTGAGGGCCACCAGGGACGTGAGTGCCCCACCTCTTTCGCTGCAGCGTAACTTCAGCCGGCCATGGAGTTGCCCTTCTGAGGACAAGTCGGGTTTCTCTGAGTCCCCCGTTGAGTTGCATGGTTGCACTGCATCCCGCTCCACTCGTGCCAGCCAGGTGCCAGCCCCTTCCTCCCCGCTGCGTGTCTCTGGCTGAGGCCCTGCAAAGCTCTGCTGAAGTTGTCCTCCAGCGCCTCGACCCTTCCTGGAAGCGGCAGAGAGGCATTTACAGCGGTGAAATGCTGGAAAGCCAAAAAGCCACACAGCTTAGAGACACCTCTCAGCCTGTTTAAAAGTTTGACACTGGACATTCACTGGAACATGTTCAAAGTGGTGGTGATGTCTAAAGCTTTAATTCTTAATCTGATGGCGGGGAAAATTGGTGTGCCACGCAATTTGCTCACGACATGAACTGATGGGTTTTAACGTAGTCTCTAGAGACTCTGCCTCAAGTGAGGAATTTGTTTCCTCTGTTTTCTCACTGAACTGGTTAACTTCAGTTGGTAATACACACAAAACTGTTTTATTACACAAATGCCATTAAATGAGTTGTCTGTGCATTGGAAGTGGACTTACTGTTTCAACGGGATTAGGATGCTTTTGCCTAATCTTCTGTTCTTGTGCTCGGCATTCATTACACTGCAGTCACTAGTATCGGAAAAAATAGTACCTTTTTGGATTTAATTTTGATCTTTTGTAATTAATAGAAGATCTGTTGTTAAGAGAGTGTTTAAGAGACTGGTGAGGTAGGTGGTATCACTGAAATTCAGTGGGATAGACTTTCAGTGGGAATGAGAAGAGGTGTTTAGCTCTTTCACAATGCTTCAGGAATCCACCTCTGCATTTTCCAGTCATTATTGTTTTACACCGTCCATGAACGTCAAGAAAATAGCGAAACAGCCAAGTGAGGGGAAAAGAATAAAGAAAATGTAAAATGTTTTGGACAAAAATATTGTATTGTTCTTAGATTAGAAAACTAAAATCTTAAACAGATATTACCTTTGCTGCTTCAGGTGTTACTTTAGTGAAGGAGGACGGCTCTAACATTCCTCGTGCCTAGAATTCAATCTGCTTTCTGAAGGCTGTAGTCTTGCTGAGACTGTCCTCCTTACCGTTATAGCACGTTCTCAGCTGGCTTAATCACATGTAGCCTTAAGTAGTCCCTGGTCTGCCCCACACTGCTCCTTCCTCTCTACTATCACACATTTAACACACGTACTGGATGTCAGATTTCCAGCCTGGAAACCAGCCAGTGCTGGAGGCATGGTTCAGTGGGTGCAAAGTACAGATCCAGAAGGCAAGGCAATAGCAGCTTCCACTGGTGTTGGTAACTTTTGTGTAGGAAGACAGATCTTCTCCTCGTGACTGGAGGCGCACCGAGCGTTGGCTGCAGCGTAAACTGCTTTGTGGAGGCGTTTGTTTTCTGCATGCTGCTTATGGTTCAGACCTTGCAAGCTTTGCCTTCTGCGGGAGCTTTCTCTGGGCAGCCCGCGGGTCTGGGTTCATCCGCGCAAGGCTGGGTGCGTGGATATGGAATGCAGGTGCAGAAATATCCAGAGCATTCAGGGATGTGCCGACAGAACGTGACATGAAACTTAATGGAGTCTGAAAGCTGTTGGGGGAAGAAATGGTGAGATCCTGACTTTGCCTCCCTTTACAGCAGGATTGGGGGCCAGTTCGGCAGAGCGCTGTGGGCACCGCGTGCCCGTGCCGCCCGCTTCCACCCAGCTCGGGCTGACCACTGTGCTTAGCTGCCAGCGCGGGACTAGCTCCACTGCAGCGCACGGGTCCGCAGCATGCAGGACAGGACACTGCTTGGCCACAGTTGCATTGTCAGTGCCTGGTTGTGTCCGTGGGACCCCTCTATCGCAGTGTCATCTTGAGAACCGTCAGGGTAGGCCAAATTATTCAAGAATGGAAGAAAAACGGCAGAATATCTAAGTGTGATGAAGATAGTGGAAAGGCAGCGGGAAAGCCTGGCAAACAGAATGGAATTTTTTGTCGTTTTGTTCTAAGGAAGGCAAGCGTAATCCTTATCCTTTAATATCCTACTTTGTTTTACAGTGGAGCTGGAAAAATCTTTTCAATTTGTTTTAATTATCTGCTGGCTTTAACTCTGCCTTTGAAAAGCGTTTTTGCTATGACAACCCGTGGTCTCATGGTGAGCAGTGCTAGGGAGAAACGGCTAAAGTAAGGCTTTTATCCCTCCCTGCATGCAATGTTTAGTCTCGCTAATCTTTTAATGTCAGTGTGTTTTCTCCCATTTTGTAAACTGACAAGATTAGCACTGTTTCTCCCAAAACAGCAGTTGAAAAACATATTTTGCTTAAACATAACCAAATTTCCACCTAACAATGTGAATTCTCCTAAGCGACCAATTCATTCTCAGAGTTTAACCTCTCTGAAGCTAAATTCCGCTCACTGGCTTTAATGACAACTCACCGTTTTTAAGAACAGTTTGTAAAAAAAAAGTAGATTTTGTTATTTCTTTTGTTTTATAAGAAAAAGATTTACTGTCTTGCCAAATAATAACAATAAATCATAATAATAATGATAATTCTATGCATTGTGTGATTCAGTGGTGTTGAAATTTTGCATGTTTTCTAGATGTTCTGTCATTTGTACATTTATGCGATACTTGTAAAAATGCTAACCGTTGCTGCTATAATCACCACTGTTGTAGGTAACTGAAAACTGCTACGAAGCTGTGCCAGTTAGTCAGATTTTTCGTGTGTCATGGTAGAACTCTCCATTCTGCTGTTCATTTTCTGTTTAAAGCCAGTATTTAGTGCCTTCTGTAGAAGGAATCAATATGTTGTGGTAGACGGGAGGTGCCAAACTTCTAATATCTTGTTCTGCACGGATGATCACTTACCAGCTTGAAGCTTAAAAAAAAAAAAAACTTGAACGCTCCGTCTTTCTTTTAAGTGTCTTCTCATTAATTTTCATTTGGAAAAACCCCTCTTTACTAGAGCTGAAAAGAAGCCATCTTCCCCTGCTACACCTCCCGCAGCAGCAGTCTGCCAACTGTGAATGTGGGGGGTAGGAGTGCGTAGCCCCCAAATGTTCCTGTTGGTGACGGATCCGGTGATTAGCCAAGCCTGTTCAAGTCACTGCGGAGCACGCTATAATGCCGTTTAATGAAAGCAATCCTCTGATTACTGTAAGAAACTGTTAGCTCTCATTACAGTTGCGAGCCTGCTCTTGTAAACAAGTGTCAGCCTGGTCAAGTGGTGGATTCCAGTCCGTGTTCCGCCTCCGCTGAAGCCACACATTGCTGCCAAATGAGACTTGGATGAAATTCAAGACCAAGATTTTTGGTCTTGTTCTTTCCAACTGCTTTCATGGCAGAGAAACCCTGTTTATCAAAATTCTGACACTGCATTTTCAGTTCCTTCCCCACCCTCTGCTTAGAATCAGGCAGTGTAGCAAATACGCGCACGCGTACGCACTCATTTTGATTGTGGTAAGGTTGTGACAGGCTGACATCAAACCATACTGTAATGGCACAACAGAAATAAGCAGGAGAGAAACGCGAGATGTTCATCTGTCTAGTGCATTACCCTGCCACCAGGCATGGTCAGCTGTACCTCGTCTGGTCTTTAGGATTTGTGTGGGAAAAAGAAAATACTAGCCATTGGGTTTCCATCTCTACTGAGAGATGAAAGCCTGTTACACGTCTTGAAAAGACTTTTCAAATCAGAACACCAAGTTGCCAGAAAATGTGTGACTGGGAACATAAGATTGCATTGAATTCATCCTTGCAGGATGGTCTAAAGCCGTAACTGTTCCCCAGCAAGACAATTTACAGCCCTTGTGATGTAAAATACTTCTAAAAAAGAAGTTTATGCCAAAATTTTCAATGTAGCTGCTCCTTTTTGTGACACCTGGGTCGTTTACAAAACACAGTATTGAGGGGTGCAGCCCAGAACACACTGAAAATCGTCCCATGTAACAGTTCGCGAGCCAGTCCGCCCCCAACCGATGTATTCGAAAACCCCAGCTGAAGATCTAAACCTGCCCTGAGTGATTAGAATGCTGCCTGTTGCAGCACCTCAGTTCCCATCTCTTGGAGGGAGTAGGGATCTCTTTAGAAACGTTTGGCCCTTTTTTTTTTGTCCTTTGAAAATCTGTAGCTTCTTCAGGCTCCTTCTGCCAGATCAGAAGCCAGCTGTGGCCACTGCCATGTGTTCCTCCATTGCCTTGCTTGTCTAGTCTCCATTTACACATCAGCACATGGTTCCACTACTGTGAGTGAAGACTCTGCGGAACTCCTGCCCGTGCAGCCCTGATATTAAATGCTCAAGGCAGTCATACACAGTCTCACTTCTTGCATTTCTTGTATTTCCAGCTAGATCTGAGTCTCCATGGTCCCACCAATCGTACTGATTGTCTTACCAGTTGGTCTTCCTAGCTTCTGCGATGAAGTGGCCCAACTTGCAATAAATGCATCGGATTCCAGCCGCCTTTTTTTCCCCCATCCTCTTCCATTGTGAAGCGCTATGTATCTGCATTATCTTCAGCCTAGGTTTGAATCGGGAAAGCGATCGGTATGCTTTATTTGGCACTGCGCACGCCGGAACCGCAGAGCGGTTCTGCAGGTGCAGACCGGCATTAGGATTTATCGCACTGCCGGCGGCATGTCAGTCTGTAGTGACATTTGCTGGCTCTTCGCCGTGGTTCACTGGTTTCGAGACGCAAACTGACTGATACTAATGCTGTGCTGGTTTAGATACCACCTTCCAACCGCTGCCATGCCTTCAGTGTACGTGTTGTCTGTCCTGTAACTGCTCTCGTAATTGCATTTTCTCTGACGCGCATTATATTGTAGGACAAGCTTTCTTTTTTTTGGGTTTTTGGTTGTTTGGGGTTTTTTTTGGTAAGAAATAAAACTATAGGCTGTGCTGCTGAAAGGAGCCAGGAGAGAATTATCCATCCAAACGCCAGTGGAATTTGGGACTTTGGTTTTTTTAGACCCCTTTGCAAGCCCCAGCTGTAATCAGCTCTTTAAGGCAGAGATCTTGGCGTGAGCGGTGCTATGTATTTTCCACTCAAAATGCAGGTTTTTTGTACACAGGGCACCTTTCTTGCACAGATCTCTTGTACCCTGCATTTGGGAGATTACACATGCAAGTTTATTAGGGAGAAGTAATGTTTTGATTCATTTCAGTGCATTAAGCTCTGCAAATCTAGAATATCTAAGAAGGGAGAGATTACTGGATTGTTTCATGAAAATGAGAGCGAAACTGTCAACTACAGTCCATTTGCAGAGCTACGTGTTCAACCCCGTTGTCCCCAAATCACCTTCTTTCTGGAGCTGCACAGCAACCTGAGAAAAAAAAAATAGCGAAAAGGCTTGGCTGCTGTAAACGCGGAAAGATTTCCTAACCTGCCTTGAGCCCCAGAGCCCCAGCTGCGTTTCCAGGGCTGGTAATCTTTTTACTCGTGAGCTGGGTTAGTTTTGACCCCTGTGATGCCATATTGCTGTTTCCGCTGCGTGTTTTTCAGGCGCAAACTTCATACTGGGTAAGGCCCTTCACAGGTGAACTCCAATACGGTCAGCAGAGTTCCCTGTCACTTGTGCCGGTTGAGGACTGTGTTTTTGTTGCGTTTTTTTGTGTTTTTTTCTTTTCCTACTGCAAGATGCATCACTCTTCTTCAGTCGGGATGGGGTAAATGAACGTGTGTCATACTGCGGTCTGCCACGCTCCGGTCAGATGTCTCCTTGAAAAATGCTCTTTAGTGCGTGAGTACAAGGGTGCCCTCAGTAAGAAGAGAGTAAAACCAACAGGTCTTTTTTGTTTAATGGTGTCCAAGTGTCATCCCTTGCTCAGTTGTCAGATAATTAGGTTTTTGAAAAGAATGGATTCACTTGTGTGCTAATTGGAACATGACATTCGCTTTTACTGATCTGCAAATTCCAGAGGTATTCTGATCGTCAGCATCGCACTTCAGCTCCGTTTTTATTCCCTTACAGTGGTCTTCAAGAAGTCTGTTCTGCTGCGTTCGAGGTTGGTTTCGCTGTCTGTAAAATGTTTGCTACTATCGTCGTGTGACTCTTCATTTTCGTTTTTTAAAATTTGTATTGGCACAGCCTTAAACTTACAGAATTAAAGACCATTTAAAAAATAATCAAGATAGTCATTGATGTCTGTGACAAGTGCATGCTTTATTTACAGTATTTTGTCTGTAATTAGGTGTAGCAACAAAATCTCATGTATTTAATAAACTGTTTTCTGCAAAGTTGACTGCTTTCTTTAATCAAGTGAAACATTTACTTGGCATTTCAAAGCACACTGTATCAAAAAAGCACAGTGCTCTCATACTTTTCAAATACGAGTGTCAGCATAGCTGGGAAGTTCCCATGGACCTCTGATGCATTTTGATTAGCAGAATGCCAATTGGCTCACCAAGAAATAATTGCCGTCATACCCTCTTTAACTTCTGGGGTTGTGTGTCAGGAAAACGTTTAAATAATCGCTTAAGTCCTTCCCTGCCCAGGAATGTACTTACAAGCACGCTCGGCTTGAACCATGTGTTCGTGCACTTCAGTAGGGCTGAAAGCGCACGTCCTGAGAGCCTTTTTGGGCTAAAGACATTTTCTTGAACCTGGCCTGGTTACATCAATTTCAAGGCACAGTTTAGCTTGAGATTATTTATTCTGCACTTAGAATTTCTGCAGTAAGTTCTGCCCTCCACATAGTTTTATTTTTCATCTAGAATAAAATTGAATGTGCATCCAAGAACATACATGCGTCTTTTGAGACAGTTGCTTGTCAGGTCTGAATTGTTGCCGTTTGAGAAGGTTTCAAAGACCATAAAACTAAAGCTAATAAAGCCCCTATATCGTGAAAAAGAAACATCCCAAGTGGAAAAACCCTTAGGGATCTCCAACGAAATTCCACTGAGCTTCTGTTTGTGGGATGCCAATGGTGTTGGAGAAGGTCAGAGTGTCTCAGGTTCTGCCAAAGGAACATAAGAAAAGGGAAGAAGCCAGATCCCTCAGGGAACTGCCATCTGGGAAAGAGCAATGTGTGTTGGCATTAGGACATCAGTGCAGGACAGCAAGAGCCAAGGGACTCTGGGGGAGGGATAGAGGAACATGATTTTCACCAAGTATTCTGGAACTGCATTTCCATCACCTGGCAAATTCTGCTAAATACGTCATAGACTCACAGAATGGTTTGGGTTGGAAGGGATCTTAAAGCCCATCCAGTTCCAATCCCCCTGCCATGGACAGGGACACCCTCCACTAGACCAGGTTGCTCCAAGCCTCATCCAGCCTGGCCTGGAACACTTCCAGGGATGGGGCATCCACAGCTTCTCTGGGCAACCTGTTCCAGTGCCTCACCACCCTCTCCGGGAAGAATTTCTTCCTGGTATCTAATCTAAATCTCCCCGCTTTCAGTTTAACCCCGTTAGCCCTTGTCCTGTCACTACAGGCCCTTGTACAAAGCCCCCTTCTTGCTGCTTGGTGCTGGCAGTGGGACTGTGATGTTGCTCAGCACAGCAGCACGTAAAAGGCAGGATGTCAGAGGTCCTGCCGTGGTCCCAGCGACAAGTGGAAAGGACAAAGGCCTTCGGATGAACAGGCAGAGAAGTGAGGTGTGGACAGGTGATGGCCAGGGGCTACGTGATGCTTTCACTGTGCGTTGCAAATGCACAGTACACCTGCTGGATTAAACTCTGTAGCTGGAGTGAAGCTGTATTCACGGAGGTTGAAGTTAACGTGCTTTCCTTTGGTATAAAAGGGAGCGTGCAGGTGGTGGTTAATGGCTAGTTAATTGGCTAGTGCAGGTTCGGCTGAGCAAACGAGCCAAGTTTGGTAACTCGGCTGCTTTCACTTTGCCCTTTGTACACTGATTTAGCCCAGATTGCCACTTTCAGAACTGTCGTGCTTCCACAGCCTGTGGGATGGCTTCGTGTCCTCTCCTACCCCAGGGTAACCAGAAGCAGCATGCACACCTTGTGTGCAGTCTTGCAGGGTTCAGGCAAGGCAAACAGCACTGAGGAATTTGTCTTGGGCAATCTGGAGTGCTCACAAACACCATGAAATCTCCTGTTTGCAGCTGAGTATCTCGAGCATCGTGCTCGAGACATTGCCTAAGAATGTCATGGCTGCAACTGATGGGGAAGTCGCTCGGGGACATAATGGCACGTTGGCTCCTCAGACAGGCTTTGGAGATGGCCAGGCGGGGTCTGTAACTCACGGGTGGTTTCCTGTGTAACACACGCCAAAGGCAAACGGAAGTTGGCAGCTGCCCCTGCAAAGGTCCACAAGATTTCGTTGTAGAGCAGCCTGATGGCTTGCTATGTTACAACCTTATTGATATCATTGATTAACTCAAATAGAAGGAAACAAACAAAAAGGAGATGGCTACGTATAAGGAGATATGGCTATTTGTATATGAACACTTTGTTCTAAGGGCCACATTCCTCCAGGCACACGCGAGACTGGCAGCACGTGAGACCGCTTCTGCTCTGAAAGCTGTGAGGAAACAACACCTGGAAGAACTTGAAGCCAAAATCCTGCATGTAGCATGATTATTCACCTCAGAGCTCCTTGTGTACTTGCAAGTACAGTATTTTTAGTTATTCTTGTCCCCTTGCAAAATGGCAAACAGAACAGGACTGGAGGAAAACCTGTTTCAAATGTATACCCAGGGAGAGGCAGGCAGAAGCACGGAGTGTTGAGGAGATAGGATGCGGCTAGCCGTGGAGCTGTTAACCCTGGAATGCACCATGATGCCGTTCATCTGCGTTTGGAAGGAGATTTCTGTGTCTGGACCTTGGCGAGGGACACTCAGAGATGTTCTTGGCAGCTGAGGGTGGCCAGACGTTCTCGCGTGCAGAGTGTTGCTGAGGAAACCGTTGAGCAGACACGCACTGCCCGTCCCAAAACCAGACAGCTAACCTGTGTCCTCTGCAAGGCCATCTGCTGTGGTGGCCACCTTTCCACATCGTCTGTGTCCTCCTGCCTCCTGGGTCTGGCGCGGTTGAGGGCCTGCTTACGCGGTTGTAAAACATGGTCCTCCAACTGCGCAGCGGACCAGAGTCGGTCGGTCAGGCCACGTTGGTGCTGTATCAGACACCCGGTGCCTGCAAGCCAGCAGGCAGCACAGGAGTGTCTCCTCCTCACCTTGGGAGAGCCGTGTGGCCTCAACAGCACCCAAAATCCTGTCTCTTTCTGGACAACAGTGGTACCTGCCAGGAGCCTGTGGTATGTGTCGACATCTTTGCAGCATGGCGTAGCACGCTGGGTAAAGGCCAGTTAAAGATGAGTAGAATCTGGGGATTTGGGGAACATGCAGGTATGGCAGAGATCTTTATCTTCTCTATTTAGGGTGGGTGGGTGGGAGATTAGTAGGTTTGCTTCCACAGAGGGAGGATGAACACAGTCCCTGGGCTTTTCTGGTGCAGTGCCACTGCGACAGCGACTGCTAATCTGCAGCGTGCACAGCAGCAGGCACTGTGTGAGGAACTGCCTTCTTTAGGGGGTGAATGACGGGACTAATGAGAAATCGCATCTGAGACCTCACCAGTTCTGATGGCACCTTACTACCTTGTCTGTCAGCCCTTCTTCTCCCCTCACCAAACAAAGAGACTGTACAACTCCTGGCCTCAGCATGGAGCACAGCACCAGGTGTCTAGACGTTCAGCATGTGCATTTCAACTTAACAGGTCTGGCACGGAGCACCTACAAACCATCAGATAATAGCACGGCTGTCTGCACAGACGTAGGGCGTGTGCGTGTTTTGGCAAGCAATGACAAATATAACTGTTTTTTCCTGTGCGATGTATCATCTCGGTGACAGAAGTTTGGCGAGACGGCGTGTGCCCGCGCAGATGGCTGCTGCGAGTGATCTCGCAGGGTTTCTGCCGCGAGTGTGGCGCCAGGTGAACCGAACACAAAGTGGCTCTTTTCAAAGGAGGGGTTCAAGTGCTGCGTGTTCCCATGCCCAGCCCGCGTCCCCTGAAATGTTTGAAAATAAGCCCCCGGGTCACCTCCAGGAAGAGGGAGGCAAAAGGCGTATTAGGGGCGAGGGAGCAGGACTGGGAGTTTGAGGTGCAAGAGCCCCTCTGTTTGCCTCATGCCGTACCCACCACGGTACAGCGTCGGGACCTGCTGTCACGGGCAGCCTGTGAGTTGCACCCATAAAAACGTGGTCTTGCAGGGCTTGATCCTGAACCCGCAAGTGTTGATGTGATTATAACCCAGAGCACCAGCGTTTGCAGGACCCTGCTGGAAAGGGGATGTGTGCTGCTGGCCGCTTAATGCTTTCACAAATTCGGTCTCGCAGGTCCCAGTGAGAACTCCCATCCACGCTCGGTAAGGGTGTAGGTTTTCTTAGTGTCTCCTGGCAGTGTCCCGACACCTCTGCCAAGCACTCCAGGAGGGGTTCAGACACCCTTTAAAACCCTTGGAGCATCGTCCAGCTGCTGGCAGGCAATGTCAGGCGAAGAGCTCTGTGGTTTGGTGTGCAGCCGCCGAAGCCAGCGATGAAGGCAGGATGGGAATACCCTTGTCTTTAAACAGAGCCTGTGCACTGGTGTGCTTTTGAACCGAGATCCCGGCCTTTTCCAGGACTCCTCCACGCTGTCTGAGAACAAAAGGGATAAACTGTTTTCTCCCTAGCAAAAGAAAGCAAATATTCATTATGCTGATGAGAAAAAGAATAAAGAGAAGCGAGGATGGTCTGTTTCCTGCAGGAGTGGAAAACTGGGTAATTCTTGTTCCAGCCTGCTGCTGATACAACACAGATGGTACCTGATACATGCCTGCCGTCACAATGACATCGTCTTACTTCATTTTTATTTTGCTATGCTAAGACTCCTTTGCTGCAAGTATTAAAGCCGCGTGCTGCTCACAGCAGCCATCGCTTTCTGACCTGGCTACACTTTGAAGCCTCAGAGCAACTCACGCCAATTTTTGTAGTTTCAGAGTGTATGAGGACAGGGCGTCTGGTGGGAAGAAAAGGGAAAGGGATACAGACTTTAATGGGCATCGCCGTGCGTAAGGCGTGGAACATCCCTGGGTGGCCATCTCTGTACCCTGCCCTGGTGCAGCACTTGACTCACCGTCCCACTTCAGGACTGAAGTAGCACCAATAACAAGCTGTTGCCGTTAGCACAATCAAGTATCAGACCTCAGCTCAAACCAGATGCCCCAGTTCTGAAAATCTGGAATTTGGAGAAACCAGGAACTATGACTTCATTTCCTAGGACATGATACACCCTCCCTTGGGAAGCCAGAAGCAATCTGAGTCTCTGTCTTGCGCTGTGCTTCCACCAATTGCCTGAGTGATGCTGCGCTTCAGGAAACAGCCACCGTAATTCTCAAACCAAGGCCTGTCAGAAGTTAATTAATCCCTGTGGGATTAATTGCTGTATGAGAACTTCGGTGACTCCGGTGCTGTTATGTCTTCCAGGACAGCTGGCATTGTATGGTTTTGGAAGGCAGTTTCCCAAAGTGCTCTTGGTGCCCTCAGAAGCAGTCCTTTGGTGAGCCGGTGGCAGCTCATGAGGTAGCAGGTTTGGAAGCAGAGTAAAACGTCACATAGGGGTGAATGTTACCCACCCCTGGGCTGGGCAAACAAACATCCTGGGAGGGGTGAGGTTTTATGGAGAACTGACCTAAGATTTGTTTATTGGTAGGGGAAAACAGTGCCTGAACAGTCGCTGCCAGAGGATTACGACGAGGCCCGAGGGCACGAGAGGGCAGACCCTTATCGGGCAGTCTGCTGGTGACTGAACAGCTCGACACTTCCATGAGCATCTCTCTTTAGCGGAGTTGTCCGCCGAATAATTCACCACACAGAGCTTGCGAAGCCACTGACCAGAGGAACTTCCACCCGAGTTCATGCCACCTGAATTTGTCACGACACCCCCGTTTTGCAGCACCATCCCTGGGCTTGCTGGAGAGCCAGGCAGCTGCCAGGCACCACAGGCAGTGGTCATCAGCACAGACAGAGGAGGATTATTTCCCACGAACAAAGTTTGTAAACAAAGCTCAGCTTAGAAAAAATACCCGCGGCCTACCTTCCAGGTGGAAAGAAGTCCTGGTTTTATCCACTGACTAGCTGCAGCGTGCAGAAGGAGGAGGGTCCCTTCAGTTTATGAGACCTCTACCCCTAGACGGGCTTACACAGCAGTGTGCATTTTTCAGATGTGCCCTCTGCATATAGTATGCTTTTTTCCATCAATCGCTCTTCCAGTCTTCAGGAGGAGACCCCGGGCTGGCAGGGGTGCACGGATCCTGTTACAGCAGTGTCCAGAGCTCTGAGGCTCAGACAATGGCAAGTTACCCCGTGCGTGGTGCATCTATTCAGTTGTCCTGATTTTTTTGCCTGCAGTGCGTACTTCAGTTGGGTTCATACAGTTTCTTTACCTTTTATGTACCATAGTAACAGCAAAAGCTGCAACAATAAGAGCCTCTTTTTAAAATCACCGCTTCACAGTGTGCAGTTACATCTCTGGGGCTGCACTAACAGTCAGCTGCGGCTGCAGAACTGAAGGTTAGAAGAACTCCAACATCTCCCTCCCCTTGGGCATACCACCTCTTCCCTTTTCCTGCCACACTGAGGTGGTCATTGTGGGGATCACTAGCTCAGTGCTCGAACGTTCAGAGCAACCTTTCACAGCTAACATGCATTGGGCTGCAAAACCCATTAGCTTCAGCCCTGTAAAAAGTAAGCTTAAAGTATAGTGGATATAATAAAATTATAGTGGTGTCATAAAAACGCATTACTCTTTCATAAAGGATATTAAGTGTCTGAACATCTATAAAAAGGTTCTCCATCAATCCTCTACTTTCTGTTCCTGCCTGTGGGGCTGAGGTTCGCCTTCTAAGAAACGCGCACTGCGTGTCTTCACTTAACTCACGGTATTCACCAAGACACACCTGCCTTTGCCCCCTGAAGCAGCGGGGCCTGATTCCGTTGTGCCTAACAGGGAGCGGAAAGTGGGTGTGAGTGGAAAACCCTACTTGGTTGGCATTGCCTGTCCAGCCTGCACCGGCACCGTGGTGGTGTGACACACCGGCAGCACAGAGTCAGGCTGTGTAGGAATTGGATGAGTTTTTCCCGTTCCTGAGTCAATTAACAAGGAAAAACCTTTCCCTTTGTCATCTTCATTTCCACAGGAAGGTAAAAGATGCTGCGTTGCTCCCTCTTTATTTTGGCTGCGTGTGGCCCTACGTTTTTAGCTTTGCGGCAGCCTCAGGTTGACTCCATGGTGGTTCCCCTCCTGCCAAATCTGAGCTTTCAGCACACAAACCTGTGGGAAATCATCAGGGAAGCTCTGTGGTTCATGTTTCTTAAATTCCTCACATTTTGTGAAAAACATCGAGTTGCTGTCAGCCAGACATGGCGGCAGCGTGTCACTAGGACAAGCTATTTTTATCCCCTTTCTTTATTTGTTTTCTAGCGTGTTCAACTAAGCTCAACAAGCTTTCCATCTTCAATTTCAATGATGATGACCTCAAGTACCTGTGTTATCAATGCTGTGAGCCCCAACACCACCAAGGCCACCCTCTATATTCTCAGCGTGTGGAGATAACGGTGCATGACCAAAGGACTCAGAGATTACATGGACATCACTAAGGTCAGAAAAATTAGGAAAATACTGTTTTTTCAGAGAGCCAGCCTCCCTGGTCAAAGGAAGTTATCATGAAATTTGCAAAGAGATGGGATTTCATCCTTCTTTTTCACAGATTCACAGAGTGTTAGGGGTTGGAAGGAATCTCTCTAGAGATCATCTAGTCCAACCCCCCTGCCAGAGCAGGATCACCTAGAGCAGATCTCACAGGAACAAGTCCAGGCGGCTTTGGAAAGTCTCCAGGGAAGGAGACTCCCCCACCTCTCTGGGCAGCCTGTTTCAGTGCTCTGTCACCCTCACAGGGGAGAAGTGTTTCCTCACATTCAGGGTGAACCTTCTGTTTCCCAGTTTATGGCCACTGCCCCTAGTCCTGTCACTGGACACCCCTGAGAAGAGCCTGGCCCCATCCTCCTGACACCCACCCTTTAGATATTGATAAGCATTGATAAGATCCCCCCTCAGCCTCCTCTTCTCCAAGCTGAACAGACCCAGCTCTCTCAGCCTTTCCTCATAGGGAAGGTGCTCCAGGCCCTTCATCATCTCAGTGGCCCTGCGCTGGACCCTCTCCAGCAGCTCCTTGTCCTTCTGGAGCTGAGGAGCCCAGAACTGGACACAGCACTCCAGGGGAGGCCTCACCAGCACAGAGTAGAGGGGGAGGATAACTTCCCTCGACCTGCTGGCCACGCTCTTCTCAATGCACCCCAGGATGCCATTGGCCTTCTTGGCCATGAGGGCACACTGTTGGCTCATGGTCATCCTGTTGTCCACCAGGACTCCAAGGTCCTTTGCCCCAGAGCTGCCCTCCAACAGAACAGCTCCCAACCTGTACTGGAACATGGGGTTGTTCTTCCCCAGATGCAGCACTTGACACTTGCCCTTATTGAATTGCATTTGATTTCTCCCCACCCAGCTCTCCAGCCTGTCCAGGTCACGCTGGATGGCAGCACGGCCTTCTGGCACGGCAGCCACTACTCCCAGTTTGGTATAGTCAGCAAACTTGCTGAGAGCACATTCTATCCCTTCATCCAGGTCATTGATGTATTGAATAGTGTTGGACCCAGCACTGACCCCTGGGGGACACCACTAGCGACAGGCCTGCAACTAGACTGCCCCACTGACCACAAGTCTCTGAGCTCTTTCCTCCAGCCAGTTCCCAACCCACCTCACCACCCAGTGGTGCAGTCCGCACTTCTTAAGCTTGTCTATGAGGATGCCATGGAAGACCGTGTCAAAAGCTTTGCTGAAGTTAAGGTAGACCACATCCACTGCCTTCCCCTTGTCCATCCATCCAGTGATGCCATCATAAAAAGCTTTCAGATTGGTCAAGCATGACTTCCCCTTCCATGCTGACTACTCTTTACGTGCTTGTGGTCTTAGGACCCCCCAAGTTTCTCTTAATAAAGCTGTTACCTCTTCTAATTCACACCTCGTTGCCTTTATATTTGAACCAGTAGGTTTGGAATGCAGGGTGATATAAAGATTTCCACGTATGTAACACCTGCACACAACCTAGGCCTCATGCTGCCAGGTGACAGGATTCCCTGCCATCACTAGGGACACATTGTTTGCGTGATCTCTGCTCCACGAGCTAGCCAAGAGAATCCAGAGAATTTTTTCTCCAAAAATGACTCCCAGCAATGTAAGTGTGCACACCAAAAACACAGACTGCAGTGGCTAACGGCCAAAGTACGAAAGGCCCTGCTCACATTCCTGTAAGGAGGTCTCTCTGTGAGGCTGAGCAGGCTAAAGCAGCCTGACTGCAATGCTGACATCTCATGGCCAAAAGAAGAAGCTGCTCCTGCTTCCCCTTTTCCTCCTCCTCAGCCTCCTCACCCTCCTCTTTCTCCTCCTCCTTCACCTGGAAAGTTGCCATATGTACCACATTACTGCAAAAGTAGAGTACTACACCCGAGTGGTAGGTCACACCTTGTCACAGTCACACCTCAGTGTGACCGAAACCTTCATTTACTTCAAAAAAGCCAGGAATTTGGCTCCTTTCTTCTGAACCTGGATTTCTCTAGCTGCTGCAACAGTGGTGCCAGTCAGTGAAATGGATCTGGTCTGTCGGAGCATCCTTACACCACGGGTTTCATTGCATCTCTTTTGCTTAGTTAAATGTGTGACCTCTTCCCAAAACTGCAAGGTTGGCCAGAAACAAACAGCCAGGGAAGCGTGGAAGCTGCTGCAGGTTTCTTCAGGGCACGGAGAGGCTCTAAACGTGGCTTCCCCACCTGCAACACATTTCCGTCCCGTGAGTGCCTTAATGCATCTTTCTCCTTCCTCTTGCTCCGGAGCCCAGCAGTGATGCTCAGTGAACACACGGAGGACTTTCACATCACCGCCAAGAAAACAGATGGGTCTGACTTTCTAGCCACATCCCTCCACGCTATCCGACGGGGCCTGGACCGGATCCTCAAGAATGCTGGTGCTGGTTTCTTCAGCACCAGCAGCACCTTCAGCTCTTCCACCAGGAAGCACAAGGAGAAGCTTAAAGTGCTGAGCAAGGGTGGGATGTCTGCTGCCCGCTCTCGCAGTGTGTCTGCTGCTCCATTTCTGACGAGGAGATGTGGAGGATGGGATGCCTGGGAGATGACAGCCCCGTAGCCCTGCTGTCCATGGAAGTACAACAGCCAGCACCTGAACATGCGAACCTTGCAGCAGCATGCGGACTGAATGTTTGGTGACATCGAATTACTCCAAGACTCACAGAACAGGCCGCTTTCTGCCAGAACCAGATGGCATGGAGCCAACAGGGTGAATGCGAGCAGAGCGTGTTACAGCCAGATCTACCACGAGCACTCAACAGGGCACAGGCTCTGCCCGTACTGCCTCCTCTGCATGTTCATACACCGGCCCCCGACACAGATGGAGGCCAAGTGTACCTGACGGCCCGGAATGCGGTCAGCAGCACGGAGAATGGCTGGTACAATGGGGCTCCGCTGCCCCCGGGGTGCCGTCCCCAAGGTGGTGAAGGAAATGAAGCTGGAGCGCTGTGAACATTTTACTTTTGTCTCCTTCACCCAGGCTTCCACAAAGTTTGTCCCAAACTCTTAGCTCCTACCAGTAACTCTGCCCTCTGCTCTCACCAGCCAGCATCCCAAGAAGAGGCTTTGCCCCGTAGCTGCAGGGTGATGTGAAGAGGGTGAGCTGCTTTCAAAAAAGAGCAAAAGGTGGAAAGACAGGACATTAAATTCTCCCTGAGCAGGACTGCGCGTGGTGCAGTCCCATTCTGGGGATGAATACAGCCTTGTTCTGACAAGCAGGGGGGCAGGGATCTTCTCCACCACTGCAGGCCTTCCAAGCAAAGAGGTAGTAGAGAGCTTTTTCCTCATCGGAGGAAGCAATACGTGCATCGTGGATCTTCCTCCTTGGCAAGCATAGCTAGGAGAGAGGAGACCGAGTTTTGGGGACCAAGAACTCTTGAAGCAGAAGTGCCTATGTTTTCTTTCAGAGTTACTGTGCAAAAGTTACTCTCGTGTGAACCGTATTTTGTGATGGATCACAGTTTTCTCCACTCGTTTGGTGTATTGTAAATGTAGATATTTTGCAATACCTGGTCATTTACACTGGGTGTGTAGGTATTGGTAGAAACTACGATTGCCTTTACCAAATAACAAACAAACAGATTAAATTCATTATAGTATCCCCAAAGGACAGCATTTTCAGTCAGTCATTTATAAATGGTAACCTTTTAGCTCAAAAATCAGTAGTTTGGGGCCATCCAGTACTTGAGACATCGTAAAGGGGGCTTATCTCAGAAGGCAAATGCTCAGCGTCTTTTGAAAACGAAAGCACTCTAAGGTGTCTCAAGTCTGGCATCCAAAAGATGAAATTTGAAAATTAGTGGTCAGTTGTAAAAAACCAAAGATGTGAAACTTCTACAGCTACAGCTTGGTCCACCTCCTGGAGAGGAAAGCTTCGTTTCAGCTGGAGCTGTGGCAAGCCTTTTAAGTCACAAAAAGGAAAACCTAGAAGACCTAAAACAGAGCTAGGGATGTGCAATTTGACAGTGCGCAATCTGCTTCTGTTCTAATGGAAAGATTCGGCTGGTTTTTTTCCACTGGGTTGCAGAGCTGTGAGAGGATTGATGAGGTTTACCAAGCCCACTGCAGTTATTGATTTTCTGGTACAGTATGACACCTTGAAGTCACAGCTTCAGTCCAATAGCTACATGATTGCAAAGATAAAATATGGATGTTTAGTTGTACTTTTTTTGACAGACAGCTTCTCCCTCCCATAAATTGCTTAAATTATCTTTTTTTTTTTTTTTTAATATTAGTTTGATTTGCAGGATGTCTGTTTTGTAAAATACAGTATTTATCTTGTCTTTTACATGCTTTTGCACAGCATTATTTTAAGAAAGTAATTTGCTGGATGTTGAAACACAGAGCAGCACCAACTTTAGCAGAGAAAACATCCTCTAGGAAAAGCTTCAACCTACAACCTTCACAGGCTGTGGATGTTATTCCCCACTGTCAGGGTGTGTTTTTAGGAGTCTGATCTTGGGAACCCTTGGCAGCCTTTGCCTGAGGAGGCAGAGGATGTTCAGGACTTCCAGACAAGCTCATGTGATGGAAACAGGAGCTTCTGCCTGAACAGGGTTCAGGTGTGTATTGCGGGCATTGCTCCCAGAGGAAAAATGCTATTTGTCATCATTGTTTTTTGTTTAATGGGTGATGGTAAAGGGCATTCCCTGTGGAAAAATATCATTCCCAGGCCGGCAGAGTAAATCAGTTGAGACTGAGGGAAGGCAGAAGCTGGGCTGCAATAGGGTTTGAAAGGAGCAGAGGAGGCTGTTCTAACAGAAACTGTTTTGAACCCTGAGTGCACCCAGAGAATCCGACTCTTTGTTTGCTAGCTAATAGAGGAACATACTCTTCAGCGGCGCTGACCTGCTGGAGCTGCTCCTGTGGTCACTGCCGCTGAGCAGGTCCCAGGCCGGGACATTCCGGTGGCTGTTGGCAGTAAAAGCAGTCATGGTGATGTTTCCTTAGGCACACAGTGGCTTTTCCCCTAATCCTTATAAGTTTTTTCCCTTTGGTTTCTTTGCTCGGTTGATGTGTCTGTATTTGGTGGGTGAGGACTGTTCCCCGTTTCCCCCAACAGCGCCAAGGCACTAGCAGCAGCGGCCGTAACTGAACAGCACTCTTCTGCCCGTGTTGTTTGGAAGAGTCAATATCCCCAGGGCTGGTAGGTATCCTACAATTGAGGCTGACTTTGAGCCGTCCTGTTTGTTGTCCTGTTCTTGTTCTCCCGCAGTGGCACCTGATACCACAGGGAAAGTGCTCACAGCGCACCACAGCACTATGAGGGTTTTTTAATAGTGGCGTAAAGTGAGTGAAAATGGGAAAAAAAATGTTACTGAGTGGTTTTGGGAAGAAGAGGTGCTCTTGATTTTATCTCACAGTGTGTCTTATTCCTTTGTCTGGTGTCTTTGAGTTTGACAATTTGGTGTCTCTTTTCTCAGTGACGAGCAGCGTTTGTTTTGAAATTAAAGCACTTGTCACCTCCATAAACTGTGGAACTGTCATGAGCTGAACTGTTACAGAAATTACTGGGATATGGGGAAGAATGTGGTGCTTAACTGTCAATTTTTGTCACAAAACATATTTGCCTATTAGCCAAACTTCTTCAGTACAGATTTTCCTTTTTTTCTGGTAGCTCCTCAAATAGATGATCCCGAAACCTTATGTTTTATCTAACAATATTTAACTCATTCGACTTCTTTGTCTGAGCATATAATTATCTGTATTTCAGTAGTAGTTAATGTGCTGTAATGAGACCAGCATCATATACTGTGTTCTGCGTGAAGGAGATGTTTTCCCTCATGAAGCGATTCCTACCAAAAGGCAAAAAGGCGAGGCCAGAAGAGGTGTCATGTGACTTGCCAAGGCCACAACACGGATTGCTAGCAAGGTACGGCCATTGTCTTAGCCGTGTCCTCCTGTGGCACCCCCCGCTCTGCAAGGTCATTGTTGATACATGCAACTCCTCTGGGAGTCCTGTAAGAGCCCGTACTCAAGAATCACCTAGCCAAAATGAAAATCAGGGTATGTCAAAAGCACCACTTACCCTTTTTGACCATTAGCATGTAATCAAATGCTGCAAAGGACAAAGAAACACTCCCTTTGCATCTCTGCATGGCCCCATGTCCAGCCAAAGCAGGTACTGTCTGCTTTGTGCCCAAATTCCAGATAGATAGGATTTATCGCCTTGTGCTTCTGCGGTGTGCTGGAGAGCTGGGCCGTGAGTTTTGCTTTTCCAGCCGTCTCACACGCTGGGCTGTGCTCTGCGCTTGTTGAGAAGCCAGCTCTTGCAGACTTCCAACCAGGCGTGAATTATTCAGTGGGTGTTCCCTGCACTCAACACTTTCCTTGAAAATATGCCCCATGGAACAAAATCAGAGCACGCACTTGGCAAATCCTGGCTTTATTAGTTTTTGTGGGCCATGGAGATTATGATGGCACAGTACTATTCCTTATTCAGGGTTCTAAGGAGGACAGGATTATGGCTCGTTCAGAATTTGATGTTAATTGCTGGGATTTTAATTTGCTTTCCCTCCCCACTCACCCCAGACCAAACACATCTATGATGTGAGGCATACGCTCAGCCTGGCAGGCTACAGAACTATGCCGAAGACCACCTAGCAGAGTGACCAGCATGATAAGACTTCAGGGCTTACGATTTTGAGGCCTTTGAGGCTTTTCTGTAGTGTGTCAGGCTGGGCATTCACAATTGCTAGTTACTTGGCCAGACCTTGGCGCAGCTAAGCGTGATCACCGTAGGTGTCGGTGAGAGGGGACACCCATACATCTCCCCTTTATCAGAGCGGGACTGTGCACTTCAGGTTCTGGCAGACAGACGTGATGCTTTCGTTTTAACATTGTTTGTCGTCAGGATGGGTCATTAGGACAATGTCCTCCCACGATCTCGCGTGCTGGGGAGGGAGGCAGGCGTTCCCATTACACAGAATGGAGAGCAAAGCAGGGGCAGAGTGTCTGGTTCTTCCCTTTGCAGTGTGTCCTCCTGACAGCTGAACTTACAGCAGAGCATCTGGCATGATGCACTCAGTCTCCTTGGTTTAAACTGAAATTAAGTGGTGGTTCAATTTTGCTCCAAGAAAATGTTTTTCTCGAGGCAATGTTAAGAAATACATCTAATTCAATTAAATAAAGAGTTCCATTCTTTGGCAGACTTTCAGTTACTCAGAACATTGATTTCAGACCTTATCTGCTCAATACTACTGAGTGAGTCCAAAGAACCTTGCATTTGTAACCCACCCACGTTTTCTGTGGACTCAAAGATGAATATAGTAAGAGTTCAGGGTGTAGCATTTACTTAAAAAAAAAAAAAATCTCCTGCACTGTGCTTTTTTCCACTCCATTTCTTGTCTCTTTGCCAATCGGATGACTTGGGGGCCGGGGGGAGGAGCTGACGTAGAGAGGTTGAATGCTTTGTGTGGCAAGGCTGTAGTCCATTTGCTGGACTGGAAGTCTCCAACTGCCACGGTGGTCCAAGGGCAATTCCAATTTTCGCTGTAGACAAGCTATTGGCTACACAGAGAGTGAGAAGGAATCGCTCCTATGGAAGACAGACACAGGAGCATCCTCGGGGCATGTCTGGGTCATCCCATGACTGAGACTGAGCACCTTATTGCAAGGGAAAGGCAAAACATGAACTAACCAGAACTGGATCACCAGGTCGAAATCGGGGAAGTGAAGGGAAACAGAGAGCTGCAAACCCTACGCTCACATGTCCATGAAGGAGTCTAAGGTATGGGAAAACGCTACCTGGAAAAAGGACACTCAGACCAGGAAACAGGGAAACACCTCCCAACCTCAACCAGCAGCCCCAAGTCCAGATGTGGGAGGGTCTGCAGAGCCACAATCAAATATAATATGCTAATTATCAAATATTTTTGAAGGAAAATCTTGCCTTGTGCACTACACATCCCTGAATAATTTGTTCCCTGATAGAAACAAGAGCTCTCATTATTGGTGCAAAAAGCAACTGGGCAGTGTGGAAGAAAAGCAGACAATTAATCAAGGAGTGCAGAAAGAAAACAGATGGCATTAAGGGAGAGATGTGGGTGAGGGAAGCAGAGCAGAGAATCACACAGCAGTTGTGTTCCCAGGGCAGCCCTTCCCAGAGACACCAACAGAACAGGGTAGAGAAGGTCCTACAGCTGCAGAGAAGGTCCCTGCTTTGTGGCTGAGGGTCTTCAGCGATCCTCAGGACGGCTGCAGTGCGGCCAGTCCCTGGGTGAGCCACCCATTCCGTAGGGTCCTGCCAAGACGTGTCAGGACCCACCTGAAGGGTAGGTGTGTACGGCGGGTGGGGTTGCTTTTGCTGAGCTCACTGATGAGGTCTGGGAAAATGGAGCCTGCCTGGGGAAAAACAGCGAGAGGAGACGTGATCATCATGTCACGCTGGAGCTAAAGCGGGGTTGAACCACGGCCGTTATTCTCAAAATCGAGCTTCTCATACCTAGTTCACACACAGTCCCCAAGGAAACCGTATCAGGCACTGATCTCTGGGGAGCTTGGAGGAATCTACCCCCGATCTGCCAGCCAAGGTCACAGACGTGTTGGTAGTTGGAGAACTGCATGATCTTACTTGAAGTCCCACAGACAATTAATTACGGAGTATTTTCTATGCTTTTGAGTTCTGCCTGCCTTCTGCTGCTGCTGGTGTGGAAGGAGTGTCTAGCTGGAAACCGTCCTGCACAATGTGTCTGGAGCTTTTTAATTCAGGGCTTCTGAATAAAGCTGTTGCATTTTAAAACTTACCCCAGGTCGTCAGTGCGTGTTGGGAGCAGCTCGGGGTGAGGCTCAGCCCGTTGGGCACGAGTCCACGGGGCGGATTTCTGCTTTGCTTAAAAGATTAACGCTCATACCCTATAAGGGTCTCTCACTTTGCTAGCAAAACCTCACCCAAGAGCTCCAGCACCTTGCTGAGATCCTCCTTGCCCTGTGTAGGGCTGACAGGCCCTCACCCCATTTCCTGCAGTCTGGCTGTGCTGCTGCAAGGTAGCCTCCTTCCCAAGGGTGAGACAGTCACCGAGTGGGCTCAAAGCCTGCCGAGGCCCCCCTTAGTCACAGCAGGGTGTGCCGGTCTGCTCCAGCGCCTTCTTCTTTTTAGGGTTATCGTCACATCACTGGGGTGCAGCTGCACCCACAGACAGGGAGAGCAGGTACGGGCTGGGGAGGAGATTCTGGGGACGAGGGTGGAGGAAGACGCTAACAGAGACTGGCAGGAACACCACGACATTTGAATGGCTGCTCTGGTGTTGTATGTTGGCTGTTTTAAATGTGTGCACACTGGGGGGCCAGCTCATGACTGCTTTTCAAAGTTTCCTGGCGGGCACTTGTTTTACGTTGCTGAAGGAGAACAGCTCTGTGCTGAAGACTTGCAGATATTCTGCAACGAAGCTGTGATTCTGGGGAGAGTAGGTCTGAGGGGCAGGATGCCTGCCTGTGTGAGCAGAGGGTTCATTGTGAAGCTGAGCAATGCCACGTTGATTACTCTGCTGTTCATTCAAATACAGCAGAGCGGATGGGACAGTGTCCCCACGGGGACAATCTGTTGTGCTGGCATCGTTTTGACACAACATCCCAGCTGAGTCAAGCTGGGGTCAGGTCTTGGAGGAACATGCCACTGCTCCTTTCTCCTTTCCTACTTGGTCACCGTGTTTGTTTCATGGACACACCTGAACAGCTACCGACCAGCTCTACGTCACATCTGAGCAAAGCTTAAAAGAAAACAGGGGACAAACAGGAGATGACAAACCTGTGCGCTGAAGCTGGCATCAGCTGGAGAAGCAAGCTCCTGCTTGTCAGAAGCAATCCCAGCTTGTCAGAAGCAAGGGTTTACTAGAAAGAAGAGGTCCAAGGTGCAACTCAAGCCTCCACTCTCCAGACCTAAGTCCTCCTGACAGCGGCTTTGAAAGCTGTGCAAGGAGCAATCCTGCACGTGTCTGCTGGGTGCACCATGTCTCTGAGCCAGCCTTCTGCTCCCAGTGTTCCCTGGCAGCTCTGGCCTCGTGGAGAACCGCTCGCACAGCTGATCAGCAGCGCCTTGGCACTGGAGCGCTGGCAGGGCTCCTGAGCACCCTGCTGGGGGCTGGCTCTGTGCTGAGCCTGCAGCATCTCTGTCGAGAACCCTGCTCCTTCGAGGAAGAACGTTCCCTTGCCCAGAGGCTACCATGGGCTGGGGCTCCCTTGCACTTCTCCTCCCTTTGCTCAAAGCATCGTCTTTAACTGACGGACCAAAGTCCTTAATTGCCCACCTCTGTCATGAGGGGACATTGCTGCCTGATTTTCCCTGGTGGGAGTCTCTCTGAGTAATGAGTGTTTGGTCCGCTTCCCACCACAGCCATGTGACTGGTATCTTCCTCAGGGAGATAGTGTGATTTTTATGGTCCGGTGGGACCCTGGACCATCTTGATTGAGTTTGTCCATCCGTTCAGATGTGTGCAAGCCAGGCTGACAGTGCATCTCTCCCCAGCAGTGCTGGCACTCCTGTTTTCGGAGGAAACAGATTTGGCTAAGTCAGACACTACCCTGTGATCTAGCAGCGCAAAGTCCATGTCAAAGTGTTGCAGCCCTTCTCATCAGGCACGTGACTATTTTCTGCCTGACACCAGCCTGTTCTAGAGGTTAATGGGATCTAATGGTGACCTCTGTAACAGTCCTTACTGCAGGCTGCTGCCACAGTAAATGGAGGTCAGCCAGACAGGAATGCGTTCGCTGGATCACACCATGCAAAACCTTGCCTGGCTGCGAGGCTATTTAACTTGTGTATAGCGATACAGCAGTTGTGAGGAAAACCAAACGACTGGACAAGCATGTCTTTTTTTACACGCTTCTGGAGGAGGTTTATTTTTCCCATACCAATAGCATTGGCTTTTGCACTCGATAGAGTTTACTTCTAACTTGCTTTAATAAAATCCCGAGATGTCCCTTGCCTGCCTTAGATGTCTATAAAAATCCTATTACAGCTAAATTATTTTTATAATTTCAACGCTGCCTTCTTCCGCTCTTTGCAGTATTTCTCTGTAACTTATGAATAATTGCCTCCTTGGGGTCTTTAAGCAAAATCACAGTGAGAAGTAAGACTTCCTCTTTGCAGTGCTGGTCCTAGGGGAACAGCTGGAGTCAGTTTCTGAGGGGTCTCGTATTTGGCCTGTGCTCTGGAAGGCAGCGTCTTCACCTGCAGCCTGTTTCAGCCCCGAGGGGGCTTTAGCTGCTGTGCATTTTTTTCTGAGCCTTTATTATATGAGCCTCCTCCAGGAAGAAATTCTTCCCGGAGAGGGTGGTGAGGCACTGGCACAGGCTGCCCAGAGAAGCTGTGGATGCCCCATCCCTGGAAGTGTTCAAGGCCAGGCTGGATGAGGCTTGGAGCAACCTGGTCTAGTGGAGGGTGTCCCTGTGCATGACAGGGGGATGGGAACTAGATGATCCTTAAGGTCCCTTCCAACCCAGGCCATTCTGTGATTCTATGATTCCCTGTGCTGCATGAAGGAGCAGTGTGGGATTACATCTCCAGGAGACAGAGCACACGGTGCTGTTGCTGCCTGTAAGTGCTGTGCAGTTCCCAGGCATTTTTCAACAGGACGTTAAAGAACAGAAGGGATATATGAGCAGCTGAAGTGCCTTCTGCCTCAACACCTGGGTGTTGAATGATATGACTATCTTGAGGAAAGGTCTGGGAACACTTCTGGGCAACTTGAGTGCATTGCTAAGCTGGTTTGGAAACCGGTATCTCAAGTCAGGTCTGGAGCGTCTACAAGCATTGTTACTCAGAGCCAAAACCACTTCAAAGCGGTTTCTTGAGATACGGAAAAAATATGTCATCTTTGGAGGCTTTTGCACTCTTGCTCTTCTACAGTTGTCCCCTCTACAGAAATGCTCTCAGCCTCTTCCAGGGAAATTCCTCTTTCCACCTTTCTATATGAGTTGTTTTGAAGCGTAGATGATTAATACTCAGAAAGCTACATTAAAAAGTATGTGAGGAAAAAAGAAAATTAAAAAGTAATAGGTTTCAGGGGTTCACCTTGCTTCCACATGCACTCCAGGGCAGTTTGTGATGAGAGAACAGTGGGGAGAGAAGCTTAAAGGTGAGTGATAAACAGCAGAGCCACGTGCGTGAAGTGACTGCATCACTTCTGCCGTGACGTATACATCTGCAGAGCACGGTATGTGTTCGCTTTACAGTCAATCTAGAAAGCTCACCCTGCCACAGACACTAGAGAACCTTTCAACCGCGTTTCTACAACGCAGGATGGAGGGGACGTGCAGCAGTGAGGGTATGGGGTGTGGAGGCTGTTCTTTCTTGCCAAGGTTCCCACCCGTCACGTGAAATACCATTACAAGATGCGGAAGGGCTAACATTTGCTGGTCAGTAACCCATGACACGTCAGACCGCTAAGAACCACAGCAGTGATCCAGTGTTTTGCTTTGTTCCTCGTGACAGTGGTCTCAGTTTTGAAAAGCTGTCATATTTACGGGGGACTGCAAGGTGCATTTTGTAGCTCACTGTAAATATTATTTACAGGGATATTTCAGAAATCAATTCAGCTGTCAGACAGAAGGCTGTGTAATTTACACTATACTGTATGTGTTAGGAAATCCCAGAGGTATATTTCCTTCTGCCACTTGAAATCAACATTGTAGGAAATAGCTTACAGTAAAGAAAAACAGAGTTGGGGAGGGGGAAGGAGGCCAGGCATTGGCTTTCATTGCTCTAAGTCTCAAAAGCAAGAAAGAGATCTGTCATGACATATCTACATGGCATGCACAATGCCTACTAAACACTGGAATCAGGAGCCAGTGAATTGCCTTCTGATGGGTATTTGTGTCCTGTGAGTGAAGAAGTGCTGTATTAATCCCATTTGGTTGTGAACTACTGACAAGAGATGTAGCCTCATCTCATTTCAGTTTGGCATTATGCTTGTCCTGACCATGCATAAAGCCACTTGCTAGCACGGAACAGGCATTTTCCTCACCCACCTTTCTCAACCTTCCTCTTTGGAACGGATCCTGTTTAGACAGACAGTGACTGTTCGTTGTCTTGGAGCAAAACTGGCCTCGTTACCTCAGGGCTCAGGCTGTCACCTGGCTTGTGGAAAGCTGTGGGTCAGGTCCTTGTTCCAAAGATTATTTCACCAGTTATCCAAAGGGAAGGAGCTCTGTCAGAGAAGACAGAGAGCATGCTGCCTTTGTAAGCATGACTTGGGGCACTCTCCCATGGTTTGAAGGTCAGGTCTGTGCTCTGGGCCTGGACCAAGCGGCACACAGACTGCTCCTGGGTAGTGAACTTTGACCATGGGCCAAAGAAGAAGTCAACCTTGTTGACTACTCAGATGGTCTGAGAAGGTCCAGGAGAGAGCATCTTGAAGTCCCAAGAGCTTCCCTGGGAAGAGAGAGGTATTCCTCCCTCATGTCTCATCATCATCTTGCATTTAAGGTGACATTTGCCCTTCCTGGCAGAGAGCTGGAGTTTGAGACTACCTCTGGGGAACAAACAGGGACTGAGATCTCTCCTGAGCTAGAAGGATGGAGGTGCTCCCACATGCACCAAGCAAACCCATGTCAGAAAACAGCACTGGCATCTCACTTAGCAGCCCCTAGACCCACAAGAGAAAACATGATCCAATCACCACTCACCCGCTTTGCCCTCTTTTCCTGACCCGTACAGTCCAGCGGCAGAAGTAAGTTTCTGTGCGCACTGTGCCGATCGCCTTCCACTGGGTCAGAGCCTGGGATGAGGCAGACTGCCCACACTCTGCAGGCCAAAGCAGGGAAGGCTGACATCCCCCCGCCCTAACCTGGCCCCCAAGAAGCTCTGGACTGAGATAGCTTGTTGTCAGCTTTATCAGGTGGCGTTGGTGCTCACCTAATCTAAAGGTTCACGTCCATCAGGTAGCATCCCCCACTCATGTCACCAGGCTTGGGCTCTGGCTGAATCGGCCAGCATTTCTTTTGACTTGGCTTGCCAAGCTCTAGGCAATGAAATGTCACTTGCAGTAATTACAGAATTGTTTGGGCGCTGCAGAAGACAACCTCCTCCTCAATGAATCCGAGTATACTAGGGTGATTCTGGGCTACCTTCCCTGTAGTGTCATGAACCTTTCCGCAGTGAACGCACACTCAGGAGTTCCCAAAAGTAACTTTCTGATCCTTGTCTTGCTTGCTGTTAAGAAATTTATTTACATCTTGTTTAGTACTGAAACAGAGCTTCATTAGAGCACATTTGCTGGGGTGTAACAATAGCAAATTATGTAGCTGAGGTAAGGGATATTGCAAGGAAGGAAGGCTGATGGGAAGGAAGAAGCAGAGTTGGAGGAGCAACACAACATAGCTGAGGGAAGATCAAAGGGTGTGGCAGAGGAAGAAATGGTAGCACTGACGGGTGTCACCCTAGAAAGTAGTGAGAAAACGCTGAAAAGACTTCCAGAGGACTGAAGGTATAATAAACCGGTGCGACAGAATCACAGACCACATTATCAGGGAAAGGCTGAAAAGCGTAATAATCACAGGAACAAGAACCACCATGTTTCCCATCTGCATCAGGGCTGAGTTGCTGTACTGAGCTGTCTTCAGCCATGCGTTGCCACAAGCAGTTTGCTGACGGAGACCTGCAGAATATTGACAAGGTGTGGTTTTGGATAAGCAATCATTTATTAGATGTGAGACTTCCAGCTCTTAGATGGCTGAATATCACCTGCTACCCTTAACATATGTGAACAGACTGCACCGTCAGAAGCTCTGCTGAGTGGTGCTGGCACTGTGCCCTCTTCTGATGAGCAACACCACTGCTGAAAGCCCTGTGTGGGCGTGAGTACATCAGACTGTCAGGTCTCTCTGAAACCCTGTCTCTGAGTTTATCACTGGAAAACGGTTCAAAGTAGCATGGGGGATATTACTATAAAAGGGAAGTGGTTTTTTGCAATTGCATTCGGGATGTTCAAGCAAAAGCCAGACCAGTGACACACAGTGAACCAGCAGCATTTGTCATCATAAATTACTTCCTGTGCTTAGCAACCTGTCTTATGTCAGGACTCCACCGTGCCAGGTGATGAACAAATACACCGATGAAAGATGCTCTATCTGAAACAACACGATAATCAGGCTCACTTGTTGACAGCAAGCTGACTAGCTGAAGATACTGAGCAGGAAATCTGCCACAAACATTCTCTGTGCACACACACGTGTGCGTGAGAGACACTGGGATGTCGCTCCGGGCTCAGCTCAGAGGGTAACTTAGCTGAAGATAAACTTAGTTTGCCTCATGTGAGGATCCAGGTAATGCACTGAAAAAGCCTCAGAAGATGTAAAAATGTCCATATATCTATATATAATTTTTTACAATGAGACAACTTTCCCTACTGAAAGCAACTCACGTTAGCTGAGCACCAACCAGTAACAGACATACGCTAATGGACAGTGCAATGTATGGGCGTAGTGTAGGTGGCATGCACGCCTGTGATTTACACTTTTAACTGAACCAGTGCAACTCTTGGGACAAAAATAAGGTAGATTCTGCCAGCCACAATCTACAAAACCTGCATGCCAAAAGTAGCATCCACTGACACTGGAGTATCCAGATCAGAGGCCTTAATGAGAACAAGCCAAGAACTGTGCTACCACCTTTCATAATCCAGTGCCTGAACGAACCTGGCAGAGTGGAGTAACTGAGGAGAAAAGCCATTTCCTCACCCGTAGTTAAGTATCATTTTTCAAAATATCCCACTGCACTAATAGAATTTTCTTCACTTAGTGCATTTAACCTGCTTTCTTCCTCTCTGAAAAATCTGTGTTTAAGGAAGGAGTGTAAAAACCACTTCCTCAGGGAGGTATGTCACTTGATTCCTCCTATTAAGGGCAAGAACCAGGAGACAAGGAGAAGGTGCTGTCTTTGCTGTAAGAAGTCTGGGGCAAGCTCTGTGGTTCCAACAAACGCAGCAACTCACGGGAGCAAGCTTTTAACACGACAGCATGTAGATCCACTTCGCCCACTAGTCTTCAAAGTTACTGCTCACTTCAGAAAGCTCCATACAGTGTATTTTAGCCCAAGAAGGATTTCTTACAGCCTCCGTGTTTCAGAACACACTGATTACCAGACTTTCCAGACACAAGGGTGTTACTAGCAGATGCTATAGGATTTTCCCTTCCATTAGCAAAACATAAATCAGGCACATGAAGCTCTGGATGGGAAGATCCTTCCAGCTGGTTGCAGACAATCCTTCCCTCTCTCTCCACCTACTCCTTCAGAGGCATCTGTGCACACAGACCACCCAGCTGTCTCTTTTTAGTTTTTCCTTTAGGATTCATGTGTCTTTCTGTCCTGTTCCCTAGGACATGGTTTGGTTTCAGCAGAAAGTTCATAGCACAGTGCACTAACCCCTATCCTTCAAGAAAACTTGCTTTGTGAGATGATTTGACAGGAGGAATCATCAGTGCTGTAATTTTGACCAACAGAAATCCTCCAGATGCTTTCTCAGGCACCCTCCTGATTTTGAATATACATTTAAGCAGACACAAGGTGAAAGAACATCACCTGCATAAGACAGGTATTCTTAGCAATGCTTCTTCCTGGTGAACACACCTGTTTTAACTTTCACAATGCTTAGGAGGATGGGTTTAGACAGTCACTGCCTGCTTGCACATCTGTGACTGCATGCCGCATTATTCTATGCTCATCACCCTCCTTTAGCCTGTGCTCTGTCCCTAGAACACTGCAAACGCCCTAAGTCAAGCCACAGAAAGTCATGCGCTCTTATGACATAGCTGTCTCCACTTCCTCCCACCAGCTGAAGCTCGTGTTACCTGTTACCTGGTATCAATACCATCAATTCCATCTTCAGAAAGAATCAATACATTCTTTATGAAGACGGAAAAGCCTGGCCTCTTCATGCATTCCTACAAGGCAAGGGTCCAAGCACTGACCTCTATGCTGTGTGACCGTAAATGACGTCTTCAAGTGACACAGGTGACCTAATAAAAGAGCCATGCAAAGTGTCTACCTCAGACAGGACCCCTCAGCATGAACACAGTGGTACCCAGCTGCATTCAGAGGACTGGCAAATTGCAGCTGGCTTGTTCTGTGCTGCCTGCACAGGAAGGCAGAAGTAGCATTTAGCTATTTTAACTGAACATGTCAAAGCAACTAGGAAGTTCCTGGCAAGTGACATCAGGGGTGTAATTCCAATAACAGGTTTCATAGGGTATTCTGTGTTCTGACGTGAAGTGCAAATACGTCAGGTACTATTGATTAGTTTAATACCAGTGCTTCCAAGAGATGAGTAAAAATACTGAGAAAAAACTGAGACTAAACCCCTGTAGTGGTAGGAAGCCAAGTGTGGTTCTATGAGTCAGATTTCTTGTGTTAAAACCAAGCATTTTCCTATAATGGCCTATTATGGTGGGGAGATGGTGAGTAACTTTGGAAAATAAGGGTGTGGAGATAAAACTTGTCAGTGGAAGAAAAAGAGCACAGAGCTAAAAAGAACGAACCTGTGGTTCAGTTCTTTCAGTGCTCCAGTCCAAGATCTTTGACTTCTTTACCTCAGCGGTTGTTAACAGACTCTGCCATCAGTTAGAATGTCCAAGCTCACTGCGTTAGCCCACCTCTAATCTGTCTGACCTGTTTAGTGTAAGACCTACCCAGTACTGTGACCTGCTCTCAACGCACCATCCAGCTCTGAATCGGACACCAACCACCTGTGTTGAGTGCAAAGGCTGATTACTACTGTAGCAAATGAAATAAAATTGCTCTAGAGCGATTATGTGTGTCAATATACTTTTAGGTACACAGGTCAGCACTAGATTACAAGCCTTCTGCTTTTATGTCATCAAGTTAACGGTTACTGCCAGAAGCAGGACATCCCAGACACTTCCTGCCCAGGGTATATTATAACGAATAATGATTTGAATTCGAACATGCAGTTCCAACAGGAGAAAAGATTCTGCTGAAATTACAGTACAGATAGATTAATGGTTTTAATACTGATTAATAGCGGAAAATAAAAAGTAAGAGTGGCAAGACAAATTGATGCATCTGACACTAATTGCTAGAGTCTGTGGTCTCTAAGACAGAAGCTTCCATATACAACATTTGTCTCTTTGACAGTTAATTAGATCTACATATATCACCAAGTCCCTCGTGACTACACAGAATAATGTGAGGCATTATAACTTAAAAATATTACAACAGCTGTGTCAATTTTTCCCCTTTTTCACAAAGCCCCATCTTTGAGCCCAGGCCCTGAATTTCCAAAAGCAGATCTTTTGATACCAGGGATGAAAACAACACAGCCGGCAAGTTTAACTCCTCCAGTGGAGCAACTTTAGCTTTCTAAAGAAGGATCTTGACTGTTTCATTGGCTGGATCATACGCAGTCTGTGCAGCAACGAGTGATTCTATCATTCGATTTGTTAGCACGGAGCACTGTCTCTAGGGAAAGTAGACTTTCTTTTGCCACTGTTCTCAAGAGAACAAAAAACCAAAAAAGTCTCCTTTAATGCTAAAATGTCTAGCATACTTTTAAAATTGAACTAAAATCTAAAATACAAACTTCCTACTCTATCTGCTTTACGTTCTTTGCCTTTGTATGTTTCCAATGTTGGACTGATTCATAACTGCCTCTTTGTTGTTTAACTCCGGCCAGCAAAATACCACGAAGCTGCTCTCACAAATCCCCCTCCCCTCCCCCAGTGGAGGGGAAGAATTGGAGGAAAAAGAAATAAGGAAGCTCGTAAAATTGAGATAAGAACTATTTACTAATTAAATCTAAATCAATATATACAGATACTACTACTAATAAGTAATTAAAATAATAGAAACAAAACATACGATACAACTATGATACAGTTGCTCACCACCCACTGACCAATGCACAATCAGGAGCTGAATAGTGAGAGTCAGACCCAGAGAGCCCGAGAGCGATCGCAGCATGAGGGCCCGAGCCCGAGACCTGTTGCAGCAGATTCCGAATGAATCCTGTCAGTGACAGCACAACTGGGAAAAGTAAACAACCCACCAACTCCCTCATGAACGAGCCAGCACAGGAGTCAGCAAAGCAGCTAACGCGGGAGCCAGGTGGAGTGTTAGCAAGTGCCAGGAAGTAAAAGACAGAGGGAGAGAATAATGGCTCCCGCACGCCCTCCTCACCTAAGCCCCAAGCATGACGTACTATGGGATGAAATACTCCCGTGGTCAGTTTGGGTCAGCTGTCTGAGCTGTGTGTCCCCTGCACTGCCTGTAGCGAGACAGCAAGAGCTGGGAACGCAGCTGCAGGATCAGAAGCTGAGAGAGACCTTGAATTTGGTGCAGGCCTTCCCCAGCGCCAGCTAAGACCTTATCAGTGCTGCTCTCAGCATAAATCCAGAACACAGCTTCCTAGCAGCCATGGTAAAGAGTTAACTCTTTCCTGACTGAAACCAGCACACTCTTCTACACTGAGATTTGCAGATCTTTTCCTTCCAAGCATCTAAGATACTCAGCTCACACTGCAGAATAATGAGTATCCAGGACTGCTTCATTGTGGAGTTTCTCTTGGTAATTAAAAGGAAAAAGCTACAGAGCCAACCACTGAAAACAGAAGTGACAGTACTACTTTCTCCATTGCCCACAAAACCCACCATCATTCCCATGACTCACATCAGATGCCTCCAAAAAGCACGATATGAATAGTTCATGTTACAATTGCACATCTTTAAGCTCTATCAGGCCTCCTCAAGGCTCTCCTCCTTGACAATGTCTCAGTATGCTACAGCTTCTGCAAGGGTCTGCACTCAGCTGAGGCAAATGAAAGCAGTGGCATTTTCCTCATACCTGCACCCAACCCCTGGCCCTCGCTCTGTTTCATTACTCATGAGAGATGGAACTGTTAACAGCATTTACTGTTCAGTAATGCTTACTGCGTTCAGGCAATCCCCTGCAGATGGAAACAGGATACTCTAAATGCCACTAAGGAAATCTGTAGGCTACAACCCTGAAAACCTCAGGGGACAGCTAAGTTTCTGCAAAGGTCAGAGCTGCTGCAAATGGACACCAATTTACAGATGCTCCCTGGTTTCTGGTTCTCGCTTAAGTTCTCTTTATTTTCTCAAACTTGCCTCCATAGGCACAGCAACCAGTGTACTGGTATGATTGTATCAGTACAGCTGTGGAGATACAAGAACATCTATGTAAGGATTATTTTACCTTCTAAGTTACTTTACCTTGGTAGCATGACATCAATTCCAGAATGAATCTGTTGATCTTAAGGTAAATTTCTTTCAGCATGGAGCTGCAATTAGTTACCACAAATAAAAACAGGAAAGAAGAAAAGCAAAAGAAATTAAACACACTACATATCGAAAAAGGTATGACTAGAAAAATACGACCTTTTAAACTAATTTTTTTTTGCAGAAAACACGTTCCATCTGAAATGTCCAGAGAAGGTAAAAGAAGTCTTCTATTTTGTCTGTTATAAGAATGCTTGAAACAACTGCTTTTTCCCCACTTTAATTCATTTTTGTATTTCATGAAACAAAGTAAGAGGCAGGCACACTTTATCTAAGGACTTGAGACCAGATGACGCTACAACAGCAAACAGTACACTAGCAATGTTCCTGCATACAGAAAAAAGGAGAAAAAAAAGACTGATGCATTTGCTAAATTCATGTCTGTTTTGATGGACAATAGTAATTTTTGTCTTCCCTTAAAGCCACATATAGTACCTGTACACAATAATAAGAAACACAAATGCTGATAGTGTGCACCTCTTGATGACTCCGGTTTGGACATTTATTTAAAGGAAGCACAGAAACAGGGAAGAGCAAGCGCTATGCACTTCACACCAAGAAGACTTAGGTCTGACTTTGACCTGACAGAGGAACAGAAATACAGGATAAAAATCAACAACATTGCTTTTTCTTCGTCAGAGCTCACACTCCCGAAAGGCAACCACAAAAATCCAGATAAAAATAGTTTTAAAAGATAAGTAAAGAAATTAGAAAGTCAGGCAATTCCTATTACGGACAAAAATCAGACGTTTCAGTTCTGAGAAAAAATATTCCTCATTCTGCCTCAAGTCGAGGTAAGACAGGAAGAATAAGATTTCCAAATGCAGAGTCTTGGGTTATGAAGTATCCTGAGGAATGTGCGTGTGCATGCTGGAAAGAGAAAAACATTTGTTAAAGCGTAACTCCCTGCAGCACTGATCCAATTCAAGACTTCCCAGCTTCTGCAGCATTAATTATTTATTTCTCCCAGTCTGCTCCTCAGCTCTGATAGCCAAATTCAACACCAGAATCTTAGATCAGCCACGTCTGAATGGGGCCTATCGAGGGAATTAACTTGGCCGTTCCCTGCTGCTCCTTTTTCAGCAAATGCCATGGAGGTGGGGAGAGCGGTACTGAACTCCTGACCACGCTCCTTTGCCTAAACCCCATGCTCCCATCCCCACCTATAACCAACTTACAGGCCTTGGCACACGACAGCTGCCACGTATGACTGCCAGAAGCGTGCATCCGCAGCGTCACACCACCTAAGGCTGCGTGTACAAATGGCGTGTGACCAGACACACTCCTGCACACCACAGGACACCAGCCTTCTGCTTGCGTGACGTACGTATGTGCGTTCACCTGAAGAGGGCAGCTGCTGCTTATGGCTCTGGACAACCTCTGTAAAATCGTACATAGCCCTTCCCAGTTCAAAGGCTGGACTCCAGTAAGCTAGACAGCCTTCTTATTCCTTCCTTCCACCACAGCGGGCTGCACTGTCAGCAGGCCGAGGGCAGCTACACATGAGGCTGCACTGGCGGTACTGCGTTCGGTCTGAAGGGTGTCCAACAGCGACCCAGAGACGGCTGAGCTGTAGCGCTCAGTGTCCAAGGGGGTCGTGAGAGGAGTGAGCTTCCTGTAAGAACAGAAAGCTGAGGGAAGATTTTGATGCTGTTCTCGGATACCCAGTGACAGGGTATAGAGAAGACAGAACCAGGACCAGAACCAAGAAAGGCTGGGAGAAGTCTATTCCTGGGGAGCTTCAAAACTTGACTCCACCATGCCCTGAACATGTTACATAGCATTGCTGTTAGTCATTCTTTGGGCAGGTCACTGGACTAGAAACCTCCAGAGGATCCTTCCAGCCTATGATGTTCCGTGATCAACACAGGACACCAGCCAGAGCTCACTTCCGCTCCCTTTCATTTCAGGAGAAGCAACCTGGGGCCTTTACTGGGTAACAGAAACACAACAAGGCATGGTGTACGTGAACAGGGTTACTAGTTCGCATCTCAACATTTTTCCCAATCCTGTGCCCTCTGTCAAGTCATGCCGTCTAGCATCCCAGGAAGGCAGGAGACCATGTACTGGCCTTCCTGCTCAATTTCCAAATTCAGGACCAAAATCAGCCTCACCTGATATGAGCAAAATAGCGGCAAATAGATGCCTGTAAATATATAAGTTTTCCAAACCTGTCACCCCCATCACTTGTAACTGCAGGGTATGTACTTGGCATCTACTCGGATTCAACCAAGGAAAGCCATGTGGCTAGTTCTCCCTACACTTCACGAGACATTAAGAAGTATGATGAAACTGGCTCTTGACAAGATGTACAAAACAGCTCTCATGGTATTTTGACTGCATTCTTATAACCATATCAAAGGAGAATGAGCTGATAGATTTAAGCTTTCATGGTAACAGAAGAAGAAACTTCATTTGTGACAAATACAGAAATGTATGAAACCTAACCTCTACAAGGGGTTTTTCTTTCTCTCCAGGTGCAAAACTGCTTGCTGAAGGGATGCACATCTAAAACAGAGCCAAGCTGGACTCTACCTGACTGTATCAGCTTACCTGCAGTGCAGCTTTCTGCTGTGCTGCAATGTGCTGTTGCTCAGCATGATCACGGAAATCCTTGTTCAGCGGTGATCTTGCAAGTGCAATGCTGCAAAAACCACACAAAGATGGTATCATACGTACCAAAGAAAAAAAAAAGTGTCCTTGCCATTCTAGCCATAGATTCCATGACTTCCACAGCTCACAGTTTATTTGACTCAAGCTTGACAACTGTTAACTATTGTTTGGAATTACTATTTGTTAACACAGGAGAGAGAAGGAAAATGGAGTGACCATAGCCATATCATTTGACCAAGCATAAACAATGGATGCCCAACTAAACCCAGAAGACTCACAGTCCTGAAGTTTGTTGTGGATTTTGCTCGTGGGTGGAGTCCCACTGAAGCCAGTGGAACCACTGGAGAGCAATGCTAGACAGCGTCAGCAATTTTTACAACAACGGTTTTGTGTTTTCACCATTACTCAGTCACTCAGTGACTGTTCTACACAGCTGTGATAAACAGAAGCACTAACAAGAGCTCTGCAGTCTCCAGTATAAGACCAGTTTTTCAGCAGTTGGGCAGCAGATCGTTGCTTATGGTAAAGGAACTTCCTATAGTGATCCTCTGATGTACCTTAAAAGTACTTAAAATTAACTTTGCTTATCAATCTCAGTATGGCATACATTAGGTTTTACATTAAAATTTCTACATAGGTTTTCTTGGCTTTTATATCGTAAGACTTGTTGACCTTGTTAACCAAAGAAGAAATAAAATGCAGACTTGTTTCCCAACTCTACAGATCAGCCTCCAGATAGCGGTCCTCCCTGGTTTCTATTAGAGTTGTATTGCAGGGCAATTCAAAACTACCTCTGAAATTGGCTTTGGAGACTGCTGCTGAAAGCCCAGCTCTCCTCAGTCATAGAGACAAAAGTAGGAAGGACAACACGTGATCCAAGCAAACTCATCAGCTGAACTTTCCCAGCAGCTTCAACGTCAACAGCTGATTTAGTAAATCAGTTTTTCAAAAACAGCCATGCTCAGGAAAAGACCTTTAGCCAAATCTACACCTAAATGCATTATGCAAGCTAAGTAATAATCCTCTGAACATATTTGATGACAAATATTAAGATAAGTTTCATGGCTGGAGAAAAGTGTTACTCGGTTTATTTAAAACACAGTATTTTCAGTTATTTTGAAGGTACTAATTTTGTGTTTAATTCTGCATCATCTAACTTTTCAGTATTATTTCTGTAGATAATCTTAAGGCTTCATCATAAGCTGACACTTTTCAAGACAGGTCTTCTGTTGTTGGATAGAGGATTCCCATATGCCAAGGTCAGAAATCAATTAACTCACTCACCATTACGTCGGCCACTGTTGTGCTTTAGGTACTACAAGCTCTTCCCTATCAAGTCTGCAGAATTTATGTGGTCTCCTTTGTAACAACTATGTGGTCCAAAACCTTTGGCACAACATCCCTGCCACAGAACTGTCAGCTTCTCAAAAACCACACATCAGCCCACCATGCCAAGGCAGAGAGTTTGACTGCCACTCTAAGTTCCCCCACAGCCCCACCTTCAAAATTAGTAAATTCTCATTCTGCTCACTAGCATATAGTGTTATTTTTCCTTCATGAAAGAAGAAAGCAAACAAACACTCGTGAAACTCTGCCAGGCTTGCTATGAAGTATGGAACCACTGTTGACAGGAGTCAGGGACTGTATTTAACAGTAAGATACTTCTATTTTCTTCTCTAATCAATAATTTTTCTTGAATAATAACTGCATACAAAGTCACTCAGAGATCTAACTCAGACAATTTCAAATATTCTGCATGCTTTTTGACAGTATGAAGAAATTAAAGGTGACCTAGAATCTCCCTGAAAAAAAGACACAGGCAGCACCCAGAGCATATTCAGAGTATTCGACTCTTGTACAGATACTGCATGTAACACACCGTGTCTAGAATACGGCAACTGCACTCACTTCACGCTAACCCAAAATTTCAACTCTTATTTCTCCCCATAAACCAGCATGTGATTTTCCAGTTACCGAGTTATGACAAAAATCTAATCTTTTTGTCTCAAATGGGACAAATCCCAGTGACAACTCTTGAATTCAGATTAGATTACACTTCATGGTGTAGAATCATCCTTACAACACAGCACCTTTCACAAGACGAGCTGCAGTAACACAAACTGGCTTTGTCTTGCACACAGGGAGCTTGAAGTATAATTCACTCCCTGCCATAACTGAAACACACAGTACCCTGAACTTAATGGTCTGCTACTTCCATTCCTTAGGGCATTTTAGCTTAATTATTAAATGCTTTCACAGTGCCTGCTCCACAATTCTTTCACGCAGTTGAATAGGTGTATCTGCTTCTCCCCTTCTCAAACAGAAGTTATGAAAACCAAAATTCAGGGTCTGTAAACAACTTTAAATACTAACACATTCCTGACATGCAAGGTCTCTCTGACTGGTTATTAAGGATGGTCAGACAACACTTCTGATAAGTGTTTATGTAAGTTTACAGCTCACTCGCTATTTTTTTTTTCTTTGATGTAATCAGTGGTGTCCAAATAGGTTAAGAACATAAAATACCTGGCTCCAGGGTGATTTGTGGAAGACTGGTTTTGCATAAGTAACTTTCTCTTCTCCTTGTCTAGTTCTGCCAGGATTGCAACCCTATTTTTATTCTGGAAACCTGGTGGGAATGACAGAAAAATATTAGAGATTTAGTTGATTTCTATGGCCCAATTGTAACCCTGAGGAATGAAAAGTCTCTGTACAATATGCCATTATGATGAATACACTAATCTTCAAAGCTTTGCATCCATCTGAAAGACTATTAATAAATATGTTTCATTTTTCTTTTTCCCATTTACAACATGAAATAGCTTCCTTAAGTCATCATACATATTAATACATTTTAAAGTACAGGTTTCTAGCTCAAGTTAGATCCTACCCCTTTCCCAAGCCATCGCTGGCTCGGGAAGGCAGACAGTCAGATAGTTGCTTTTCAAAAAAAAGTAAACTTACCAAGTTCTAGATTTAAAATAAAGTCACTGAATGCAGAACCCAGTTATAATAATGGAGTAATATAATCACAGGGTCTGATTTCTCATGCCAGCAAACTCAAACTATAATACAAGTTTTACATATGTAACAGGTAAGAATGAGATGACCACTAAGTTTGCATGTGTTTATACAGAAAATTATAACCTTTTATACAATCTATGCAGAAAGATTTTAGTTTTAATATACTGATGTCCTTACATATACACACTACCCTTATTCTGAGCATGACCACAATGCTGGGATGGAGAAGCAAAATTAAACTGGACACAATACGAGAATGCGGCCTGTACTCGCTTTGTACATCATTCTCCCAAAGGGGCCACGTATTATACTAGAAAAGGGGTCAGGAAGCAGAGTGAGCGAGGAAATATAGAAAATGCCTTAAAAAGCTCTCACTTTTGTATTTGCAAAGTTGCTTTCCAAATGAAAATGTGTCAGAACTGCTGTACTGACACAGGACTCATATAGCAAAGGATCTCATTATGGCCACCAAATAAACTAGATGGACAAGCCCCTGTTGCTGCCCAGTATGCCCGTACAGCACAGTGGAGGACAACAGCTACAGAGCTGACTCTTACAGGCCCCTGTGCCACTGAGGCCTCTCCTCTTGTCAAGAATATACACTTTTTCATCTCTAATTGTCGTGGCTTAACTCTGGCTAGCAAAATACCATGAAGCTGCTCTCACAAATCACCTCTCCCCTCCTCCAGTGCTGGGGAAGAATTGGAGGAAAAAGAAATAAGGATGCTCATAAAATTGAGATAAGAACTATTTACTGATTAAATCTAAATTAATATATAGAAATACTACTAATAAATAACAGAAATAACAGAAAATAAAACATATGATACAACTATGATACAGTTTCTCACCACCCACTGACCAATGAACAACCAGGAGCTGAATAGTGAGAGTCAGACCCAGAGAGCCCAAGAGCGATCGCAGCCCAAGAGACACAGTCTGAGGGCCGGAGCCTGACAGCTGTCGCAGCAGATTCCAAGCAAACCCCATCAGCGATAGCATGACCGGGAAAACTAAACAAACCCACCAACTCCCTCATGAACGAGCCAGCACAGGAGTCAGCAAAGCAGCTAACGCGGGAGCCAGGTGGAGTGTTAGCAAGTGCCAGGAAGTAAAAGAGAGAGGGAGTAAGGGAGAGAGTAATGGCTCCCAGATGCCCTCCTTGCCTATGACCCGAGCATGAGGTACCATGAAATGAAATACTCCCTCGGCCCGTTTGGGTCAGCTGTCTGAGCTGTGTGTCCCCTGCACTGCCTGTAGCGAGACAGCGAGAGCTGGGAGCGCAGCTGCAGGATCAGAAGCTGAGAGAGACCTTGAATTTGGTGCAGGCCTTCCCCAGCGCCAGCTAAGACCTTATCAGTGCTGCTCTCAGCATAAATCCAGAACACAGCTTCCTAGCAGCCACAGTAAAGAGAGTTAACTCTTTCCTGACTGAACCCAGCACACTAATTTGTTGCTATTCTATAAATATCAAGCCACTAGACTGTGATAAAAAAAGAAGAAAATACATAAGTCGAGTTTTATCCTTTATTTCCTTCCTACAAAACGTCAAAATAACTCCCATTGGAAACTGCTGTGTGTTGTGATGTCACCCACACCCTCAGTGCTATGTTTTAGTAATATTCCTAAAAAGTGGTAGCCTGCAAGCTGTTAGGAAGGCCAGACAGGGTAGGTCTTAAGGGGAGTATTACCTGTCAAGGTAAAATGATTTCAAATTTATTTTCAGTAGTTGCACTCAAAGTTCATTCCCTTTGAGAGATCTTCTGTTGCTGCTCAATTACATAATTCCTTTCTTCAGCATGGCTCAATGAAGGAGACAATTATCAGGTCGAAACCTTGAACTCTAAATAATAATTTGCATCCATACTGCCTTGATAGCAAACCCTCGCCTTTTGCTTTTACTATGCTTAACATACACACACCTGAGCCTCAGTGTCTCAGCGTTCTCGAAATTAACACTCGATTGGTTGCATTTTTACTGTGGTTTTATGCAAGATCACCCATAATCGTCTTTACGTTTGTTAACAGATTTTTTAAATTAAATTTAATTAATTGCTATTTTCCCGTCTGTTAATCTCTCCTTCCCACATGGCATTATTTCCACTTAAATTCTTTCTGCTTTTTAAGTGTACAGATTCAGGTCTTTGCTGCTTCCCTGCTCTTCAAGTACTGTACATTATCTTTTTCTGAACACCCTGCACTTGCAATGAGTTTGAAACATTAAAACACAGCTGAATGTGTGCTCTAAGAGATACAAAGGTTGAGATATCTTGGCAACAAGCGAAGATTAAACATTTCTGAGTTGAGCTAGCCCAGATTTTCTTGTAAAATTGTGAGACAATACTGTAATAGGACAACTGAAGTACCTCTACAACAGTCTGAGCTGAAGTCATCATGTCTGTATGCTCATTCTACAGTTTTCAGCCAAGAAGCTTAATACTTGACATATTACTCAGCAGCCTTCTGCTAGTGGTTGTTTATCCCAAAACGCATAAATCTAAAGGCATGCTTGGAATTCAGATGGTGTGGTAACTGAGGCAAGAAAAAGGAGACCATTTTTTAATATAAGTTGCTGTCAGCTAAAAAATAAAGACTAAATATGCTTACATTTATCATGAAGCAGATGGTATGATTCAGAATGGCCTGAGACATGTAAAATTAAGTGTCATTTTAAACTGTGATCAGAAACTGTGCAAGATTATCACCATCTTCCATTTTAGTATGTCTCGCTACAGTATCATATGGCAGCAACTCTAGAGGGATTCAGAAGAAACCCAAGTACCTTTTATTCCTTTTCTTATCTCTCTACTACTAAGAGAGGTTTTTTTAAAAGAAAAAAAAAAGTAGTGTTTTGCTCCACAATTCAATCAGCAACATGCTGTACTGAAAAAGTCATGTGTTTAAAGAGATTCTGTTAATGGTAAGCAAAGAAAATGCCACATGAGTAAAAGGAGGATGACATCCAACATGTACGCGTAGTACTCCTCAGCTGAGCAATGTGAAGTTCCTACAGGTATTTTAAACTTTTTTAAAATGCAAAGTAAAACCTGTTCATTTAAAAGTTAACAATGGAGGGGGCAGGGCTTGAGAAATCAGAAAATCTGGCATCCTTACAAAATAATTCATCATATCTGGCAATGCATAATCAAGACTTCCATTTAGATTCTTCCCTGCCTAGGGCCCCAAAGTGCTTCCATACAGACCAACTTGAAACAGCTACAGAAGTTTCCTACTTCAATTATAAAGAAAGTAATTTTTCATCTGTAGATTTGATGTCTGTTCTGCCTTCAAGTACTACAAATGCAGACATACAAAACCAAAAAAAGCCATCCTTCAGTATAGACCAGATTCTCATCTGTAAAGGAAGTGCGGATTTTCAAACACAGCAACTTCTTAATAAAGCTTTAAGTCTAGACTTCCCTTAACTGGGCTGAGTTACACTACTATTTTGCGTTTGAACAGTTCACAAACATTGCGGTTCATTAATATTCTTTCCTGTTTTGCAAACACAGGAGTCCTGACACAAAATGACCCGTTCAAGGCAGCTAAATAGATTAATGGCAGTGTCAGATGTCACACGGAGCACCTGGATTCTCAGATTACTCTCCAAAGTAGCAGATTTGGGACATTTAAAATTTAAACCTATTATTTCTGGCACCTCTATATGTGACATAAAACATTGTATTATGTGCTCTGTGCAGGAGCTTGAAGTTTACTTGCAATGATGTTTTGCGTGTGAAAGGCAGAAAATTAGAGAAAGTTGAAGCCTTGATGAGTGCCTTGATGGTAGCTTTAAGAGCCCACAGCAAACTTGGGTTTAACCTAATCCCACCACCCTACTTACTGTTACCTATATCAGTTCTGCTAGCTAATTCTGCATGGCAATAAACAGTATTACCTTTATCTACTTTAGAGTCCTGGCTTTTAATCTCCTATCTTTTTCCTGATCTGCTGGTTGCTTCAAATTCACAGTATATACAGGCTTTTTCTAATATGCGTGGTTTATTATTTGTCCGTAGATGCGTAACAGCACAAAAGAGCCCTCCGCCACTTTGTGTTCAAGACATACTTCTACCTGGAAAAATGGTTTCAGTGCTGGATATCTGCTCTAAGCTCTGTACATTAAAAAGCACGGTCACTGCGTACTATTCTGCCTGCTCAAATCAGAAAGCATTTCCTAGCCATTTCTTTACGGAAGTGCATGCTTTCATGAGCCGTAGCCTTCATGAAGTGAGGCAGCAACCACTTAAAAGCAGAACCTAAAGACCTTATTAAACACACAATGCTTGGGAAAAAGGATGCAGTAACTGTATTGTGATTTCCTCCTCCTCATCATCTCAGTCTGCTGCACATCAATACTTTCCAGTAACAATTTACATTTGGATATGTATTCATGTACGTCGTGTGACAATGAAACAGAAGTCATATTAGTAATTCAGTAAAATTACTTGAATTAGGAAAAGCTGTATTAATACATTTTGTCTGTCACTCCAGAAAACAGCTACAGGCATAGCTGAATGTGTCACTGACTGGTTTACAGGCACAAAGTTCACCAGGGAAGAAACACGCTACAGCTCACAAGCACTATGGCTTGCACACAGATCTAACTCACATGCAGAGCAGTAAGGCTTTTAGATGATGACAGATTTCAATGCAGAACAGCACAATCTTCCTTTTTAAAACAGACTTGGTGAACAGAATGCTGAATCTAGCTGCTCAGACTGTGTTACATGAATGTGCTTGCGTACCTTCATGCTGAAAGGATAAACAACTGCCAGAACAGAGAGACCTTGTACAATTGCTACGTCCCAAAGCTTAGAATTCTGTACCAATTTCAAGAGCTTCGTTCTTCCAGTGTACCAGAATTCTTTTTTTCAGAAAAGTTTAGCCCTGTCTGAAGCAGGACCCAAATTTCCTCCACCTGTGGGGACCTAAAGTACAGTTCCTTCCCAAGCACAGTCACATTTCTCTCATCTCGGAGGGCTTCCTCTAGGACGACTTGCACATGGAGTCTTTAATTTACTAACACGCAAAAGCGTTACATAAGTAGCCTTACTAATGCATGTTATGTGAGTACTGTGTATTACCAAGCACCCGAAAGAAATTTCTGTAATTTAGAAGCCAATTTCTCCACCACCACGATATACCACTCTGGTCTATGAGCTCATCTTGTACACAATACCAGCATGGCTAAAAGCTTTTCCATTTCTTTTAAATGCTGTAATCAGCCTCATGCAATCAGTTCCATGTGGTACTAACAGCCTGAAGTAAGGCTTTCATTCAGTCCTAGTGGTTCTGCTCCACTCCTATGCGGCTCATTGTCTTTGAAATTCTAATCAAGAGTGCTTTCCTAAGAGTCCAATGAATTAAAGGAAGTCCAGTCCACAAAATCTTAACCTCTGTAGTCCCAAGACTGCAATTAACAGAAAACTCAATTAACTCCTAGGAAAATACCTGGTACTGATTAAAGGGAAAGAAACAACTCAGTACAAAAAAATTATGAACCCAGTTCTACCTTTGTAGAAGGCTGATGTTTAATTCATCCTTGCAGTTCTGTCTAAGTGCTACCATTCATAACCCTTCCAGCCAGTGTTTCATTAAATCCCTATTCCTTTTGTCCAAGAAGAGGGAAATGAGAATGAATTGCTTGAACGGTATGAATGTGTGTGCCATGCAGCAAGCTGAAAACGCAGTATTTGTCTCCACCATTGTCACTACTAGACTGAAACTGGCCAAGAGAAAGATACAGAGGCCTTGAACTGTTGCTCGTATTTACCCGTTCCTTGTATTTACCTGTTCCTTTCTAATTTTCCTAGGTGTATTATTTATAGGCTCATTTGGGTGATTAAACTTGATAATGTTGCTTGCCTGCTTAGTGCAAATACTTTTCTTATGATAATTAAACAGTTTCTTTAGTGACTTCGCTAAAGCGTATCTCAAAATATAAAAGCAGATTCCAAGGCTCTGTTAAATTCTACGCCATTCTATGCCAAAGGCATTCTGGTACCAAAATCTCATCCTACTTCTCAGTAACTTAACATATTTAAGAAAAAGTAGTTTTACCTTCCTATGACAACCTTCTATTACAATGATGCTGGCTTGGTATTCACAGAATACAGCAAGATTTACCATTGCATACCAAAAACTCTCAGTTTAACTTTGAAAACAGACAGCTATTTGCAATCTGCAGTACTGCTCAACACTTCACAAAAGCTCAATGAAGTCTTCCAAAAATTACCTTATTTTCATCAAATCACAAGTAAAATCTGTCTTACTCATTATTAGTAGTATTTGCATTACTCATTGACATAAATATTATTCACTTAGATTCAATTAGTAAATTCAATTAGGGGGAAGGGGACAGGACTGGGCTGGCCAGAGAGGAGCTTGTGCCCAGCATGCCAGTGCTGGTGGGACGGTGTGCTGAGAAGGCTGTTCAATCTGCTGTCTCAGCTGAGGTGGGGGATGGGGATGCATCCACCTGGGGAATATATCAGGTCAACCAGGCTTGGCACCAAGGTTTTTTATCTACCACCAAAGACAATGACAAAAATGCAGACAATGCTGGGGCTGGGTATGACAAGGGTATGTCCTCCTACTCTCCTCCAGGAAAACCTGCACGCTTGGCCACCTCTCTGAAATGCCTGTATACCAGCGCACGCAGTATGGGGAACAAGCAGGAGGAACTAGAGATCTGTGTGCGCTCTCAGGACCATGATCTCATTGCAATTACTGAGACATGGTGGCTCACATGACTGGAATGCTGTCATGGATGGCTGTGTGCTTTTTAGGAAAGATAGGTCAGCAGGGTAAGGAGGTGGAGTTGCTCTTTATGTGAGAGATCAAGTGGAACGTATCGAGCTTTCCCTGGAGGTGGATGAAGAGTGAGTTGAATGCTTGTGGGTAAGGATCAAGGAGCAGACTAATATGGGAGACACTGTTGTGGGTGTTTACTACAGGCCACCTGATCAGGATGAGGAAGCTGATGAGGCCTTCTACAGGCAGCTGGAAGCAGCCTTGCAATCACAGGCTCTGGTTGTCATGGGGGACTTCAATTACCCCAACATTTGCTGGAAAAGCTACACAGCCAGGCATGAGCAGTCCAGGAGGTTCCTCTAGTGCATTGACAATAACTTCTTGATGCAGGTGGTGGAGGAGCCAACAAGGAGAGGGGTAGTGCTGGACCTTGTACTGATAAACAAGGAGGGACTTGTAGAGGATGTGAAGGTAGGGGGCAACCTTGGATGTAGTGGCCATGAGATGGTGGAGTTCAGAATCATATGCGGCAGGCACAGAGCCACAAGCAGAGTCACTACCTTAGACTGCAGGATGGCTAACTTTGGCCTCTTCAAGGACCTGCTTGGAGAAGTCCTGTGGGATAGGGCTCTAGATGGTAGGGGAGCCCAAGAGAGCTGGTTAATATCCAAGCACCGTCTCCTCCAAGCTCAAGACCAGAGCATCCCAAAGAGTAAGAAATCAAGTTAGAGCTAGGAGACCTGCATGGATGAGCAGGGAGTTAATGAATAGACTTGGGCAGAAAAAGCAAGTATCTAGAACGTGGAAGAAGGGGCTGACCACTTGGGAGGAATACAAAAATGTTGCCAGAGGATGTAGGGGTGTAATAAGGAAAGCCAAGACCTCCTTAGAACTGAACCTGGCAAGAGAGGTCAAGGACAACAAGAAAGGCTTTTTCAAGTACGTTGGAGGAAAAAAGAAGACCAGAGGAAATGTGGGCCCACTGCTGAATGAAGTGGGTGCCCTGGTGACCAACGATATGCAGAAGGTGGAGTTACTGAATGCCACCTTTACCTCGGTCCTTCCTGTGCAGAACAGCCCTCAGGAGTCCCCAAGCTTGAAAACCATAGAGAAAGTCATGAGGAAGGAAGGTTTTGCTTCAGTGGAAGAGGTTTGGGTTAGAGATCGGTTAAGCAAACTGAACATCCACAGATCCATGGGCCCTGATGGGATGCACCCACGAGTGCTGAGGGAGCTGGCAGAAGTCATTGCTAGGCCACTCCATAATCTCTGGAAAGTCCTGGAGAACAGGAGAGGTGCCTGAGGACTGGAGGAAAGCCAACGTCACTCCAGTCTTTAAAACAGGCAAGGAGGAGGACCCGGGTAACTATAGGCCAGTCAGACTCACCTCCATCCCTGGAAAGATGATGGAGCAGCTTGTTCTTGGTGCTATCTCAAAGCATGTTGAGGAAATGAAGCTTATCATGAATAGTCACATGGATTCAACAAGGGAAAGTCATGCTTGACCAATCTGAAAGCTTTTTATGATGGCATCACTGGATGGATGGACGAGGGGAAGGCAGTGGATGTGGTCTACCTCGACTTCAGCAAAGCTTTTGACACGGTCTCCCACGGCATCCTCATAGACAAGCTTAGGAAGGGCAGACTGCACCATTGGGTGGTGAGGTGGGTTGGGAACTGGCTGGAGGAAAGAGCTGAGACTTGTGGTCAATGGGGCAGAGTCTAGGTGGAAGCCTGTGGCTAGTGGTGCCCCCCAGGGGTCAGTGCTGGGTCCAGCCCTATCCAATATATTCATCAATGACCTGGACAAAGGGATAGAATGTGCTCTCAGCAAGTTTGCTGAGGATACCAAACTGGGAGGAGCGGCTGCCATGCCAGAAGGCCGTGCTGCCATCCAGCGTGACCTGGACAGGCTGGAGAGCTGGGTGGGGAGAAATCAAATGCAATTCAATAAGGGCAAGTGCCAAGTGCTGCATCTGGGGAAGAACAACCCCATGTTCCAGTACAGGTTGGGAGCTGTTCTGTTGGAGGGCAGCTCTGGGGAAAAGGACCTTGGAGTCCTAGTGGACAACAGGATGACTGTGAGCCAACGGTGTGCCCTCGCTGCCAAGAAGGCCAATGGCATCCTGGGTTGCATTAACAAGAGCGTGGCCAGCAGGTCGAGGGAAGTCATCCTCCCCCTCCACTCTGTGCTGGTGAGGCCTCCCCTGGGGTACTGTGTCCAGTTCTGGGCTCCTCAGCTCCAGAAGGACAAGGAGCTACTGGAGAGGGTCCAGCGCAAGGCCACTGAGATGATGAAGGGCCTGGAGCACCTTCCCTATGAGGAAAGGCTGAGAGAGCTGGGTCTGTTTAGCTTGGAGAAGAGGAGGCTGAGGGGGATCTTATCAATGCTTATCAATATCTAAAGGGTGGGTGTCAGGAGGATGGGGCCAGGCTCTTCTCAGGGGTGTCCAGTGACAGGACTAGGGGCAGTGGCCATAAACTGGAAAACAGAAGGTTCACCCTGAACATGAGGAAACCCTTCTTCCCTGTGAGGGTGACAGAGCACTGGGACAGGCTGCCCAGAGAGGTGGTGGGGTCTCCTTCCCTGGAGACTTTCCAAAGCCACCTGGACTTGTTCCTGTGTGATCTGCTCTAGGTAATCCTGCTCTGGCAGGGGGGTTGGACTAGATGATCTCTTGAGGTCCCTTCCAACCCCTAACACTCTGTGAATATGTGAAATTATCTCAATTTTACAAGCTTCCTTGTCTTTTTTCCTCCGATTCTTCCCCTCCACTGGAGGAGGGGAGGGGGATCTGTGAAAGCAGCTTTGTGGTATTTTGCTAGCCAGAGTTAAACCATGACAGTCCTTTTTGGCACCCAACATGGAGCTCGAAGGGTTGAAATAAGAACAGATCCGATTACTGTGTTAAAACAGAATTGTGTGATAAGTATTGGTTATAGATGCTATGGTGGCTGGTCAGCATGTTAAGTTCTTGGCCCTTGTTGAAAGGTGGGATTTACTGCCTTGTGTGCTCCTCATGATACCGATCATGCATGCTCTGACCAGGCTGAAGAGTCTTGTTTGGCTGGTATGTGTATTACGGGGTTTTGGAGGAATCATGTATCTGCATGCAGTATCAGCAGCATCCTGGGGCTTCGCACACCATCTTGCAGGGACTTTTCACTGATTACACCTTTCCCCTTTTCTCCTCTGGGACACAGCCTGTAGAGGAGAAATTATCTAGTGGGTTGGATGTGGAGGAATTATTCAGTTGGTGGGTTGTGTGGAAATTATTCCAATTTTCCCCCTCTTCTCTCTCATCAATGGAACAATGAGTGTTTGGGAAATTTTTCTTGATCTTGTCCAGGGATCAGCACATTTCTGAATGTTGTCCTGTTCTTGGGTAAAGTTAAAGAAATGTTTGGGAACAGTACGCCATCTGCTACCTGTGCTTGGGGCTGAGGCAAGCCCTGTGCACCAGCTCTGTCCCCCATGGTTACATCACCCCTCGCAAGTAGTCCACACCCTGAGCCAACTCCACCCCTGCGGCAATGTCAACTCCCCTCAACAGCTACTGCAGCTCTACCTCCCAGCGCGGCTCCACACACTGAAGGGTGCAATGCAGCTATGAAACCTCCCATGTGCCATTTTCGGTGGCAACTGGCACCAGTGTCACTTGCCCCAGTGCAGAAAAAGAAATGGACACATATATCAGGCGGTCTGGTAAAGGGGAAAGAGGAGGTGGCAACAGGGCCATCCACAAAAGACAGACACACAGGAGATAGAGACATTAGATACATCTGTAGAGACAGAGGATGACGATGATGCTGGTGATGCAGATGTAACCGCTCGATCTTTATCCATGAGGAAGCTCTGGGATATCCAGAAAGACTCTGGCCATTGACAAGGTGAATATATTATGACCTGTCTGCTTCACTGCGGGGATAATAGGGCCAGTGGCATTGAATCAGAGGACAGAGAAGCCAAGTAGTTGGGGTCACTTACCAGAGAGAGTGGCATTGACAAAGCAATTGGGAGGAAGACACAAAATGTAAGCCTCTGGAGGCGACTCCTGGGAAGTGTGAGGGAAAGGTATCCTTTTAAGGAAAGTGTGCCACATCACGTATGCAAATGGACCACCACAGAGAAAGGTATCCGGTACCTGAGGGAACTAGTTGTGCTAGAATTAGTTTATTGTGACAGGAAGAGGACAGATCCAGATGAAGTTCACTACACACGACCAATGTGGCGGACATTAATGCAAAATGGACCATCCTCATTAGCCAGTGTACTTTCAATATTGACTTGGCAAAGGGATCTGGAACCGACAGTGGGTGAGGTAGTTCAACACTTCTGGGAATATGAGGACACTACTTCTTCCTCCATACAGGCCTGTGTCTCAGCTGTAGAGAAACTGCCAGACATAACAGCTCAGAAACTGCCACAGGAGTTTAAGCAATTCAGAAAGGAGATGGGCAGCTCCCTCCCTGCACAATCCAGTGTCTCAGCTACTGGGAGTAAGCATTCCTCTACTCAAAGAATATAAAAGGTGTCCAACACAGCGTACCCTGTGGTTTTACCTAGATGACCACGGAGAGGACATGAGGAAGAGGATGGAAACCCTACCTCACACTTAGTGGAACAGGTATGTGAATTAAAAGGGAAAAAATTCACCAGCGGCGATTTTTCCAGGAAAATTGTTGCTCCCATATCCGAACAGGACTGGAGCAATAATTCGTTCCTCCAAGACATGAGTGACTGTGAATCATGTCAGTTTTAGAGGGGTCCTGCCCCCAGCCAGATGGAGGAAAGGGACAACTGTGTTTACGGGACTGTGTGGATTCGATGGCCTGGCACACCAGACCCACAGGAGTACAGAGCTCTAGTAGACACAGGTGCACAGTGTACCCTGATGCCATCAAGCTATAGGGGGATACGGCCAATCAGCATTTCTGGTGTGACTGGGGGCTCTCAACAACTGACTGTGCTAGAGGCTGAAATAAGCCTGAAAAAAAGGAAACTTAAGCTTTCCTAGGCACTGTGGGTTTCTGGCAGATGCATGCTCCAAATTACAATCCAATTGAAAGCCATCTCTACGCAGTGATCCAGAAGAAAAATTATTTCAAATGGGGCCCTGAGCAGCGCCAAGCCTTCGAACAGATCAAGCAGGAGATGGTGCATGCAGCAGCCCTTGGACCAGTCCGGACAGGGCCAGAGGTAAAGAATGTGCTCTACACTGCAGCTGGGGAGAATGGCCCTACCTGGAGTCCCTGGCAGAAAGAACCAGGGGAGACCCAATGTCGACCCCTTGGATTTTGGAGCCAGGGATACAGAGGAGCCGAGGCCCGCTACACGCCAACCGAAAAAGAGATACTGTCAGCTAATGAGGGAATCCAATCTGCCTCAGAAGCGGTTGGAACTGAAGCACAGCTCCTCCTGGCACCTCGACTGCCAGTGCTGGGCTGGATGTTCAAGGGCAGAGTCTCTTCCACACATCATGCAGCTGATGCTACATGGAGTAAATGGGTTGCACTGACCACACAACGAGCTCGCACAGGAAAACCCAGTCACCCAGGAATCTTAGAAGTGATCATGGACTGGCCAGAAGGCAAAAGATCTTGGAATGTCACTAGAGGCGTAGGTGACATGGCCTGAAGAAGCCCCTTTGTACAATCAGTGGCTGGAAAATAAGAAGCAATATGCCCTGTTCACTGATGGGACCTAACACATTGTAGGGAAACACTGGGACACACATTTAGCCAAAGCTGCTTGGACAGTCAACAACAGAGGATCTGCCAACAGTGCTGGCCCTGCCCACTCAAAACAAGCCTGAGAGCTCCCCTAGGATTTCCAGAAAGCACCTCTAGGTGGCGATTTAAGACCCTCCTTCAAACTACCCTGTGACCCCACCACAGCAGACCCACAGCTCCCTTCAATGCACATGCCTCAGCTACATAGATAGGCCATTTACATATCTTGAATGATTTTATGGGTGAAGTTTAGATGCATCATCATGCAGAGAAACATTTCACTGGAGTTAGCATTACGATCTTGTTTGGGTTTTCCACCTAGGCTTGGCCACTTACTATCTATCTGACAGCTATTACTGTCTGGGTCTTGCTGCTTCCATCAAAACATGGAATATATTGGCCTTCTGGCTGTTTCCTGACACTGAGCACAAGAGCTGGAAGTTGTGTCCGATGCCATGTGCCTGAAATGTGCTTCAGGAAATAACCACAGGCATGATAGGTACTTCCTAATCCAAGCATGAAGGGATGCATGGTAATTCAGAGCTCCCTAGCCATCAGGGGTCTTTTTCAACCACTTACAGTGTGTGTCTTCTCCCAGAAGGCTTGCTCACATTCTGCTACTTTCAGCCCCACACTCCTGATTCTCTTCTTCTATAAACAAACTCATGGTTTTGGTGACTTCATTGACATTTTGCACACAGTCTTTCCTCTTGAATATTTAGATTAACACCTACCTTGTCCTGAAGAATTTGCTGCCATCCTTCAGTTGTCAGCCCTAGTTTTATTCAGCTGCAGTTCAAATCTTTTAGCCCCAAAAATATCTGCAAAACAGGCAGGACATAAGATAAACATAATCCTTCAAAATAAATCTTGTATCTCATTCTGTTATAGATTTCATAAGTGCAGCAACTGCTACAAAGCATAAGCCAAATATGTAAGCTATTTATATTGTTCTGACTAAAGTTTTCAGCTTGAAACATCAAGAGTTGTGATCAATTCTTTTTCAGATTCTAGTAACATAAGAATAACCTTTAGAGGCATTCTGGAGCCACACACACTTTTTCCTAACACAACTTCTTCCTGACAAAGCCTGTCGGCCTACACTCGAGAAGCATATTAAAACATTATACTCCTTAAATGCTAAAGCTGCGAAAGACTTAGGCTCCAGCTCAAGAAAAATGATTATTTGCGGAAAGACAATTTAAATCCCAGCTACAAGGCCTGCTGAAGGTTATCATCCTCACAGCTGCCATAAAACGAAAGGGGATGCCCGCTCCTCGGCCATACCTCACCTCGGGCCACCATCAACTTGTGTTTCCATTCAGGTGCTGGGCTATGAAGCACAGTGGCGAGGGGTTCTAGCTCAGCCGGGTGGAGGGGAGGGATGGGATCCCTGAATCCTGCGGGGAACGTGAATCAGGAGCCTCAGTCCTGTTTCAGCGGGAGACCAGGAAGCAGTTACACCTCGCAACTGTGGGTCCCTGAGCAGCAACGACACAGTAATTCAACAGCTACCAACTCAGAGCAGTGACGCCGCCCAGAACGCGTTCCTCCTAGAGGAGAGAGCGCCGGGGAGAAGCGCCCGGGGAGGGAAGGGAGGGAGCGGCCAGGCATGGCAGTCACCGCGGAGGCCCGCGGGGCCTCCCCTGCCGCCGGGCACTGTCGGGCCGGCACCACGCGGAAAGCCCCGCGGCGGGGCAACGCAGGGCCGGACGGTGCCCCGGGAGCCCCCTCGGCGGCAGGACGAGGGCCGCACTCGTACCGCCGGCGGGAGCGAGCTGTCCCGTTGCGGCCTGGCAGCGGGAACGGCCTCTCCCACCCACCTACCTTCTCCCCACTCCCCAGTGCGTGCGGACTCTCCCGCTCACCTTCTGCCCCCGCCTACACGGGACAGGCTTTCCCGCTCTCTCCTCCCTAGCCCAGCGGAGACCCGGCGGGGATGCACCGCCCCGCCCGCTACCCACCTGCCCAGGGGCCGCTGTTCGGGGTCCTGCTCCCCCGCCGCAGCTCGGCCGCCTCAGGACCGGACCGGACCGCCCCTCCCCTCCCCCTTCCCACCCTGCCCCGCCCCTCCCTGCCCCGCCGCAGCCAATGAGCTTGAGGCACATGCTCATGACGCACATATTGCGCGACGACAGCCGCCAACGGCGCCGTTTCGCTCCTACGCGAGCGGCGGCGAAGGGCGTCACGTGGCGTTAACTTGACGGACCGGTCGGAGCGACCAGTCCGCTCCAAGCGAGGGCGAAGCGGTCCCGCCCACGCTTCCGGCTAGGACCGCCCCTGGTCTCTAGGCAACGGGCGGGGCCGGGCCTGGCCTAACCGGCCGGCGAGGCGCCGCGCCGAGGCAGGGCTTGCAGCGTGCTGTGCTGAGTCTGGCTGAAGGGGCCAGGGCTACAGGACCTTGCGCATGGGGAGGCTCAGTTAGACCCCAGTAAGTGTTCAGTACAGGCTTTAAGCTGTATTTCTGCTTCGTGGCCCATGCAAGGGTCATCATACAGCGGGTGGCAGGATCACCCTTGGACCACACTAAGGGGGGACTTCAGGCATCAGCACGGTTAAATGGAAAAAAATAAAGTGGAAGGATTGTTTAATATGACAGCCATGAAGCTTGAGTTGGAACACGGAAGGAATGATTATTTGGCGTGAATTCCAGAAAGGGTCATGCATTCAAGATGCTAATGCATGGTTTGTCTTTGAAATGTCGAGTAACAGCTTTGTAAGTGAGAGTATCTTTTCTGAAGTGACCAAGTCTGTCCTGCAGGATAAGCCTTAGCCTTCACCAGCAATCCGTGGCTTTTATTTTACGTCCGTGTGGTTAAAATACTTCAGTTTGACTCAAGCGGAGCAGAGTAATGGTTCCAACAGTGACCGTTAACAGATGTACCTCTGATCATACACAAGTTACATCAATTATTAAGAACTGCAATAAATAAATAACAGGCTGCAAACAGATGGGGCCAGCGCTGACCTCGGGCTAGCCAAGAAATCAGTCACACTGCCTACTGACGTTTTATACACAGGGTTTTTAAAGGCAGTAAACAATTTTCATTAAATAAAGGCCTTATTTTTTTTTAGACCCAAATCTAAAGATAAAACCAGAAAATCAGTTACTTTTTTAATAAGTCTTAGTTCCAGGTGTGGCTAGTTAGATATGCTTTTACTGCAGGATGTTACGCTTTTTTTAATGCTGAGATTTTTGTGGTGTATGTAACAGGCATTTCTGAGCAAATGACACAATGTGGCATTTTTATTCATAGTTTATTGATAGTTTTTGTTAAACACAAGATCACACATGGGCAATCTTGGCTCTGGTAGTCAAACCTTCTGTATGCTGCAAGGCATTTAGTTTCATCTGCTTCCTCTTCCATCAAGTCTTAGAAGTCCATAACCTCACCACTCTCCAGGCTTAAAGTAGAGAAAGGTTTATAAAAACTCTTGGTTTGGTTATGATGGAATTATTTGTATCAGTAAGAATGTATGTGGGGTGTAACACAGGGTATACACAGTGCTAAACGCCACAGTAATCTGTCAGCTTGGACAACCAAATATATACATAATTGTTGAAGGCAATTAACAAATTTTTAAGGTCTGCAGCCAGCCATACTAGACCATGTAGAAATAAATTACATTTTTGAGAGTGTACAGAATGTATAAAAATTGTATCAGTATCTCTGGCAATTGATTCATTAGAGTTTAAATAGTGTGCATTAGTATTACGCATACAAATTCTGTGAGATAGGGACTGTTCTGCTAACCAAATATGCTTTCTGCCCATGCAATTATACTTATTTTTCAAAGCCTCACTAACTGTGAAAATTGTAAAACTGAGCAAATTTTTGTATAGAGATTTAGAATTTGGTTACCTACATTGTTTGCCTGGTAAAACCAGTCTGTGTGTGTCTGTGCGTGTTAACGAAAACCTAAGCCATCACCCGAGCAACCAGCAAACATCTGACCATCTCAGGGAGTTTTCTGTTTGCTTTAAAGCTGTGTTAATTAATACTGTGGAAGGCAAACATCGCTGCCTTTCCCACATATGGGCATTATTTTCAACTCTTCATGTTACCTCAACAGCTGACTGAGCACCTTCCCTCCTTCTGATGTTGGTTTGGTTTGGGGGTTTTTTGTGTGTGTGTGTGGTTGGGTTTTTGTTGTTGTTGTTATTTTCATTTTTGTAGTAGTGCCCAAGCTAACAGTCCTACCTGGTGCATTTCTCTGCACTCTCATGCCAGGGTTGAGGATGTATGTGATTCTGAAAAGCTGCAGTTTGAGATAGACAGGCTTAGATGCTGGGCTCTTCTTTAACACAGCTAACGCTGGTGAGAGGAATTAAGGAGCGGACAGTGGTCCTTGGCTGGGGATCAAGGAATGAAGGTAAAAAAGAAAGAAGTATCACAGCAAGGAGGAGGAGTCATCAGCAAGGCAACTCAGGTGCAGAAAGGTTGTGACTTGTTAATTCTGCAGTTGTGTACAAGTGTGAGAAGAATTGATCACAGCAGTAACTTGGAGCATCTCTATGAAAACACACCTGCTCAAGTCAAATGATCCTTTGGCTTTAGGAGGAGTTTCATATCAGTAAATTAATTTCCTCCTTGGGTTGTAGAAACAGGAAGGAATGCAGCCTTTGAAAGGAAACGGAGTCTAATCTCTCGTGCATCAGAAAACTTTCATTTTCCCTGAAATTCCTCCTCCTTGTTCACCATAATCAAATAAAAAATTACAAAATACAGCATTTTTAGCGTATCTCTTGGAAAGTCATTACAAAATCTTCAGTTTAAAGAAAGGCTCTTCTTGAACATTGCCTCACAAATCTGGCCATGCTGCTTCTTGAGCCGATAAAATGCTGGTTTTCAGGCTGGCTGGGCGTGTCTCATTGTAGAGGGAGCTGTGTATCTCATTAAATAAACAACAGCTGAGTGAAATTGGATGTGATACTGGATGATCGTAAACTGCAGTATTTCAGAATGGCCATCGGCAGTTCTGTTCACTGCAGGCTGCTTGCAGTTGATGAAGCTGAGGTAAAACAGTGATTTACTCTTTGTTTCTTTTTTTTGCCTAAGTGAAAATGGGCTGTGTGGGATGTCTCCTTGGCTTGGGCAAAGATCTTCTAGAACGCTGCTGGTATTTCCAATTGGCAGTGCTACTCATACAGATCTATTCTAAACACTTCCTTCTGTTGATATATTTATCGTGCATGTCACAAAAAAACCCCAAACAAATTAGAATGTTTTTAAGATTCTTTAAGCATTTCAGTTGGTTTAATTTTTCACATCCAATTGCCTCCAGATGCTGTATCCATAGTTGTAGCCTTTCTCCATGGTTGGACTTCTGAGTTTTCATTTTATAGCCATTTAGCAGAGACTTCCACATTCTGTCCGAAGTGCCCTGCCTTCCCACAATCCTGTTTATTGCTTCCCCATCAAACTTGACAGCTTTGAAGGCTTATGATACAGCCAAAGCTTGCCTATTAGCTTAAATGTGTGCATGAACAGTGCTGTTGAGTTGAAAGTGATCCCGTCTCTGCACAGAGTAACACACACGTGCGGAAGATAGAACTTAAGCCCAGTCAAAAGCCTGTTGTCTTTACTCTCCCTGGTACAAGACACAAGCTGTAGTAGCACAGGGAAGGAAGGACCTTTTTTCAAAAGATAGCTGGCTTTTAATTTTCTTGCATCCTCTAGAATGGTCTTGTTTCATACTAGTTTCATGTGTGCTTATGTGCAGGCAGAGACAAACCTTATCCTCTCCAGGTACTGCAGAGAGGGAAGAAGATAAAGCAGTCAAGGAGAGGCTGTCAACAGTGGGGAAAAAGCCTTTTACTGCCATTGAGCTGGCAAACCAGCCAAGACTTACAGCCGGCTGGTGTGGCCTCTAGCCTACCTTACTGTTTGTTTGCACTGTCCAGAGTGTGCTGTAGGGAAGACTCCCATAATTTAGGCTTTAAGTAGAATACTTGATGAAAAGCAGGTGGGTTTTACATGTCTGGTCTAGTAAATAAATTCAACCTGAAGTTAGCCTCCTGTTATTTGTTGTAAGCTGTATTGCTGTTTTATGTCTCATTATCTGAACAATGAGAAGAAGATACATTACAAAAAGAAAGCTATGAAGTAACTCAGGCTCACACTGAGCACTTAAAAAGCTATCTGCTATTATAAAAACATCCTGAGTGGTATTACTGGCGTGCCTGGCACTCCAGAACAGCAGCAAACCACTGGTGCTGCCTATCTTTAAATTTGTAAATAAGGTTTTCCTACAGGTAAATTTTCGTTGTTATTAAGGAGTTGTTAGAATCCTTGCTTTGAAGAAAAGCACTTTGCCCCCTAATATTGTATTGCTGCCATGTAGCGTATTTGCTACTGTCCGTAACATCTGCCAATTTATTTTAGAATTGGGAATTGTATTAAATAAGGCAATGCCCTTTTTTACAGGATTTAGACAGACAATAGAGAAGGCACCCAGATCTCAGAACCCACTACCAAACTGCTTCTGTATCAACAACTGTATGTATGTTGTACATATGGAACTCCATAGCATGGCAGAGTCTCTTCAAAATTCCTGTTCATGCCTATGCTGGCTTATGTCCCACCCCGAGTAAAAGTGACAGGAGAAGTAACATACACAGAACGATCCCCAGTTGGTGCCAGAGATGCTTAATTATAATATATATCAGCCCTTGCTGAGAAGATACAGCTGAACAACAGAATTAATTCCTGAACTAACACTGCCTTAATGCTGATGAAAGAGGATCACTGATAAGGCAGGAGGAGAAGACAATCTGTAGATCCTTCCTCTCTCCATTGATCCTAGTAACAGTCCGAAGAGGTAGTCTGTAGGACTTTCAGTCCAGTGATGCAGAGGCAGAACTATTTTCTTCAGAAAAAAACGTGAAACTGGTGACCTTTGTCTTGAATTGGTGAGATTCTTGATCCCCAAATCGACCATTTGTCTTCCAGCCCAGTTAGTATTACATGCGTAACTATTCCGTTGTGTCTTCTCAGCTGAAATGGTGTAAACATAATAAATAGTTAGGATTTTGCTAGGAGACCGTAGCAGTTTTTTTTAGGTTAACTTGGGTTAAGAGGTGGGCATTGAATAGCAGTCTCTGTGTCAGCCAAACACTGATTTTGATTCTCATTGTGTATTTTATTCTGCTGGTTGCATGATTGATTTTAGCTTGGTCAGTGTTCAACAAAAGGAAAGCTATCAATAAAAATGTCAAGGAAAATATTACAGTCATAAAATTACACCATCACGGTGCTATGGAGTAGGAAGTGGAGAATGGAACATTACCATGTTTTTAATCACTCATAATTTCTAAGCAGAATTAAGACATTTATTTAATTCAGTGCTGCTACTATTAGAAAGATGCTTTGCTTCCTCGGTTTTTGGCTGTACGTTCTTGTGCCTGCTGCTGCAGCCAGATGACCCACACGCTGATGCATTACATGTTTTCTATTTGTGTGTGGAAAAAAAATTCCTCCAAAAAGTCAGCTACATAGCTTACCTCTTTACTGTTTTATTTCATGCACAAAAGATTTGGAGTTGTTCATGGCCTCTGCTGATAACATGTGACTAGTTCTAATCAAGGTGCAAGCATTTGCTCCTAACTCTTTTCCAAATGCAAGTCTTAAAATGTCCTATTTTCTGTCTTTCTGAAGTTCCAGCTCTAGAAATCAAGTGTAAAAAAAAAAAAGTTTCTCTCATGGCTGAAGAGGAAGCTAAAAACTTCCCTCAGTCTGTCATACGAACTTTCAGAGAAGACAGCAAAGACCAGCCAGTTGTACAGATTTTTCAGATTGCAAATTTAAACTAAATTTCATATATTTTGAGATGTGATTAATTATTTTTGAACTCTTCTGGTTCTCAGTATGATAGTTTGCATCTGCTACTGAAGGTATATATTATTGCTAAACCTAGATTGCTGCCCATGCAGGTATTTACAGACTTTGTACTCACTGAAATCAGAGGAATAGCCGTCTTTGGTCCTTAAGAGATTTACAGATACCCTAACTCTGTCCGTTCGGTTTCACAAAATGCATGTCATTATCAGAAATGAGTCGTAGTGAACATTCATATGGAAGTGACCTAGGGATCAACACAGGAAAGAGGCCTGCTCAACAGATAATCATCTTGACTTTACAGCATGCTATGGTGTTGGATTCTGAAAATTAAATGTAACTGTTGTAGTCAGAATTTAGGGTTAACACTGTAATAATCACCACGTTTGTTTATTTTCCTATATAAAGGTCCTTTCACTTATGTCTTCTGAACTTTTCCCAATCAGAATTCATCTTACTCATATTCACAGATGCACAGATATTCCTGTATTTTGTATATACTGATCCGGTTCACTATTTGGAAATGTTTCTAAGTAGTCCATGTCAGATGAAAAGATTAAAGATGACATGTTTCAGCTCAAAGCAGAAACCGTCTAGGTAACACAGATAAATGTGATTAGTAAACAAAGAGCCATATATTGCCTGTACATACAGTATTCACAGGGTGCCAGACCAGTAAGTCAATCACTGCAGCTTGGAACTTCTTCATTCTTGTATACAGGAAAATTGAGAGGTCACCTCACTGAATCGTTCAGGCTAGAAGGGATGTAGAGAGGTTTCTGGTCCAATCTCTTGCTGAAAGGAGGGTGAGATATGAGATTAGACCAGATTGTCTTGAAAACCTCCATTGGTGGGGGCTGCACAGCCTCTCTCCGCAACCTGCTCCGCTGCTTGGCTGTCCTCAGGGGAAAAAAGTTCTAACATCCATCAGGATTTTCCTGTTTCAGTTTATGTCCTTTGCCGCTTGTCTTCCTGCTTCCATCACCCCCCCCCTCCATGGGGTACTAGGGGCTGCAGTGAAGTGCTGTTAAAGCCATGACTGCTCCAGGCTGGAAAAGCATCAGCCCTGCAGCTTCTGCTCACAGGGCAGGTGCTCCAGTCACCAGTTATCCCCATGCCCTCCTCTAAACTTTCTCCTGTTTGTCAGTGTCTTTCTTGTATTAAGGGGCCCACAACTGGGCACAGTATTTGTGATAAGGTCTAACGAGAGCCAAGTAGAGAGTGATAAACCCTGCCCTGCATCTGCTGCCTGTGCTGCATGCTGCTTAGGCAGCCCTGATCCCGTTGGTCATCTTCGCTGCAAAGATGCAGCAAGCTTACGCTCTGCTGGCTGCCCACCAGCCAATAAACAGGTTTAATGAGTCATTTAACAGGTCATTTGTACCTGCGCAGGGCTAGAATCTCCCTGTGTTTCCGAGTTTGGACGGTGTTGGTGTAAGGGTCCCTGACAGGCTTCCTTTGGAGAAGGGTCTCGGAAGCACAGCTGGGTGAGGATGCTTAAGGGACAAGATAGGAAGAGCTCTTGGTAAGCCGCAGGCTTGCACAAAACCAAAGAGAACGGAGCCATGCGGCAGGCACAGGAGCCTGCCTGCTGCTTCATCACAATGGTTTCCACTTCAGATTTGGAGAGTCTAGAAGAAAGCTGGGGTGTATGTTTTTATGCTGGCTAATTTGTACTGTTTTCTGTTCCTGACAGATAAGTAGGTTGTTTCTTAGGTGTCATAAGCAAGGCATTTTTGACAGCCTTTTTCTCACTGGGGCCTGGGACTTGGTTGGGGCTTTTCATTGCTACTTGGAGTTCAAACATTACATAATATTAAGTTATTTATAGTAAGGATTGACTTTTTTTTCATGGTTCTAGTCCTGTGATAAATAACATTTCTTCTTGTAATAAAAGTCCACAGTGTTGCAGTCCCACGCTAGTCCTGCTGCTTTAGGTAGCAGTGCAGCCCTTTCGAATTCCACGGGCTGTGCTCCCCTGGGAAGAGTTAAAAGAGCAGAAATGTTCACAGCATCCGAGTCCTGTTTGGTCACGTATCTGTATGCGTATCCTCACGTATCTATGTATTGCCGGAAGGAATGATGACAGTCGGTCATCCCTCTCTTCCCCCAGCAGCATGTTACTCTATTACGTCTAATTAGTGCTCAGCAAAGAATAATTTATCATACAAATGTAGTGCCTTTATCTGCTCATGGAGTATCTTAAACCAGACTATGATTTTTCTCCTATTTATTAATTATTCAGCAGTCATCAGCACTTTTTCCACACAACTGTGGAGAGGTCACTGAATTTTTGTAATTGATACATGCTGATACAAATCCGCATGGCTCATTTCTACAGGACTCGGTGTTATCTTTCAGCCCATTTTAGCTAATCATGAGAGAGCCTGGATTTAAGGTTGCCTGAAAACATTATTCCACAGCAACGTGCGGTGCGGTGGCAGCACACGCACGACGTTTCAGGCGGGAGGGCATCTCGTCTGCTCGTGGTGCACACCCAGCCCCTTGGAAATAGGAGCTCCCGGAGGAAGAGCCGTGTCCCCGTGCCCGTCTGGCTGGCGGGACTGGAGCAGCCACCTCCTGAGCCCTGCTGCCGCTGTAGCCACCCGTATGGCGACCCACGCGGGCTCTCGTCCTGCACGGCGACCCGCCGATTTTGCAGAGTTTCCCTTCGATCGTGCGGGTAGTTTGAAGTCGGAGAACCGAACCCGGAAAAGCCGAGGAGCCGCTTTGCTGTTCCGGAGCTCGACCGCTGTCGGACACCGGCGCTGCAGCCGAGGAGCTCCGTCGGGGCCGCCCGAGGGCGAGGCTGCGGCTCACGGCAGGGCGCGGGTGGCAGCGCCACCCGCCCGGCGCCTCCGCGGGGACCCCGCTGCCCCCCCGGCTACGGGCGACCGGCCCGCCCGGGCGGCGGCTGGCACCGGCCCGGCCGCCCACCCCCGCTCCATCCCCGCCCAGCCGGGGCCTGCCGGAGGCCAGGCCTGCCCCCGCCGCGGCCCCGCCCGCTACCGCCGCGCTGGGGCGGCCCCGCGCCTTCCGCTCGTCGCCCGGGGCAGGGGCGGGCGGGCCGCCGCCGCGGGAGGCAGGTGGCGCGGATGGTGCTTCGTGAAGGGGCGGGCGGCGGCGGCGCGGGCAGGCGCTGCTCTTGCTCCTCCTCCTCCTCCTCCGCTGCCTCCTCCTCCTCCTCCTCGTAGTGCGGTGGCGGTGGGCAGGCTCCGGCCGCGGCCCCGCAGCTCCCCGCCGAGGCGGCGCGGCCTCCACTCCCTCCTTCCCTTGCTCGCTGCCCGGCCCCGGCACGATGTCGGGCGGCGGGGCGGGCGCCCCCAAGCCTCTCCCGTCCTCCGGGCCCAAGTCGCTGCGGGAGATGCCGCATCCCCTGGCCACGTCCAGCAGCGAGGAGATGGGGCCGGCGCTCACCCCCAGCCCTGACCTGCTCCTGCCCCGCAGCATCGCCGACAAGGTACGACCCCGGGAAGGGAGGGCGCGGCATTTGGGGGGGTGGGGAGTCGCTTGCAAGGGAGCCTGGAGAGGAGGGAGAAGGGCTCTGTGTGTGTGTGTTTCCCTGCCACATCCCCGGCTCCGGCTGCATCCCTGTCTCCCCGCCGGGAAACGAAGCCCTTGGGCGCTGCTGACACCCATCGCAAGAGCTCGGGGCTGCCGCGGGGGGGAGAAGGCACCCTGTGTGGGGGCTGCAAGCATCGTGCTTTTCTGCGAGGGACCGGCTGGGACACCGGCACTCCCACTCTCACCGGAGTGGGTGCGGGAGGCAAGATGTTAGTGATTGTATCTTCCTCTGGCTCGTACAGATGAGTGTGAGCGCTTCAGGAATTGCTCCAACTCGCTTGCCATCTCCTTCCTGTAGCCCTCGCAGGGAAGCCTTGGAGCTTTCGTTGTTTCCTTACCACCCAGCTTGCCATCAACTTCTCTATGATTGTCTTCTCCAGAGCTGAGCTCCTGCTTGTCTCTTTGCAGCAGCGTGATAAGCAAAGGATGCTGTTGCAGGACTGTCTGTGCCTGCTCTCCCCTCCCTGGCTCTGGCACGTGTTGGCAGGACACTGGTGGGCTTTCTAGAGTGCCTTGCCCGTGTGTGGGCCTTGGATTCGATAACTCCCGAACGTCAGAGTGGTAGGGGCAGCGCAGCACTGCTGATATGTTGACTACTCCCACCAGGACTTACTGTCTCTGTGGGCAGGCTTCCTGAAGTGTGTTAAGGTAGGATTTCCTGGGAGCAAGGGTTGCAAGGAGTTGAGATCCGTTTGAAACTTAATAATAAGCAGTTCTGGGCCAGCTGGTGTTACAAGGTGTTACAGAGCTGCTGATGGCAAGAGCTGCTTCCTATGCCGGTCGTCCTGGGGAGTGCGGAGCTGCTGCTGGGCTGGATCTGCCAGCCTCCAAAAGCCTTGGGGCTGCCAGCAGTACCTGGTCTGATACACTCCCATGCTCGAGGGGTGTGAGTCAAGGTAGTCTGGCTTCTTCCATGTGTCACCTTCTGCCGTGCTGTAACTGTGCTGTACAGATTCAGTGCTTCTTCCAGTCTATGTAAGAAGCTCTCTTCTTGAACATTTGGCCACTGTTGCTCGAGTGAGAAGCCAGGCTTACCTTCCCTCTGGGAACATGTGCTTTCATCTAGGAAACTTGTCAAAGAGTTGATGGCTCCCTGAGAGAAGGGGGTGTATGAATAGGGTGGGAATAGGAATTGTGAAGCTTTTTGTCTGTGATAGTGTGGATTTACTCATGTAACTGGGTTGCTGTCTGACCAGCTTGTAGCAATAGGAATTGGCAGGTGCCTTGATGTGTCTTCCTGCAGCTCAGGAGTGCAGTGGCGGTACTTTGATCGCTCTTAGCACTGCCCATCCACACTGCTGCGTAGCTGGTGAGAAGCTTTGTTCTGAGGAGCAGCTCACACCCTGGAACTTCTCCTCAGCTATATTAAAGAGCTTTCTTGGTTTTGGAGCCCAAGCAAGCTTCTCTCTGCTTTACTGTTTTGGGGTGTCTGAGAGGTGTATCAGCATCCCTGCATCCCTAGGAGCAGAAATACCTCTCTAGCCTCAGGTTATGGTCAGCTAACTTCTTGTTGGTAGTAAGGTTCTTTGCCCAGCTTTTTCCACCTGCAACACAGGTGAAGTCCATCTTCTAGTACCTGTATGTAGTACTGTCCTGTTCTTGGTGCTTGGCAGCACGGAAACACTGTGAAGGGGAGAACAAAAAGAGGCTGAGGTAAGTGGGTTTTAGGCTTGAGAGCACTAATGTGGCTGACCTGGAAATGGCACTAGGGCAATGAGCCTTGCAGAATAAAAGGATATCCAGTAGGAAAATCATGTGGTCGGTTTTTTTTCTTCTAGCTGAATTAGCAGAAAAAACCAAACATCTCATTCTCCTGATGGAAGGAGTCCAATGGGTCTGCTGTCTGAGGGATGTCCCTTCTGCCACTTAATACCTGACATGCTGGCAGGAAAAAATTCTTTCCCACCTCAGGAAAAACTTCAGCAAACAAACAGGTGTTCCTTGCTTTAAGCCAGCAGTTCAACTGCTTGCACTGTGTATTGGGTGGTCTAGAGAGGGAGTATGACTAATGGAGGTAAATAGGTAAAACTGCCTTTTGGGTGGTTAGTATGCCTCTTGGTCTTAATCTCTGCTCGCTAATCAACTAATAGTGTGTGAATAGCTCCAAATATTTGGGTAACAGAGAAGTTGGTAGTTAAATCTTACTCAAGCTTAAACCTCTGCAGCTTTTCTTTAGTGATTCTTGAATAGAAGCTGTACTCATCTGCTCTCTTGGCCTTTCCAAGGGACCTTCTAGAGTGTCTGGTGGTGATTGTCACTGTAGGGGAAGTTTGGCTCGAAGTCTACTGCTTCTGGGTGGCTCTGAGTCAGTAAGCTTCTGTAAGGACCACTGGCCATAAGCACTGGACATCCTTTCTGTCAGAGGGATAGTGGCGATGGCTGACCCATCCCCATGAGCTGGATAACTTCTTTTTTCTGGGTTCTTTGTACGTGCTCTAAGGAAACACTTCTTCAACACTGCTGCAAGATAAAATTACCTAAGACTGAAATCTTCTGAGGAGAGAAAGTGTAGAAGGGAAGTTGTCTGCCTATAAAGCAGTGCTTTGGTTTCCACTGCCGCAGTGTGCAGCCTGAAGTGGTTGAACCTCTGCAGTCACTGCTTTTCTTTCTTTGAAGCATTCTTTGCTTTTCTGGAGCCACTGAGTAAGAACACTGCTTCATCCTGTGTTGGTGGAATGTGGAAGACAGGAACACTGCCTGTGTGTCTCCTGTTGGTTTTTGATTCAAACATGGGAATAATCTGGTATCTTGGACCCTGTCTGACTTTGAAATCTCATAAACTTTTGGCTGTGGCTAATGCTATTAGAGCAGTAGGTCATGAGAGGGGGAAGGAAAACCTGTGCTGTTCTCTGTAGCTTTGTTCGTTCTGAGACCCTCTAAGTAGACTAGTCTCAAGTTCTCTGAATCTTACAAAGAGGGATGCTGAGCTTTCATTGTCTGAAATAGTGTCTTCATCCTGACTTGCAGGAGAGAGCAGTTCCAGGAGACAGGAAACCTTGACTTCTGAGCAACATCTAACCTCTTAAATGAAGTGCATGTTTCTGGCTAAGTATTTGGCTTTCACAGTGATTCTGCAGCAAACCTGAAACACTTGAGTTGTAGATTCCTGTCTCTGAAGCATTTCTGTGTTGACCAAATCTTTATAGAAAGGTCTTTGTGTTCCCTTTAAGTCTAATTTCATAAAACATTGTTTGTCCTGATACCTGACCATCATCAGCTTTTTTGAGCTTATTCTCCCTTTACCCTTGCTGACCTCCAAATAAGGTAAACTGAAAGCTGACTGTAAACAGTACTGACCACCCATGCTTCCCACCTCCACCCCCTTTTTTTTGACATCAGGTGAGCAGGGAAACATAGTGGATGTAACAGTCCTTCAGGATGCATGTTCATTTCAGAGTTAGCTGTAAAACTGAGTTTGTTCTTGCTCTCTTACAGAGCTTTTGGCAGACATGCAAGGTAACTGAGATCTGGTTTCCAGAGCAGATCCTCTGCAGAGGAGTGTAAGACAAATGGGGAAGTGTCAGTGTGGATTTCTCTCCTTTCTTTCTTCCTTCTTTTTTTTTTTTTTTTAAAAAAAAGGAAGTTCTGGTTGCATGAGACTGCTCGACTCCACTAGTTTGACACTTTCGACAGTGAATCTGCTCTGTGCACAAGGACAAATAGGTGATGGGGTTCAGCGCAGAGATGAGAAGTGGATGGTATTCTGCTGTGTGATTGAACGCAAATGGTTGTAGAAGTATGGTAAGAGTCAGGATGCAGCCCCACCAAGGCTGTGCAGATTTAATAGCATGCTCTTAAGTGTTGGAAGTGCTAGGCTGTGCAGAATTAGAAATAAAGTGTTCTGTATGGCTTACTCTCACTGTCCTTTAGCTATGGTCCTTGTAGTCCCTCTAGACTTGTGTTCTGAGAGTATCTGCTTAACAAGGTGATGTTGGCTGTTCTTGCTATGGTATAATTTCAGGCTGACAGCTGATAGGGTCCTGACTCCCAGTTCTGTTTTCTTGTGTGTCACTCCAAAACCTTTCGTACCCCACCTGTCGTAGGGCTCAGACTCCCTTGCCCTCTTTCAGACAGCTCTGACTACCTAATACTGTACTCGTGGCCAGCTACCTGTAACCTCTTCAGCTTTTCTTCTTCAAAGACGCACATGCCTTCTATTTGACTCCATCAGCACTATACAGCTGGTATGAGCTTCACAGCTGTTTCACAGGTGTATCAAGCAGATCTGATGTAGAATACCAGGCTTGCAATGAATGCATAGCTTGAATTTGCTTATTCATGGAGATGGATGTTAAAACTCCTACTGCAAACTTCTTGTTGATAACTGAAAACTGTTGCTTGCATGTTACCCCTTGCTTATCTGCTTTCAAGCTACTACCCTGGTGAAGCCCTAGGCCTCTATTAACACCTGATCAAGTATAAATACTTGGTGTGTTTGCTGGAGTGCTGTTACTTAGCATTCATATTCTGGAAGGAGCCTGGCAGCTCTCCAGTGAAAAATATACTGGGAGTCTGGAGCTGTACTTCAAGCCTCCTTGGTTGCTAGTTTATAATTATTGCTCTTAACTTGATCCACCCACAGAGGAAACCAGTTTGCAGTATAATCTTAAATCTTAAAATAGATATGCCTGAGCTTCTACAAACCTCTTCCTTCTCTGACTAAATGAGAACTGTTAGACCAGTACCATGTATTGTTCTTAAAGCAGACTGGGGGTAAATTCTGGTTCTTGGGGGAGCCTGAGGGCTACAGGAAGCCAGGAACTTCAGTTGGTGAACTTGTGAAACAATGTCAGTGTGGATGAGTTGATCTCTGTTCCACTCTACAGCAACACGAAACTGACAATCACGGAGAAGGTGAGGCTGGAAGGCACCTCTGGATATCTCTTAGTCCAACCCCTTGGCTCAGAGCAGGGTTAGCTGAAGTAGGTTGCCCAAGACACTGTGAAGCTGGTTTTTGAATATCTCTCTGGGCAACTTGTCCCTGCATCCAGCCACCCTCAAAGTATAATTTCTTTCTCATGTTTAAGTGAAACTTCCAATATTTCCATTTGTGCCCATTGTCTCATGTGAATCCACTGAAGAGTCTGTCACCACCTCCTGTATACCCTCCCATCAGGTATTTATCCATATTGGTAAGATCTCCTGAGCATTCTCCTCTCCAGGCTGCTGGCCTACTGTGCCATGAGGCACACTGTTGGCTCATGGTCAACTTTTCCACCAGGATCTGTTGTGTCCAGTGGGCTGCTTTTTTGTGTGTGTGTGTGTGTTTTGTGGGTGTCTGTCTTTCCTTCTGCCAAGCTGCTTTTTAACCAGTCAGCCCCCAGCACATACTATTACATGGGGCTGTTCCTGGCAGGTACAGAACTTTGCATTTCATGTCGTATGTCATGAGATTCCTCTCAGCCCATGTCTCCAGTCTTTGGAGGTCCCTCTGAATGGTAGCACAACCATCTGATGTATCAAGCACTCCACCCAGTTCTGTACCCTCAAGATGCTAAATGAAGATGTACTCTGTCCCATTATTTAGGTCATTAATAGACGTGTTAAACAGTAGTGGCCCTATTACTGTCTGCTGGTGTACTCCACTAATGACTGCCCTCCAGTTGAAATTTGTGGGATTGTGACCCTTTGAGCCCAGGAGTTCAGCCAGTTTTCAGTCCACTTTGCTGTACATCTGCCTAGCTTGTACCTCATCACCTGGTCTGGGAGGATGCTATGGGAGACAGTGTTGAAAGCCCTCTTAAAGTTGAGATAAACCACATTAAAGCTCTCTCCTTGTACACCAGACCAGTCATATCTTCATAGCAGGTGTTGAGTTGGTCAGGCATGACTTCTCATCACCATGTCCTTTGTGTGTTTGGAAATAATTTCCAGTATTTGCTCCATCACCTTTCAGGGGATTGAAGTGAGGCTGACTGGCCTGCAGTTCCCTGCATCTGCCTTCTTGAAGACTGGAGTGACATTTGGTTTCCTCCAGTCCTCAGGAACCTTCCCTCATCACCATAATTGAAAATGGCATTACAGTGGCATCATTCAGCTGCCTCAGCACTTGCGGGTCTGTGTCATCATGGTCTTATGTCTGTCCACTTTGTTGAAATGCTCCCTAACCTTGTCTTCCCCCCACTGATGGTGAGTTTGCATTGCTCCAGGGTTTCCCTCTGGGCTCAGCAGTCTAGGATTCCTGAAGGCTGGTCATGTCAATAAAGACTGAGGCAAAGAAAACACCCAGTACCTTATTTTTATCTCTGTCCTTTGTCATCAGATCCACTGCCCTATCAGGATTGCGTTTTCCTTGTTCTTCGTTTTGCTGCTGATGTACCTGTAGAAGCCCTCATTGCTGTTCTCATCCTCTGCCAGATACATCTCCATCCCTCTAAACCCATCCCTGCATGCTCAGTGACTTTATGTTCCTCCTGGGTCAACTGTGCCTGCTGCTGCCTTTTTTATGCTTCCCTTTTGTATTTGAGTTTAGTTGGGCTCAACATCTTCATGTGTGCAGGTCTCCAGCCACCTTTGCTTGATTCCTGCCCATTGGGGTGGACAAGTCTCCGGGCTGGGGAGGTGTTCCTTGAAAACCAACTAGTTCTCCTGGATGCCTCTCCAGGGCCATGTGCCTTCTTCCTAGCAGATCCCTGAAGAAGCCAAAGTCTTCTCCCTGGAAGTCTGGGGTTGTGATCCTGCTCTTCGCTTTGCTCCCTTCTTCTGGGATCCCAAACTCTAGCAGCTTATGGCTGCTGTTGCTAAGGCAGCTCCCCTACCTTTGTGTCCCTGACTAATTCTTCCTTCTTTGTAAGACTAATGTTAAGCAAAGCATCTCCATTTGTCAGCTGTCAATCCACCTGTGTCAGGTAGTCGTCACCAATGCGCTTCAGAAACCTTCTAGGCTGATATCACTTCTGCTGTGTTGTCCCTCCAGTTACCCATAAGGACCCGTGAACCTGAGACTTCTTCCAGTAAATCCCTGTCCTTGTCTGCAGAAGTGCTTGAAGGACACAGGAATGTTGCATGTAGGACAGGATTGCTAGTGTGGTGGAGCTGTCTCCTAACTGTTGCAGAATTCACCTGTTCATGAAGCAGTTTTTCTGGCTTTTGGGAAATCCAGTGGTTCTCTTCCTACAGTCACTGCGCTGAATGGGGAGGTTACATTGCACAGTAGATGTGTGTTAAATTGCTGACCCGTGGTTCTTAGGCCAGGAAGCATTTAGGTACAGGCACTTGTCTGTCACACGCTTCGTAAGTGGCCATCAGCTCTCAAAGGCTGTTTAGTCGTTGTCTTTGAAGTCTGGTTTTGGATGGCTGTTTAAAGGAACCGCTGTTTCTTCTTGCACTGTGTGTGAGCATGTGCGTGCATCAGGCAGCTCTTTTCTAGTCTCCTGGTTGAAGGAACTGGCTTAAGCCTGCATGGCTTTCAGCTTGCCACCATAGCCAAGCTGCCACATGAATCCAGTTTCCCATCTTTCATGATGGTGGTAACTAGAACTGCTTTCGCTGGCTACTTCATCTTTCAGACTCATGGTATCACTTGGACAGGTTAATACCGTCTTACCTTACAGAGGAGATAGCGTGCTTGTCTACAGTCTGGGGTTTGGTGCAGAAGCACATACGACAACACAGTTGCGTTCGTTTATAAAAATAGGATTTGATTGGTAAGGGTGCTCTAGTGGTGCCGTAAAACTGTACTCAGTGGTCTCTTTATGATCCACAATTTCCCAGCACAGTGAGTGTCAGTGGAATTGGCAATTCCCATCTTTTCTGAGGAAGATACAGCATAGCTAACGCTTAACCTGGGACAAACACTTGCATCAATGTAACTGTTTTAGGACTGTTACTTTTTAATCTTTCCATCTGGTAAAACCAAACATAGCTTCTACTGTATAACAGTATTATTATTTTGTGGTTCTTATTTCAACTTAATGGAGGGAGGGATATATTTTGAGGTTGAATTCAGTGTTGCACAGCTTTCATAATGTTTTTGATTGCTTCATCCTTAACGAGACACAGTATTGAAAACAGATACTCAGAATGCATATAGAGGAACTTGGTTGTTCAGACGGGTTTCAGAAGGGTGAGTCTTGGCAATGACTTGTCAGCCATGGTGGAAAAAGTTATGCTTGGTGGTCGGAAAGAATCCTCCGGGCTGCCTGTGCTGGAATGCCTTTAACCTATCCCAGTTGCTGGAAGCTGTCTGAGCTCCTTCATGGGGAGAAGGGGATAACCAGAGTGATCAAGAAGCTCTCTTTACAGCTCTGTGGGCACTGTCATTCACTTATCGGTGCCTCAGGGGTTTGTGATAAGTCTCAGGCAGCATGTTCCTGTAATTAATGGTGGGAGGGACAGAGGATAAAGACTGAGGCTTTCCTACTGACACACTGTGATCTGGGAGACATCAGTTCCTAGACTAACCTGCAAACTATTGTCCTGGTGTCGTCTAGCACTGTGGACTGCTCTCATGGTATCTCACACAGATCGTCTGGCTGTCACACTAGCCAGTCTCCCGTACCGGAGCAGCTGGCTTCTGTAAAGTAGGTCAGGAGACAAGACGGGAGCTGTTAGGATGCAGTGAGACTTAACTTGGTACTTCTACACGGATAGTCTACTTAAAACACCCGAACTGCGTCTTTGAGATTGTAACTTGCATGTGCTTTCAGCCTGCAGACGACAATACAGCAATTAAACCCAGCATTTGATCTTTTGTATTTCTCAGAAGTAATTTTCTCGGAAGCAAAATATTGAATGCTGAACTGTACTGACTCTTTAAGCTGTGGTTGACTTGACTGCAGTGCAGCTGAGACTCCCAAGTTCTTGTGGCTGGGGAACACTGCTCCCATCATTAGGAAGAAGTGGGGCAGAAAGCTCCAAACTCCACCTTGGAGATGGTGACAGCTGCCACACTGAGGTAAAAGCTAAGTGAATTTACTCTTAGTAAATTATTGAAAACCTGAGGGGAACCTGTTTTCTCTTCCAGTTACTAAGGGCGATAACTGACAAGAAAGTAACTGCTAGCAGTACTACCATGACCAACTGAAGATGGGAAACAAATCCAGTGAGATGCAACTCCTTAAAAGAGTCAACATTTCCAATGCCAGTCCAAATTAAATGGTTTATTGAGAGATGAATTTATGGGACATATTTTATTTTCTAAATTGAGAGGGGTGGGGATGTGGAAAGAGGTGTTGCTTTCAGCTGTAGGTGATGTTATAATGCCAAAACTGTTGATTCTCAGCCAGGTATTTCACAGAAATTGTGAAGTGTCTGTCTGAATAAGCATGTAGGTGACATGGGTTAGTGGAACTAGATGAAATTGTTCTGAAAGTAAAGGTAATAATCCAAAATTCTTACAACAATCATAGAATGGTTTGGGTTGGGAGGGACCTTAAAGACCATCTAGTTCCAACCCCCCTGCCATGGGCAGGGACACCCTCCACTAGACCAGGTTGCTTGAAGCCTCCATCCAGCCTGGCCTTGAAGACAGCCAGGGATGAGGCACCCACAACTTCTTGTTGGGTCATCCAACAAGCAGGGAAAGAGCTCAGCCAAGAGCTGTATTTAGAGTGGTCCTCAAAGCATACAGCCATGTTCAGAGCTTCTACACTGCTGCTTCTATGAAACAATGAGCAGTGGATGAGAAGTTACTATGGAATTGAAAGCGGTGGTGTCTCTAACCCCTAAAGATGGGCTTCTGCAGGACTCAGGTTTGTGTTTTTATGTATCTTACGTTGAAGAGTTACACTAGCACATGGCACCTAAGACATCACAAAAATGTGTAGTACTCTACTTTCCAGCAAAGGAACAAATGTAGATAGCAACTGGCTTTACTTGCTTCTAGATGATACCCTCAAATTGAGGAGTGCAGACCCTACTGTGAGGATGACAACCTCTAAGCCTGTCTTGGAAAATAGTTGTTGCCATGGTCTGTAGTGGTGTTAGGGGTGGGATGGCTTACAGCACTGAAGCACATGCTTTATTCTGATTCTTATTAGACTAGGCTCTGACCTCAAGCTGAATTTATGACTGAAAAACAAGCTCTTTCAAACCACTCTAACACTGCATGTCTGATGAGAATAGCCACCAGACTGTCAAAGCCAAAATGCTAGCAAGGAGCGAAGCTTCTCCCTGTCATGTCTACGAGGAAAGCTGTTACTACACTGGTTCAGTGCCCTGTCCTCATGGGGATATGTTGCCTTACACTGCTTGAATTGAACTTGTTGTATCTTTCTGAAAGGCCTCCTGGAGTATAAAAATCCCCTATCTTGAAGTCTGTCTGCATAGTTAGCTTCACTTTTCCAGTGAGCTTGAATGATGTGATGTGTTCCTTGAAGAGAATATGCTGCAGTGCAGGTGTTGCTCAAGGGCAGAGGAGCCACTTCCCCCTCGGTGCTGCAGATGGTGTCAGCAACGGCTACTTTCAGCCAGCTCAGTGGTGGCACCGCTGACGGTGTGGGAATGGTAAGTGACAGACTACCCCAGATGATACTCAAACCTGTGCTTGTCTGAGTAGAACTGGCTCCTTTGCTGTAGTGTTTTAGATGCTGGTTTAGGGCAAATTGTAAGTGAAAATCTTGGATACTGCCAAAACAAAGATTTTTTTTTTTTTTGATTGCTGGTAAGAAAATCCCTGGAAAACTTTAATCAATACTGTTTATTGTCAGTAATCAGCTTGGCCTCTTCGGGATTTATATGCTTTCAATGTGCTGACTAGCTCACCCCTGGATCAGCATACTTCGCTTGAAGTTGTGTGTGCCACACATTTGTGTGTGCCACAGTGGCTGTCAGGAGCCTAGCCCATATAAATAGAGGGTATTTCTATAGATGAATTAGCCTGTAGGTCTCATGTCTTGTTTCTTCCCTTGATCAGTCTGTATAGATAGTTTTCATATTTTGAGAAAATACTGCATAACTGCTTTTACTCAATTTTTCTTCTTATACCAGGGAGTGAAGCAGTCATACTGTGTGAATTTGGTTTTTGAGGGGTTTGGGATTTTTTTTTTTTTCGTTCCAACAGATATGCAGTTTGTTTATTTTACCCCTCTGGCAACAAATACCTTTTTGCTGGAAAATGTCTTGTTTATCAGCAAACACCATGGAGGGCTATCTCTTAAATTGCACCTGCGTAAACTAACTCTGAGAGCTCTGCTAAGAGCACACTCCTCCAGCTCTTCCAGGATTTCAGATGGAAACAAGAGTTCTCTTCTTTGAATACCTCTGCCTGCTTTTACTTACAAGTGATGTCTCATCAGTCTGGCTTGCTCTCATGAAACCTCCACTAATCCTGTGTGGGGAAGTGCTAATGCAACTCATTTAAAACAGTGAGCATGAGGAAACCGACATTGTAGTGTGATATTCTTGTTTGTTTAAACTAAGTGTTCACCAGGATACCACAGTGCTTTTCAGCCTTCCATCATCTCTTTGTTTCCTTTTTCGTCTCTCTGCTTCTCCCCAGTCCTTTGCATCTGTTCACATTTAAAAAATAATTATTGTTTCCTCTCAAAAACATCTTAGCTAAATTGGTACTTCGGTGTCACGGCACACCTAGATAACTGATGCCGCTAAATCCTCTTCTAGAGTGTGAACAGGAAAAAAATGCTGCATGGTAGGTCTGCAGAGCTTTAACACGAAGCCTTATGTCTCTAGGAGAAAGCAGTTTAGTTTGGACAAGTTTAACAAGCTAGTCCGTCTGTAATCAGATATAAATCTGGCTTCTTGGATTGGGAATGACTCCTAGTCATATACTGGGTTCAAGTTTTACTGCTCATGGTCAGAATCCTGGCTGCTGCTTGGCTGTTTAGAAGGTCAGAGTTCAGGTTCTGAAAATGAAGCTTTAGACAAAACACTGGGTGCATTGGGCTTTTTAATTAACAAGGTGCTCTTTCGCTTGTTAAAATGGGTTGTGATGTTCCTTGCACACAGATGCAGAACTCTTCTGATAATAATTCAAGTCTTATTGCAAACTGTTTTTGAAACTAATGCCTTGCAGATGGACATGGAACTTAACAGAGCCTCAGGACAGTAACTGGAGACTTGGCTCAAAAGGTGTGTGTTTCTCTAAATGTTTCTGAAGACATCTAGTTTATCCCATTTGTGGAGATCTTTGAGCTCTGAAGATAGAGTGGAGTTGTGCCTGTTGTCTTCTGCTAAGAACAGTAAAAGGAAGAAACAACTTTTAGCTCTGCTAAAGGATGCAAATCCGAATCTGCCCAAGTGTTAAACTTCCTTGCTTTCCTTTGGGTCACAAGCACTTTTCCACTACTTTCTACGTCTTTAACATAACAACTATTCTTGCTGGACAGTTGCTATACTGGCTTTGGGTTAGAAGGACAGACAGAGCTTTCTGTGAGAACTCTGGTGCATTGAAAACAGATGTAGGAGTTAACCTTAGATCTTGGGACTGTTTTCTTCCAAGAGAACAGTTCATCCTGTGGATGTGTTAAAATACCTCTTTTGCGTTTAAAATATCTTGCCACAGTAAGGGAGCTGTAAGATGTGGCAAACATCCAATTACTCCTGGTGCTTTCCTTCCTGTTCAAAGGATATAGGGAAATACATGTCAGGTTAGTGAGAGATAGTAAGACAAAAGTATGTCTTATCCCTTTACATTTTGCCTAATTAATGTCTGCTCCAAATAACAAGCCATTTCATCTTCCAAATGCCTGGCCCCCAAAACCTTTTGACCTTTTTATGCACAAAGTAGCATGGTTTATTACTAGTATTGAACGACTTGTCTTTACTGCTGTAAAACACTTGTGAGATGCCACTCATTATTCTCATTTTTAGAGTGTAACCTGAACCACATTTAGCTTTAGTGTGATATTGCACAGTTCCCCTTCCAGCCTAGGAAAAGAGGCCACCCTCTTCAGGACTCTCTGAGAAGACAGACATATAGCCAGACTATTTGAACAGATGGTCTGGTGTGGTACTTGACACCTTCGTGTGACAGCCCTCTTTACCCCTGTGCACAGAAAGGCTGAAACTGAGCCAAAGACTTCAGCAACAGAAGTAGGAGATGGCTTATTGCTCTTGCTGAAAATGCTGTTTGCAGTAAACGCTTTGATGCCCACATTCGTGCTTTGGTTAGCGTAACTGTGATGACTTATGGGAAAACAAACCACAAAGTAAAGTAACTCATCCTACAAAACTTGACTGTTAGCCTCAGAAAAGAGATGGGAATCCCATGACCTGCATGAGAAGGCTTGAAAAGTGCTCGTGTCAGTCATGTAGTGTCTCTGTGAAGCTTATTCCAGTGTTTCTGTGTTCAGCCTGAGGGCAAAGAAACACTGTTCCAAGTGTGATACCGGTATAAGCAAGAATGCTTTCAGGTCTTGAGTGGTACCAGACTGCATGCTGTGAGTATCAGCTGCTGCATCCGAGATTCTTACATTTTCAGGGATACTGAGTGGTCTGTCTCCAGGCAGCTCTGACTTACAGAGCAGAAACACTAGTTGGAGTGATGAACTCCAGAGCAAAGTCATCAGACTCGTGGCTTGGCAGCATGCTGTACTCTGACACCTATTTAAAATATCCTGGGAGCAAATTGATCCAGTCTTTATCTAGTGGCTTTTTGTTTAGACAGGCAGAGTACCAGTGGTAGTGCTGTAACTGTAGGGGTGAGGCTTGGACCACATGTGGTTTGTGTGCACCCTTAGAATTAGGGACTTTCCACCCAACACTGCGGGGCTCACATACTTGCTGCAATAATACCCCTCCAGGGCTAGGAAGTAAAAATCTGGGTTTGTGTCCTCAACACCCATCATTGTTTCTCCTTTGCTGACACATTTACAGGTAAGAGCAAAAAGAGTTGCTTCTGATTTGACCTTAGTCTGTATTGCTCTTAAAATAGCCTCAACCTTGCAGTCTGATTATAGATGATTAATATAGTAGAAAACACTGACCGAAGAGGGTATGATCTTGTTCCTTGTGAGTACACCCACACATACTGTGCTCTGCTTCCCATTACTGGAGAAGGATGTCAGGAGCTGGTGCATATGTAACCATTTACCATTTCCCTGGGTCCAACCTTAGAAGTTGATTCTCATAGTTCTTGTCAAACTACAACTTAGCACTGTCTTGTTTGTGGATCAGTGTAGAAATGTGGTACTTCCTCCTGGGAATGAATGGGGTTTTTGGGGTTTTTTAAGAAGACTGCCGCCTTATCCTTCCTTCCCTACTGTGTCTAGAGCATTCTCCATTCTCTTCAGCCTGGGTCCTCTGTCACTCTTGCATTAAAGCAGCTGCCCAAAGACAAGTGCAAGAGGAGGGAATGTGTAGTACCTCAGATACGTGTGGGGGAACAAAGGTGACCTGTAATAAACAGAGTGTGAGGCTGATGCATGGTAGAGAATGAAATGGAACATACACAAAATGGAAGAAAATGCCTTTTCTTCCCTTGTTCTCTAGCTGAAGAGAAGTTTAGGTATTTGTCTGCAGGTGGTATTGGATAATAGTCTCATGCAGACTGAGGTTTCGCTTTTGTTTTGCTAATTGATGGGGTTGGCAGAAAGAACACAGATACCAAGTTAAAGTTGAAAAGAGAAACTGATTTACTACAGTCTAAACCAGCAGACAGCATAATCAAGGTAACGCATTGGTCATTACTACATCAAGTTACTAATAGTGATTAAGAAAGATACATCACCAATTGCCCTAATACTTTACCATCATCCAGATCCACACACCAGCTGGGGAGCCCCGGTCACAACGAGGATTTGGAGAACCTGTCCCAGCAATTGGGAAATCCTACGCAGTGCATCCACTCGTAGGTGAGGATCTCCAAAGTTGCTGCGAGAGGGTCCAGCTTTTTTTACAGCTGAATAAACAATCTTTGAGACTCCATGTGCAGAGACATCTGACATTCCAACCCTGCCCCCCCCGATTCCACCAGAGGCCTGGCCAGGGCCCAGGGCGGAATCCAAAGGGGGCATCTCTATCTGTTTGGCTCAGACAAGGCTGGACATCTGGCTCAATGGCCTTGGTAGTCTGTCTCTACATAGATGTTTCATCTGTCTAATGATTATGTTTTATCTAAGCTTCATTCTCTGCTAACGAGCAAACACATTCCACCGATGATCAGCGGGTACTCCCACAGTCGCTTCCCGTACTGATATGATGCTGGCCGGGAGATGCACTCAGAAGTCAACTTTGGTTTGAGGCCTATGATTCAGGCCTGTTCGAGGCCTGTAATCCAGGCATCTTTATATCAACTATACGGATGCTCAGTGAGATCTTCTCATACAATACTATGCTGTCAGTGAACTAGATGGAATGGAGGATAGAAATGGGCCTTCTCTTTCTATGCTGACCTGTACAGGCCAGTGGCAAAGAACTCCATAAACAAAAAATACCTGCTTTCAAAACTTACTGGGATGACATAAATAGCACTATGGACAAGCTATGGATAAGTTGATGCAAGCTTTTATAGTGTTCTTGGGAATATTTACATCTAAACCATTTTAGTTTTTCCAATCACCAGCAGCAGTTCTGCTGTGGCTTACTGTTGTGTACTGAAGGTACAAAGGTAATACTGTTCCAGAAAGCAGCTGCGATCACTGTGTGGAATGGTCATCCTTTTGATGTGACACTACCTGTGGTTGTCTGTCTCTGGGAAATGGGTGACACAAAGCAATGGAACGCCTTGAACCACAAGGAGAAAGATACAGCACTCTGAACTTCAGATGCAAAGCAGTGAGGCTCTAGGAATAGTACAGGCCTGCCTGAATTAGGGATATTTGGGGTAAGTGCACCACTTGCCTCTAAACAGCAGCATTTCCAAATGTCACTTAATGTCATCTAATACTTGTTGAATGAGAGCAGTGTGCTTGCAACATGAAGTGGTTTCAGGCTAACCCTTTCCAGGGATGAGATTATCTGTGCTTGCAAGACCTAGCTGAACCACCTCTTCCGCTTCCTTCGTGGGCTGCTGTTTAGATAGCAAGGTGATCTTGTGAAACTGTGCACTTGCTAAGGCAGGATAGGTGTAAAACTAACATTCAGTTTGTAGAAGCTCCAGTATCGACTAGCTGCACTTAACAGGAGACTGCATGATCTTCACTTGACAATAAGCCAATACCTACAGAATTTAGAGCCTTTTTTTAGCCTTTAGGAGTTGAATCCTGGATGCTTTCTCTGGTGTGTACTATTCCATTGGAGGAGGCTGTCATCCAGAAGACTAAATACCAAGCTCCTGAGGTTTTACTTCATGTGTATCCAAGCTGCTCTATAAATCCAGTCTTGGAATATCTGCTGGGAGAATGGAGGGAGAAGATGACATCAGCTGGAAACTTCCCAACTCATTTTGCATCTCACATGCAGACTTCAAGTTTATAAAATTCAACTAAATTTTAACTTGGGTGAAGTGAACTTCTTGATAGATTTAGTATCTGTTTCTGGGCAGGCTAACTTGTCAAGGTGTTTGGACTACATAATACAACAAAAGAATGTGAAGCTGCTTCCTTAGCAGATAGCCTGCATAGTTGGCAGGGCTCATGCATTTCCAACATAGGCAGTTAGTTCCTACTTGCCCTGCACTGTAGGAAACCAAATGTGGCTGCTAGAGTCATCTAATCTCATGCACCCATAAATCTAGGTGTCTTGAGGAACCCTGTGAACTCCATAGGAGTGCATGAAGAGTCTGCCTGTGGGTGGTCCTACAACTGTGCACAAAAGCCTAGTACTTAACCAGTAGATCATGAACCTGAAGGTCTGAATGTTGTACGGTTTCTGCTATAGGTGTGGTCCAGGCCTTGCTAGACTTGACCTGACCTGCTTCAGCAGGTGACCAAGTTATGAGGCTGGCCTGAGGAGGTGAGGGACAGAGGCTAAGGATCTTTGCTCTTTACTTCAGAAAAAGCTTTGCAGCTTGAGGAGGTCTTCGTGAATGCTCTTTAAAACTTGAAGAGTGTCCTGACAGAGCCTGTCCTCTGTTCTGTCTGCCTGGCTGCCAGAAGCAACCTCCCTTCCTCCCCACTGTGGGACTGCTCAGATTCATGGCAGGCTGACTGTACGGTGATTAACAGGTGCTGTGGCAAAAAGGCTTTTTTTCTTTTTCCATGAAGAACTTTGTGAGCAATAGGTACATGGTGGGACTTGGACTGGGCAGATCTCTGATAATGCAGATAGGTACTTGAAACTGTGGATGAGCAGCTACTTGGTGCACTGAAGGTGAAGCTGATGCATGAGTCCCTGGCACTGAAGTCAGACTTTATTTTATAAAACAATTAATACTAGGTAGTATTCCAAATGCTTGTGGGTATGATAATACACTGACAGGTAGAAACGCAGAAGGCAGAAATACAGAAGGTGGCAGATCGCCTTTCCTGCTGCACTCTTCTGCAGGACGTACTCGTCTTTCTGTGGTAAAGGCAGACTAGAACAGATGATGCAGTCTTCCTTCCCTCAACTGCAAAAAATGCCCCAAGTCCCATGGAAGAAAGCCAGTGCCAGTTAACATGACAAGGAGGTGCTCTGCTGAAAGGATTACAGCCTGACACAGCTTAGCTTGCTAGGCCATCTGCTGTGACGCTGCAAAGCTTACCTACCTCTTTCTAGCAATAGCTCAAGACTTCAGACTGATCCTGCCTACTGATAAATGCAGGTTCAGTAGTCATAAGCATTGTTCCTTGTGCAGTTTGCTAGGAGCCTCCACCTATTTAGAAGAACAAATAGTTAGCTTCTGACTTGGCCTTCAGCTACTGAAAACTAGCCAAGTAGCAGGGCATTGTGCCAGCTGTGACTGCCAAGGAGGGTTCTGCCATTGCAGATGGGGCAGTATAGCACAGTAACACTTTCAGTGTATTCACCCTCTGTATTTTCCTGCACCCCCAGCTAGCAGCCCTCCTGCTCTGAACCAGAGCAGGTCTAGAAACTTTACTTGGTCCAGATCTGGGATGATTCATCCAAGTCTGAGGTCAGGGAAAACTGTCACAGCCTTTATTTTAAGACCTGAGACATTCCACAGGACCCATGACTGTAAGAACATAAGTAGATTGAAGTGGTTTCCAGCCTTCACAAACCTCTGCCATGCCTAAAAAGTGCAAAGCATGCTAATATGATATTGCTACCTTCAAACAGAATTGGTGAGGAAAGTCTCTGACTTCATGCAAGTAGCTGCAAGCTCTGTCTTTGTTCCTTCCCCCAGTTGTTCTGACGGCTTGATGCAGAGTTTCCCTGCTTTAGGTTCTATCATATTCTTTCAGCTCTCTTTTGGAAGGGTTGTATTACAAGCTCTTGAGATCTCCTGTGCAACCAGGCATAAGCTGTTCCTGTAAGTTACTTCATTCCCATACGGGAAGCTTAGAATTTGTCTGGCTGCAGTTTTGGCACAACTTGCTTAAACTAATGCTTATTGCACATGGGCAATGAAGAGCTGTCTTTCCCTTTTGGAAACAGGAACAGATTTGTCTGCAGCTACTGCCGTGTCCCAGGGCTTGCTTTGCTCTTTACTCTGATCAGCCAAATCCTCCTGTCTAGCTGAACTGCAGATTTTCTGAAGCTGTCTCCTGTTGCTGATCTTATCCTGTGTTCTGCTTATTCTGTTTGTGTAACTCCAGCAGAACTCCTTATCTGCGGAGTTACTGCAGCATTGCTTCTTCCTGTTGTACACATGCATGCTATGCTGAGTCTGAGCCAGATGCCTGTGTAGTTCAAGCTGTCTACCTCGTGAGTTGGCACGCTGTGCCATGCTCCTCCCGCTCTTTTGCCCTCTCAAGAAAGCATTTCACTGCCTACCTTCCAACGCTTGCTTGCTTGCCAGTTAACTCTGAAATCTCTCATCTGTTGGCAACTGATTCTGAGCATTAGCTGGGAGAGTGCATCTAACGTCCCTGTAGTTTAGATCACCCTTTTCCCCAAATATCTTGGCTAAAGGATTATCCTCCCTACTTCATAAGGCAGTGCATATGGTGAACAGCAATGCTACCACGGTGCTGCAGGTCTGCAACTGTCTGAGGACTGTCTGTAAAATCCCAGTACTCCCATGGTGGGTTTTTGACTAAAACAGTAGGACCTTAGCCCTGTTCTTAGACGTTGTCAAAGGCAGACCTTTGTAAGTAGCTTTAACTTGAAGTGCTCACCTGTAATTTTGAACCCTTGAACAAAGGAGGACTTATTTTGAAGACAGGGACTACCCTTGTTTATGTGGAACATAAACCACAATTGCATAAGGAATACTGATGGACAAAGATGATCTTACCCAAAACAGGATTGCTTTGCTAAGATTACGTGTTTCATCTAGCCACTGTGTGAAGCTGGGGCTAAGCAGTAATTCTAAAACTAAACCACTTCTAGTTAATGTGCGGCTTAGCTGTAGTGATGATATTTCTCTGTCTAGCAACTAGAGGAACCTTTGGCCTTACAGGGGAAACACTCTGTGGATAAATCTGTTCTTGTGCTCCTAGTTAAAACAAACAAACCCCTCGTTTCTCCACTGAAGAGTCATGAATCCTTGGGACCTTCTAATACTGTGGTCAGATGTTCCTGCATATTGTACAATTTGTCACATGCTGTCAGCTCCCTCTGCTACAAAACCAGAGCAGAGAACACGTTATGATGCTGTGATATTTATGTGGAGTAACCACTAGGTGTATGGAATAGTTGGTCTCTGTTAAAGTGTGAGGCTCGAAGGTGTGGGAATGTACCAAGTTGTCTATAAAGTTTGTGTTGGTCCCCCCCCGCTGCTCAGTTAGTTTCAAACAATTACAGATTTCCCAAACCCTTGTGTATCTCTTCCTAAAACAGCCACTTGCTGGTTCTTTTAACCTCTGTCTTTCCTAGGCACTGGATGATACTCTTGAAGTTGGGAGGATGGGAATAAGGACCTCTCCAATCAAAACACTTTTTTTTCATTGGCCTTAGGACTCCAAAAGGGAGATGTGTGAGCTGGCACTGGTGCTGGAGTGTGTGATCTGTGATGGGCCTGTAGGGAACATTGGGAATTTTGTGATAGCAATTCAGTCTCTGACTACTGTCAACATGTTTGGAAGTTGATGGACTGGGTGGGAAGCCTCTGATACAAATTTGTCCTCCTTCCTCTACTGTAGGAATCTCCACAGGCAAAAGCTGACGGCATTCCAGCCAATGGAGCTGTTGCCACTTTGCCTGAAACCGGTCTTATAAGTAGGTCTCTTGGTTTGCCTACCTGTTTTGTTTTCAGAGTCTCAAGTTCATTTAGTCTCACCAGGAGCTGTAGGTTCAGCAATACTCCTAGTTCTTCATGAATAGAAACCAGGTTGTGCCACACTAAAGGGAGGTATGGTGGTAATGTGCTTGCTTTTCAACTTGTGGAACAGTAGAACAGCCCAATGCTCAAAGCCCAGACCGTAGTGGATTGCCCAGGTGTTCTGCAGAAGGGTCATCCTTGGAGCTGCTGAAACAAATAGCCATTGTAATACAAGAACGAAATTTGTCTGAAGTAATATCTTTGAGAATACTGTGCTTCACAGTGAATCTGTTTGCTTATTAAAAACTACCTGTTTTTCCTCTCCATAACAGGATCTCAGTCTACCCAATGGCACACCTGTGGACACTTCTAGCCCAGCCTCCTCCTCATCTCTCCTCAACAGACTGCAGCTGGATGATGACTTGGATGGGGAAACCAGAGACCTCTTTGTTACTGTTGATGATCCCAAAAAACATGTGTGCACAATGGAGACATACATCACATACAGGGTTACAACAAAGGTACAAAGCATCATTCTCCTCTCCTACTACTTTTTTCTTTGGGAGTTTTTTTTAGGTCATGTTCTGCGTGTCTGTGCCTTGCATTGTATTTCCTTACCTTAAGAACAAGAACTTGGTGTCTTTCAGTACCTTGTGAGTGTGTTGAAGGTGTGACCTCTCTTAGCAGAACTGTTACTACAGTATGTATCAGCTTAGATTTTTGTCTCTGACTCTTAAATAGAACTGTTTGTAAACTTGCAAGGCCAGTTTCTTTCATTAACGTGAAAGTTTATTTGTATAAAGTAATCTGACACGCACTTGGTTTGAGTTGCCTGCCCTGAAGGGGAATGTGCCTTGTTGATTCACTATTAATCATCTCACATTTTGTCTATCCTTTCTGAAATGCTTTAAGTCTGTTGCTTTAAGTGTTTACCACACTTCCTCTCTCAGCCACTTACCTAAATCATAATCTTGACCCTCAGCTGTAAACTAGCTTCCCTGCAGTCCTTGGTACAGAAGGCTGTATAGCTGCTGCTGAAACTTAAGTAGCTGAAGAATGTTACTGCCTACCAAAAAAAATATGCTAGAGATTTTTTTCAGCGTGTGTTGTAGTTCAGTCATTAATGCAATCTAATTACACCAATAGGAAAAGTGATCTGAAATGTTCACTGCCCTCACAACTGGAACACTGATTTCTGTTAGCTTGCTCGTGCTCGTTAACTTCAGGTGATAACATCTGGTTTGGGCACCTGTAGTTACCTAAGGCAAAAAGTGTTCACTAACTTCACTAGGAATGTACTTGATCCATGTTTCCAAAAAGGTTAATATTCCTCTGGCCTACTTAGATGGCACTATATACTGGAGAGAATATTTTCCTTTAAGATAAGGAAGCCTTTACGGGCCACAGATAATTTTTTTTTCAGAATGTTTACTCCAAAGTTCCACTTCCAGACTGCACAGGAGAAAATGTGGTTTCTCTGAAATAGTAGCTACCTCTTACTGCAGAGTTAACATAGGCCTGTCATTCTTTCTTGCTCTAAATGTGTTAAGATACAGAGTTTCTTGGGAGATTAAGTACTACAAAATGCTAAGAAGTATTGTAGGAAACTTTTCTACTTGGGGCAACTTAGCCTCCAGCTGTTACGTGGTAAGAAGGAATAGGTAGCACAAAATGAGATGCACCTTTCCACAGGCAAATGGTTAAATTGACTAAAGTTGTTTCTTCCTTGAATTAAGACCCATTTTTTGTGTCAAGATAAAATACCTCTATGCAGTGGCACCCTAATAATGTTCCTCTGCTTGGAAACCTGTGTTGATATAAGTGTTCCCTCAGGAATGTGTGTAAGGTATTTACCTTATTTCGATCAGATGTATTACCCAACAGTGTCTTTTTTTAATTAAAAAAAGTCACCCTGTACTTTTGACTTTAGCTGTCTACCTACTCATCTGTTAATACTTTAATAACTAATAAAACTTAATGTTTTGTTTGGGGTCTTACTGTAGCACATGAATCTGCTATGTCATAGCATTACAATACTATTAGGAAACAGTGCATAACTTATCAGATCATCATGAAAGCCTCACCTCTTTGGGGTTATTATTTTTGTAAACTTCTGGCTAACCTCTAGGGTCAGCACCTCTATTACTACCTACTGTTGTTTTAAAAAAAGACTGTTCTGAAGACCAACAGTATTAATGATCTGATTCATTCCTGCCATACAAACAAGGCTTCTTTGATGACAAGCTAATTGCCCACTCAGCCATTGTAGATGACAGCAGTAATTAAACATGGCAAAAAAACTTCACAGGAGTAATCCCTAGACAGTGATGAGGGTGAGTGTTGATGTTTGCACCTTCAGGTTGTACGTCAGAGTTCTACAGCAGACCTTGCTCCTTCTATCAGTGTAAGGCCATTCCTTCCCACCCACCTCCCTTGCTTGCAGCCTTGCATGAGAGAGGGGTTGAGACCTGTAAAGAGGTGAAAGGGTCTCTGTGGTAGCTTTGGATAAAGAGAACCGGCTTGACTACTTTTTTTTCAATAGCATTCTCCAGCAGAAGAAAGAAACCTCAAAGGCTTGGATAAGCGTAGGTCCTAGAATGAGTTATGCTGAAGACATCCTTGCTGTGAAAAGCAGCATCAGTAGTTGGAAGAGGGGACTTGCTAGTGCTGTAATGTGCACTTGTGGCTGTGACTGGACACTGCTGTAGGCAAGAGTGTAACCTGACCAGTCATTTTTTCGTGCGGTGTGGTTTTTCCTTTCTTTAGGTAGGCTCTTCATGGTAACAGCAGAAAAGAGAAGTCTTGCAGTATGTCCCAGACTTCTCATCTACTGTTATCTTTGACAGCAGGTGGCTGACGAAGGGTCCAAAACAATGGCTTCCAGGGAAGCTGAGAAGAAAGCTTAGAGTTTACTTCATCCTACTTGTGTCTCAGCTTTCACAGCTTCAGAGTAAGAGCCAGGTAGCATTCCCCAGCCTGTCTTCTGGATGAGCACATGTAAAGAGCATAATGGGAATCCTCAAAATAATGGGGACAGAGATTCAGACCTAGCTCTCTCAGCTCTTTCATACCTTGTTTTTCTTCTTGCTAACAGCAGTTTTCTTACACTGGGAGGGTGGTGAAGTCCAAATGGTGGGTGAAACTTGTGTGGGAACTTAATTGGTCTTGGCTTGACGATTGAGGTGTCTGGGGTGTTATACCTTTGTGCTCTTCAGGTAGACTGATATGCACTCTGGAGGGATTTTATTGAGCAGATCTTTCTGAGGAGGGAGGGTGAAAATAAAGCTCTTACCCATATGTTATATGATCACCTCTCCTAAAAACCCATAATTTAAGTGTACTTCTAACTTCATTTTTGTTGTACTTTCTAGGATGACAAGGCCATGGAGGTCTGAACAGCTCTGTGCCATTTCTCAGTCATGCAGGTACTCTGCAGGCTTGAAGGGAGAGACTTTAAACCAGTCAATACTGAAGCAGAGACCTTTTTTTTTTTCATTTTTCTGTCCTCCTGCTTCCAGTGCATGCATTAAGTAGTTTACCTGAGCACATGAAACAGCTTGATCCCTAGGAAGGAGCAGGTGCAAGTGCTATGATCTCCTTTTCAAACAAGCTAAACTATTTGAGGCAAACAAAACTGTGAAGAGCACCAGCCTTGCTCCCTTTCCCCTTCTGCCATTCTCCTCTTTTTCTAGCTGAAGTTTTTGCCCCAAACTTAAATAGTAACACAGAGTGGAATCCACAATCAGATGTAGTGAGTAAGAGTCCAGAACCAGTGTGCAAAATTACTTTTACACAGTCATCACAGGCTATCTGTAAGTTTGGCTGCTAACTCCTTTCTTGAAAGACAAAAATCTTACACAAGACAATGTTTTGGTGATTGCCTTAATATTGCCTCAAGTCAAAACTACTCCAGCAACAGAGGTGTCTGTAACCCTGCCTGCTTTCCAACAAGTAAAACTGATCCCAGAATACTGCAGCGCTGACTTAGTGGAACTGTGCTGGAGTCTTCAATATATCCCTGGAAATGTCTTGGCCATTATTTTTGAGAGGTTGAGATCTGCCACATAGGTTTCTCAGCTTCCTTTGGGAGAAACACGTCTCGTTGCGAGATGAGATTTCTGGATCCTACAGTGAAAGCAGGAGGAATTCAACTGTGTCAAAACCACAGACATTTCACTTGCTGTCCCTGGCCGGCAAGACCCTCTTCCTTTTGTGTGCAGCCTGGAAAAAAATGACTTGTGCTGAGCTAACAAACAGTTTGATCCAAGATCCAAATTCTTTAAGCATTAGTGAGGTGTTGTTAAAATCTTGAAGGGCCCTTATGTTTTGTCAAAATAGTCTCGAAAAGCTTATTTGCTGTCTAGATTTGACAGCCTGTACAGCAAACACTGAAATGCTGATGACCTGGGTATTTTCATCTGCCTCCCTCTGAGGAGCAAAGCCTGATGTATGGAAAACTTTGCAAATCTGCTTGAGATGTAAAGGCAGCAGGAGCAGTTTGCTAGAGATGAACGATAGCTAATGTAAAGCTTCTGTACTGGGACTTACCCTGCTTTCCTACTTTTAGACTAAATAGTAGCTATACAGTTTTCTGTAACTGTTGACAGAATACTGGTTAAAAAGGTCCTCGGTGCTAATGCTACAGGGTAAGACACTGTAGTGTGTATACGTCCTGATTACTCTTATTCACTCTGTTTGATCTCTTTTCAGAGGCCTTTGTCCAGTGACAGCCAGTTCACAAAAGCTGTCCCTACTACAAATCTTTAATTTTTTTTTTAATTTTGGGTCATTTCCTGCAAGACTGAGATATAGTTGCCCTGTTAATAGAACAACACAGTCAGTACCACTGGCTGATGAGGGCTGCCTACATGTGCGTGAATTGTTGTAGCATAATAGCGTTCAGTCTCCTTACAAAACAAGCAAAAATGTTCCCTATGAAGTTTCATTTGTAGTGTGGCACTCTAACATGCTAAATAAGCTGGTGTTACTCTGAGGTGTAGCAGAGTAAAGCACAAATCCGCAGTGGATACCTAGGTTGTAGTAGTCCCTCATCTGCAAACACAACTGCTCTACTGGTGAGCATTCTTTGTTAGTCCATGGACTAATGTGTATGTCTGTCTCTTACCATAGCTAGCAGGTCAAAAGAGGGAAGGAGGTGAGCTTGACTTCTTGTTTTCAGATGCCTTCCTTTTCTAGAAATGAAACCATTTCATAGGTCATACCATATTAGCACGCTGTTCATTGTATGTTAGAGCTACTGTGCTGTTAATAGTGTTAAGGCTGATGGCTTCCCCTTAGAGATTCTGGCATAGAACTTGTACAGGATTCCCAGTGGGGATAGCTGGGAGTAACATGTGGCAACTGGAGAATTAGAGCCATCCAGAGAGCAAGTGAAAAGGTAGATTGCATTTAAAGGCTGCTACTTGACAGTCTCCAAATATGTGACAGAAGCTCTCAGTCTGGAAGTAAATACCAAGTCTTTGCAGGAATTTAGCAGGTGGTTGTAGCAGCTAGGAGTGGGAAAATGACCTAGGGCTGGACAGTGCCTGTTCAAAGCTGGGTGGGCTGTTGCGTTCCCCACGATGCAGTGGTTTTGTTGTCTAGCTGTAGATGTGTAGTGTGCTGGTGCTGCTGCATCACCTTTGTTGCAAGATGGTCTTCATGCTGCAGGTAACAAAGTATAGCTCTCTAGGCTTCTCTGTGGGACATAAAGGTAAGGGCCATCCTCCCTCCATTCACGGTTATCCCAATACCAGGATCTTCAGCGGAGACTTTTAGTTGGTTCACAGTTTCATTAGTGCTTTTAGGCAGTTGCCATACATGCTGTGCATGCAGCCCCACACAGTCAGCTTTCCAGGCTGTGGACTGTTTGAGGACTGGATAAAACATTTGCTGGCAGTTTCTCTGCATACTTACCTTCAGTCTCCGTAATGGCAAGTTTAACTCCTTGCCCTAACGAATGAAAACTTTAAAGATTTGACTTAATATACTGATACATACACAAACAATGTAAACAAACTCATTTCTGCCTCTTGGAAATCAACAAAATCACTCCTTTGACAAACCTAGGCATACCTTATGTCCTAACCTTTTAGCCTTGAAGGAGAGTAATAAGTCTCACTCCTGGAATATGGTGATGTGGTGAAACATCTTTTTTAGCTACAGTTAATGCACTTATAGAATAAACAAGTCATTAAATATCTTTGCTTTTAATGCTTGGTGGTTAAAATAATCTCATTCCCAGTATGAGGCTTCATACAGTCTTCCCCACAAACTTCTAAGTCCCAAGAGATTAACATGGTGCACAGTACTCACCACAGACTCTCCCATAAAGTTTATCTGAGCAGAACATGTCATGAAGTATGAATAGATCCTATCAATGCATCAGCTCCAAGTAATCATTTTTCTTACTGCTGGCTTTCCACCGCTTGAAAGGCCAGGATATTTTTCTCATGCTGGCTGCAAACAGGGTTTTGGGGATGGAGTGCCCATGTAAGGCTTGTCTGGCCTCACCCTTGTCCATGATGGCTGTGCTGCATTTGCTGTGAAGCTCTTAACTGAGAAGTTTCAGTGCACACTAAGCGTATCCTGTTCTTCTTTTCCAGACCACGCGCGCAGAGTTTGATCTGCCAGAGTATTCTGTCCGTCGTCGGTACCAAGACTTTGACTGGTTGAGAAACAAGCTGGAAGACTCTCAGCCAACGCATCTCATTCCCGTAGGTAGTAAGCAAGAATCTGCTATTAAGGACGGTTCTGTATCTGTCTTCTAAGGGTGATATTTTGGTGATGCATCACTTTAGATTTAAATAGGTACTTCATTCTTTTCTGGTATTTAGCTCTAGGTAGGGTGCTTCATTCTTTTCTAGTGGAGTGGGAAGAGCTTCCCATTCCTGACTGATTATGAAGCTTAGACTTTTCATGGGTGGCACACCTGTGAAGTGAGCTTTGGCAGCCTCCTGTAGAGCAATATGTGCCATGACTATATTTGTTGTGGCATAAATGGAATACACTTTATCTGTTTGTTCAATTATTGCATCTAGATTTCTGAGTTTGTGAGGTTTACGGAAAGCCACACAGGTACTTCGAGTCCTAGTCTCAGACAGTTCTCAAGATGGCCTTTTGAGGTGGTTTTAAAGAGAGTATTTTAAAATTCTTTAATAGTGCAGACTTACAGATCTTAGCCTCTGGCTTGGTACCTATTACATGCCCTCAGTAGGCAGAAGTTTAGCTAATAAGGTAAACTAAACTACTCCATCTATTCTTGTTGCTGAAGGTGGCAGTCTGACCACATTATGTGATGTGAAGAAGTTGATACTGATCTTCAGTAGTCTGTTTTTCATGCGGTACAAGATGTGAAAAGGTAGGAAGCCTGTGATATCACCACCATCGACTCTTTTGAACAAGGAAATTCAGAAAGGCCTGTAAGAGGTGAATTGTTGGGAAATAGCAACACTGCTAGCATACCTTAGCTCGCCCGTTGGGGATGGGGAGGACAGAGGGAAGTCTTTCTGCTCTCCCTCCTGCAGTAATGATGAGGCTATGTGAGAAGTATTCAGTTAGGCTGTTCCAGGGTAGAGAGCTATTTAAGTCCTTAATTTCTTTGGGACTTGCCTCAAAGTAGAGTAATACCTCAGTCCTTCAAAGATAAGAAATACTTCACAAAATCATGTGATACCACTAACTGGCAGCAAGTATGTTTACTGAGGAGTAGGGAGAAGAGTAGAGAGGGAGTGAGCTTGCTGGGGTAGGGTGGAGACATAAGATGATTGTGTTAGCTGCCCAGACCCTCTTTCCTCCCTCCGTGTTCTGTGAACAGCTGGAACTATTGAGATAAAGCTTCTACAGATTCTTGAGTGTACTAACAGGGTGCCAGCCCTGCCTGAAGGCTGCAAGGCAATGAGTAACAGTCTAGTAGCAGAAGGTGAGTCACAGCCAGGGACTTTCACGCTCCTTTGCTGTGGCCTGGAATTTGTTGCACACGGAAGGGCAAATTTGGTACAAGTGGCTCCAGTACTGGACATGACAGAACAAGGCAAGCTCTTCAGTGCTTCTCTTCTAGAAAATCTGGAAGCATACAGATGTGCTGCCCTCTTTTATCTGTCTGTGCACAAGCTGGCAGTTACGGAGTTTCCTGTTAATCTCCTCCATGCAGTGGTATGGCAGGGAGACTGCTGAATGCTTTATGTATTTATTGCCTGGAAGCAGATGGGTATGAGAAGGTGAAGGCAGTTTCAGGTGCACTGTGACTCAGGCGTATTCTGAAAGGATGCTTCAAGCCAATCTAAGAGTATCTGTGTTTGGAAGTGGAGATACTGTGATCCCTGGGAGCTTTCTGTCTAACAGGGTAGCAAAGGAGGGTGTCTTCCTAATTTTGATACAGTGACTCTGCCTAAAATCTTCCTGTAACAAATGATGTGTTTTCTCAGTGCAGCGAGTTATGATAGCCTACACTAAGGAGTCCAAACTGAACTGAATATGGGTTCCTTTTCATTTCTGTGGTTACTGAATTTTACCTTTTTTTTTTAATGATCTGAGACTCACTCTAATCTGTTCTTTCAAGCAACAGTAAAAAATGTTCTCAGATCTGTCTCTAGACTACAAAGGTAAGCTTACCATAGCCAAGGATCCTGCCTTTGAATGGTGATTGCATACTTGAAGCCATTTCTAACTGCGTGAACTCTGACGTGTGACAGCAGGGAAAAGCAGACTATTAAGATGGAAGGCTATAATGCAGATAAGGAACACACAGTTAAAGCAGGATATCAGTTGTTAGCTGTGTGCACTGTCTACTTGGGATGGACCTCCGGAGGCCTAAATGTAAAGGACTATACAGCTATAGCTAAAACCAGGTTAAATGGCAGAATTGTCTGTAATGGAGGTGTACCCTTCTGTCGGTCTCAAATGCTCAAACTTCAGTGATTTATTCAGGGCCATTTGTCATGTATTTGGTTGAACTAGGGTTCTTTAAATGAGACTTCCAGCTTGTGCTTTTGCTCTGGCATATGGTGCTGAGGTAGTGACTTCCTGAAGTATAGAGTCCCAGCTGAAGTTTACAAAGCAAAGGAAGAGAGTTTCTTCCTACCTGAAGACTACTGCACTAAACATTATTCTTCTGAAGAAGTCTAATTAGAGTGTACTTTACACTGTTTTAAATAGTGATCTGAATGCTAAGCATAATAAGACAAGACTTACATAAGGTGAGACTTAAATTGTAAGAACTAAATATAGTAGTCAGAATGTAGCTGTGTTGCACCTAGGTCATGCTGGTTGGGTTATTTTGGTTTTTTAGGAGGTGCAGTCTTCATGTGCATCTTCTACATGGGGGTTTGTGTGTGCGCGTTGCTCTAGTGAGTAGTGTGCAACTCCTTTAGAGCTGAAGCCTGAACACAGCAGTAGGGGGAAACACCCTAAGCTATGCTAGAGGTACTTAGTGTGAGCACTGACCATGCATTGTTGGTGTGGCTCTCTGTTGAAGCCACTCAGTGGAATTGCTAGCATTAGGCCAGAGCAGCTAAAGGGTAATTCAGAGCAGGGCTTGCATCGTATCTGATGTATGATTCCTGTTAGCAAACGCTTTAGTTCCTGTTAAGACTGGAGTTAGATTGCTTTGTATGTTTCCAAATAACAGAAACAGGTTTTGGAGTTTTTTCGAATATTGTGCATTTTGCTTGTCCCTGACAGCCTCTTCCTGAGAAATTTGTGGTGAAGGGTGTTGTCGATCGCTTTTCTGAAGAGTTCGTGGAGACGAGGAGGAAAGCATTAGACAAATTCTTGAAGAGAATAACTGATCACCCGGTGCTTTCTTTTAATGAGCACTTCAACGTGTTTCTCACAGCTAAGGTAAGCCAATAACTTCTAAACACAGTCATTGACACAGACACAAGATCAGACATTTTTGTAGTCTGTTTTGAAATTAAGGTAAAAAGACATTAATAAAACTACATATGCAGGTCAGAACTTCCCTTAAAATATCAGGGGGTTGTTGGGGACCCTGAATATTGTGTGTGACAGACCCTTGTGTCTGACAACTTTATGGGTTCCCTTTGCTCAAAGGGAGGGGTGGTCTGCAGGTTTACAGATTTGAATCTCCAGACCTGCTTGTTTTGGACCTTTAAAACATACTCTTCTCATGCAAGAGACTTTCAGAATTTAGAAGATGTTGACTTTAAACTCCTCTTTTGGGGACGAGGGAAGTGGGGGAGGAGGGGAGAGATCTCTTGCACAAAAGCTTGCAAATTTCTTAACTTTTTTCTTGTCTACAACTTCTGTACTGCTTGCACTTGTTACCCTCAAAATTAAGCATGAAGACCTCATTCTTGTTTGTTCTTGGTCAACAACTTCGTGCTCATCTTTTGCGTGACTCACCCAGCAAAGGTGTAATTTTATTTGGCTGTCTCTTGAACTTCATTTTAAATAACACCAGAAGGACCTACAGTCATGCTTACGTTTGACCTGATAAGCGAGGAGAGCTGTAAAAGCATGCCTTTCCAATGTCACATTGCCCCAGCTCACTCGAATGTGACACTTAATTTGAGCTCACTTTAGGCTTGTGCTCTGATTGCTGGTAATGTGACACTCGGTCTCCATTCCCTCCATGGTGAACTTAACTGCTGAAACAAGCCAGAAATGCAAAATTTGTTTAGGCTCTTGGTAGTTAAATGTCAGCTTTGTTCTGCTTTTCAGCTGTCAAAGCGTGATGCAACTTTCTTAGCGGCTTAGTTGTCTTTTCCCAACCCTGTAGAATGAAAGATAAGGGCTTTATCCTCTGCCTTGGGCAGGGGACAATACAGAGCATCGAGGGAGAGTGAGGGAAAGGGACACGTGTTCTTCTGGCTGTCTTTGATGTTGTAACTTGCTGTATTGCAGTAGTGAGGTGTCAGTTCGGTGTGCTAGCGCTAGGATTTCAGATTTAGTAAGTGCAGAAAGTCATGAGACCACCTCCTTGTTGAAAAAGAGAAGGTGACCTTTCTTCAAGTGTCCTGTTCAGATCAGTAACACACCAGAACCAGCTTGAGAGGGTGAGTGAATAAAGTTGAGTTAAAGGGTCTTTTTCTCATGCCTGCTTGTGGGTATTGCTTAGGAGGGGTGAACATCAAGAGCCAAAGAACTACTGCATTTAAATGCAAACATAGTTCAAAAGTAAGTAGCTGCTAAGATACCAGGTTCTCTTAATCTGACCTAATATTTGACTTATGTGTAAGTACTTGGAAAGAATACCATAATACACGTTTTGAAGGTGGCTGTTATATTGCAAGGTCCTGCACCTGGGTTGGGGCAATCCCAAGCACAAGTACAGGCTGGGTGGAGAATGAATCAAGAGCAGCCCTGAGGAGAAGGACTTGGGGGTACTGGGGGATGAAAAGCTGGACATGAGCCGGCAGTGTGCGCTGGCAGCCCAGAAAGCCAACTGTATCCTGGGCTGTATCAGGAGAAGTGTGGCCAGCAGGTTGAGGGAGGGGATTCTCCCCCTCTACTCTGCTCATCTGTGACCCCATCTGCAGTTCTGTGTCCAGCTCTGGGGCCCTCAATATCAGAAGGACATTGACTGGTTGGTGCCAGTCCAGAGGAGGCCACGAAGATGCTCAGAGGGCTGGAGCCCCTCTGCTATGGGGACAGGCTGGGAGAGTTGGGCTTGTTCAGCCTGGAGAAGAGAAGGTTCTGGGGAGACCATGTAGCACCTTTCAGTACCTGAAGGGGCTACAAGGAAGCTGGGGGGGACTTTTTACAAGGGCCTGTAGTGACAGGACAAGGGGTAATGGGTTTAAATTGAAAGCCAGGAGATTGAGATTAGATATCAGGAAGAAATTCTTCCCAGAGAGGATAGTGAGGCACTGGCACAGGTTGCCCAGAGAAGCTGTGGATGCCCCATCCCTGGGAGTGTTCAAGGCCAGGCTGGATGAGGTTTTGAGCAACCTGGTCTAGTGGAGGGTGTCCCTGCCCATGGCAGGGGGAACTAGATGATCCTTAAGTTTCCTTCCAAGCCAAACCATTGCATGATTTTTTTTTTTTTTAAGAACACGTAAGCTTTTATGTAGTCAGTAATAACATGTCCTGATTCTTGACTTCTACAGCTGTTTGGTTTGAAAACATCTCTTCCTCAGGCTGCATAGACTAACCTAGTTACAGCTCTTAAGCCTGTTCTGAAATGTTGAATAGTGACCCCTGCTGGGAGGAGTAAAATGCAGAGTGGACGGTGTTGTAGCTAACTAAACCCATTTTATTTTGATATGCTGTCAGTGTGAAATCCCTCTAAGACTGTAGATTGTCTGCATGTTGATTTATGCAAACGTGTGAAGCATTGGCAAGGAAATTTAAACTTTCTGTGCAGGCAACATGGCTACATGTGACCCAGCCTGGGCTACCGTCTGTCTTGCAGAGAAGCTGTGCTAGCTTCCCTGTGCTGTGCCTTTTGTGTGTGCAGACTTTCCCTGCATCCTGTCTGACCTGGCTGCTGACCAAACAGGTGTGCAGTATGTTGCTCTGTACTAGGTCATCAGAGCCAGTTGGTGCAGTTGCATAATACTGGTATGGTGGGCTATGACGTAAAAGTATCTGTGAATGAATGGCATGAACAGTGTTGGTGGAAACAGAGCTGCTGAGATCGCTGCTTTCCTGGTGACAGGACAGCATCATGGGAAAGTATCGCCGTGTGCCCAGGCAGACCACTTAACTCATTTATAATGTACTTCATACCATCCTCCTGGATAGCTTACCTCCACCTAGAGGTGGTCTTGAAATTGTGCTCAGCTGTACAACTTGCGAAAACAGTTTTTCTCCAAGGCGATGTGTCGCATGTAATCTCTCGCCATCATGAGATTTGATCTTGACTGGAAAGCATCTTTCACTGTATTAATCTTCAGACATGCAAGTGAAATTTTTCTAAACTGTCTTTGTTTTGCCTTTTTTCAAACTTCCTAGGATCTTAATGCCTACAAAAAGCAAGGAATGGCATTGCTGTCAAAGATGGGGGAGTCTGTCAAATACGTTACAGGAGGCTACAAGTTAAGAAGTCGGCCACTGGAGTTTGCAGCCATTGGGGAGTATCTAGATACATTCTCCCTAAAGCTTGGTACCATTGACAGAATAGCACAGCGGATTATCAAGGAGCAGTTGGGTAAGGCCACGAGGTGCTCTATTGTAATACTTGAGTCTGTGTCCTCTGTATCTTGTTCTGGTTGATGGCATGACCAAGGTAACTTGTGTCTGTTTCTGGACTGTAATGAGCCACACACAAAGCAAAATCTAATACTTCTTGCAGATTTAAAACATACCCAGTATCTTATCTTAGCTCAACTCTCCAAATATTTTTTAAAGTCGCTCCTGTTATACCAACTAACTTTCTTACTAGAGTTACTTTTTGAAAGATTTTTGGAAGGGGGAAAAACCTATAGATTCCATCTGGAGGAGTACAGATGGAATTTCTAGATGAAGATAAGCTTTACAGGCTTGTCTTAGTAGAGCCAAGTTTTACAGGTGCCCACCAAAGCTGCTCTGTCACTCCCCTTCTCAGCTGGGCAGGTGAGGAAAAAAATACAACGAAAAGCTCATGGGTCGAGGACAGATCATTCAGCGATTACTGTCACAGGAAAACAGATTTGGCTTGTGGAAATATAATTTAATTTATTACGAGTCAAAGAGAACTAAAACCAAATCTTGAACACCTTCCCCTCATCCCTCCCTCCTTCCCTAGCCCAGCTTCACTTCTGATTTCTCTACCTTCTCCCTTCAGTGCCACAGGGGGGATGAGGAATGGCCATTGTGGTCGGTTCATCACATGTCTCTGCTGCTCCTTCCCCATCAGGGGAAGGACACCTCACACTTTTCCCCTCCTCCAGTGTGTGTCCCTTCCCACAGGACGCAGTCCTCCACCAACTTTACCAATGTGAGTCCTTCCCATGGGCTGCAGTTCTGCATGAGCTGCTTCAGCATGGGTCCTTTCCACAGGATGCAGTCCTTCAGGAGCAGACTTCTCCAGTGTGGGCTTCCCACAGGGTCACAGCCTCCTTTGGGCATCCCCCTGCTCTGGCATGGGGTCCTCCACGGGCTGCAGGGGCAGGGTGTCTCTGCTTCCCCGTGGCTCTCCGTGGCTGCAGGGCACAGCCGGCCTCACTATGATCTGCACCATGGGCTGCTGGGGAATCTCTGCTCCGGTGCCTGGAGCACCTCCTCCCCCTTCTCCACTGACCTGGGTGTCTGCAGGGTGATGCAGCAATACACTCTGTTAAGAGTTTAATGGAACACAGGACTTGACTCTGTGTTAATGTTTGCCAAGCTTGGTGCATAGTTTCTCCTGTGTTGTAGGAGTGTTTGCAGATCCTTGTGTCTCGCTCTTACTCTGTTAATGTACTTTTCCATCTGCCTCTTGCAGAATACTTGGTGGAGCTACGAGAATATGGACCTATTTATTCAACCTGGGGAGGGCTGGAGGTTGAGCTGTCAGAGCCACTGGAAGGGGTGTCTGCATGTATTGGGAACTGCTGCACAGCTCTTGAAGAACTCAGTGAAGACATGACAGAAGACTTCCTGCCTGTGCTTAGGGAATATATATTGTACTCCGAGTCGATGAAGGTAAAGAGAGCCCTGTGGCCGAAGACACTGTCATTGCAACATGTGCATGGAATGATGTATTAGCAAGTGCATTCTTTCCAACAGTGAGAAGGGTTGGCAGTGGGAAAAGTGGGAAAGTAAACAATACATTGAGTAGGAGGACGATTGCATGATCAAAAGAAAACCAGGCATGTTTAGTAGCAGGGTACTGCACGGGTAGCATTATCTGTCTGTTCTGCTGTTCAGTCAAGCTGAGGTCAGTAATGCTAGGGTGCACACAAAGTGTTGCAGAGTTGCTCCTTCATCGGAGTGGCAGGTGATACTCTATAGGAGACATCCTTTAGCTGCCTAGAATCTTCTCTGAGTTGTTAGGAAGTCAGTCGTGGTTCAGCTCTTTACGCTGAGTCAGTGTCTGACCCCGCAGAAAAGGTGGCATTAACAGCTGCTGTCACTTGTATGTAGCTGGGTTGAGTGGCTCCTTTTTGGAACCAAGTGTCCTGATGACACCCTGCTTCATCTCTCATCCCCATATCCTAGGCAGGATGTATCTGTTAAGTTCTGCATGCCAAATAGCTGCTTAAGGATGATGTTCTGTGACTCTTAATTTCTCTAAGAACTGGATACCTTACTGCTTATGCAGGGGTAAGAAAAGCTATGTCAATGCAGTTTCTATTCTCTCGAAGTTTGGGAGCATTGGTAGTCAATCCCATTGCATGGGAAAAAGAATACTGAGTTAACTGCAGTGGAAACTGAAAGACTCTAGTTTGGCTGTTAGAGCTTTTCACCACATGCTTATGTACAGTATGTATTAGCAGTCCCTCTGTAGGTTGCTAACAGACAAATTCCTTCTGAGGACTTTCCACTTGGAACAGCCATTACAAGGCCATGGTATGCACTCCTTTAGATATCTAATAGCCTATTGTAAACCTACAATCTGAACATGGTAGTCCTTCTCCATCTTAATGTTAGCTGTCCTATGCTTCTGAAACAGAGAACTGAAACACTTACTTGTAGATTTCTTTTTATCAGCTTCATATGGCTAGCTGTATGGCTCCTGTCTTGCCGGCTGTAGTATTCTTGCAGAAGGCTTTGCTCTAATTCTCTGAACATACTTTTTGCTTTCGTAGTCGTGATATTGACCCCAGCATAAATGAAGTGCGTTTTCTTTACAGGACTATTAACACCCAGGTAGTTTTGAAACGCCCTGAGCTGTAGCTGGGACCCTTGACCCAGAGTGTTCAGACTTAGCCTTATCCTGTAGGAAGGAGTGTGTGTGTCTGTACTTATAAATAAATAAAGCATGAGGCTAGTGGTTAAAGCTTTCAGTCCAGAACATCTGGCTTTTAATGCTACGAATGCGGTGGCCTACTGGAGATGGCTTCTGAAGTGGCAAGCTGAATTGTGAGAGGTGCTTTTAGCAAATGTAGCTGTGGAAAATTTTTTTAAGCTAAAAAGCACGGGTTTCTTCAGCTGAAGAGGTACTTCAGGCAGATAAACACCATTTACCACAGGGAGAGCGGCATTAAAGACTTGCAGCTAGACTACCTGTTGGCTTGGAGACAGCCCCATTCTCAAAGGGCTCTTGTCAGATGGTGGCAAAGACACTAAGTTCAGTCTCCAAGCCAACAGGTAGTCTAGCTGCAAGTCTTAAACACCATTTACCACAGGGAGAGCGGCATTAATCTGCCTGAAGTACCTCTTCAGCTGAAGAAACCCTTGCTTTTTAACTTAATTTTTAGACCATTAACTTGACTTTGTAATTTTCTAAAGGATTCATTCTTCATGTCAGTTATTCTCTGGTATTGGGCTGAACATAATCACTGTGTTGGTGCTTTGGAACTGGTTGGATCTAAAAACACTTGCAAAATGGCAGTTAATAGAAAATAAGGATTATTCTGCTTAGTGTCCAGCTTGGGCATCTCATTAGCTTTACTCTGTCTGAAAATGAATAAAAACTAATGCTAGCCAGGTTATACTGTTCCTGTTTTCCTTCCCTCAGAAATGCCAAAACTGAAATCTCACAGGTCATACCAGCCGTAGTTTTCTTATGCTAGAAAATACCAGTCTGCTGCTATTTCTGCAGTAAGCAGCTACAAAACTGTCTTCCCAGATTCAGTAAAACTGAGTGACTGTAAAGGAAGCTACTTTTGGAGTGCAGCAAGCTTTCTGTGGAAAGGGTTGTCCTCTTCACTAGCGGTGCAGTCCTGTTCATCAGCTGTGGTGAGGCCTGCTTGTGAAATTGAGGTCTGTTTGGGTCTTTCAGGGCACAGCTTTTGGACAGAGTACTTGATGGAAGGTAAGTCTTTAGGTACTAAGAGTTCGCTGCGACCGTGACAGTTTTCTCTGTTGCACATTGTCCCAGGGATAGGTGTGGTAACCTGATGTGTTGAGCAATCTCCAGCTGGGTGAGCACTCTTCAAGTTAAGAACTGCCAGGTTATCTTGTATGTTTTAGAGATGAATGTTCACCTTGGTGTTGTCAGGAGTAGTGTTATACCTGAGGGAGATGCATGTATGGAGGCAAAGCCCAGTAGCTCTGGTTGAAACAAATACTGGGTGGCTCCAGGGAAGCCCTATCTCTGGGTTTGTTTGGAAGATTTGCAGAACTGGGGAGAGGCTAGCATTGTGGTCTTGATTTAACGTGTGCCGGTAGTGTCTAGGAGACACCTTTTATAACACATAGGCTGTGTATGAGACAGCCAGCTGACATCTTGAATTGCTGGTGCCATGAGGCCCTTTGTCAGCAAATGTGCGGTACCACATCTTTTATGGTACGTTGATGTGCCCCAGGGAGGCAAGTGTAGAGAATGAACTCAGCTCCACGTAACTCAGAGCTGATATTAAAACGTTATAAGGACTCTGTATGCTAAACACCACCAGAAATGCTTATCAGATGATGTGATCCCCAGCTGTGTGCTTGGACATTGCTTTTAATGCATGCCTAAAGCAAGCATCTCATGAACAGCTGTCTCTCTAGAGGTGTGCAGTAAATACAGATCCTCCTGAGAGGCCTAGTCATAGCAGGAAGCTATGTGGTGTGCAAGTGGCATAGGATCGCAGCTTGAGAAGGAGGCAGATGGCAAACTTCTGAAGCTTCTTCAGAGACGTGGGCCAAAGTGAAATGTTTCAGCTGAATGGAGAAGGACCTGCCTCACTGAAAGCAAGCCAGGTCTTGCTTGTACAGGGACCAGTGGTTTAATTCTGTCCCCAGATAACTGAATTATGACGTGTGAGGTTTTTTCTGTTTGGTGTTGGATTCTTCTAACCTTTCTAAACATTTTTTTTATTTCAATTTTTTTTTCTCTCTAAGTGAGGCCTTAACTAGCAGAAGTATTGCATGGGCTGTGGTAAGTCTGAGCATACTTGGTACAGAGATTGTTGGAGGAGCTGCTGAAGCATTAATGCGTTGATCTGTAACTGAAAAGAGATTGCCTGGAGGTGCCAGAGGAAGCACTTCCTTTCATATATGGGACAAGTGAAAGGGAAGGCAATATTTTTCTTGTCACTTACAGGTCAGCCATTAATGGATACTTAAAGCTGTATTCAGAAGCATATTGTTAATGGGCTACAGCGGATGGGCTTGGGCACTTAAGGAGAAAGAACACATCCGCCCTTTGAATCTAGCCTGCCAGTACCTGTTAATCATTGGCTACTCCTGGTACAGATGCAGCATACAGCACTAACTCCAGGCTCTTAAAGGCTGAATTCACTTCCTGGAGGCAGCTGTTTTTATGAGAAGAAATTTCATTTAAGTCAGATTCAAGGGGCAATACAAAGTAGAAATGCCTATTAAATCTCTCAGGCTTTTGTTGCATTGGCAACCTCAGTCACTTAAGGACTATCCACATAGTTGCTTAGATTCTGAAAGGAGTGGGAATGTTGTGGTTTTTCAACCAATGGCATGCTTGCTTGCATCCCTTTGCGGGCAAAAGGGAGACAAGGTGTTGGAGGCGGAAGTGATAAATTCACCTTTTTTTGTCTAAACCAATGGCAGCTTTGTGTATAGGATGCCATTCCCATTTATCATGGACTGAGACTTGTAAGAATATTGATTGCAATGTCTCCTGTCTACCCTAGAGCAACTGCACAGGTGACCTTCCCTTGGCTTAAGTGAGAGGAGATGGAGAATGATGATTAGTAGATACAGGATTTGCCCATCTTTTAATTAGGAAACAGATCTTGACTAGACTGACTCTTAGAGCTCTGAGAACTGCTCTCTTAAACAGGTATTTCTGTAGGCATCTGTGCACATGACTTGTCCTGCTTAAATATCCTCGTCTAAAACTTAAAATGACTAGTTACCTCCTTTTGTCCTAATGGGGTAATTCCTTCTGGGTGGCAGGAGGAAAGACCCGAAGCATGTTGCCCACTCTTGCAGACACAGAACTGCTTTTTTTTTTGTTTCCTAGTAGTATATTCTTTAAGAGACTGATTTCTGTAGTTGTTTTTAAATTGTAAGACTGTAGTTTAACCCTAGTGGAGATCTTGTGGATGTATTACAAGGTAAGGGTAGCATCTTTTGCGCTCTATTCTGAGAATACTCTGTCAATGAAATGTTTACTGCTTGTGAAACGTGCTCAAATGGTTCAGTGCTTTTCACATAAATTGTGCTTTTCATAATTTAGATTTTTATAATTAAACTAACAAGCAAATCGACCAAACTGGTCTAAGATCAAAGCTTACTTTTGTTCTAACATGAGAATGTAACAACTTGCTGTAAAGCATTCTGGGGAGTCTTTGCAAGTGAAAAGGTAGATGTAGTAATATTCTGTTGTGGCCTTCCTGTCTCTTAGCCCACACTGTTGTCTGTCAGCTCTTTGAGGCTATCAGCAGAGCTGTGATGCTTTTGTTGTATCCTTTTCATGCTAATAATAGATCAACTGATGAATTGAATTTACTTAGGGTTATATTCATGGTTACATGACAGCTTCTATCTTGTGCCTCTAGCTTGTCCAAAGGTTGAATTTTATCTGACCTTCCCAGCTGCTGGAGAGCATGTGCTCTTTGTTTTTAAAAGCTACTTCCTAAATACTGTAAAAGAGTACAAAGTAAGTCTGAAACTCTTTACTTAAGGGTGAGTTAGCCTTAAGCTGTATCACTTTGCAGTTTCTTGCAGACTGAGGAGGGAAAGAACAAGAAGATCCGTCTCACAAATGTCTTTTCTCTTGCCCATAGAATGTGTTGAAGAAGAGGGACCAAGTTCAGGCAGAGTATGAAGCAAAACTGGAAGCAGTAGCCTTGAAAAAAGAAGACCGTCCAAAGGTTAGTACTTAAAACTACTCTACGGAAACAGCTTGCACTTACATTACTTCCTGGGAAGAATGGAAAAAGAGAACTTGCTTTGTCTGGGTCTGGTGGCTTCTTTGCAGTTTAAGCTATTTCTGACAGAGCAGAAATTTGTTGGCAAGCTGGTGTGGAATGAAGACCTAGGTATGAACGTATATGACCTGTCTAGCAACTTCTGTACTACTGATTGCCCACCATTCTGAGCGGGATGGCTCTGACCTGCGTAACACTTGGACTACAGCCAGCAATCAGTTGGAGTGTTTATTGACAGGACTGAGCAGTGGTAGAACGGTCGCTGGTGATTTAGCCGTATGTCAGCTAGCTGAGTTAAGCCCTGGCACTGCTGAGCTGCGTTGTAGGACGCCTGTTCTGACTGTGGAAGACTCCATAGTTTGCCCCTTCTGCTTGGGAGCTTTCCCCTGTGATGTTGCACAGACACAGCGGGTGTCACTGGGTGACAGGTTTCAGCTGGGCTTCACCCAGATGCAAAGCCGTAAACGGGTGTGCTGATGCTGCCACCTGCTTTCTAGATGAAGAAATGTGCAAGAGCCCTCTCTTAAATCACTGCAGCTTTAACCAGCAACGATAACAGGTTTTATTCCCTTCCTCTGCTTTGGGTTTTTTGGTTCCCCTTCATCTTTTTGTTAATAACTAATGGATGTCTTTCCTGTATTAGGACTACTAATACTGCTGTCGATCTACATAATGTCTTGAAGAGGACCAGAGCATAGAAATGCAAATTAGTATTTGTCTGATCCTGTGTCTGTCACAGGCTCTGCAAATAGTGGTATCCTAGGTACGCTGTGGTGCTCTTGTATTTTGGTCTTTTGCCTGCCCCACTGCTGGCATGGTATGTACTCATACTTCCTTAATGTAGCTTTGTATAAGCAAGTATTCTACAGGTTGTATGTAGGATGGGAGGAACTAAATCTAGCCTATCTAGCAAGCTAGTTGAGGTTTTTAGGCATTTGACTTTATCAAGATCTCAGGGCAGTGGAACTGCTGCACTTCACTAATCTCTCACCCACTGAAAGGCTTTTGCATCTCACCTTTCAGTGGGATTATTGTGTAAAGCACGGCACTTAAATAGCTGTCTAAGAATTTTTTGCCTACTTCTGTCTCCTTTCCAGAGTATAAGCATAGCTTTTGGCAGATCTCCTTGTACCTTTTTTCCTAGGCCTTTTGTGTCATTTACAAGGTGAGGTTGAACAAACTAATGGAACTCCTTGCTAGTTTGTAAAATACTAGGTCACAGTTTTCAGATCCATTCTGCCTGAAGCGTATGTACTCATCTGTAAGAGCTGGTAGCTCAGAGCTGTGGCACATCTTAGATTCACTGAGGTCTATGACTTGTTGGAAACCAAAAGCAGAGAGACGTCTATGGGCTGGATCATGCAGTGAATGGCATTTGTGTTGCTTTCAGTGTATTTAGCTGATTTGGCAGAAATTGTGTTCAAAAAAAAACAAACCCCAAAACACAACAAACCAAAAACTTAGGGGAAAAGAAGGCCTACTGTTGGTTGATGGAATGAGGGCCTGTCATTACTTGTTATTTTCTTCTGCTGGAGGGCATTATGGGAGTCACTGTACACAGAAACAGATTGGTTTCACAAGGCTCCGTTGGTGTCATTAGGTCATTCTGACACTGGGATGACCAGCTTAGAACTCAGTGGCCTATAAGTGCAGGAGGCTTGTAGGGCTATGGTAAATGTTTGTCGGCAAATACTGCTCAGAATGCTGAGATTTACACCAAAAGCATAGTGTGAGTGTGGTATTTTTATCACTAGTGTAGCAGTGTGGAGTCTGCAGCCTTTCTGTTTCTAAAAAGTACGGTGGCCAAGTGCTTCTTCCCCATTTCTGACCCATGCTGGAGCTGTTTTTGCAGTAATCCAGCCAATATAGTGAAGCACAGGCATTGTTCCCTTTTGGTGAGATGAAGGCCACCTCTGACCTAATTTATTCTGATTGCCTCGAGGCTTTGCAGTGTGGTAATCTACTTCTGCACTGCCATATTTACTGTTCCCATAGAAGGTGACCATGTGTGTTTACAGAAAAAAAAAAAGGCTTGTAACAGTGTTATGTTTCTAGACAACTAGGAAGGTAGAAATAACCATATACAGAGATTAGTTGCCTAATAAATACTGGATTTGTGCTTCAGGACCATTTGGTACTTAGTAATCATGCTGTAGAGGAGTTTTTAAAAAGTGGACATGCTTATGCTGCAAGCGATGACACCTGCACTTGACCATGCTAAATTCTAGATGTGAGGCATACTCAGACTCTGGTCTGTTAAAAACTATGTGAAGAGGAATAGAAGTACTTCATAGCATATAATGAGGTGACCGGACTCCTAAATATACAATTTTATGCTCAGTACTTGCCTGTATATATATCTTTCCTCAGGTTAAAGGGACTTACTGAAGTAGCGATGGACTCTTCCCGAGTGTGTTGGAGTTTGAGCCAGTTGTCACTTGGTTTGGGGGTTTGGTTTTTTTTGCTATTCAAGTAGCTGAGAGCAGCCATCAATAAGAAAGTAGCAACTTCCCCCAGAGTCCAATCTTCTTTCTTCTTGGTTCCTAGTTGCTAGCTAATATTTAGTATCTTCTTTGGTAAAAGCAGATAAAAGCATCAGCACTGATGCTTCAACTTATATCCAGATTTGATGTTAGAACTATAATCTCTCTTTTCATTAACCATTCACTACATATAAAGTGCTTAAAAGCTGTTAATTAACTTAAATTTTGTTTTGGCCACCGAGTTGCAACTTCTGTTCGGGAAGGTGTGGTTTTGGAAGGAAGGGTATTTATGGTCCCAAATAGGGCAGACATTGCTTTCATGATGCCTGTGGAGACTCAGCTGGAGTTTGTTGCTGCTGTCCTTAGAGTGTGCATGACACATTTGCAGACCACTGGGTTGTCCCTGTTGCTCTAAACTCATACAGTCTCTCAGCCTGACCTGCAGGAGAACTGGCTGTGAGAAAGAAGAGGGGTACTTTTTTTATATAGTTTCATTGTGGTTTCAGATCCTGGCAGAAGCAGCAGGAAGCTGGTGAGTGCTGAGAAACTAACTTAATTGGATTGGGAAATCTTATGTGGTTTTGCTTCCAGACTTCATGACTCTCTCGAAAGCATAGCCTTTCCTGTTAAGATAACGGAGTACTTATATATATGACGCAAGGCATACTTGCATTGAGGGGAGCATCTTTTGAACCTTCCAGCCACTGGTTTGGTAGTTCTTGTCTGAGGCCCAGGAGAGAGCTTCATGTCTGGGGTTTGTAGCAGGGTGGATTCTGTAGCCAGAAGTATAGTGCTCAGAGAGGGTAGTGGAAGTTGTAGCTACTGAACCCCCAAGGTGCCTATAGTGTAAATCCAGTTGTGCAAATAAAGAGGTACTCAAATCCCATGAGTCTTGGAACAGCTTTTTTGGAGAAAGGAGTACCTTCTCCAAGTATTGGTCGATGTAATACTTCAGTGATGCGCATCCTGGAGAAGAAGAACAAGGGTCGGTCTGTTTCTGCCTAAATCATGTACCTTGACAAACTGCAAGATACTAGCACACCTCTAACTTCCTATTTTGTTACCCATGAAAAGCTTCTTACTCTCTGTTCATCCTCATCCTTCCTTTATGCCCTTCAGAGATAAAGCGAATTACCTGAAAGTATCAAGTATGAGAGGAGCCACTGTAGACTTAGGCAAATGTTTTTCATTCTGCATTTTATGTGTGATTACACATCCATTGCTGAGCCCAAAGGCCGGTGAGCCAATCCACAGTGATGGTCATCAGTGCTTTGCATTTGTATTTTTTTCAGGCAGCCTGTAAGGTTAAGAGTGGAAGCTAGAAACTAGAGGCTTAGGAATTTCATTCTGCTGCTGTTTGTATACTACAGTCAAGAGATAACACTGAGATATCCAGCTCTTTGTAAAAACCTAAATGTTTGTTGTTTCATACACATTAGTGTAAATAGGGAAATGCTTAGTGCAGTGTAAATGGGGAGGAAGAGAAAGTTTGCTCTGGAGCTGTAGTCAGGCTGCTCAGTTTGAGAACTAGGTAGGAACTGAGCCTGGGCACCCAATGCTTGTATTGAATGGTTTTGCCTTCATGTGCCTCTAGGAAGCTCTCCCTCAATCTGCCACCGTAGCTGGCATGCAGGTGAACAAGCACAACCGCCCACCACCTCAAACAGCAGAGAACAAGTTAGGGAGTCCCGTCTCCTCACTAATACAGAATTGGGGCCTTTCTCCCTGCAGCTGTAACTGTGTTTATTCAGGATAACTACTGGACGGTTAACTTACCCCTTCCGCTGTAGCTTTGCTCAGTGAGGCTTGAGTTAATTCTGCAGCCTGCCATACGGTTTCAATCTTAATTTCTTTTGCTGCAGGTACCAACAGATGTTGAGAAATGTCAAGACCGAGTAGAGTGTTTCAATGCTGACCTGAAAGCAGATATGGAGAGATGGCAGAACAACAAAAGACAAGACTTTCGGCAACTACTCATGGGGATGGCAGATAAAAACATCCAGTACTACGAGAAGGTATGTGGCACTACTGGAGCATTGACAGGAGAAAGAGTAGTTCATGTTCTTTTGAGGTGGTGATAATTCTTCAGGAAATCTTCACGCTGTCTTGAAGAAAAGAATCTTGGGCATCTAAATCAACTCTCTGGTGCTGTGGAAGCTGCTCTTTGTCAGCAGCTTAGTGTAATCTGTTGAGTTGCCAGTCATGCTCAAGTAGTCTGCATGACACTAGCAGCCTTTTTCGAGGCAGCCCTGTAACACTATTTCATCCTAGATGCTTGTCTGTCTTGCATTCTTCAACAAATTACTGAGTAGCAGTAGTGGCAAGGAAAAAGACTAAAATTGTGTGTTCTACTAATATTACCAGACTGAAAATATCTCTTGATTTTGCATTTTATGAGCCAAACTAGATAGGTTAATATACATCCATGGATCCACATATACCTTACACCTGGTATGCATAAATTAAAACAATATCTGTCCCTTTGTGCATAGTTCTGTCCCTTGTATGCTAGTCCTGGAAACACCTAGTCAGGTGCCTCTGCCCTCTTTTCAGTTGGTGCATGTGTACCTGAGATTCAGTGTCAGATTTTTTTTTTAAATGAAATGGCCTTGACATTTAACTGCATACACTGCCAATCTAATTTTCCTTTGTGCTAAAACACTACTGCCCAGTGCAGTGGTTGATACATTAAACACTGCTAGGCTTATGCGTGGTGACATAGTTATCTTCTTGCCTATTTTTTTTTTCCACATCAGCTTTACAGACTTCTTGCTGTGCTAGGTTACCTCTGAGTGTAATATTAATATGCACTTCCTTTGCCCCTTCCAATGTCGGTCATGCCAGTAATTCCTCACTAGTCACACAGAACTTTCTTCACCATGGTTTCTATTCTGAGACTGCTGTGGAGAGGGGTATTAAGCTCCCCTGAACATCCAGCAATACCTCTGCAAGGTAGTTAGAGCTGTACATCTCAGTTTTGCTCTTAGCTGCAGCATGGACAGTTTTTGGAGGAAAGAGTCTAATCCCCTCAGGGTATACAAATAGGAATACTTTATTCACCTGCAGTACAATTGGCAAGATTAGAAGATGCTTGACAATAGTGACTTGTGGATATAATATGTATCCCACAATCTCTGTTTGTCCGGTTTGACTTCTGGGCTGGCTGAAAGACAGGAATGGTACACAGCACGAGGACTGGAGTAAGTGTACATGTCTGGGAAAATGACCCCACATCCTGGAGTGACTTTCTAATAACCCAGAAGCTAGACTCCACTTTTATTTTACTGTACCAGGCACTACCAGTTTGTCATGCAGTGGCGTCAAGTCCCAGAGGTGTACTGGAGTACACTGTGTCTCAGCACTACCTTCCCTAGATGCATGGCTTTTTCAAATATGTTTGCTGAAGGTAGTCTGTAATAGCTGCCATTGTGTCCAAATCACCCCCCTCCCACAGTAACATCACAGATACGTGCATTTCTACTAGAAACAGTTTATCTGCGTAGCTGAAAGCTGCAGTGTTCAGTTTACAAGAATCTAGGTTGACACTTGGAAATCCTGGGTGTTCTGATGGTTTTTAATGGCTTGGGCCACCTGATGACTCTGTAAAGCTTTGGGTTTTTTCTATGTTTGGAAAGTGCAGCTGTTCTTTCTGAACGCTTTCTTGCTCTTTTGGACTCTGGGTTTTTTTCTCCCCTTCTGTTATAACCTGTAAAGACCCAGCTAGCCTTTCTTGAAGTAGCATTCTGTTGTTCTGGAAGAGGTAATCAAAAGTTACAAGAACTGATGTGCAATCCATTTTTTTTAAACCTTTATTTCTTTCTTCAGTGCCTTACGGCGTGGGAGTCAATTATACCACTATTGCAAGACAAGCCAGAGACCAAATAAGAAGTACCTTCATGGACAGTCTAGCACTTCCGTGCTTAGTACCACTAGACATACTGGAACTGTATGAAGGACTCCTTTTGTCAAGTTAACTGAGATGCCAGCTGTACTTAAGCTGCATCAGATGCTCTGAAAACAATTTGAATTTTTTTCTTCACTTTCTGTGTTTAAACTGGGGTATGTTTCATCTTTTTGAGTTATCTTGAATGGTTCCTTCTTTATCCTATGGAGTGATTGGGGGTTCATAGTGAAAGTGCACGGGGATCTTGATAAAACTTACCTCTCTAGTCTGGAAGGAACTGATGAGTGGAACACTAAAAAGATGAAAGTAACTCTACAGCAAGGTGCCAAATGACATCTTTATTACCTTTCTGTTTTGTTTGCTAAAAAAATAAAAAATAAAAATAATTATTCCTATGATACAGTACTCCCTAACCTATCCTTATCCCTTTTTTTGGATGGACAGGGAACGGCTGAAAATAGTTTTTGTTTCGCTACCGCCCATGTGCTTCCTCTGGATAAAATGGTTTCTGGAGGCTTTTCTGTGTGGGAGTTGGGCTGGTCCTAGACAGAACATACCAACACTGCCTGCAGATAGCCTGTGACGCAAGCATGAACTGTGGTTTCGTGAGTGTAGCATGCTGTTGGTTCATACTGAGTATCTCTGTTTTCCTTGGTGATTATGGCGTAATGTCAGTTGGCTGAAGTGTACTTGTGACTGCGTTGGGGATCAAAATCAGCCTAGCTGTGGGAGTGAGGTGCACGGCATCCTTTCCAGGCTTATGGGAATGGTGGAAGCAAGTATGAGTCTTCTGTGTATTTTTTTTTTAAAGCTAGCTCTGGAAGATGCATGGTAGAATTCTCTTGGTCCATGCTTTAACTGTTGGTTTTTTTTTTTTCCTGAGCTAGAGACACCTTGGGCTTGGTCACTAAAGGTGCCTGCTATAGTGAAGGTTTTCTCTCCCCGTGTTTTTTTGCAGCAACGGAAAGCCAAAAAGTGTCAAATGCTTGCTTACACCAAGCGTCATCGTGTGTGAAACTTGCCTTAAACAGGTCGGTAGAGGTAGATGCGTACCATGTTAGGTGCAGAGTGTTCATACCTGTCTCTACTGAACCGTACGGCAAGTCTTTTAAGACTACTTTTGGTACAGATCTATTTTCTTAGTAGTTTTTATTGGCCTTTAGAAATGTAACTGCTTCTGCAAGTCCTTTTTTTCCCCTTTCTCCTGCAATTGAACCTCAGGCAAATTCCTGCTTGTTGTTAATGGCCTTAGGAATGCTATCGTGATTCCCAGGGTCCCACAGTCTTGGATTAATAGCATGCAGGTAAACCCTTTTTAACCATCCTAAGTGAGGGGTTTTGGGGTTAATATCAGTGTAATACTGGGATTTGGGGAAGTAAGTGACTGAGCACTCGATGCTAAACTTGAGTGATTACTTGATCTCTGTCAACATTCTTGAGAAGAATCTCAGCAGTAATTGAGTATGTGCAACTTGGTAGGTCATCGCAGGAGAATATACAAGTACCAGTCTGGTTTGGACCTTATCCCTTCATAAACACCAAGTATACCTGAAGCCCCCCTGCTCAGCTGGGTGGCTTTATGGCAACTGTCAAGATGAGTTACTGCAGCAATGTGGTAGCTATCAGGCAAATGAGTCGATGTTCTCTGGCTGCAAAAGTCAAGTGTAAGACATTAAGAGGTCTCTCTTTTTGACTCAGCCTTTACTGACAATTCTGTGCTACTGATTTGTTTAGGTTTAAGCTCACAGTTTGGCAGTATACACTTATTTGGTGTAAATGAGAACTCTGCTTTAAGTTATGTCTGGAATGGCAAACTACTCTTGTTGTGCAAGGGAAGTACTTAAGGGGATCATCTTGAAGCAGTAACCGTGTGTTTTCCTCAATCTTTCCCTTCTAAAATAAACACTCACATACCATTTAACAGTTTGACCTCCAGGGTTACAGTCTTCCCTATTTCCCACCAATACCAGCCTGCTTTTTTGAGCTAGTTCCTGTGTGGGAAATGGAACTTTGCAGTTTACTCTGCAGCATCACCAGAGTCAAGTAATTTGAACTAATATTTAGACAGTCTTGCTTTCACCTTATCAAAGAAAAGTAAAAGATGGGTAGAAAGGATGGTGGTTTTTTTCCTACAGGTGAGTAGGTTTTGTATGATGCCTTATAACACTGAGATCTTGTTCCCTCTTAGTTTTAAACTCCGTGGGTGTTGGTTCTGGGGAACTTAGCAATTGACATCACACCTGTTCATGGCAAACATAATGGACAGTGGAGATTACCAAGTGAAGTGCAAATCAACATGTAACTGAGGCTGGAACTGTTGAAGAGCAGCTTAAATTTTCTTTATTCTGATGTCACTGATTCTGCAGCATGGTTTTTAAACTAGTCCTCAACCAAAGCATGTTTCTGTTTTGGATAAATCCCTGTCTGGCTAAGCGGTTGAAAGTCAGGCATGCTTTGCACTTCCCAGTTGAAGTATGTGGCTCTGTGGCACCTGCAAGTTGATTTGGATGAGAGGTTGGAATGCACCTCAGGCTGTGGCCACTAATAGGATTTCTTATGTGATGTGGAATGCCAAAACTTAAGTCCCTACAAGGGGAGTAAAAACATTCAAAAGAGGAGTCCTCTACAAGAATCGCTGCCGTTTAGGAAAGGTGTGTAGTCGTGGGTCTCTCAGCTCCCATGGGGTGTGGAGGAGTGTCTTTATAAAGGGCAATTGTAGATTAGTAGGTGGCTGTGAGGTGTGGAGGGGATCCTGGCTGTGTCGTTTGGGGCAGCAGTGCCTAGTAAGAGACCTACAGAATAGCAAGTAACTCCTGTAAGATGTGAAGAGTGCACTCACTTAGTTGCTGTTAGTGGGAAGTGGAGATCTGAACTGTTTGTGAAACTGTGACATGTAATCCGTACAGGATAGGAGTCTCTCAATTGGATAGTCCAAGCCTTAAGTGTGAAAAGTAAAAGGTATCGGTAAAAGGAAGCAGGAGTAGTGCAGGAGCTTCATCTTTTGAGTAACTTCTTGAGTGTTCAGTCACTTAAAGTCACCCTTTGCAAATGCACTAAAATGATATCAGAAGTAGTTGCAGCCTTTCTATAAGCCTACGTAACACATGGGTCCTTCAACTGTCCTTAAGTTAGCCTGGCTTTCCTTGTAATCCATAGCCAGACCAAGTTCCCTTTCAGAGGATGCGTAATACACTGCTGTCCTGGTTCTGTGTAATTTCTGGGATGTTTGTTTCTTCTCTTAACTGGCACCAGCACAATAAAGCGAGCACTGAGACTGTGTTTTCGTGCTCAGTAATGGACCGTGCATTGTTCATATGTATCCTTACCAGGTTCTAACTCTTGCAATAAACACAGATGTTGAAACATCATGATTTTTTCAGGTATCCATTGAAAAATGAAAAGGTGATAGGTGTAGCCCTAAAGACATGAACTCTTCTGATGTGAGTTTTATCAAAGAATAAACTATGGATTCTTCACTGAAGTCTACTTGGGTTTTTGTCACACCGACACTTGTGCTAAGGATAGAGTAGTGGAGTACGTGGTAGAAAGAAATAGCTATAAAGCATGAGTGGCAGACGGTCCTGTGGAGGTACTGTGGGCTGGTAGCCTTGCAGCAGTGGCTCCGCAAGCCTGTTCCTGATGCACATTGCCTCAGATGCTGGTTCTGTGGATGCCAAGGTACAAAAGAATTCCCTCCCAGCCCACCAGGGACTGTTCAGCGTTTTAACAGGAGCTGTGCTTTTGTTAAGACTTGCACAATTTATCCAAGTATGATTCATGTTGCTGACTGTTCAAAATGCTGGTGCTGATAACCACTGAGAAAAATTGCGTAGACTAAACTAGCTCATTAGATGTTCAGCCTTCATAAATTCTGAAGGTCTTTCAGTCTTTCCCTTGGTATATTAACTTTGACTACAACAACCAATAAATAGGGAAAATGGGCTCTTTTTTTAAGGTAGAGAACTCGCTACTACTTGCCAGATGCGGGGTTTTTTTTGTAAAGTAAAACTGGGGATCGCAGGAATAAACTTGCCTTCTGACAGTGTGAGTGTTGCATTTAAAACATTTTGGGAGTGCTGTTTAACCAGTTTTGTGGAATAAAATGGCAGTGCTTAATTCTGTGCTTAGCACTCTGGAGTCTTGCCAGGGTATGTGACTTGTACAAGTCCTCAGTAATGACCTGGGCTAGGTTTGAGGTTGCATGGCTAAGGCACAGGACTTGGGCGGAAAATAATGCACTTTCCAAAAAGGCATAAGTAGATCACCCTTACATAAGTGGCATGCTAAAATATTAAAGGCTGGTCACCGTCCTTGACTACTTTGAAGGTCTTGGTCCTATGCTTGGAAGCTAAACCATTTCCTGAACTCTGCTGCTGGGATCTGTATCCATACCTTCAGTTCAAGCAGCAGGGTTGGGGCCAGTGCCACATTCCCACTGCACAGGGAGACAAGTTGCAGAGGGACAGTCTTGCAATAGCGAACTGCCAAAGGGCTTTTTGTCTTTAGTATACGAAAATTAAGCAGCACCGTCCTTGTTCTCTTTTCCTCTGTGCCTGCATCCTTCTGTCACTCCTTCAGGTTTGGAGAGTTGGGCCATGCAGGTGAAGGCAGGCTGGCTATGAGCGGAGGTGGATCTCAATCCCCTCCTTGTTGAGTGTTTTAGCACTGGGGACCAAAATGGTGCTGGCATATTGCCCAGACTCTTCCACTTTCGACTTCTGTAAACCCACTCACGAGAACTAGAGTCACTGTTCGCACCATAAAAAACCAAAATGAAAGCTGTGAAAAGACTTGTCTCTGAGTGAATTAGCTAGTGAAAGATGTAAAAATGGGAAGGAGGCTTTTGTTTCCTGCACTTGACCAAATCTGGCAACTGTGCTCTCGTTCAGACTCGCAGGCTATGAAATGTTGTCTTGCCTTCTGGTGCTGGCATGTTTCTATACCCTTTCATATATCTCTGTATAAATATACTTTGTGCGTTGTTTACTATGGAACTAGTATTGATGGAGAAAAACACTTTGAGGTAAAACTGTTTGTAATTCTCTATTAGCGTGTACATTTTTTTTAAAATGCACCGTTTGTTTACCTCAATTTAATGGAATGGACCAATAAATGTATTAAAAGATGACTCCTTTACCTAGAATATAAAGTTTCATTTTTTGCAGCCTTCGCCATTGAAATGATGCGTGCACTTACTTTGCTGGGCAGCTCGCTATCTTGGTGCAGAAGTGCGTTTCCCTTATGTTGTGATTTAGCCCCAGCCAGCAACTAAGCACCATGCAGCTGCTTCCTCACTTCCCTTCCCTGCCCCAGGTGGGATGGGGAAAAGAATTCGGAAAGAACCCCTGTCGACTGAGATAAAACCAGTTTATTTCCTCTTCATTTGCTGTCCTAATAATATTATTGACCCTTTGTGCCCATTTGTAGGGTTTAACATTGCACTGAACTCCTCCCTTTGCTCCTAGCCTGTGTAGCAACAAGGGGTTTCTGCGAATCCCAGTAACGGGTTTGCCTTTGTCTGAGGCTGGAATAACCCAGACTGTTTTCCCTAACATATTCTTCAGGTGCGCTACAGGGACTTTATCTCCTGCTGCAGTCCACAGAAGTTTTGATTGGGCAGGGACAGCGCAATTGAACGATCCTGTAGTGTTGACTAACCAGGTGGCTTTTGCTAAATGTGTGTCCCAATGTTTGAGTGTTCCACCCCCCCGCCCATTGCCCTCAGGGTGGTCTGTAACTGCCCATTGCACCGTTTGACCATCCCAGAGGCAGGTGCATGGTAGGGGATGTGATACACCCACTCGATGCCGTGCTCTTTGGCCCAAGTGTCTATGAGGCCGTTTTGGAAGTGAGTCCCATTGTCTGATTCAATCCTTTCTGGGGTGCCTTGTCGCCACAGGACTTGCTTCTCAAGGCCCAGGATAGTATTCTGGGCAGTGGCATGGAACACAGGATATGTTCCCAGCCACCCAGTGGTTGCTTTCACCACTGTGAGAACATGGCACTTGCCTTGGCAGGTTTTGTGGAGTGTGGTACAGTCAACCTGCCAGGCCTCCCCCTATTTATATTTCAGCTATCGCCCCCTGTACCAAAGAGGCTTTACCGTGTTGTTCGAGGTCAAGTCCACCTCTCGGTGACAAGCCTATCTGTGTGTGGCATCTCTCCCTTGGTGGCCCAAGGTGTCATGGGCCCATCGAGCCATAAACAGCTCACCTTTATGTTGCCAGTCCAGATCTACCTGATCCACTGCAATCTTAGCAGCTTGATCCTGCTGGTTTTATCAATGTTCTTCAGTGGCTCGGCTTTTGGGTACGTGGGCATTGACGTGACGCACCTTGACAACCAGGTTGTCTAGACGGAAGCAATGTCCTGCCATAGCGCGGCAGCCCAGATGGGTTTGCCTCAGTGCTGCCAGTTGCTCTGTTTCCATTGCTGTAGCCACTCCCCCAGTGCATTTGCCACCATCCACGAGTCAGTGCAGAGGTAAAGCACTGGCCATTTCTCTTGTTTAGTAATGTCCAAAGCTAGCTGGATGGCCTTTACTTCTGCAAACTGACTGGATTCACCTTGGCCTTCTGCAGTCTCTGCAACTTGTCGTGTGGGACCCACACAGCAACTTTTCACTTTTGATGTTTCCCTACAATGCGGCAGGTCCCATCAGTGAACAGGGCATATTGCTTCTCATTTTCCGGCCACTGATTGTACAAAGGGGCTTCTTCAGCCCGTGTCACCTACTCCTCTAGTGACATTCCAAGATCTTTGCCTTCTGGCCAGTCCACGATCACTTCTAAGATGCCTGGGCGACTGGGTTTTCCTGTGCGAGCTCGTTGTGTGGTCAGTGCAACCCATTTACTCCATGTAGCATCAGCTGCATGATGTGTAGAAGAGACTCTGCCCTTGAACATCCAGCCCAGCACTGGCAGTCGAGGTGCCAGGAGGAGCTGTGCTTCAGTTCCAACCACTTCTGAGGCAGATCGGATTCCCTCATAAGCTGACAGTATCTCTTTTTCGGTTGGAGTGTGGTGGACCTCAGATCCTCTGTATCCCTGGGTCCAAAATCCAAGGGGACGACCTCGGGTCTCCCCTGGTTCTTTCTGCCAGGGACTCCAGGTAGGGCCATTCTCCCCAGCTGCAGTGTAGAGCACATTCTTTACCTCTGGCCCTGTCCGGACTGGTCCAAGGGCTACTGCATGCACCATCTCCTGCTTGATCTGTTCAAAGGCTTGTCACTGCTCAGGGCCCCATTTGAAATAATTTTTCTTCTGGGTCACTGCGTAGAGAGGGCTGACAATTTGACTGTAATTTGGGATATGCGTCCGCCAGAAAAACACGATGCCTAGGAAAGGTTGAGTTTCCTTTTTGCACGTTGGTGGGGACATAGCTGTGATTTTGTTGATCACGTCCATCAGGATCTGGTGATGTCCATCTTGCATTTGACTGCTAAGAACCAGATCTCCTGTGCAGGTCCCTTGACCTTACTTTGTTTTATGACAAAACTGGCTTTCAGGAGGATTTGGATGATATTCTTCCCTTTTTCAAACACTTCATCAGCTGTGTCGCCCCATACAATGATGTCATCAATGTACTGTAGATGTTCGGGAGCTGCACCCTGTTCCAGTGTGGTCTGGATCAGTCCATGGCAGATGGTAGGCCTGTGCTTCCATCTCTGGGGCAGCCCATTCCAGGTGTATTGGATGCCTCTCCAGGTGAAAGCAAACTGGCCTGCACTCTGCTGCCAAGGGAATGGAGAAAAAGGCATTAGCAATGTCAATCATAGCGTACCACTTGGCTGCCTTTGACTCCAGCTCGTATTGGAGTTCCAGCATGTCCGGCACAGCAGCACTCAGTGGTGGCGTCACTTCATTCAGGCCACGATAGTCCACTGTCAGTCTCCATTCCCCATCAGCCTTACGCACTGGCCAGATGGGGTTGTTAAAGGGGGAGCGGGTTTTGCTGATCACCCCTTGGCTCTCCAGCTGACGAATCAGCTTCTGGATGGGAAGCAAAGAGTCTCTGTTAGTGCGATACTGCCGCCGGTGCACTGTTGTGGTGGCAATTGGCACCTGTTGGTCTGCAACCTTTAGCAATCCCACAACGCAGTGTCCTCTGACAGACTAGTCAAGGCAGACAGCTGTTCAATGTCCTCAGTCTCCAGAGCAGCTATCCCAAAAACCCACCGGTACTCTTTTGGGTCCTTAAACTACCCTTTCTTGAGATAGTCTACGCCAAGGATGCATGGGGCATCTGGGCCAGTCACAATAGGGTGGTTTTGCCACTCCTTCCCAGTCAGGCTTATTTCAGCCTCCAGCACAGTCAGTTGTTGAGAGCCCCCAGTCACACCAGAAATGCTGATGGGCTGTACCCCCCTATAGCTTGATGTCATGAGGGTACACTGTGCACCCGTGTCCACTAGAGCCTTATACTGCTGTGGCTCTGATGTGCCAGGCCATTGAATCCACACAGTCCAGTAAACATGGTTGTGCCTTTCCTCCACCTGGCTGGAGGCAGGGCCCCTCTAGTCCTGGTCGTAGCACTTGTTACTCGCTTGAAATACAAATCAGAAGTTATTAAGATCAGAAGTAAGATGTACTTTGTCTGAGGAGCTGCCCGCTGGACACTAGATCAGCAATTGTCCTGGAAGAAGCAGAACCCCCTTTCAGTGATTGTCTTTCCCTTTCAATTCACATGCTTGTGCCGCTAGAGTCGAGGTAGATTTTCCATCCCACTTCCTCATGTCCTCTCCGTGGTCATGCAGGTAAAGCCACAGAGTGGCCTGTGGTGTGTACCCTCTATATCGTCTCTCTTGAGCAGAGGAACACTTAGTTTTAATAGCTGAGATACTGGCTTGTGCAGATGGGTAGCAGAACATATCCTCCCTGAATCGCTGGAACTCCTGACATAGTTGCTCGGACAGTTTCTCTACAGCCGCAGTGCAGACCTGTAGGGAGGAAGAGAGCCTCTCCTGGTATTGCTGAACCTGGCCAGCCAATTCATCCACTCTTCCTCTCTGTCTGCCCAGGTTTTTACTGGCATGTGATGTTGGCATGTGGTGATGTTGGCATGTGGTGATGGTGCACTCCATACAAGCTTCTGCCACGTGAGTCGCATGCACTTAACTTCATCTGGATCCTTAGATAACCAATAATTGTCCAGATCACCTCCAGCAGGGCTAATTCCCTCAGGTACTGGATACCTCTCTCCATGGTGGTCCACTTGCTTGGATGACATACAGCATCTTCCTTGAAGATGTTATAAGAACCCTTCTTTCACGCCTGACAGCAGTCGCCTCCAAAGGCTGAGGATTTGGCTCCCTTTTCCAATTGTTTTGTCAATGCCTCCTTCCCTAGAAAGGGATCGCAGCTGCTTGGTTTCCCTACCCTCTAATTCCAGACTACTGGCCTTGTTATCCGAGCATTGGAGCGTCCAGGTGATAATGTGCTTGCCTGGACGATGGCTGAAATCTTCACATAGCTCGCTGACGATAGGGATTGAGTGGTTGCCAGCACCTCGTTTATGAGTTCTTCCTCCTCCCCAAGCAGTGACCACCTCTCTTCCAATTTCTGTTCTTGTGATGGCCCTGCTTCAGAGTAGTATGGGTCCTCCATCTCTTCCTCCTGCTCCCTCTTAGAAGTAGCTTCTTCATCCCTTGCTAAATGCCTCTAGAATTTCTTTTCTACAGGGGCGACTGACACTGGCACAGGTTGGTTCTCTGATCCAGCTGCAGTGCCTGTCGTGAGGGTTGGAGTAACTGCAGTGCTTGTTGCATTGTTGTCAGATCCAGAGACCCTGTCTTCCCTTTGAGGGTGCCGGATAGTGTTGAACAGGGCTCGGTAGGCATGGGTCAGAGCCCAACACATTGAAACGGTCTGTGCCTCCTGGAAGCTGCCAGGGTGACAGCATGCTTCTTCCAAATATTCTGCTGGTTCTTCAGGATTGTACACTTGTTCAGGAGTGAAGTTCCAAAACACTGGAGGTGCCCATTGCCCATGCTATTCCACAAACCCTGCCGCTCATAACTATCCAGCCCTGGGGAAGGTCTCTGGATGGTATTCTTAAATTCCTTGCTAACCTTAGGCAAAACTGAAAAAGTATTCCCAAGAAGTACCAATAGAAATATTTTAACTATCCAAGTATCTTCAAGATGCTGAAAGGTTATTGTAGTGAAGGAGGAAACATCACGGTAGAAGGCAGCGAAGGTGCTGTATTTCTGTATTTCCTCCATAAAAACACCGCTCAGAGAAAGAAGTGTAATTGCTAATTGTCTCCACGATGCGATACCGATCATACAGTAACAGCTTTAGCACATAAGTCGTATACCATATTAAGCTCAAAGTCAGTGTCCCAAAACCAAATCTCCCAGGCAAAACATCACTAATCATTGCAGAGTACACAACCTGCAAACACTTAACACCAATCTAACCTAGCAAAGATGAGAGCATGATGCAAATCAAATAAACTAATATCATGACCACAACTGTTAACAGATGTAAATCCTGTAGTACTTTCTGATTGATCTGTTATTATCTCAAGCCCTTTGTGCCTCATGCTGGGCACCAAAAAGAGCTGTCATTGTTTAATTCCAGAAGGCAAGTAAGCATCATGCAGCTGCTTCTTTGCCCCTCCACTGGCCCACATGGGATGGGTAGGAGAATGGGAAAAAGACCGTGGGCTGGGATAAAAACAGATTAATAGGACAGCAAATGGAGAGGAAATAGTAATAATATTACTGATAAAGGAATATGTAAAAATAAGTGATGCACAACCCAACAATTGCTCATCACCCAGTGATCAATAGCCTGTGCCCAAGCAGCGATCTGCGCCGCCCCCCCCGGCCAACTCCCCTCAGTTTATATACTGAGGATGACATTTTATGGAATGAAATATGCCTTTGGTCAGTTTGGGTCCTGGCTGTGGCTCGTCCCAGCTTCTTGTAGAGAAGATGCTGAAGAACAAGGCCAGTATGAGAAACTGAAAACGTCCTTGGCTTAAAGTAAGCATTGCTTTGCAACAACTGAAACATCAGTGTTGTCAACATTCTTCTCAGCACAAATCCACAGCATAGTCTCGTACTAGGTACTATGAAGAAAATTAACTCTATCCCAGCCAAGACCAGCATACCTTAAAATCTTGTTACACTGTGGATTCAACTAAAAGTAATCTGTCTGTTGCTCTAGTAAATCTGGTATTACCTGAAAATGAAGCATGGAGCTGAGGAAATATTGCAAATGTGTGTGTTATGGGGGAACAGAGGTGACAGCAACTTCCTCAGAATAAGGGGTTGCATAATGACTAATCAACTTCTGCTTGCTACATCCCTGGCTCAAACTGAAGCTGCTTGATTTTCCTTCAGATTATTTCAGTTATTAAAGGGCGTTAAGCTTGCTTTTACTTAGTCCAGGAACTTGGAAACCACTTCATCCTGGTTAGATAGATAACATCTAGAATGGTTTGGGTTGGGTGGGACCTTAAAGACCATCCAGTTCCAAACCCGCTGCCATGGGCAGGGACAACCTCCACTAGACCAGGTTGCTCCAAGACTCATCCAGCCTGGCCTGGAACACTTCCAGGGGTGGGGCATCCACAGCTTCTCTGGGCAACCTGTTCCAGTGCCTCACCACCCTCTCTGGGAAGAATTTCTTCCTGATGTCCACCCGCTTTCAATTTAAAGCCATTACCCTTTGTCCTGTCACTACAGGACCCCTTCAGGTACTGGAAGGTGCTATAAGGTCTGCCTGGAGCCTTCTCCTCTCCAGGCTGAACAAGCCCAACTCTCTCAGCCTGTCCCCATAGCAGAGGGGCTCCAGCCCTCTGAGCATCCTTGTGGCCTCCTCTGGACTCGCTCCAACCAGTTGATATCCTTCTGATGTTGGGGGCCCCAGAGCTGGACACAGAACTCCAGGTGGGGTCTCACAAGAGCAGAGTAGAGGGGGAGAATCCCCTCCCTCGACCTGCTGGCCACACTTTTCCTGATACAGCCCGGGATACGGTTGGCTTTCTGGGCTGCCAGCACACACTGCCGGCTCACATCCAGACTTTCATCCCCCAGTACCCCCAAGTCCTTCTCCTCAGGGCTGCTCTCGATCCATTCTCCTCCCAGCCTGTTCTTGTGCTTGGGATTGCCCCGACCCAGGTGCAGGACCTTGCACTTGGCCTTGTTGAACTCCATGGGGTTGGCACAGGCCCACCTCTCCAGCCTGTCCAGGTCCCTCTGGATGGCATCCCTTCCCTCCAGCGTGTCGACCGCACCACACAGCTTGGTGTTGTCAGCAAACTTGCTGAGGGTGCACTCAATACAACAAAGCTTTTGAGCAGCACTGGCCCTAGTACCACCGCCGCCACTTGTCACTGGTGTCCTTGCAGATCGAGCTGTTGACCACAGCTCTCTGAGTGCAACCATCTAGCCAGTTCCTTATCCCCTGAGTGGTTCGTCTATAAAATCCATGTCTCTCCAATTTAGAGACAAGGATCTTGTGTGGGACAGTAAATGGCTTACATTCGTCCAGGTAGATGAGGTCAGTTGCTGTTCCCTTATCCACCAGCACTGTAACCCCATTGTGGAAGGCCACCAAATTTGTCAGACATGATTTGCCCCTAGTGAAGCCATGCTGGATCTACGTAAGTATGTAAGCATGTAAGTAGGCACATAATTTAAGCCCTGATTGCTCTGGGCCATGCTGCTCTTGAATCATGTTCAGATTTAGCTCACAACATCTCCTGCAAGTCCTTATATTCTATGAGGTTTCTTTTGGTAGGGATTTTAACACAGCCTAAAGCTGGGGTAACAAGGTGATGATTACCTGTCATCAGTGTCACTAGACCCCTGTAAAGCCTATAGGAGTACAGCATTTACCTGTTCTTAACCTGCTGCAAGAGTAGTACATCCTGGTGGTGGGAGCTGAAATGTTGGTCTTGGCTCTTGAGGCATGGGTGTCCTCCCATGAGTTCTGTTAAAGCACTGTCTGGGGACAGTGGGACGGTCTCCCAGAAGTCAGGGACATGAACATCTGTTCAGCAGTGTTTTATTGTAAGGATTACTAAATGTGTCTTAATCTTACAATTTTTACAGTGGTATTTCTGTACTTAGTACTTAGTTACGTAGGTAACATTGGTCAGCTGGGCTGGCACATCTTCTGTAGCACGTGTTGGGGAGCAGTTGTGTCCTGCTGATGACTCTGCACACGCAGCATGCGACTTGTGGACCCCTGTTTCGTCAGCCAAAGCCACAGAGGTGCTCTGGGGTTTCTGAATGAACAGACAAGAAGGAACTAATGGAAAACTGGTCCTCTGCTTTCCCCTTCCACATTGAATGATGTGTCCAGGAACATCGTTTTCATTTCCACCCTGTTCTTGTCGCTCTGCACTATTGCTAATCGGCCTAGAAGGAAAGCGAAATGCTCTGAAGACTGTTGGTGTGCAATAGCCCATGCATATAGCTGCAAGATGATGTACTGCAGAAATAACAAGGCAAACCTTTTTGTCCTGAGTGCCTTCAGTGGCTGACACGCCGTGGCATGCTATGAAGTGGAAACATAAATGTGATGCTTTCTGTAATGATGATAACTATGGGGACTAATGCTTGGCAAACCTTCCACTTCGGTAGCTCAGGGAGTAGAACTGATGAAGACCAAAAGATGCTTTAGCTGGTACAGTCACTCAGTCAGAATCTGAAAGGAGCCACTGGTTGAACGTTGTTTGATGGCCACAATGCTGTAAAGAGCAATAAAAATGTAGGTTACAAGAGAGCTAGCAAGTTACTCTCAAACTAGAGATTGCTTTTTCCTAACCAGTTCTTTGGTAAGTTCATAACTTCACTGGAGTGTCTGGAGCTGGCTGAGTGCTCATGTGATTCCTCTTGAGGATCTGCCAGCCTTTCTGTAAGTCACTCTTGTGTACAAGCAATGACATTAGCACCAGTTGTCATCTTTCAGACTTTAAGTCCTAATCCCCATGTTTGTGCTGCTGCTGATGCTAACTTCTGTTTGGGGAGCGTGTGTTAAAAAGCAGTTGAATAGCCTGCTGTGAGTCGCTGTTAAACAGCACAGTTGTGGCTAAGAAATGAGTAACTCCTGTGTCTGGAAAATACAAGGAGAAGAGCAGTGCCAGGGGAATGATGAGTACGAAGTAGCCTTCCTCTCACTCACAGTCCTGCTGACACCAGGTGTCAAAATTGTTCACAACCCAGGAAGCCTTCCGTGCTCTGGACAAGGCAGAGCTGATGATGCAAGAGTTTTCCTTAGTGTTGCTTTTTTTTCTCTTTCTATCTCTGACACTGAAGTAGGTATACATAGTGCCTTTAGACTTTATACTATCATCAGTTTTGTTAAAAAATTACAGCAGAACTTGGAAAGTGTTTTGCCTGGCATCAAACATCAGCTTATCCAGTACCTGACTTGTGTCTGAATGAAAATATTGCTGTTGCATGGGTTAAAGACTGACGTTATCACAATTCACTTTAATGTCATACTGGAAGAGTCTTGCTGTTTGTAGTAATGCAATGAGCTGGAGGGTCTTGGGGAGGGGGCGACGGGCAAGGTGATATTTGGAGGGAGATCCTTAAAAAATTCTGGAAGAGCAGATGGACATGCTCTTTCAGCTTTGTCTCTTCAAATTAGGCTGGTTTGGGGCTTAAAACTTGTTCTTGAAGTTGTATCTCTCTGTTGCTCTTTAGCTGTGCAGTTGGGCAAATTCACTGGATCAGAAAAGTAGCCATTTCCTTCCCTGTGTGGTAATGGTTTCTCTTTGAAAGGAACACCTGAGGGAGACTCAGATTTTTCTTTTCTGTCACAATGAGTAAGTAACCTGTAATGGATTTTTAAAAAAATGTTTTACTTTGCGTAGGATTGTTCCCTGATTCTACTTACTACTATTTTCGCAATAACAAGCACTGCATTTGTGCTAAAGCTTTGTCCCCTGGGGTTATCAGCTCTTAAACTCTGCCAAATACTCCTCCTACAGCAATTCACATTACATGAAACAAAAAGATTAAAAACATTGGCTACATCACCTGCAGGTTTCATTCTTTGAATCTCCTTGATATTTGTCAACTCATTTCTGCAAGATTTTTGTTTCTCTTACAATTTTTTTGTCTTTTTAAATAATAATAATTTTTTAAAAAATTGTGTCTGTATTACATGCTTTAGACCTAGAATCAGGAAACGTGGAGAAAATGCAGGATGTCCTTGTGGACAAAACCCTTCCTATTCCTTACCTTAAAGGGAGGAGACTCAGGCAGCCAACTAGAAAAGACAAAATGAAACAGAAGCCGCTGTACCAGCTCAGTGTGTTTTGATAGATCTTGTTGTAGGCTGTAGACGTCACTACTCCTGTGGTGACTAAGGACAACTGCAGCAGGACAAACACCTTACCTGTAAAACAAGAACATAATTTGTTACCAGGGGGGGAAAAACAGCTCTGGTACCTCCCTGCCAAATCCAGGATCACCACTGAATGGAAGAGCGATGTGGTCATTGCTTCACAAGCACCAGATGGCATGTGCTTGTGCCTGCTGCTGCTCTGGACCAGAACTAAATGAATTTTCCTTCTCTTAGGCATGGGACAACAGACCCAACTAGATGCTTAAACAGTCTAGATGCTGCTTGGAAGAGCAGCAATAAACTAGGCAATAAGTGCTCCTTTCCATAGGAGGTAGAAGAGTAGTGTTAGCTAACATCCTCAGGACAGGAGAGATTTTAGTCAGGGTCTGTCTCTGCCTTAGGCCAGAAGGGTGGTCCTTGGGTTAAAATGATAATAATGCCTGGAATGGGGAAGTATGTCTGATCTGTGTGATCTGAATGATGTTTAGGGCCGAGGAAAGGCAGAAACTGAATCCTAGCCGAAACAGCTTTTTTGCTGAAGTACACCCTTCTGTTTCTGCCATAGTAAACAGGGAAGGGGAAGTAACTGAGCCCTACCGGGATATGCAGACTGGGAGGAAGGTCAGGGTTGTGCACTGAGCTTGCTGCCCTGGCAGCCTTCTCCAGCTGCACTGGGACGGTGGCCACCACCTATGGAGACAACACCAGGAAGCAAGGGCTGGTCCTGCTTGACAGCTGGTCTGTAATCAGGTGCAGCCTGTATGGCTCATCGTGGAGGTTAAAAGCAACATTATGCTTAATAATAACAATCAATTTGGGGTGTGAGCTGAGCTTTTTGTGGCAGGTGAGTTTGTTAAGAAGCACACTGAGAGGCACAAGCAGTAGGAACAGACTGGTGACAGAGCAGTGTTGTGTTTGCATGGCAGAAGAAAAAAGGAGGGAAAGGATGGCTGTAGGAACATGTTTGGAGGAGGCACAATGGATTCTGGGCCTGTGGTGCCATTGGAATGCGTGGCCGGTCCTGTTTATTGTGTCTAAATCCAGCTCATTTGGGTAAAAATGGTAGTCTTCAATATGGTGTTGTAAAATACATGTATTTTGCTATTTACAAGTTGTAAAATAAAGAATTTCTGCTCCTGTTTACTAAAAATGGCCATTTTTTATGCAGAGGTTATCCTTTGTTAGTTAAATCATGGCCTGACAGGAGCAAATCGCCAGGTCATGCTTGGAGACATATTTGGGGAGCAAAACTGAAAAAAGATGGAAGGAATCCATCCTTCCCAAAACTGGAAGTAAAAGAAGCCAAATATAAATGGTGTATCACATTGCTTTGGCACAACGTCTTGCTTCTTTTGGTTTTCCCTGGAGTATTGTGGCTTTGGGCAGCACCTCAGATATTTTCCCTGCCTTTTAGCTGCAAACTGATAGTAATCTCTTGAAGCACGTGCTGAAAATTTTATGGATAAATGATGATGCAACTGAGGACAAGAAGTTTGGATGTGACAATCCTGTCCTGCAAGTTTCTCTGCTCCTCCCTTCCTGTTTGTGGTACCAACTGTTCTAGTTTTATTACGCAAAGCACAAATTTCAGCAATAACTTACCTTTCTCTTTGCACCTTAGGCTGAATTGGGGGATGTGCGGGGTTTTTGATCAGTAGGGTAACCAAAGTACTTACCATAGGATGATCCTTCGACATGCTTGGATAACATGGACCTGATGGTTGGTAAGGGGATGAGGGCAAAGAGCATCACTGCCCGTGCTGCAATGCAATGAACATGTAGTTAGCATCAGTACCTGCTCCTCGTCTCCCAGCACAACCGTCACTGTTTTTGAAGACTGTGTGCTGCTGGCTTGGACAGGGCCTTTGCCTCACCTTTTCTTGTCCCACGAGTACCAGAAAGAAGTACCAGTCTTTGTTAGGAGTGTAGGTCTTCACTTTGTCCAAGCGATGGTGGATAAGTCACCTTTTGCTCTCACTAGCAGAGGTACTTTGCCCAAACTAGCCATGGCCTCTTGGTCCCAGCCCAAAATCCCAGCACAGATGGAATCTGCTGGCACTGTCTTTAGACAGGGAGACTGATGATTTGTGTCTAACCAACAGAGAGAGCATCCCATGCCCTTGACAGTAACCGTACCTTTATAACACTATAGCTGCTTTCTATCTCAGTGCTTCTGGCTTGCAGTATTTTAGGCTTCCTTTAGTGTGGAAACTTGTAGGGAGCTGAAATTACCTTCCTGCTTGCAGAACCAACCTCAGTGAAGACTTGGTCGATGTCTACTTTAACAAGGTGTTTCTGCAGTGCTGGGAAATAAGCATCCTGCATATCGTGTAGCAGCATGCATTCATGATGGACTTAATATGAAACACATATTTTTTTATTTTAAATTTTTATCTTTTTTCCCCAGCCCAATTGCCTAAACAAACAAAATCTCTTTAAAAATTCACTCAATATTTGGCTTAGTACACGAATATAATGTTTTACTGTCTTTCCCTTTAGTATAACTTCGTTTGATTTTCAATTTCTCATTCCTCACAGGAGCAGGCAGAAAAATCACTTCAGGACATTTCTCTTAGATCTTTTTCTCACTTTCAGAAGCAAACCCACAAAGCCGTGAAACACACAATACTCTGATTTTCGGGTATGAATCATCAGTCTCACTGCCACAACGGGTGCAGTCTTTGGGATTTGTTTTCTGTGTTCATGCAGAGGTTACCTCCCAGCAATAAACTTGCCTTTCCTTCGTCATGGGATGATGCCCCAACTATTGTGACCTGTCCCTTAGACACTTATACATAGTGTTTGTATGCTACATTCTCGTGATATTTCAGCTGCTAAAACAGCACCACTGTTTCACTATTAAGTGTCCCATCAACCATAAATGTCTTAATGTAACAAAAATACATCACATCTTAAATTGACTAAATATGAAACCTTTTCCAGTTTGTTTCTGTTGTAGCTTTAAGCCTTACCTTGTAAGAATCAAGTGCTTCCCATTAATGCAGTGGTGTGGTTCGACTAGCACAGGTAGCCAAGCACAACTCACACTCCATCGTGGTGTGAGTGTTGTTCCCCTGCTCAGATCTGGGCTATGACCAAGTGATGAATTACAAGTCAACACTAAGCCTTGGCAGGAGCGTATGCCTCCTCTGGATGCTGCAGGGTGCTGAGTGTAAGGGGTACCAAGAGCGATGTGGGGAGACGGGAGTGATAATCAAGCCCTCTTGGGAATCGATCGTGTGACAGTCTGGCGAGCTCCCTGCTCTGAGAGTTGCAGTGAAGCAGAGCAAAAGCCCTTCTCCTGACACCAAACCGCCCCAGCGCCTTTCTCAGGGTGCGCTTGCTTGCGCTGTCCAACTCACCGATGTAGAACAGGAACGTCCACCGCACAAAGGCCATGATGAGGATGCCAGCACTGAAGGATGTCACTCCAATCATGATCATGGTAATGTCCCTCAGGTATCTGGAGAACACAAATACTCCTAGGAAGCTGGTGATGAAGATCACATACCCAGCAGCATTGCCGTGGCCGATCTCCACGGCGTTCCAACTTAAAGGCTCCCGGAGCAAGAAGAGTGGGAGTACATCCATTGCACCAACAACAGCAAGGTCATAGAGGATTGCTGCCACAAACAACATGATGATGATGAGTTTCGAGGGGGATACTGGGGTTGAGCTGCTGCTTTTTGGGAGTTGGGAACTCCCTGCATCTGCTGCTTCTTTGTTAGCTGGTGGCTGGCTGTCCCCCTCCTCTGCACTCTTGGCTTTGGCTGGATAGGAGGCTGCTGACTTGGGGACTGTGAGGACGAAAATGCTGTAGAGGAGGCAGAAAGCACAGCAAGCGATGCTGCAGCTCACCAGCACAGTGCCCTCTCGATAGCGGTCACTGAAGCCAACAAAGAGGTAGCCAGATGCCATGCTTCCCATAAAGCCAGCGAGGCCGTACACCAACTCAATAGCAATAAGCCGCAGCGACCGCCGGCTCTCGGAGGAGCCCAGGGACCCCAGAGCCATGACACCTGACCAGAGTGTGGTGAAACCGCCCGTCAGCCCATTGAAGGCGGCAGCCCCGTACATCACCTCTATCGGCCAGCCCAGCAGGATCAGGAGGAGCAGGAGAGTTTTGGAGCCCAAGTAGCCAAGAAGAGGCAGGCAGATGGGGATCTTCCGATGTATCCTGTCCCCCAGCTTGGACAAACCGTAGGCTGACACCAGTGGGCTCAGGCCCAGGACTAGTTTGTAGATTATATAAAAATTAGAGACGGCCTTCTGCTGAGCATCTTCCAGTACATGGGAGGGAGCGGTGGCATTGGTCTGGTTGTAGTAGTTCTTCACCACCAGCAGCAGTGCCGTGTCATAGAAGGCGCTGGCCACTTGGGAACCTGTGACCACTGGCTCGATCCACGTCCTCATCGCCGTCACCCCCACCATGCTGCCAGTGACCGCCTCTTCTTGGGGAGAGCTGTTTTCAGGGAGATGCGCGGGACGAAATGGCTCTTCAGAAGCTCTGCTCTGGAGGCATACTTGGAGAGGAGCAGCGGAGGGAAAAACAGAAGGTCTGCCAGGCTGCACGGAGGCAGAGAGTTGTGCAAGAGATGATCTGGCTGGGAGAATATTTGCACCTCGCCTTGCTACGTATGTGTGCGCACGCACATCCCTGCGCTGCTCTGATCTCCAGCTCACACACGAGAGGCTTTTGTAGAGCCAGAGAACGCCCTGCACTCATCGACTGCTGCTGCTCTTCTTCCTGGTGTAGTTTCAGAAGAGGTCAGATGACCCAGGGGAATTTCTCTTTCCCAGTTTAGGAAGTGAAAATGCCATGATCATGTAATTGCTGCAATTTGGGGTGGTGGTTTGTTTTTGTTGCTTGTTTTTTGTTTTGGTAGTTTTGGTTTTTTTTCCCCCTCCTGGCATCCTTCAAGTGTCAGAGAACTCTCAGGGTGGCTGGGGGGGCAGGGGATATTTTTGCGCTTTTTTGTTGGGTAGTTTGTGAATTCCCCTTACTGCCAGCTCCTTTCCCTTTCTTCTGCACAAATATGTTGTTGGCTCTTTTGCTCTTATGTGCTCCCGACTGCCCTGTTCCTGCATGGTGCTCCTTATGTCATTGTTTCAATAAGGCAGTCAGGAAATTACACCAGAAAGGAATTAAGAGGGAAAAAGACTATTTTTGGTAACCTGCCTCCCACGGCTGCCACTCTGTCTTCCACATCCTTTAGCTTTGCAATGTGGGAATTTCCAAGAGGAGGAGAAAATTCCTAGTTTATCCAAAGGCATTGGTAACTCCTGCACCCCTCTCATCACGCAGCTGAGCTGGGGGCTGGGGTGGGTGACAGCCCACCTTCTTTTTCCAGTCCAAGCTCCTCAGGGCAGTGGCCATGCCTCTCTGCAGGGGCTGGGCCACGTGCAGCTTTGCAGCTTGAAGATTTTGCTGCTGCCTGAGGGGGTCAAGTGAAGCAACACACTCCAAGCGGATCGGGGTACCTGTGGGCATGACAGTTTGGCTGGCCAGGGGCAAAGAAGCTCTTGGAGCAGGATATGGCACAAGCAGGCTGCCAGCTCTAAGGAAGATGCTTGAGCTCCCAGCTGCAGGAAATACTTGGAGGATATTTGGCAGCCTCAAAAATGCTAACTTAAATGATAATGATCTCGTTCTGCATTGGTTTAATGAATCATAACAGACAGAATAACAATCTGTTCTAGGAAGATTTATGATGATTACTTTAAAAAATAAATTAATGATTAATTTGCAAGAACAATGTTAAAACCTCCATCTGTTGCACTCTCTATTGATTCAGGTGACATTTACTCAATGCCTGTGTACTCAAGGCTCAAGAGTTTCATTTTTTCACTTAGTTTGGTTGTGCAATTTTTGTGTCAGATTTCGATTAAAGGGAAAAAAGTCCCAAAGACTAACAGGGAAAGGAGTGGGGAATTTTCTGCTAGAATGATTTGCTGCTAGACAATTTAGTTTCACCAGAGAATTTTTGGAGTTGGTTTTTTTTTTTTTTTTGGTCAGGCCAAAAGACTCCTAGCCAACTGTGAAGTATAACATGGGTTGTTCCAACAGTTGGCTTTCCCCCCCCCTAGATTTTCTGCAAAAGGTGTCTAGATTCTTTATGTTTTATTCAGAAGTGGGACACGTCTTTTTCTCCAAACGCTGGAACATTTCCATAGGATGGAAATTCCAGACAGCCTTACTAAAAACTCCAAAGCATCAGCCTGTGACCAGTTTAAGCAACAAACACAACCAGAGGAACTGCCACGTTTTGCTTCACTCAGGGAGCGGAGCCCCGTCTCTTCCACCAGACATTAGAGGGGAAGATAAATGGCTTTGTCCCATTCAAGCTTCAGTCTGGGACATTTGTTATGTTGGAGACAGAGGTATGTTACAGGCACTGCGCTTGAGAGGCTGCAGATCTGCTCAGCTCTTAAATAAGGGATATTTTTCCTCTACACTTTGTTGCATGTACAGGCTGCCTGGTTTATTCATCTGACACTCTTGACATTTGGGTGATATTGTGTTATGCTTAATGCTATTCTGAACCTAAATAGCTAATGAAGTATGCTAAATGCCATTAGTGATCTCATGAATTACATATATATTTCCAGGATATTCTGAGTGTTCTTTCACATTAAATGGAATTTTTAGAACTAGTTCTCATGGAAGGATATAATTTCACCTCAGTAATTGCAAAACAGTGAGTGCTAAAGTAAGAGTTTAACCCAGGCTCCAGAATATTTCCCACTGCAAAATACTTTCCATGAATACCATATTCATTTGATGCCACAAAGACTTCAAAGTTACTATTCTGTAGCATCAGCCTTTTCATGGTGCCCAGTTCTCATATTACTAATATTTATAGGAACATTTGCATCCGCTTTAAAATACGTTTGTGCGGCATAAACACCGTAGATTCTTAAGAACCCTAAGACAGTGGCCCTCAGTATTTAAGAAATATGCAGCTACAGAGTCACTGACCATAATCTAAAAGCAAAAATACACTGGTGTAGCCTGCAGGAAAAGGAGGACATTGTTTTAGGGCATCCAGCTCTAGAGTCGTCTGGTCTAGAGGCCCACAAGAGGCCAGGCCAGCCATGTTGCACCAGCTCCTGGGCAGTTGTCAGTCTGGCCAAATAAAGGTGTTTAATGTTTCCCTCTGGTGACGTTATACATTCCTATGCAGCATCACTTTTTCATTTTTTTAAACCATTTATGACAGTTACATCACTTTTTCTTTCTGAGCAGGGTTGCTGTAGAGATTTCAGTATGCTAGGGCAGCTGGGCTTGGCAGGTACCAGCATTTTGGAGCTTGGTCTTCAGCACCTCCCACCTGAAAAGGTCCTTTCGGCATGCAGGACTGCGGTCCAACATGGGACCGTACACTCTATCTCCCTCACACAAGCCTTCTGGTGGGATCTGTGATTTGCAGTCTCTGACTGGCAAGACGTTTCATCTCCAGGGTGGTAAATCACCTCTGTATTTCCTCCTCCTCGGTACGTGCGGATCATCCTGATGCACGTTGTGATTTCCTGGCAGTGGCAAGGCAGGGAAACACTACTGGGGACTGGGAAATGCCCGGGTCAGAGCCTGGATGGACCTATGGTCACATTACAGCACCAGAGAGAGGAGAAGCTGGTTGAAAACACTGGGGAGAAGCAGCTATTTTGGTGATGACCTGTTCTCCATCAGAAAATACGTCTTTGTCATAAAGGACCACAAACTAATGCAAAGCTGTGCTGTTTCTCTCTGTGGTTTCAGAGGTTGGCTTCCTCACTGTCCAGCGTTTAATTATACATTGTCCCTGTTCTCGCAAAGTGCCTGGTGTTGTGGAGATGAAGGTGGAGTGGATTCTGCACAGAAAACCAGGTGCATGGGATGGCAGGAGCAATTCCTGGCAGCTGCTGCATCATCACAGGGATGTGGCACCCTGATACGGGGTAGTTGTTTTGTGGGATCCAGACCTGCAGATGGTAGATGGTAATGCCTGGATGTAAAATGCTACCCAGCAGTCTTGTTTCAGGGGTTCAGGAAAACAACATCCAGGCTGTTTGGAAACTCACAATGCTGATGCCAGTGTCTGTAGCACAACAGCTGGTAATGCCATGCCCTATGGGTGCACCTTGAGGTGTCTCAGACACCAAGACCCCTGGGCCAGCAGTCCAGCATTCAGGAGCACAGCAACATGAGACATGTTGAGATCACCCTGGGGACATCTGCTTTTCTCTGCTGCTCATGAGAGGAATAGTGAGCCCAGGCTACAGGCAGTGCAAACACATGGAATCATAGAATGGTTGGGTTGGAAGGGACCTTAGAGATCATCTAGTTCCAACCCCCCTGCCATGGGCAGGGACACCCTCCACTAGACCAGGTTGCTCCAAGCCTCATCCAGCCTGGCCTTGAACACTTCCAGGGATGGGGCATCCACAGCTTCTCTGGACAACCTGTGCCAGTGCCTCACCACCCTCTCCGGGAAGAATTTCTTCTTTATATCTAGTCTAAAACTACCCTCTTTTAGTTTAAAACCATTACCCTTTGTTCTATTGCAACAGGCCCTGCTAATAAGTTTGTTATCTTTCTTATAAGCCTCCTTTGAAAGGCTGCAACAACGTCTCCCTGGAGCCTACTCTTCTCCAGGCTGAACAAGCCCAACTCTCACAGATGTTCTTCGTAGGAGAGGTGCTCCAGCCCCCTGAGCATCTTCATGGCCTCCTCTAGACTCATTCCAACTGCTTTATATCCCTCTTATGTTGAGGGCTCCATGACTGGACACAGCACTCCAGGTGGGGTCTCACAAGAGCAGAGTAGAGGGGGAGAATCCCCTCCCTTGACCTGCTGGCCACACTTCTCCTGATACAGCCCAGGATATGGTTGGCTTTCTGGGCTGCCAGCACACACTGGCAGCTCATGTCCAGCTTTTCATCCACCAGTATCCCGAAGTCCTTCTCAGCAGGGCTGCTCTCAATCCCTTCATCCCACAGCCTGGATTGATACTGGGCGTTGCCCTGAACCATGTGCAGGACCCTGCACTTGGCCTTGTTGAACTTCATGAGGTTCCAATGGGCCCACTTCTTGACCTTGTCAGGGTCCCTATGGATGGCATCCCTTCCCTCCAGTGTGTTGACCTCTTCACACAGCTTGGTGTCATCAGCAAATTTGCTGAGGGTGCACTTGATCCCACTGTCTATGTCACTGATGAAGTTATTAAAGAGTACTAGTCCCAGTATGGACCCTGAGGGACACCACGTGTCACCAATCTCCATCTGGACACTGAGCTGTTGTTCACTACCCTCTGGATGTGACCATTCAACCAAATCCTTATCCACCAGACAATGGCACCCCCTCAGCCACATGTTGCCTCATTCCTCATGCCTTGAGGCCTCACTTGTTGCCCCACACAAGCAAAGCCCAGGGCAGTGTGCAGGCTCCAAAAAATCTGGAGAATGGATTTGCTCTGCAGAGAGACCTCATGGGGTTCAGTGACGTGAAGGACAGTGAGGAGGGTGATGCCCTGCCAGGACAAGGCAAGTCCAGCAGCTTTCCCTCGAAAGAAGCTGGCACCCCCCACTGCTGTGAGAAGAACACAGGAGAGCAGCGAGGAGCTGGAAACAGCAGCACTGTCCTGTTTCCTTTGGGACAGACACTGGCTGGCCAAGCAGCACCAGAAAGCTGCGTTATCTTGCTTTCATCCCCAGATTCATGTTTTTGCCTGTTTTTTCTAATTTCAGAGTTTCCTGCTCATCTGGTTGGAGTCTGCTCTGGGCTCCTGCCTCTGCTGGGAAGACAAAACACAGCATCCTCGACACGCTTTTTTGCTGAGTTGGCTTCTTTTCTCTTTAGCTTGAGGAATTTAGGTGATTAATAGTGCTGACAGCTAACTGTATGCCTTAGAATTAATCCTCTCCATGGAAGCAGGAAAAAAGGTTTCTTGTGGTACCTGGTGTCTGCCTGATCAGCTGGACCACAGAACAAATCCTGATGTAGTTGTTAGATAAACCCCAGATAATCCTGGTGCTAAATGACTTTATTTTTTTTTGTTGTGCACATTCTCCTTTTCATTAATATTCATGTCTTTGTTAAATTGTTGTCAGCCTATATGGGTTTGTCACAGAAGCATTGCAAAGTTCAAGAGCGTGCAGGCAGTAGTGGAGTTGAGAAGTAGAATGAAACAAATTATCGTAGAGCTACAGCTTAAGCAATCCTATTTTGAATAAAGCAAAAGTGGGCAGTCTGGAAAAATGAGATAACCATAGCAAAACCAGGACTATTAAAAAGTTTCAGTACTGAATGAACTACAGTCAATAATCTGTGAAAAGTTGGTTCAAAACCACAAAACTGCTCTCCCCAAGTGCTCTCTGAAGCTATTCAGAAATAATCTTGGTTATCTGCTTCACATTTTCATGTTTTATGTAGGTCTAGAAACATCTAGAGCAATGGTGAATGGGTATCACGAAGCCTGCAAACACTTTTAAATAATAATAAGTTAGGGAGAAGGCATTAAGGGTCATTAAAATCTCTGTAGAAGGAGTATGTGCATAAATTTTACTTGGGATTTATGGGATTGGAGAGGAACTGCGTGTTAAGGATGATGTGAATTAGAGGAAGACTATACACAGAGCATATTGGAAAGGTCAACATGGCAGAATAAAGGAGGAAAAAAATAGTAAGACACCCATCCTTGTGAGGTGAGGAGAGGAAGGAGAAAAGAAGAGCAATGAAAGGAAGAACACTAATTTTTCTGGGCTGGTTGGAGCATTGCTAGATAACTCAGCCTAGCCAGATACAATGAAAGGCAATGAGTATCTCTCCATAAGCCTGCGGCTCCAGGAAGGTAAGAACAGCAGCTGGCAGAGGACATCAGGACAGTGGAGAGAAAAGGGAGAAATCCACCTCATTTTCTAGGGTGAGGGGTGGAAACAACCAAAAGCATCATAAATGTTTAAAGATACTGGCTCTGCCTTGTGCTTCGGTAAGGCTTAGTGCTTTCTGAGGAGAGGAGGGAAGGTAAAATACTTCTTTAAATCTTGGTTCTTCTGGATAAACCCTTGTCTGGTAATTCAGGTGTTTTAACCTGACAGATCTCTGGTTAGCACTATGTGGATAAATTTATGTTTTGAAATGAGGCAAACCAAGCGCTGGAGCCCTCAGCTTCCTGAGAGTGCTCATCCCTAACCACCCACACTCAGAGCAGGCAGGTAACTCTCCTCACAGCCTCTATCCCTTTACTCTGCTGGGCTAGGTCCTGAGCAGAGACATGGGCAAGAAAGTTTAACTGTGGTTTTAGTCACTTGGGTGTTTAAGTTTTGCACGGTATTTTATGCGCAACATCCTGTGAAACACATACACATCATTTGTTTAAAAAAACCCCAAAACCCACGCACACAACCCAAAAGCTGCAGATGCTGCAGCACACTCCAGTGTCATTTATAAGCCTTGCCACCCTCTTTGTCCATGTGGCAGCTTGTACAGTGGGGGATGTACACTGAATCTCTGCAGCTCAGAAACAAATCACGAGAATCTTGGTAACAAGGTCTCAAACCCTTTCCTTGATTACAGAGCACCATCTGTCCAGGGCCAGGCAGGTCCTCCATGGACCACTCACAAGCCCCTCAGCGCAGCTGGTGCTGGCTGCACACCCCAGTCCAAGGTGGTTTCAGGGTACCAGGTTGCATGACAGTGTCTCAGTGATGGTATCTCACATGGTAGTGTCACGTCTCTGTAAAAACACTCCCCAACACTGGCTCATGACTTCCAGGCAACCTGGCATCACGAGGCACTGCAGAGAAGGGATAACCCTGTTTTTTAACACGTGTGGCAGCCGCGCCTGGCTAATTATGCAGCTTGCAGCCTGAGGGTGTGGACACTTGTTTGGGTCTGGTAGGGTTGAGAGATCCTGGGACGGCAGGGAAAGGAGCCATGAGGATGGCTAGGAGGCTATGGGAGACTGTGTCTGTACCTGCTCTGCTGCGTTGCACTATTGGAAAACAGCACCAATAGGGTAATCATCTTCAGATGAGAGAGCAGAGGTGTGCCTCAGTGGGCAAGCTGCAGTCCCGATGCTGGAGAAGTTCTCCCTGGAAAGCAGCAAGGGCTGCTGAGGTTCTGCAACCCCATGCAGAGGTGTCACCTCCTCTCAACACCCAGGGAAGATATGGCTGATGGTCCCCAGGCCTGCAACTCTGCATCAGGCAAGGTGCTCCAGGAGAAATCGCCAGGCTCTGGAGAAACCTTGAGTAGGTAGGGCAATGCAGGTCTCTTTGCATGCTACTCAGGAGAAGTAGCATGTAGAAGTAGAAGACGACCTTAGTAGAAGACCTTGCTTTTCCTGCTCTGCTGTAGATGAGGTTGCTTTGCTGCTGCAGGGCTTGGAGCACATGCAGGTGATGTGGGCTCATTCCTCCCATGATGCACTTCCACATCACCACTTTCCAAGGGTCTGTAGCTATCCCAGTTCAACACCTTCAGGAGTGTCACCTCCAAGATGTCAGTGGTAGCTGTTACCAGCTAACAGGTCATGTTCGGCCATGAGCTTTCAGGCACTCACTGCAAGGACACGTAGCCAGGGCAGCCTAGGACAAAGTGGGCAGACGCTTACAGAGTAAACCTCGAGAGGGACCTCCTCGACACTTAAAAACACATTATTTTAAGACTGCTATACAGGAAGGGGACAACTGATTGAACAAGATTTGAAAAATAAAGCTCTTTGGGACACTTAAGTGCTGTTTTGATCCTTTAGTGCTGGGGCATCTTGATAATAAATTCCTCAGAAACAACCTGCAAAGCTTAGACAGATTGTATTGATTTACATTTTAATTTATAAACTCAAAGAGTTTGCATGTCAATAAATTATGGGGCTCATGAACAATGATATAATTCAGGTATTTCCTGAATCCCTTCTGAAATCTGACCCAGCAAACAGTGGACAAGGACATCTGAGCTGAATCTTGTCCTCCACCACCGTAGCCCAGACCTGGCAGCATGCGAGACCCATGCTGTAACTGGCAAGTTTTTTGTCTGGTTTCCAGAGAGCTTGGGTAAATATGCATTTTGCCATATAGCTTCCATCCCTGCTTAAATATTATCCAAGCCTGCTTTCAGCTGGCTTCAGAAATGGATCCCTGCAGGAAAAATTCCTATCAATCAGCAAGATTTTTCCCAAATTTATCTTTTTGTTGTCCACTGTTTATACCACTCTCCTCTGACTTGTTTTACTTATTCCCCTCCCTCCATTCCTGTCAGAAATTTTCACTTTCTTTATGCATCAAGTCCCACCGTTTGCAATTAACTTTCTCTTTAAGAACAACCCTCTCCACATCATACAATCTCAGTCTGCCCACTCTGCAGCACTCCGTGGTTGGAGCTTGGCTTAGTTATTTTCCTCAAACACAGCATTAAAGAAAAGCTGTAATCATGCCCTTTTTGTCATAAGTAATGCAATCAAGGGAAGATTTTTGTTTCACCTGGCTCACCCCCAACACCCTTTCAAGTCAACCCCACTAACCTACGCACATCATATTATGATGTAGTGCGTTGACACAAGCCCAATCCATGGGTGGTGTTGTTTAGCCCCAGTCAGCAAATAAGCACCATGCAGCTGCTTGCTTGCCCCCTTCCTCCCTATCCCAGTTGGGATGGGGCAGAGAATCAGAAAAAGCCTCATGGACTGAGATAAAAACTGTTTAATACGACAGCAAAGGGAGAGGAAATAACAATAATATTACTGATAAAGGGATATACAAAAATAAGTGGTGCACAACAATTGCTCACCGCCCGTCCCCGAGCAGCTGTTCCCACCCCATGGCCAACTCCCTCAAGCTTACATAATGAGCACGACATTTTATGGAATGGAACACTCCTTTGGTCAGTTTGGGTCAGCTGTCCTGCCTGCGTGTCCTCCCAGCTTCTTGCAGAGAAGATGCTGGGAGAAAGGGGCAGTGTTGGAAACTGAAAACATCGTTGATTTAATATAGGCATTACCCGTCAACAACTAAAACATCAGTGTGTTATCAACATTCATTTCAGCACAAATCCAAAATGCTGTCCCATACTAGCTACTATGAAGAAAATTAACCCTATCCCAGCCAAAATCAGCACAATGGGCTTCCAGCTGAGTTCAGTGCTGTGTAGCCTTCAAAGAACAAGGTCCTTTGAGGTACCTAAGTGCTTTGGTACATTTGCATCCTGTCCACTTAAAGTTTGTCTCATGGGTCTCAGTTTTATTTATCTTCCATGAGGTGCTTCGGCAAAGAAGTGTAAATCCACTTAAATCCCTGAGGAGAGGAAACCAGTCTGGGCGGGAGCCTGACTGGAGGCTGATGGGGCCTTGCAGTGGTGGTCAGCCAGCTGTGGCTGGGGACTTGATCTGATCCCAGGGTCTTCTCCATCCCATGAGGCTCAGTGGTAGTGGAAGCAGAGTGAGATACCTGTGCTCATGGGACCCATCTAGTTGATGCCTAAAAGTAGCCACGTTTTCAGTGCGGCCAGCATCACTTGGAAACCAGAAGGAAACAGAAGAGGGCAAGGAGATGGCAGGGAGCAAGAAAAGGGTAATGCTGTGAACGTCTGGGTCCAGCTTGGGCCGGTGCGGTACCCAAAGTTGCTCTCCTAGAAGCAAACAAGACTTACCATGGAGTGCGCAAGCGCCCTACTTTAGCACCTTCCTTCTTTCACTCCCATTAAGTAGGGCTGAATACTTTCTGCCTCCTCCACACAACGTGGGGGTGACAAAGCTGCCCAGCACGTCAATTCCCGCGGTGTATCAGGGAACTCCACCTTTCTCCAAGGAAAATGACACTTTGCAGAGACCCAAGCTCTTCCCTCCTTTCTAATGACTGGTTATTTGTTTGCAACACTTTGAAGCCTTGTGTGAGTGCTGCGAAGTGCTGCTTCACCAGGGTTATGTCATTATCCACGTGCTTTTGCTAGCACTTTCCTGGTTTCTTGTGTTCCGGTTGCAGCTTGAGGACTTGATGCTCATTTTAAGGTAAGACTGAGAGCGTTCAGCTTTCCGAGATGCTGCAAGAGGAAGTAGTGCTTGTTGGGGGCATTTGTACAAAAGCATCCTGCCTCGCAGCCTGTCGACATCAGTGACATTCCAAGGGGGAGTGCATTGCTGCCCGTCTGCTTCAGCCCAACGTGAAACACTGCTGTCTTAAGCTGTTTCCAGCCTCCTACTCTTCCCCAGTGCCCTGCAGACACCTTCCCGAACAGCAACAGTCCCCACAGCAAGAGTTCAATGCAGCATGGCCCCTTGCAAAGGTTTTATATGTCCAGTCACAGCCATACACCAAGCTGCCTGTCATTACGGAGTTCGCAGTTGCTCCCAACAAGGGTTGGCTGGAGGTCTGGAAGCTTTTCAGAAGCTCATTAGGAAGCAGGCATGCCCAGGGCACTGGGTGTGCATGCTAAGCACAGCAGCATTCTCTGGGGTCCCCATCCCAACTATCTCCCCTGGCAAGCTTGTGAGATGTGCCTGGGCTCTCTTCCTGATCCTCTGCTGATCCCAAGAGGGCTTTCTGGGTTAGTAACACAGGTGCCATCATAGTGGGCTTGGCACTGGCAGGGCCCTGAGAATGGTGCCAAAGTGTCAGTCAGTACGTTGATCCTGGGTACTGGCTTCTTCCAGAATTCAGCTTCCATGGCACATCCTTGGAAATGAAGGTCTTCCCATGGTGGCCGGTGCAATCTGCCCTCCAGGTGTCACTGCTGCTGCACAAATCCCTGCCACGCAGTCCTCCCCGTGCAGTTTGCAGTAACGGACAGTGTGATAAAGTGGCTTTGTACAGTTTTTTCCTTCTCTCATCAATTTTTCTCACTGCTACTGCCACACTCTAGACTGGAACAAGGCCTGAAACATTCCCAGCTCCTGCTGGCACACACCGTCCTGAATTCACTGCAGAGGTGACTCGTGCCTGGTACTGAGCAGGAGCCGTCAGACTGGTGCCACATTCAGTGCAAAAGCTTTTTTCCTGGAAACCTCATAGATAAAGCAGTGGGTTAGGTCACCAATAACCAGCTCAGCCAGAGCTAGCAGCAGACCCTGAGATCTGGATGGCATTTGGGGATTTTTTCTGTTGTTGTTTGGGTTTTCTGTTCATTAGTTTGTTCTTCAATTTGTTTTGGGTTTTTATTCCTCCCTGTGCTGTCACTGATGTGAGAGGGTAGCCTCTGCCCCCCAGTCTTGCACATCGTGAAACACTAGGATGCTGTTCAGTCTGTAACCTGGGGAGGGATGCAGGGCTGGACCCACACACTGCTAGTAGCTTCCTGGACTGCCCATCCTAGTCAATTCAATAACTAGAACATAACTGGAAGTCACCTTCAGTGCTGATGTCCGTATTTGTAGCTCTGGCCCTGCCTAGCCCTGTGTCCTTCCCCTCCTACAGCTTGTGGTGCTCTGACTTGGCTTTTGTACACTGCAGACCCCCGTCTGTGGGTTTGTTTTTAATCTCCTGTTCCCGTTCACGACCGAAAACACTGTACTGAATACCCTCCCTTTTAGAGCAGTTCAGCCAAACCCATGTCTGCAGAGGAGATCCTCTGCCTCTCCATTTGCTTTCCCGCTGTGGTGAGGCCTCTTAAAGCCCTCTACAACTATTAGAGGCGCGATATCCTCACCTTAGACAGGACTACAGCAGAAATTGCGAATAAAATGGCTCTTTTGTAGCCCTTAACTACTTTGTAGAAATACTCTAAATTGCCTATGCAATGGGGTGCCAGGGATTTTACATCTCCCAAGTGTGTGTTACTAGACAAATACCAACTGCTGGCAACAGCAGAACACATTGCAAAAATTCCTGAGCCGCTGCCACCCACTCACGTCACTGCGTTTGGCAGTGTCGAAATGCTCCCCTGCAAATGTCCAATTTCCGCCTTTAATTCTCATAAAACCCAAAGGAGAGGGCTGGAAGGAGTTCCCTTTCCCACTGTGTGCCAGTAAGTCCAATAATCCATCCCTCTTAGCACAGAGCAAGGAAAGGCAGGGGAAGACAGAAAGGGTCTTCTGTGTTGAATACAATAACCTGTTTTTCTTCATAGAGACCAGAATTGGTGGATAAATTACCAGCCTTGTTTTCTAAACTGTTTTCTGACTTCGAGCAGTATTTACTAACTGGAAAGGAAATCCACATCTGAATTCTGCTGTCGTCATTTCTGATATTGTGTGCACAAGGCAGAGGAGGGCTTATGTTATGGAGAGCATGGACTGAACTGCTGCGCCTGCCCCGTGCCAACTCCCGCTGAAACCACCGCTGTCCTCCGCCTCCTCCCATGGGCTGCGGAGCAGGGTTATCATTAAATGCCTGACTATTCCTGGCACAGGGAGGGGCAGAAGCTGTTGTGAACCTCCCAGAAAGTCCTGCGGCCAGTCTGCAGCTGCCATGCACTCCGTGTCCCGACACCTTCCGGCAAAACTTGGTTGGCAGCTTCCTAGCAGGGATGAGGGATGGGGTCTCTCCTGGTCTAGCTGACCATGAAAGGGGGGCGAGGGGCTGTGGCAACGGGCAAGCGGCTGTGCCTGTGAGAAACGGCTGAAATCATGTGCTGTGATGTGCAGGGGTCCTGCAGGTGTGAAGGAAGCAAGGTAAGAGCTCGTGCAACTCGGATCTGGCCTCAGCAGCCCTCCATGGGCATGTTAGTTGAAAAGTACTCAGGGATACTCTTGTGTCTGCAGCTGACACCAGGGAGTGGAGAAGATCTGTCAAGACAGAAGCAGAGTCAAGGACTGGGGAAAGACCAACCGAGCGCCTTGGGAGGTGGCACACAAGCCACCCTCCTCCAGCCACGTGCTGCTTGCAGGGGCACACCTTCCTGCAAGAGCGTGAAGAAACAGGCAGCTTTATAGAAACACAACACAGGTTTCTGTTTTAATGAGAAAATAATTATATACTTGCATTGTAGGCCTCACAGTCACTATAAAACAGAAGCAGGATAACATTTAAGTGGTTAACATACAGAAAGCCAGGTATTGTTGAAACCAGTTGATAAGTCATGACAAGGATGCCGCCTTTTGGATGCCAAACACGTCAATGCTACTGTATTTTCCTTCAGATAATGTCAGTACGGAGCAAGATGAAGCCCAAAATGGCAGCATTTAAAACGAATTGTTCAGAAAACCTTCACTGTAACCCCAAACTGATTATAATCACAAATGCTAATGCTTAACTATTTCTCAATACACAGTTTCATTAAAACCAGTCTTTGCCACGGGAAAGGATCTGAATGTTTCTTTTGTGGAGACAAAGTTAACTCTGTAATAGTGCTCTTTTGTTGCATTTGATATAGTTATATATAGATAGATATGTATTACTGGCGTATACTCATAAACACCTAAGCTTGGTAGCATGCAAATGAAATAACAGAGGCAAGTAAACTGCATCGCACTCGTGTTACCTCAACACGGGATGTGTGCTGCCGACTACGAGTGTCCATAATTTCTGGAAGAGAAAAACTCTGCTGAGTGGAAAGTTTGGCTGTCCTGCCAAAACTGGAACAGTATCCACGCAAATGCTTTTGCCGCAGGGGCTGAAAGCCAATGCTTCTACTGCAGAGGACTCCTGCTTGGCCTCTCCCCGCCACCACATCCCCTTTCTAGGGGAACAAATTAATTTTCACTTCAAAGACCCAAGCGCCGATTGCGGTGGTAGGGGAGGATGTGGCTAAGCATGAAGAGATGTCTTGTGATGGGTGATCAATATCACTGGCTTCCAGTGAGCGAGCAGGAGGATGAAACAGGCCTCCAGGCTAAAGAAAATCAAGGTGCAGGTTCCTGGGAAGGCAGCCCCGGTTTCTGGGAGGAAACTCCGAGGAGCATCATTTGGTGCAAGACCGCCTCACCGTAAGTACAGGGGCCAACTCCTCTGCTCAGGAACCCCTTTTTCTCAGTCTTACGCTCTCCCCAAGGGCGGAGAGAGCCGGGACTCCTCTTGGTACAGATGCGCAGAGCTCACAGATGCAGCTGCATGACGTATGGTCTCACTTGGGGGCTGCATTGGTGGCGTTGCTTTTCCTACAGTCTTACGATAACGACCCGCCTGCAGACGTGCATCGCAGTTCACCATCGATTGCCGTGTCCAAAGAAGGCGTCCACTTCACTGGGTATTTAGTTCCTTCCTAGGCACGGTGTCTCTCCACGCAGCTGGGTTTAGAGAGCATCCTTGAGATAAGCTCACTGCCCTTATCACAGTGAACACTCAGTTCAGCAGGGTCTTCTTCTGTTCAATAGCACTTAGGGAGACAGTTACCAGAACTGAGTTAACGGGTATATATAATTACATTTGCTACAATTCCCTGAAAATAAGCCTCAGAATGATGGTGTCCATGGACAGAAATCACATGCTGGAGGAACTGAAAGGGGTGGGTGGGAAATCATTTGGTTGCAAGCTCTGTGTTTAAGAAAAGCACCAGAAGAATGTTCACAGTATCGTCACTCATTTTAAATGAGCTCACTGTTTCAGGATAAAACAGCACAGCAGGTCATGAAACCAAGCAAAGGCTTAAGGAAGGATGAGTATCCTGGCTGATGATCTTTTAAAAAGATGTCAAAATCATAATTGTTTGTTTATAAAAAAGACAAAATATTTTATATAGAAAAAAGCTCAGTGTCTTTTTTTCTGTCACCTCCCAAACTTGTTGGTTTCTAGTCCAGAAATTATGGTTCCCAGTTGTAAAATATTCCTATTGTATTGCTTGCGTGAAAAGAAAGAGTAAACCCGCAGCCTCTATACTACTTACAAATACAAAGCACAAGAATAAATACCACATTTCTTTTCCTAATTGTCAGCTTACAAAACTGGTCAATACTTTGCAATTGTGACTCATGCAAATACCATGTTGGGTCAAATTTTAATATCACAAATACTGCATTAACTCAGTGCCTTGTTTTTATATCCCCTTTCAGAAAAAAAAAAAAAATAGCACTCACCCCTATAGCTGCTAAACAGCTTTGTAGAAGATAATCAGTACACTCACGGGCATACACTGTCTGGTATGCCAGCCTCACGCACACCCCCCCCCCACACACGTGCACACACATGCCCACACGCACACACAGATCCACACTAATCCTTCACTGCTGATCCCAAGCCTAAGCAGTAACTAAAGGCTCTATGGTTTGCTTGTAGCACTGAAAACACTGGCTGAATGGCAAAAATAATGTCTTCTCTCCTTGTCTGCTCTTCCTTGCTCACTCCTTCCAACTCATTATGTCCTTTAGCTTTTTTGTTGCCTGGAAACGTGAAGACTTCCACAAAGCACTCTACTTCAAAGGCTTTTTATGTTGTATAAATATAGTTGAAGACGTAACTATCTTTCTTCTTTATTTCATACCTCTTTCTAGGCCAGAGTCTGGCTTAGTTCTATTATTGCCTCATTTAAAAATTAAATGTCCTTTATTTGTATCCCTTTCCCACTACCTTTCTACTTCAAATTATCCATCTTCATAGATTTTACACATATGCCATTCTTTTCCCTCCCCACCGTCAAAAAATAGTTGTCATCCGCTAAATACAGATTTTCTATTTAGAAACTTTGTTATGTAAATATGCTCTGAGAACCTGGAGCTCAGGTGATATTGCAAGCATATAGGATCCTAAAGCTAAGGTAATCCATTTGGCTTAGCTCTCATCCCCATCTATTCCACTCCTAAATTGTGGTGGCTTGTGTTTGCGACACAAGGACTGTTTTGCTGAGTCTAGTGGATTGTACATTTGCAACTGCTGCCTCCCTGTTTGTGTTTTATTTTTTTCCTTTTAAACAGATAAAATTACTAGAAGGGGAGCAGAACCCACTCCCCTAAAAAAACCCACCCCAATCCCAACCCCAATCCTGCGGTCCCCTCAAAAACCGCAGCAGAGGGCAATATCGTTGTGTTTTGTGGCTGGATGGAGTGCGCCGGGGTAACGCCAACGGTCTCAGTGTGGCAACTGTGGGAGGCAAAGGAACTGCAGGAGGGTCCGACGGGAGCTGCGGGGGGGACAGTGATCCTGGGGGCAAGGCAGGGCTGTCAATTCGGTCAGCGGGAATCACGAGCCCTGGCCGCAGGCTCCTCCACACTAGTCTCCCGCCACGCACCTGCAGCCTCCCCGGCCCGTGGGGACAACCGCCCCTTGTCTCCCCCGAGGGCTCCCACCCCCTGCACACTCCCCATTGCATTGTTTCAAAGGGGGAGTGGAGAGAAGGAGAAGGGGCTATTTTCTAGGAGGGTTTTTCCTGTTGTTTTAGGATTGCCAGGAGCTGGATCATCTCTGTGCCTATGTGCATCATTGAGTTTGTTGTGTATTTAATAAATATTAGACTAAAATACTGCTGCTGCTGCTTTCATGGTGGGGGTTTTTTGTGGTTGTTTTTTTTTTTTTTCTCTTCCTTTCTCTTTTTTTTGGTTTCGGCATGCCTGGATGCTGTCTTCACACTGCAGCGTGGTTATTCGTCCTCCTCCCGGTTGGCATAAATGCCAGCTTCCCAACGCAGTGCCAGGGCACTCTTTCTGCGGTTCACCCTGGTCGCCTCGAGGACCTGGTCAGGAGAAAGGGAGAACACAGCACATCACTCAGCTGCCCATGGCCCCAGTGCCGCCCTTCCCACAGGGGTCCCAGTGCTCCACCTTGCGCAAACCGGGAGGATTCATGCATGAAGCACTTGCTTATGTGAGGGTGGGGGGGACGGCACACAAGAGCAAAGCCACACCATGGGAGGACAGAAGTGCTAGGAGTTGTCTTGCAGCACTCAGCTCATTCAGGGGAGCCCCAGCTGCCCCTTACCATCCCAGCTGCACATTGCCATGTCCCTGCCTGGGAAGGCAGGGGACGGTGTCTTGGTCCTCTAGCCAGAGGCAGCTCCAATACCAGCAACCAGCCGGCAGCTTTATCTGGAGGCTTTTCTGGAGCTGCAGGTGCAGCCTGGAAAGTGGTTTGCTGCTTGATTCAGCACGCTATCCCCTCAGACAGAAGTAGGCAGTCCCCCTGCATCTTCTTCTCGTGGTCTTTGGCTTGCAGCTACACCAGTAGGAAAAGCCTAGGTACTGTGACCGAAGTGCTCTTGGAGTGAAAAATCACCCCATGTGTACAGGAAAGGAGTTCTACACAATTGCACAGCCTGCAGAGTGTGGTGTAAGGTGGGCCACGCTTACATTTTCCACACACGCACACACACACACACAAAATCACACACATACAAAACCATACACATTGTGTATGTTATGCATATGCACACACATGCACACAGAGAAATAATTAACTAAAAAAGTGTGAGTTTTAATGTGTGTTTCAGTGAGGCTAAAAAAAAAAAATCAGACGATTATTATTATTGTGATGTGCATCTGCTGTACTCCTCGGCACACAAAGTATGGCAGTGGGTGTTTTCCTCCCAGCAGGTTGTGACACAGAGGGGTTTGGGGTATTCTTACAGAAGCACAGGGCAAAGTTATTTTCTGACTGACACTGAGTAACAGCTCCATGATCAAACTACAAAGATGTCAACATCCACTGCCCTCAACACGTCTTAAACCAGCCCTCCCACAACCAGTTCAGGAGCTGAAGGTAGGGTGGGCTTTCTTTGCCCTCTTAGTTTCTTTTAACTGTATCTATGATCAAGCCAAAGACCTAAAGACAAAATCTAGCCAACAGAGATGATTTTGAGCTGAAGCTGGTTTGCTTCTCAGCACTGACCAGATCTACAAAGCCTGTCCAGGTCCAATGGAGTGATTTTTTTTTTTTCCTATAATTTTGCCCAAAATCATGCCTCTTCTTCAGAGCAACCACTGGAAAGGGTGAGCAGGGCTGAGCAGTTTCTCTTTCACCCAGTAGAGGGCAAATGTGGCCACAAACCTAACAATTCATCAAAAAAACCGCCAAAACCCAAGAAAAAAACCCCCCGAAATCAGTAAAAAAAATTCCTTCCGAGACATCAGCCTGTAAGCCGTGTACCAGAGGTACTCCCACTGCAGAGGTGAGGACCAGCAGTTTAAACTGCATGTTTGGGCTTCTGAGTGCCTGAACCAAGGAGAGACAACCCAAACAGAACAATGCAGGAGCAAAACTGGGGCTGGGTACCAGGGCATCGTCTTGTTATCTTGTCAGAATAAGAAAATTCAGTGGCTGCTCCAGGGTTAGCAATGATGAGGGAAAAAAAAAACAGATTTTTTTTTTTTGTGGTGGCAACCAACAAACACTGCTAGGCAGGAAACGTTAGGACCAGTATAGGATAATTATTAAATAAAACTCAGAGAATTACTGTTCTCCTCACTGGATATTGAATTCTACATGAACAAAAAAGGCCAATTCAGTATAAATTTGAAACCAAAACTGTCACTGAGTAGTGCATATTTAAATGAGGTCTGCTGAATTTGGCCTGTAGATTTATGCCAGCTGAAAATGAAACGGATTTTACATAATTTACAACAGTTTCCAGTCAGTGTCCTCCTTGCTGGAAACCGCAATGTTGTCACAATCTGGACCCTTAAACTTTGAAGATTCCTGCTTTGGATCAGTCAGCTCATCTTTATCTTAAAAGATGGCAACAGGGTGTCTTCCACTTACCCCCTTCCTGCAAACGTGCCCAGAAGTTTGTCTGCTTCTGTAAATGGGGCTGGTTGCTCCAAGGAAAACTGTTTCCAGAATTGTATCAGATACCACAAGCGCGTTGAATATGTACTCATTTGTTTTCTTCGCAGGAAAACAAGTACTAATGCCTAGCTCACCGTTAATAAACAAGACCTCTCAATAGAAGAGCAGATACTAATAAACTAAAAAGGTCCTTTTGAATAGTTACTCCAGAATTATTCTTCTAATCTACTGACAAAAGTGTTTGACCTAAAATAACCCTTATTTTTACTAGGCTGTGTCAGTCTTACTGCTGCTAGGGGAAACAATGGGGTAATTATAGCATGTAACTGGAATGACTGAGTGGAGAATTGGGACTCCTCAATGGAGCATTGAATTCACAACCCAGGAAGCTGCTTGCCTAAAATAGCAAACCATCTCCATTTTACAATATTCTTGGCAGGTACCAGGGCTGTCTGCAGACCGTCCATGAGTTCAGCACCCAGAGGCTCTCCACAGCAGGTTGAAGTAAGGAAAGTCTTCAGCTTTTGTTGTTGTGGCTGTTCTGAGGTCTGGAATGCTGTGTTTTGGCCACGTTACAAAATGCTACCTCAATGCTTCGTTAAGAGTCCTCCCTGATGATGCCCCACGTCAGCTCAACGGGTGTAGGCAGGATGACCCAGGCAGGGCCAGGCCTGGGTGCTCAGGGTGTCCTAAGACAGCCAGGCCCATAACTGCACACGGAAGGTGTATACCGAAAATCAGAAAGATCATGAAGCAGACAGTTCACTCATGCTTAGGCTGAAGAACTGACCTGGCTGTGTCCTAATGGTAAGGCCAAGTCAGTGGAAAAAGTAATGATGTTTAAAATGTCTTATTTGGGAGAGGCAGTTTGGCTGCTGGCTGCAATAGAGGAGGAAGAATCTGGAGATGAGACGTAGTTGTATGGGAAAGACAAATGTACCAAGACACGTAGGGCTGTAAAAACCGTTCTTCACCCCTCCTTGCAAAAAATTGTTGTGTGGGTCTTGTGATTGTGGCTCTGGGATCTCACTAAGAATTACAGAGGGCTCTTTCCTAACAGATTTCATTTATTTTTAAGGATTTAGGTAAAAAAAAAAAAGGGGGAACTATTGAAACAGCCACCACTGTCAAGTGTAATATTAATTTATCTATCCCTCCTAGGGGTAGAGACTAACCTGTCCTGAGTTTCCCTCCAACAGATGTAGCAGTAATTGCTCTCTTACTGGCAACAAGAGAATAAAAATCAAAATACAGACTTTAGTCCAAAGCATATTTATCCCCACCACGGAATGAAACTCACTACTATACAGTACAGACGAATTTTTATTGAACAGTAGCAGCAAAAAATGATGTGGAATCAAAATGTTTTTTTCTGGAGCTTAATATTTTACTGATTTTTCCCATCTGGACCTGGAAGAACCAAAAGCAACAAAACCAGAAAATGCAAAGGCCTGGGTGTCTAAAATCTACCAGTACCATGCAGGAAAGTCACTGCACGAGAGACCTCCATGGAGCACACCAAGCACAAAGAGGTAGTAGCACAAAGGCAGGGAACAGGCTGCCGGCTCCTGCAGACGTGAGAGTTCCCACTCAGGAACGATACACTAACAGTTTTAACATCAAACTGGAGCTACTGAGGGACAAAGAACATCTGTTTCTCCAGTATAAAGGTATTTTCTTTACTGTGCCTACTTAGTGCTATTCACAGAGGACACCAGACCTCCAGTGAGCACAGTGAAGAGCTGGGTATCTGGGACAAAAATATGTTTACTTGAAAATCAATACTAACAGTTCGACTCTGCTGCTGGTCAGTGTTCAAACGTAACCTGTGTGCCCTCTGCCATCAGATCTAGCATGTTTTCTGGCTTGTAACGCAAAAATTTTCAGTAGTGGCCTTTAATGCTGCATAAATGCCACTTTACTGCACTATCTCCTGCAGCGTAATTGGTATTAGGCAACTCGGGATAACGTCCCACAAATTTGAAGGTATGCATAAGTTGTAAGGACAAGAGTATTTCGAGGATAAAAACAACCTACATATGTGCAGGCACATAGTTATCTGTGGTCTCTTTAAAACAGCAGACGGATGTGCTTTTAACACAGGCTGCAGGAATTCTGAGGAACGACGTGGAAGCCCCTGCTCCCGGCCGCGCAGGCGCAGCTGGGCTGTCTCCAGCATTGCTGACGATGGTTACAGAGGGCTCTGGTGAACAGGAGACACAGCTCAGCTGCAGGGTCTGTAGGGAGTAGGGGGGCATCATGCCTTGAGTCTTGCTGTTCCTTCTGCAACAACTGCACACCTTCAGCTGAAGATTTCCAGCGATAACCAAACGGTGTCTGAGGCTGGGAATTGGCCAGCTGGCATACTTTCACCTCCATGGCTGTGTCCTACAGCCTTTTTCACCTCCACCCCCTTTCCCATCCCTGCATCTTCTTTTCCAGCTCATTACCCTTTGTGTCATTATCATTTTACAAGGCAGACGCGCAACACTTCCCAGCAGAAGGCCGAGGTCTGGGCATGTAAAATCTACACCTGAGCTTCTGCCTCTCACACATCATCAAACTCTGATTACTTCTTACCTTTCTAAAATCATAACTCAGATTATTGTGCAGATATCGTGGGGGAGAAGAAGCCCAACCTGTGTTGAAAAACAGGTCTCTGGAAGTACACCATGATGATACTGATTAACTCTATAAATACTGTACACAAAGATCAATCACTGGCTTGATTCAGTGAGATAAACCTCACAATAAATTATTTAATGAATAGGAAATAACATAGACTTGATTTTGCTTTACTCTCCAGGACAGAAAATGTTCATATACTTGTCCTGAGGTAGCCAATGTGGTCAAATATGTTATGGAATAGGGAAATAGTAGAAGGTTCTTGTTTATAAAAAAGCCACACTGATGCCAGACAAACAAATGTCAGTCATTACCAGTCTGTCTATGTCTCTTAGAGAAGTTCAGATTTACACATATGTCTGCACAGAAAATTATAGCAATTGGAATGTATACATTATTGAGCACCTCTATCCTAACAAACACTGCAAAGGTTTAGTATCAACTCCCTGCTCTTAAAATTGTTGCCTTTGGCAGAGTCCAGCTTTGTAGGGATAAGGACTGTGCAAGTTATTTCCTTGCAAAAACTCCGAATGTCACTATAAATACCCTTTCTTTAGCAGGCCTGGGTTTCTTCTACTCTGAGACCAATACTGCTGCTACGTTGTGGGGCTGTGATCAGTCATCACATCACAACAGATAGGGACAAGGACAGGTTCACAAAATTCTCCAGACTGAGGCCATGCGCTTGGATCTGACTCTCTTCTTCCACAGATGAAAGGTTGGTGTGCAGATTCTTTACAAAATACTAGAGATTTTGATGGTGCTAAATACACTGTAATCAGAGACGAAGGAAAGCCATAGCAGGTCCACACAGCATCTGAGGATGCCTGGATCCCAGGTTTACCTTTGCCAGCTAAATGGTAATGGGCATTAAGGAGAAGTGCTCATTTCATGCCTCAGGAATGTTCCAGTTCTGGGCAACAGCTCCCATCACTCTAACCACAACCCCTTCTCTGCCAGAAATTGTAACTAGAATCCGAGGGTTAGAAAACCAGCCACACAAATATTTGTTGATGAGAGATATGAAAGAATATCCCACACACACATTTGCATCCCAGTTTTGAGATGAAACAGCACTGGCACACAGTATGAAAATGCAAACTGCAGCGACATGCACTTGGAATCACCATGCAAGAGGAAGCAAAAATTAATGAGCAGGTGAAAAGTACCTCAGAAGTAACCTTGCTAGACAGTAATTTACAGGTGTACTGGTAGAAAGGGAAAAGACCAGCATTAGTACATTGAACAAGCATGTTGTAACTAGGAAACAAGAACAAAACAGAGAAATTGCAAGAACTGGCACATCCCAGAGTGTAAGATTTCAAGCAACTTGGTGTCATAAAAAAAAAGAGATTAGCCAGTTTGTTGGTTTTTTAATGACGTTGCTTGGCCAGTCTCAGTCTTGTTTACCATCAGTGCTTGACACGTTTTCTTGCTGCTGCTTTTTCTCTTTTTCTCACCTGTTGAACCTCTGCTGTAGCACATCCTCTTTGGAAGAAACTGCCCCCTTGCCAGGGTGCCCTTCCAAGAGCCGATGCGCTCAATTTGCCCTCTGTTTCTGAAAGGCAAAACCTGCAAGCCTTGGCCGGAGCGGCTGTGTTATAGCCAGTGAAGCCAGACACAAAACAGGAGGTGAGACAGGGTAGTTGTCCTCCTGAAACCATCCTCCTGCCTTTTGCTGCGTCGTACATAGGGAGAAACTGAAGCTCTATACATCAGTACTGCTGGTGTGCTCAGTGTATGGGGGGAGTCTCCACGGACATCAGACCCTGCCACAACCTCATTCAGGACACCGTGGCTGCTGCCTTCTGCCCCCACAGCACTGCTGGTTCTGTTCAGCATTGGGTACCATAGCACCCTGGCTGCCCCCAGTGCCTGGGGAAGTCTCTGGTTCCCCTCACTCTCAAACAGCAATGCTGAGCCACGTTCAGCTCTCAGGACTTAACGTTCCAAGTGGCAGCTGCCTGTCTGTCAGTTATGCTCCTTGCCCTGATATATTTCATATATTTTTAAAAGCAGGACAGTGACGGGTTCTTTTGTTTTGTTAGTTACAGAAATCTTCCTTTCTGAGCACGTGGTCAAATGTCCTCTGCCAACAAATCAAAGCTGTTATTTGTTTAAATCATTATTGCTTAGCCTGGTATGTAAAATATTAGCTCAAACCAACAGTGGTACAAGTGCCGCACTTCTTGTTTGAGTTATTTTTCCCCCCATCAATGGTGGGAATTGTTTACAAAAGGAGAGCGGAAAAAGGCAGGGAAGAGAAACAAAACACTCCTGCTGCTCCGAGGAAGCTCTCCCTGGGCTCCACAGGACACTGCCCTGTAACAGGATTTTGGGTAGGCAGCAGCAAGAATGTAAATCTTGTTTGGTCAGGCTTAGAGAAGAGGAGAATGACAACAAACTGCAACCCCGAAGGACTGCGGTGTGCACTGGGGCTTGGCGAGTTCACCGCAGCCCTGACAGTTCATCCCAGGAAAGGACCCATCCCAGAAGTTGTCTGACCAGCACTAACGCTCTGGCAGTGCATCTTTGGGAGGTCAGTGCCTGGGTGGCCTTTGCACCAGCGGACAGCCCAGGTGGCACCCAGAGCACAGCTCTTCGGTCAGACGCTGCCCAGACCAGCGCTTCGGTCAGCACATCAGGGCTCACTCCAAACTGCAGAAAAGCCCATGCAGTCGTGGCCAGCCTGCTCTCCCGGGGGCACACGTGCAGCTCTGCAAGCACCTGAGGAGTTGCACTCGGGTAACTGAGCACCGAGAAGTAGGTCTAACGACATCTTACATGTCTTTTGTGTGCTGCAACATCCACGACAAATGGCATGTGGCCATCGTAGATGTGGGGCATGATTTCAGCTACAAGCCAACGCTTCATGGGCCGTCAAGTCACCTTCACTGTTCATAGGGGTGGAGGAAAAGCACAGGGTGAGTACCAGCTGAGGGTCATCTCTTTAGCAGAGCAGCCTCTCCACCATGCCGGGGTCTCGAGACACCAGACCCACAGATGCTCACTTCAGCACTCCTGAGGACCAGTTCTGGTTTGCACTGCAGGAGTTTTATGCCCCTTTTCTAATGAACCTCCCAGCTTCTGCAAAGGGTGTGAGGGTGTGACACATCTCCTGCAAGCCTCTGAGCACCCTTTGGGGAAAGAGATTCCCTAGGGAGAGGCCAGAAAACAGCACCCACTGGAGCAGGTGGACCAGCCCAGTTCCCTGGGTGCTTTGTGGAGGGAGGGAGAAAGCAAATCCTTCCCAAGTCGTGGCCCCAAGATACCACTGCCAGAACCAGGCACGCTCCTGTGCATGATCTGGCTTCCTGTGTGGAAGCAGCAGCCTGATGCACAACGAGATCTTGCTTTTCAATGGCTTTGGAAGAAGAAGGAACCAGGAAGTTTCTGGTGTGCACTGGAATTACCTGTTTACATTCTGAGCCAACTCTCTTACTGTTTTAGTTAACCAGCAGAAATGCAACAGGTCCCCTCCACACTGTATGCCTTCTGATTTTAAATATGGCACAGTGCAATATTCACCGGTCCTGTGCAAAAGCTGCCAGACTAGTGCAGTATTCCTGTTACAAACCTTCACGTACTTCTATACACCTAATGACACTCCACCCTTAACGAATGTTACTAGAAAGCAGTTTGTTCAGAGAATGAGCTCCTGGGCACTGGGGTCATCATTCCGAGATCTCTGAGAAATGCCTGGAGGACTGTGGCTGTTTCAGCAAACACTGTGTCCATACAGAAAGTTTTATATTGTATTTATATCTCACTGTGTTCTGCACTCATTGCCCACAGTAATAATGAGTCTGAAACGCCTCATGCTTTGTTGTGAAAAGGGTTGCACCCAAAGTTTGATACTTCTAGCTAAGAAATTCATAGTTCTTCTTATTAGTGTCTCCAATAAAGGATGCCTTAACTGGGTTAAACTCTACTATGGTAATGACTGAAATGCAGGCACTCATTTCACAAACTGAAATTCTGGCAGGTTTTCTGTTCGAGTGGAAGAAAGACAACAAATCCAGTGGGAAACAGCATGCTGCCCATTGAAGGATCCAAGTTAATTTTTGAGACATTCCCAATCCAGTTCTGCAAGGGGTGGTTTCTGGGGAAGTTATCCACTTACATGGAATCCTGAGCACACCAGGACAGGACTTTAGGGATCTACAAACACACTTGTGAATACATGTTTGATCCACAAAGTTCAAATAGCCACTAAAATAACCCATTGGAGGATCTTGGTGATGTGTGAATTAACAGAGTCTGCCAATTTCAGGGCTACCCACTGCTCTTATTATTAATAACTTAATTAATTGAAGTTAAATGTAATATGCATTGCCTTTGATATTTGCAGTGACAGTGTCTTCCTCTCCACTGGCCCTCATCCCTCCATTTCAAACTCACTGGCCCCTACAATGTGTTAAAATCCATACACACTTGCAAGGTGATCTGAGGAGATTCTTGGGAAATAAATATTTTTGTTGTCTGAATGTTGGTTCTTGCCAGTTGTGGTCTCTATTGCAGAGCAAAAAGTGAAAACGAAAAGTGCACTTACGCTGCTGTCGTCCATCCTTTCTCGCCTCTTAGTTTTGTGTGTTTCATAATCCTCCATGAGCGTCTGCATCAGGTTCTTGGGTCGCTGGGCTCCCGCAGGCTCCTCGGAGGGTGTGTCAGACTGTGAGACGGGGCCTTCTGTAGTGGGGGATGGAGGAGGCTTGATCTTCTCTATCTTCCCTGCAATGACATGAAAAGAAATGACCCTCTCTAAGCTGAATGGTTTACAGTTGTGTCCAAAAGACGACAGCTGGAGAAGCATTTTCAGCAGGGTTTTGATGAAGAAACAGTTTGGAATGAGGTCCATGAAGCAATCTGGTAAATCATGGGCTTTTAAAACACTCCCTCTTCCTGAAATCCACTACACCAAAACACTACAAATCTTTTTGCAAAACCTAGAAGAGTTACCAAATGATAGAACACAAATTTAACCCACCACCCACCATGGTTTACAGTAGTATTTGGCTGAATTACTCCCGTTACCTCCTACAGGACACAGTGACATGGAAAATTTTTCAAGATTTTAGAAAACTGCAGGATGATTTTTTTCTGGCTCAGCCAATAAACACACAGGATGCCACCACAGTACGCCAGTGACCACGTGTGAGACATCCGAAGAAGTCATCTTGTTAAGTATTGCTGGCTTTTCTCTCTTCTTCCAGTGCTTTTTATCTGCTTTGTAAGCATGAAAGGCTTTGGGTTGCTTCCTGATGCTGTTGTTCCTGCAGATTGCAGAGGGTGCTCCTGAAGAGAGACCTGTGACAGAGCAGGATGGGGTCTCCGTCCCACACACCCCTTGTTCAGACAGGGCCCTTCAGTCTCCCAGTGGGAGGAAAGCCAGAGAGAAGTCAGGCTGCTCCCTGATTGAGCCCATTTCACCCAGGGGAGTCTGTTCTAGGCAGAGTGACCCTAGCTGAAGAGATGGCTAAAAGGCAGATCAAGGAGATCACTGCAACAAGCTGTGGGAGAGCTCAAGGACTATGGCCAATCCATGATTCTCCAGGGAGGACAGCCTGCATTTCCCATCACCAGGTGCTGATCCGGGGTGAACTGCCCTGGTGAGAAGAATGACGACAATGGTGGCAAGTCGTGGTGGTGGGAATAAGGTGTGGGGGTCCTCAGCTATGGCAAAAGAAATCAATGCTGAACCAGAATCAGATTCCCTTATCCATGGCACGTCAGCTCTTTGAAAAAAAGATGGTTCAACGGACGGGAAATCAAAAACAGGAGAAAAAGCCCCACCCCAAAACCATTACAAATAAGTGAAATAATCAGAAGGATTGTGCAGATTTTCATGAAACTTCCTGTTGCTGAGACAAATGAAATCCCCAGCTGCTCCTCCAAAAAGCATCATGAGAGTGGAAGCCACTAGAGAGCAGCCTTGAAACCTCCTCTAAGAATCAGCAGCATTTATTCTTGAAGGAAGAAGTGAAACTGAGTCGACACTGCAGAGGTCTTGTACAAGAAATCCCCTTGCTGGGCTTGTTTCACTTTTGACCAGTATGGAAAAACCCAGCATCACCAGTTTCAGGCTACAGGCGTAACTGAAGCTGGCTGGTGCAGGGATGAGGCTGGGAATTTGTCCCCCTTAGATCACGCCACCAGAGACTGGAGGGAGAGTTTCTATGGGCCCAGGTTCTTCCCTGGGTTGCAACAGCACCAGCTCCGCTGACAACCAGATGAGATGCTGCCAAAGCAGAAGCCAGCAGCCGGTCCTGAGCTGCACCCATGTGTGACAGCTTGGACTGCTCGGCAGGAGAGAGTAAGAACAACCGTCACCTTGCCCGTCATGTCCAGTGGATAAAAATGTCTGCTCAACTTAAAAGCACTGACTAAGGGCCAGATATCTCGTTGTATTACTTCATCCTTACACTACTAAGTAACTGTCTTGGGTGTATGCAAGCCATAGAATCCTAGAATCAAAGAATGGTTTAGGTTGGAAGGGACCTTAAAGATCATGCAGGAAGAATCAGGCTTCTCAGATGTCTGCTCAGCTTTTGCTTTCCCCCAGGGATACAGACACATCACAGGATGCTCAGACCTACGGACAAGCTTCATAGCTGAAAAGAGCTCCTTCCACTCCACTTCCCTGGAAAAACAATGCACACCACAGGCTTTGGGGATCTGCATTTTAGAAAGGGGGTATCTCCAAGCAAATCCATCCTCCCTGGATGGAAGGCCCATCAATTTACGTATTGTAGCGGCAACCGTGCAGCAACACGCAACTGTTCTGGGCGTCCTGGGCCTGTTCACCATGAACAACATCACGGGTCCCTTTTCACAAACAGACAAGCCGAGGTAGTAAGGAGTCATGCTCACAGCAAAACAGTGGTTTGTTGGCTCGTATCCACACTTCAACTACTTTTCACAGAGAAGTGTGTCTTCCAGGTTCCTAAAAATCTTGTGAGAACAGGTAGGCAGGTGGAAGAAAGCGATCCTACCAGTGCCAACAGCAGCAGAAAGGTAAGCAGCCACCATACGTGAGGCTGTGGTTACATGGCAGGGTGTCTGAGGCTTCAGACTCTCAGAACAACCACGGAAAAATTCTGTGAACCTGGCCGCAGAGCTCCAGGCCAGTGTAGACCTATTCTGTCAGTTTGGACTGTGATAGAAATGTTGCTGGATTAATTTTTTTCCAGCAGATTTTCATCTGGATAAGAACCATGGAATCACAGAATGGTTTGGGTTGGAAGGGATCTTAAAGATCATCTAGTTCCAACCCCCCTGCCATGGGCAGGGACACCCTCCACTAGACCAGGTTCCTCCAAGCCTCATCCAGCCTGGCCTTGAACACTTCCAGGGATGCGGCATCCCCAGCTTCTCTGGGCAACCTGTGCCAGTGCCTCACCACCCTAAGGTACTGTTCTCAGACAGATCAGTCATTCAGCGTAAAAGAGACATGATGATCAGAGGCACTTTTTATTTCCACAGTCCCACGCCCACACCTGATGCACACAGACATGGCTGGTGGTCCTTGCCTAAATCCAAGCTGAATAACAAAGGAACTGCGCTCTGACTTAACTGGAGGCACTGGGTCACACTTGTGCGACATCACCAAAAACTGCAGCCTGATGGTCACGCTTGCAGTTTAACAGTAGTTTCCAGCAGTGTCTTCCCCTCCAGGGGAAGGTAGTCCCCTGGGGTCACCTTTAGAGCTGTTGCAAGATAGCCAGTACAGGCTATAGCATCTCAAATCTTGCACCTACACATTTACATTTTTCTCCTTTTTCAAAAAGACTCGAAAGTGTTCTGTGGCTTTAGTTCTGGTGATGGGTCCCTCCACTCTCTAGCTTCAGAGATCTAGTAGGAAGCTCTTAGAATTTATTTCTCTCAATTTCCTGCCTCTTGTGCTATTAGGGACAGGCAGGAGCTGCTCCTATGGGTAACACTCCTTCTCAGCCCTGGGGAGGGGAAGGGGCAGCTGCTGCTGTGTCCTAGTCAGGTGGCTGTAACATCACCTGATACCTCTCTGCAAATTCAAAGACGTGTAGGAGCTGGGGACAAATTAGCTTTCCTAACCAAAACCTCTGCACAGCGCCAGGGAGCAAGAGGGGTTGTGGTGGTGGCTTGTCCACTCTGTGGAGCCTGATGGGTGTCCAAGCACTCACTGCAATCTAAGCAAGGATGCTCAGCTGACATGCTGCAATATCAAGATGAAAGAGTGACCAAGAGGAGGGCCTGGAACAAGGACTTGAGCCACCACTAAGTAACCAGCAGGTACCAAGGGCCGTATAGTGTTACATACACCAAATATAACCCATGTAGTGTAAAATTAGGTACAAAGAAAGTGGGAAGAATTGGGCTTCACACAAGTAAGAGCAACTATTTTACAGATGATGCTGGCATTTTTTAAGACATCTGCACAGCAGAGAAAACTTTTCAAAGTGAGGTCTTTCAGCAAGACAGATTGTTGTAGGAGACCAGTCTGTGATGCAGTCAGGGGATAGCTGAAGTATGTAAAAAAAAATGTCTTTCTGATAATATGGAACTTCCATTCACTCCAGGTGAAAGGTGGGCTGCTTTGGTCTTCTTGAACACGAGGTGAGCAACATGAATATGCAAACACACAAACAAGCAAACATTAAAAGAAGAACCCCTTGAAGATCCTCTCACTTCATACACATTCTCCACTAGAGAGGGAATAAGAAGCAAAATGAGCTGGGTTAGTAAGCTGTTAAGGCACTCTTGGAGATGTACAGGGATGAGTCATGAGCACTCCAGAGGAATGCTTGAAGAGAATTAAGAACTTTCCTTTGTTCATAACAGTGCTTATGAAGGGGTGAGGGAACAGTATCTTCCATAAACTCTAAGGCTTCACTGCTGCTCTAGCCTTTCTCAAAATTCTCATTTTAAAAAGGGATTCATGTATATGTGTAACAGCTGATCCTTATCCTTTACATGTATACAGGGCATTAAAAATTTTGGGATGGCCACAAATGTTAATATCTTGCCCCAAAGTTTCTGCTTCTCCTCTCACCATACAAAAAATAAGGTATCTTCAGTTTGTGGTTGATCAAGAGAAGTTTCCTTAGTGTAGGTATTTACTAGTGAAAAATGAAAGTGGAAAATTATTTGCAGGCTGAAGTGGCTCCTCTGACAGAGGCTTATGGTCCACAGCTGTCACTCAGGAGAAGAAAGCGATGAGAAGAAAGAAGACAGCACACACACACATTCCTCACTATTCGGAGGGAATGCTTACCTGAAATTTATACCTGATCACTTGCAGCTCTAAAATGCAATCCCCCCCATGGGCATTTTGCTATCCACTGAAATTCTCTCTTCTAGTTCATCAGCTGAGGACAACAGAAGATGATTGCTTGCTGGGCAGTTCTCCCATGTGTGTGCAGATGGGTCTGAGCTCCTGCACATGAGTACAGGGTGTACAGCGTGCAACGTTCTGCTTCACCTGGCATTGCTTTGGTGACACACACCAAAAATGCAGATCTGGCAGCTTCAGCAAAGCTTCCCAGGCATGGCTTCTCGTGTTAGGGATTTCCCCATGCCTTGTCATGAGACCGAAATACTCACAAAGGGTTTCTCTCCAACCAAAAAGCCTTCACTGAACCAAGACCCCTCATGTAATGATTTTTACACCTTCTTCGATGAACAGGATTACTCAAGCCAGGCACTACAAGAAGTTAGACACAAGTTCTTCACAGCCTAAGTACTCCTAACATAAGGAACATGGGAATCACACCACCAAACGTAGCCTGGATCATCTAATGTCACACACTTACCATTCTGTTCAAATAAACTACCAAACAGCCCCGGCTGCTCTGCCTGGACACATGGTATACTGCCCACACACTGTAGGAAAAAAACACTGTCTTGCTATGCAGCTGCTCAACACCTCGAGTGCAGCAGGTGCTGCAGCAAAACAACATAGGAAACATTCAAATTTAAATATAGCTCCACAGATATTTTGGGACCTACAAGGAGTCTGCACAGCTTCTTTACTTCACCTTTCCAGCAGTACCTTGGAGAAGGTTTTGTCCTGTATGCACACAACACAAACTTGTCCAAAATCACTCTGTGTCTTGATCCAGTGATCTGAGATGGGTTAAAAGGCTGCTTCGAAGCAACCCAAACAGCTTTAAAGGATACTTGTGAGCAGCACAGAAGTTTATTACTAGGAAGCACGCTGGCTTGTGCTGGGTGGTTGGCAGACACCAAGTTTAGTGTTATCATCAGTTGTATAAAAGTTGTATGCCAGGGTGGTTAAAACAGCCTGTTCGCTATCTAAAGTAATTAGCAGTTATTTCACACGTACACCCACATGAATTGTGTTAATCTCCCACACTTCAGTCAAATTAGCAGTTCGGTTCTCTGCAGCCTTTTTTTGTGGTTTGTGTTTCTGTTATCCACATAACCACAGTTCAAAGTAGTGAAGTGGTGCAGGAGTAATACATAACCAGGGAACACCAGGAGTCCTCATAAAGCTACTCTGCCCAGTCCACCACCAAAAAATAACCATAGGCCATTGTTAATTAAGGTAGGCTATTGTTAATTAAGTTAATTACTGCACCTCATCAAAAGAGTTCTGGTGCGTTTACACTTCCCAGTTTAAGGATTATCAACAGATTTTTCAAGTTTAGACTTGACCGCCTAATCCCTTTCTGCTGAGGTATCTTCATGTTAAAAGAAGAGTGCCAATTCTTTCTCTGGAAAGGCAATTTGGTGACAGAAGTACCCTTGTTTCTTCTTTTCATTACCATTATTATTCCTATTATTATTTTTGTATGTGAAACTAGATGTTCAGATGACAGTGTCAGACATGTTCTACAGCATATTGCTTACTATGCCTACCACAGGTAGATTTTCTTTTCTGCTCCGTAAATCACCTCTGTAACAGGTTGCAATGAATCTTTACGGGCAGATTTTGTTGTCTCTGCTGAATCACCTTTGCCTCTTGTTTTTGTAAATATTGAAAATAAAAAGTAAGTTGCTGCAACCTTCCAAGGGATTGCATGGTATCCCTTCTCCCTGTTTTTAAGGATGTCTGCAAGCTTTAACTGCAACATGGCTGGCTAAAGGGACAGCATGGATGAGATGAGGGCACCCTGCAATGCTAAAGGAGCCAAGCAAACTTCGACCAGCTGAGAGCTCTAGTGAGCACATCTGCTGCTTAGAAAGCACTGAAAGTAGAAGGTTTAAGAATGACTTTGGCAATGCTCTTTGTGGCTTTTTTGATCAATGACATTCTTAGACATTGCCACATACTCATCTTTTCCTAGAAATTAATTCTTTGCCTTGTCACCAGCTGCAAATTGCGGTAGCTTGAGTCATTGGCTAATAGATTCCAATTTTCTTTCTTGAACATGCGGCAGTTGGACATTTAAAGGAAACTGTCTGAAATTATTCATTATAAGTATCGTTTTATCATTCTCACTAAAATGTAATTTATGAAGAACTTTTTAACATCAGATACAAAGTAAATGCCTTGTTGTGTAGAGAAATAAAAACAAGCAGAAGTACGCTGTTTTCCTAGATGCTCTGTTAAAGCAAGCATTAGTGTCAGCAACCCTTCTAACATCACTTGTGAGTAAAAACCAACCATTATCAGCCTCATTTCGAGCACTTGCAGCTACAGATGATGTTGGTTTCAAAAATGGTCATGAGCACACTTGTACATGAGTTCTAACTGAGATCTATGGTGCCCTGTCTATCACATCTCGCCAGACATTGCTCAAAACACCTCAGTTTATGGAGACTCCTTATAACAAATGCTGTTCTATAGGGGTAATAACAATAGCCCTTCAAATAAATTATTGACATCTGCTATGTTTTTTGGCAAGAAAAATGTGTTAAAATCATCCCCTTTGCAGAAGAAACAAAACCAAGTGTTAGCTATTCATGTGCTGCATAACAGTCCAAGTTCACAATCAGACTGGGTAATGGACTAAATCCAGACCTTATTCAAGTATTGCCATGACTTTCAAAAGAAAAGGATTACCCTGCAGAATTTTTGGAAGCATCACTGGCTCAGATTTACACCAGAGGAAATAAGGATGGAATTTAAGTACTCTGGATAAAATTAATACTTCTTCGCAATAATCACTGTTAATAAAAACTTCTAAGTACTTGCAAAGCAAATGTATGTTGATACTGATAAAAATCACCACACAGAAGTAAGCCTGGCATGTGTATTTTTCTTTTTTTTTTAGATTTCCTTTTTTTTATGTTATATTAAGAAAGCATGAGTGCTTAATTTTATTTTTTGAAAAGGGTAAGGAGAAAGATATGCTGTAACTGCTGTGAATGCCACCACAAGGACCCAGAAGTTGAGCAGTCAGAGGAGGACTTCTACTGAATCTGTTAAGCATTTTGTTTGTGACGCCTGTTTAATTCAGTAGTGAATGACACCAGCTGAAATACATGGCAACTCACAGCTGTGGAGACCTTTTTACCACACAAAGTTCATTAATAAGACCAAGAAATACCTGCAAACAGAAAGCAAAACACACAAAAAGAAACCTGATGCAAATCCCCACAATCTGTAAATCTCCACTACCTTTGCGCTTCCTTAATGACATGCAATAGAACAGAAAGCCTCTTATAAAAGGCTTTGTATGTTTGTCTTTCAAGCAGCCACACAGCCTCAAAAACCGCTGCTGTCCTTCCTTGAGATGACCCTAAATTTCAGTGGGCGGTCTGAGCAGCACAGTGAGAGACATGTGGCAGGGGCACCACAGCATGGCAGGGGATTAAACAGAGTACACGTTTCCTGATGACAATCAGCACGGTATGCAAGTTACTTCTGTGCTACGTTTGGGAAAAACAACATTCACAGGCGTGCTCACAAACAGAAAGTTGGATTGCCCCCTGCCCTCTTTCTGCCTGCAGTTTCCAGGCAGGCAAAGTCATGACAACCCTCCCGCCCCCTGCAAAATGACGCATTCATTCACAAATTACATACGCTCAAACGTGACCTGACCCTGCAGTCACACGCCACTTCCACTCTGAAGCTCTGGGCTCCTACCTGGTGCAGTTTTGTAAGACACGGTTCTGGTGGGCATGGGCGGTGCGCTCTTCGTAACAGGGCTCGGTGCCACCTGCAGACCTTGCCGCTGCCTCTTCAGCTCCTCCTCTCGTTCCTGGGCAGCTCTGATCTCTTCTTCTATCATTGACAAAGTCCGCTGCTTCCTCGACCGTAACTTGAAAGGACCCACAGTCACTTCAGGCTCCTGCATGGCCAGGATGGAGGCAGTGCTCCTCAGCTCAGCTGCCTCTGAATACTTGCTGAAATAGCTTTCATGCCTATTTTCCTCCACAAGAAATGTCTGGCTGGCTGAGTACACGGGTGACTGCTGCAAACTCTTCCCTTCCCTGAGTCCTGAGTCTTCCTCTTTTGAAGTCTTTGGTATGGTGTCCCTTTTTTCTTGAACGGGTGAAGACACCTGGGGTGGCTCAAACATTGGGTTGTGCTGCTCCTTGGAGGCTGGAGCTGGACCGGTGGTAGGTGGCTGCCCTTTGACTGAGATCTCCTTCCCTGCTGGGATTACTCCTTCCTTGCAGTTGGCTTTATCCACCTGCTCAGCTATGGCTTGCTGGATGGCGTTTTTAACCAGCAGGCCAGCGTGGTATTCCAGCTGGTCATCAATCAGTATGGAGTCTGCCAAGGCAGAGGAGGGCAAGTCACAGCCTGGGTCGCTGAATGACTTGGAGATACCTTCACCCCTGCACTCTGCCGGAGTATCAGCCTGCGGGGTCTGGGGCAGGGAGAAATCGGCCAGTGAGCTTTCCTGCAGGGCGCTCATGGTCTCATTGGAGGCACCACTGTCGCTGATGTTATCCATGCTGAAATCATTGGAAAGGGTCTCCAAGACAGTGGTATCCTGAGACCTGACAGACAAGTCATCCAAACCAGAGTCGAGCTCCTCTGGAGGGGAAGAGGCGCTGCTTGACTTTGGGAACGGGTCTAGCCCTGCCTGTCCATCATCCTTCACCACTGTGAAGACTGCTCTTGCACTCATGAATTCTCCATCCTCTGCCCATAGTTTTGAGGCCTGTCCAGCTCTGGGGCTATCACTGCACGGTAACTCTCTTACGGTGTCAGCAGTGGTAGTCTGAGCACTGGTATCATCTTCTGAGGTACAGGAGACCTTCTGTGCTTTGACAACAGTGGTATTGTTACCCTCAGGCTGTCCTGTTTGCCCACACACTGAAACGGGTCTTGTCACGGAGGACAGTGGCCTGTCTACATGTGGAGAATTGAGGCTTTTGTAGAAAGGTTTGATGGAGAACATTTTGGGTGTTCCTGACCGTCTTGGTGGGGCCTGAACCTGAGACGGACCTGAATGCTCCATCAGCTGGAACTGCTTTCTAGCAGCTGAGAAATCAATTTGCTCTGTGACAATATCCTCTTTCTTGATACTGACAGGCTCTGGTGGTACAAAGGAGCAGCTGGCCTGTTTGGGGGATGTTGGGCTTGCACCTTGCTGCTGCTGCCTCTCCTTGCGCTCCTTGTACTTCTTGTGAGACTCCAGATGCTCCTCATCCAGTTGGTCCTCCAGGGCCTTCTCCTGGGGAGGGTTCCACCATTTGGAGGCAATGTTAGGGTTTTTCTTGACAGCCTGGCTTTTAATGAGTTCCCTTCTTTCCTTTTCAAGTTCCATCATTTCCTCTGATGGTCTTACTTTGCGGACCCTGTATTTTTCCTTCTCTTCCTCATCTTCAAAGAGCTTTGAGGGCTTTTTTTCTTCATGGAATGCTCGTAGTTCAAACTTAGCCTCTTTCTTAAGGGTTGTAAGAGTTGTTTCTCCATCCTTTGAGGATCTTCTAGAACTGTTTGAAGAAGTGGGACTTCCTGGCACCTTCAGACTCTCCCTAGTGTCTTCTTTCAGTCCACCCAAGGAATGGCCATTAGATTTCAGGTTCTCCTCTGCTATGTTACCTTCATGTGGTTCAACTACCAAGGATGCCTGCTTGTCAGCTATGTATTCTTCCCTTTCATTTTGTCCTGAATCATTATTGACATTAACAGATGCTCCTGAGCCATCCATAATAGAGACTGCACTTGGTTCAGGGGAGGATGTCCCATTAAAGGTATTATCTGCAGCAGAATCACAGCAATTTGCCTCCAGCACTTCATCTAGGTATCTGATCTCTTTAGCAACTTCACTGTCCAGAGATTCATGCCTGTCCTTAAGTCCATTGTGGCTGGTAGCTGGGGAAAAGAAGTGGGTTGGATTGTCCATGGGATGTGGTGAAGCCACTGTGGTGATGCTTTTATGCTCAGAAACTGGAACTTCAATTTCCATTTTCTCTTCCTTTGTAGCAAGCACAGTAGCTGGGTCCAAGAAATTGGCACAGTTTTGGTCTCTGTTTTTTCTCAACCTGATGTCATCCTCAGGGATTCTGGAAGATTTCTAAAATAAAAGAGAACAAAACTATGATGAAGTCCTAAAAAGCAACATTTCATTTTTTTGCACAGTAAACACCATCTGGAAAACAAATCCTAGCACTTCTTAAACTCAGTATTAAAGCAGCCCTGCAGAGTACGGGAAGGCAAGCACATCATTAACACAAAAAATAGAAAATTACCTTACCATACGCTGGACAAGTCCCTAAAATAACAACAAACTTTCATTTAAGCATCTCCCATCTGCTTACCATCTTCACTTTGTCATTATTTCTTGCCTGCGTCCTGGTTTACCACTAAAAATGAGCTTTGGATTTCCAAGTTATTAATGACTTGTCAGTTTAGGTTCTTCAAAGGTTTACACATGCAGCCCACAACACCTATCATCTTGGTATTTTAAAAATGCTTTCTGCACCTAAAGGAAATCTCATAACGCTTCTACAGATGAAAAGTATTACTGCCCCCGTTTGCAGAAGCAGATGCTAACATGCAGGAAGAGTAGGCGATTCATACCAAGTTAGGAAAAACGGACATGGAAACAGGAGGGAATGTTTATTTCTCAGTGGATCAATCCTGGTCATCAAACACAGGGTAGAATTACATGATGCCGGAAAGACACAGGGACTTGCTGCAGCCCACACGGAAACCCACACGCAACTGGACCTGGGAGACAGGAAGAGTTTGCAACTCCCACGTCATGAAGACCAACACATGGTGCATGACAAGGACTGGCATCATGGTCTCCTCCCTCCCACTGCTTTGATCTGCAGTGCAGATGCACTGGATTCTTATTTCTCCCACGTGTTGCCTCTGCTCTCCAGGAAGGTATTGAAAGAAACACTATTTATGTTCGAGTAAGGGCAGATTTTACTGCTCAAGCTGTCTACTGAATTTCTCATGAGTAAAGTCTGAAGGAATTTCTGATTAACGTGGTAACACTGATGGGTCAATGAATTTCTCAATAATTCTTTACTGCTGAAAGACAAAAAAAGGAAGCACCGAAAGAAAGGAGAGGGCATCTTCAACATTATTCTTCAGAAAGAACTTGTTAATTCTTGCTAACTTTTGCTAACTCCTGAAAACCAAAAGTGACACATCTGTTCACTTTGAGTAATATTTTAAAACATAAACTTGGTATCTGAGGTCTCCGGTGCCCTTTCCACATGTGTTTCTATATGTGACGCAGGGGATTGGAAAGAAGGTGGTACTGATCAAACCCTGTGAACTCAGCGGTCACCTAACAAGGTCCAGTCACCCCCACCCTTGCTGTCCGTTATCCTGCATGCTACGCATGACAGCAGAAGATGATCAGCCAGATGCACAATGGCACTTCACAGTGACCTGAAGAATCACATTGCCTCTGGGTTTATGTAGGCAGTAAAATGCATTTGACACCTTAAGGAATTAGACCCAACCAGCCAGAAGAGCTCTCATTATAGAAACTTTGAGAGAGTTTTCTGTCTGACTTTGTAGATGTACACAGCTGAAGACAATGCTGGCTCCAACTATTAGATCTTTTAATCTTAATTGTACTTAAGCATTGTGAAAAACCTTTAAAAACAACCAACCAACCTGCTTTAGTCTATATATTTTACTTGACATACTTCACTGGTTCTACTTGCATTTCACTTTCTGTTGAACATAGAAATTCTACAGCTGAAGTTTCTAGCTGTGCTTTTCTTAAATTGTATTACATTCTTCACCATTTAAATAGCTAAATGTGGCCAGCTTCTTCTTTAGTCCTATTAAGGTTATATTCCAGAAATCAGATGTTCTGCAAACAAATACAGACCACACATAAAAAGTCCCTACTTTTTTTTGAGTGGACACAGCAGGAACATAAGAATTAACCTCCCTTTAACCTGAAAGGGCAAGAATTGCTCTTGATTTGCCTGCAGAGCTCGAGGTATCATGGCAGAAGAAGTACTCAGGTGATAGGACTAAGACTGCAATACCTTTCTGATATTTGGGTTTAAATCTCCCTGCCTGACTTGCTGGTGCAAAATGGGGGATGTTGCTACCTGGGGCAGTCTGTTCAAAGGGACATGAGCCCCAGTGCAGGACTCCTGGTTGTCTCCTTGCAGACAAACCATGAGGATGACATCATGCTCCTGCTAGTATTTGCTTTTAGTCAGACAGATGTGACTAACACTAGTGACATTCATCGCTAACTACATGTCCGCTGTAGCTGCACGAACACATCTTCAGCAGATGCAGAAAATGAGGTAATGAAGCTGTGCACCCCAGCCACGGAAACACATGTCCCTGTAGATCCAAACCAGAGCTGAAGGGCTCCCCAGTTCTGTGCTTCTAGCACCTACATGTTATGGAGCTGGGAATATGCCCTGACTGTCCCAGAGACACCACTCACTGAAGCATGTCTACTTCCATCACTGCTTTAATGCACAAAACATTTCAGATCATACCATATTTGGTTATTCATGTGTATTGGGTTTGCATGGCAAAGTTTTGGTAGCAGGTGGGGCTACAGGGGTGGCTTCTGTGAGAAGCTGCTTGAAGCCTCTCCGTGTCTGATAGAGCCAAGGCCAGTTGGCTGCAGGTCGGACCCACTGCTAGCCAAGGCTGAGCTCATCAGCAGTGGTGGTAGTGTCCCTGGGATAATGGGAAGAGAAATTGCAGCGAAGAGACAAACAATTCTGCAGACCCTTAGGGTCAGTGGAGAAGGAGGGGGAGGAAGTGCTCTCTCTCAGCACCGGAGCAGATTCCCTGGCAGCCTGTGGTGCAGACCATGGTGAGGCCTGCTGTGCCTCTGCAGCCATGGAGGGTCACGGGGGAGCAGAGGGCCCCCTGCAGCCTGGGGGGGACCCCACGCCAGAGCAGGGGGATGCCCAAAGGAGGCTGTGACCCCATGGGCAGCCCATGCTGGAGCAGGCTCCTGGCAGGCAGTGTGGCCCCATGGAGAGAGGAGCCCAGGCTGGACCAGGTTTGCTGGCAGGACTGTTGACCCTGGAGGGGGATCCAGGCTGCTCCTGAAGGACTGCACCCGGTGGGAAGCACCCACGTTGGAGGAGTTCACAAAGAACTGCAGCGCCTGGGAAGGACTTACATTGGAAAAGTTGGTCCCACTGACTTCTGTGGGAGGGACCCAATGCTGGAGCAGGGGCAGAGTGTGAGGATCATTCCCTGAGGAGGAAGGGGCAGAAGATGTGTGATGAACTCATCAATTGTGTGATGAACTGACCACAACCACCATTCCCCATCGCTCTGCGCTACTCGGGGGAGAAGGTAGAGGAAATCAGTAGCAAAACTGAGTCCAGGAAGAAGACTGGGGTGAGGGGAAGGTGTTTTGAGACCTGGTTTTATTTCTCATTATCTTACTCTGATTTGATTGGTAATAGAATTTTCCCCAAGTCAAGTCTGTTTTGCTCATGATGGTAACTGGTGAGTGATTTCTCCCTGTCCTTATCTCGACCCACAAGCTTTTTGTTGCGTTTCCTCTCCCCTGCCCAGCTGAGGAGGGGAGTGACAGAGTGGCTTTGGGGGGCACCTCACCCTCAGCCAGGGTCAACCTACAACATCAAGACAAGAAACAGATCCACAGACACAGTATTTTACCGCTTTCTTGACAAGTAAGAGCCAATCCTCTCATCATAGCTGCAATCCATAGCTCACAATTAAGGCATATACACGTAACTGTCTAATCAGGGCATGCATTTATGACAGTATGCAATTCTGAAAACGCATGTGTCTGTGCAATTAGTGTGGCGCATGTAATTATATAGTAAGACAGATAATTATGCAGTAAAACCTGTGAGAAAACATTGCTACTTATGTGAGGGAGCCTTTCTTTGCTGGGGATTAGTAACTGAGCAAGGAGGAGGGCTCCCAGCAGGGCAGAGAGTCCAGGGAGAAACGTTAGAGGAAGCAAAAATACAGTTAAAAAGAACACCCAGTTCTTCCTTCAACACATTCTGTCAGAACTTGGGGACAATTTTGCGGGGTCACGGCAATGACAGTATGCTCCAGACTCTCCTGTGAGGAGCAGAAGTCAATCTACTGATGAATTACGTGAAACGAAGACCGTGAGGATGGAAGCAGCTGACAAAACAAAGCTTTTCAAGACTACGCAGGCCACAGAGCCTGTCCAGGATAACTGGCTGGGTCTTGGAAAATGGCACATGTTGGGATGATGACACCATAGGTGGGAGGAGGCTTGGGGGAGGAGGAGGGAGGTGGGATGCACACAGACCCCCTGCCTCAGCTGTTTGGCAGAAGGAGGCGAGCCTGCCAGGGGGTTGCTTCTGCTCCTCCGTGATAAGTATGTACTAGCAGCTTTGTATTTGTCGCCTACAGGGAGGAGGCTTTTCAAAGCCTGCACCATTACAAAGGCCTGTAAATGGGAAAAGGGCTGCATTCAGTTCTAATTGTAGTCAGTAATACAGTGTTCACAGTGATTCCCATACACTGCTCATCAAGACCCAGATTTTCCAGAAGTTAACTGCTACATTTACACAGTCACTGAATGAGCATTCATTTCTGTTTAAGCCAAGATGCAACTGGGTAATTAGTGCCGTTTCTACAATACTGCTACACTTTAGTAAACTGCAGTTATTAGCAGCTTAGAGAATTATTAGCATATTTCCTCCTTGGTTGAATTCTTCATCTACAAAAGTGTAAGTGTTTGGGCAATCAACTCTTTTAGAAGGAAAAAATGTGGGTGTGCTACTAGCAAGACCCAGCAAATGTACTGCCAGTGCTTTCCTTTGTTTGATGCAAGGCAAAATGCATATGACAATAAGTGGGAGGCAATCCTTCTGAGCCACATCCACATTCTTCTGAAGCAACAGTGGTGGTGGTGGGGGGGGGGGGGGAAAGGAAAAGATTAAACAACTTAAAAACATCTCATGGTTTAAAAAAATGAAAACGTGTTTTCCTCACTGCAGGCTTCTACCAAAAACTCCAGCCAAGTTTCAGGACATGCTGATGGTCTCCTGGTGTCATTAGCATTGTCAACTTCCATTTCTTCAGGTTTCATCTTCCTTGGGAGATGTCCTGTCCTGCACCTGCTTCTCCTCCCACTGCCTGATCACTGAGCCAGTGTTTTGTACAGCCATTCCCCTTCTGCTCTTGGATCCAACTCTTGGGCACGCCATGCCTCTAGCAGTTTTAGCACAATAGCATAACTTAAATTCACATTGACATATGGTTGACTGGCTAATCCACACCTCTCTGACGTTGTCAATTATCTTCTCCCTCTTCACCTACTGTCCTGGCCTGCCTCTCTGATGTCTCTTTGCAAAGGAGAAAGAAACAAGCAATGGATTTCCTAGGGGGTCGACTCTGGCAAACCTTCAAGAGAGTGTCTGTTTTCATTCAGCTCATCCTTTGAGGAACGCAGTCACCATCTGCATCACAGATGGAGCCAGTCCCAAGCACTGCAAAGATACAGAAGTCATCTGCACCTCTGTGCTTCCTGACAGACATCCTGTCCAGCAAGAAAACCCTGAGCCAACACAGGTATTGCTCCACTCTTGCTAGCAACTGCAAGGATTTCTTTAGAGAAGTGGTTTTCTGTAGAAGAATGCTACAGCACGGAATTGTTGCAGTTCTTACCAAGCAAGGAAAGCAAAAGGTGCTGACACCCACCCCTCCCAGCTCATCTTCACTACCACACAACAGGTGCTTAGAAAGGTGCCACCATCCCAGCCCATCCCAGATGGGAATGACAGCCTGAACCACTGTGATGGCTTCTGTCCTATGCCGGCTGGTGCCTCCCTCCCTCCCATGGCAGGCTCTCATGGGGTGGCTGCCACCCCATCCACCTCAAAAACATGGTCATCTGCCTTGTCGCTGGTGGGACAAGAGTGCTGCAGGTGGGAGCCTTTGCAGAAAGCAGTTTGAAGAAATGGGCCAAACACTGTGTTTCGGAAATTTCCTGTTTGGGTGAGCTAAGAGAAAGCAGCAGCAGAGTAAAGCTCTTTGGAAATATCCTGAAACTGGGCAAGAAAAGGGATGCAGCTGATGATGTGGGGCTTAGGGAAAGGCAGGGGATTTCTCTTCACATTACCTACAGGAACCATGTCTTTTACTTGAAGAAAAGAAGAAAAAAAAAAGCCCAAACCCAAAGTGTTGTCTTCTCCTTGTGTGAGAAGAGGTCCCATTTTCCATAAAATATTTTTATACTGACTCTTGAGGGTTTAAAAAATACTATGGAAAGTGTTATTCAAAACATTTACATTTTTCACTAAATGAACTCAGATAAAATTCAAGTTTCAGAAAAAAATATCCACAAATCCTGCCACTAAATTTTGTTGAATTTAAGAAATGTCAGGCACATGCTCACTCTACCTTGAATAATTCCATTCATAATCCTACTTGCACACAACAAGCAAAACCTGGCCTGTTCCTCTCACAGAGCAGTACACAGTGTCTTCAACACACAGACGGAAGCCATTTCCGATGACTAAAATGTGCTGGCATTGAGTGTCACAATTGACATTCTCCCCAACCAGCTCTCTATGCTCTTCAGTAGCTTGTCAGAGGTAGCCAGACAGTACAATAGGCGAATTTTATTTACAAAAAGCTGGTTTATCTCCTTCTGAGCACTTTAGAAATCACAAGAATACAGCCTAAAAAAATCAATGCAACTTCACGCCACCTCCCCCTAAAGAAGCAGCAGAGCATTCTTTTGGAATACAGATAGTAGTAATAAGGGAGGTGGGGATACAGTGCCCACACACGTGGCTACTTGGAGAGCTTGCTGTGCGACATTTTCTGAGTGGTTGTCCATATGTCCTTTTTTTGTCTGTTTAGAAAAGGAGTTATGATTGCATTTGCTCAAAAAGCATGTGAAAGGCTTTCCAATATTCTTTTTCATTTCAGCTGAGCCATGGGCTTCAGCTTCCCAGTGTGATACACTATAAAGCTCTTTTATCGAATGAAAGTCCAATTTTCTTTTGCTGCTGTAATAAATTAAGGATGGAGAAAAATGGTTCAAAAATTTTCAATACTTTAATGATGAACATATACTGTATGACAGGATATTTTAATGATGAGCATGTAATGAATGACACTGTGTTGTTCCAAACACGTCCCCCTAGCTCCAGTATTTTCTGTTCCCTGAATGACAAACATCTGAAAGTTTTCCTTGGCAAGCCAGGTTGCATCTTTGAAATAACCCTTACTACCTTGCACTAACTCCTAAGTACATAAATTGGAAGCAGTTTCCTACAGGTAGGAAGCCACCTGATTCTTTATGCCAGTTATTTTCTTATAGCCCTAAAACTTTAGATCTGGTCTCTGTGAAGAATTTGCCACACTAACGACTGGATTTCAACTATTGCTGATGGGGAAGAAAAAGACGTATCTTCTTTCTTATAATCAAATGCTTGTGCAGCTGTTGTAAAAAAAAACCCAACCAAAAGCAAACCAACAACCCAAAAGGCTAACTACTTTTTATGAAAAATTTTCATTCCTGCAAAAAACTGTAATTGCATGGACAAAGTGATTTATACAGAAATGAGTATGTAGGGAGAAAAGGCTGCTAGCTTCTGAATAAAAAGAAGTATCACCTCTGATAGAGGGAAAACATTACAGAGGTTAATAAAGTATGATGGTTACATAGCTGGCACTAGGGAAAGTAGTATATATTCAGGTGGTGTAGGCTCGGATACTATGGTGTGTGGGGCTGGTTAGCTTTGCTGTGAAAGCTCTGTTCAGTTGCATAGTAATCAAGATGCAAATCTGAAATTACAGGAAGCTGTGATTAAACTTTCATTCAGAAACTGCAGCACTGTTTGGTACTGTCATACTTCCCCCCAACCACCCACCCCATTTCCTATCAGCATCCAGATAAGAGGATGCCTTGAAGTGCTCCAGAATAGTGTTCCACATGCATGGGGAGAACTGGGAGCTCCTAGTACCCCCTAGATCAGTAAATTGGTGTTAATAGGGTTTCAAGTACAAGAACCTGCATTCAAAAGACCATTCTCTTGTTCTCTGCACTGTTGGCTTCTTGTAATGTAGGTCAGCCTGAAAGTGCAACTGAATTAGAGCAGTAAATGCATGCATAAGAAGGCATTTCATCCAGAAAAAATGTGTTTTTCTCATCACTCTCATCAGTTCAGATCGCACTGCTGATGCTCCTTTCACTTCCAAATTGATTTCTATCTCAAAAGGAAAATACACAGTTAAGTATGATTTCTTATATTGCTTCCGTCAGTTGCCTAGGACAGAACGACCAGGACAGTACACCCTGCGTGATGGCGTGGGAAATAAACCAATGCTGCACTCAAGGTCAATAAAAACCTATTACGGTATTAATTAACCACAACACCACAGATGATCAGTACTTCTTAACTTTGTTACACATTTTTCCTAAGGCTTACTTTTCTGTAGCTTGTCTCTAAAATCTGCCTTTGCTGAAACAAGAATGAATGCTTCCAACATCTGGGATATTTGATTGACAGAGCATGTGGTGCTAAGTCACTTAGAATGGTAAATGCAGTCTCCTGAAGCAGTGTCTGATGCTACCTTTGCTGGTGGAAATGAAGAGCACTGCAGCCAAGTAACATATAAGGAACATAGAAAATTGTCCACTACTGGGCAGAGAACACAACGTATGATACAATCCTTAAGGAACAGAAGGAGAATTTCTTCTTCACATCTGAAGGTCACAGATGAGATCCTGTACCATGAACTGCTGCATTTGCAGAGTCCACTTGGGTAGGCTCCCCTCGGTCGGTGCTGGTGACCTGAGCTCAGAGCTCACAGCTCTGTTAGCAGCACTCTCACGTTCAGCCTCTGGTTTGATGTTAAGTGAAAGCGGAGAAATCCCAATTGAAGACTGACAGAAAAATATTCAGCCTAACAAGAGTGCCCGATACAGACACTGAGTTAAGCAGAAGACGGCTTCTGAACATATGCACGAAAAATCAGTGTTTCACAAAGTGCTGCAGTTGAAAACCACCCAACACACATCGAGGATGGAACAATTGCTCTGGGAAAGCATGATCTAATCCCAGCGGGGAGGGGAAAGGACGCTAAACTAAGCCTTGCTTTTAATACTCTCTAACCCATCTAGATAATGTCAGCACAAGGAAAGGGTGACCTTTACGGTCACTTGCACAAAAAACAATGAGACAGGGAGATTTCCAAAATTCCTTAGCCTTTTCATCAGGGGTGGGGGGGTTCCCGTTTCATCTAAAGAACTGAGCTGCAACCCTCCTCTGTAAATGTGGGATCTGGAGAAAAATACTGGCATATTAATCATTTTGGTGCATGAGAAAGGGACCTTCTGAGGAAGGAATTTGGGTTAGGCTGGGGCAGGAGGAAGGCAGTAAGTGGAGACAAAAGGCGATGCAGTTCACTCATTCTCTGAGCAGATCTTACGGCTGCTAGCAAAACTGTTTTAATACACTGGAGGAACACAGATAAACATGCCATAAGCGCCCAAGCAGGCTTTCTGAGATGTATTAGTATTAAATTAAAGTCTTCTGATGATACAGATTCTTTCACTGGCTGATACAGTTCTGTAAATCTTTCATAAAAGGCCAAAACAGCATTTGCTGAACATGATCTATGTTAGAGTTCTTTCACCACTTAATTTCAAGGGCAATATAGTAGGAACTGAATGCTTTATCCAAAGCAAGCATCTAAACCTTTGCAAACAAAGCCTAAGGTAGATTATTTTTGCTTTCTTCCACTTCTCTGCTTCACAGATGCTCATAAAGCCTAATTAATACTTGCTGCACTTCTAAAGGGCATAGCTGTTCACGATCTACTGGAGTTGACAGGAGTGAGGGCTAAAGGAACAAATTATGCTTAGAAATTAAAAAAAAAAAAAAAGTCTAAATACCTATTTCTCTTTGAGAGCTGAAGAAGGTTAAGAATTATTATTGATGGTTTGCCTCCATCAGTAGGACTTTGTTACAGCTGCTCTGATCCATTAGGTTAAGACCTATCACAGAAAAATCTCCTTAAACAAAGGTATGACTAGGTAGCTGTGTATGGTGCAGCACATCTCACCTGACGGCAGCCTGCTCTGTCCAGAGCACAAAGAGCAGGACAATGTTTATTTCACTGTAGGCAGAGAGCCTTGGGGGGTTAGAGTACCAGGGATGAACCAATCAGCTGGCTTGAGCACGCTATGGATTGCCTTATTCCTAGTTTTTCAAGGAAATGGGGTGATTTTAAAACCAGGTATTCCTAAAACTCTATTAAGAGAGTGCACATCCTGGCTTAAAAAGGTCCCTTTTTATATTTAGATATACCTAAAATGTATTTTAGGCTTTTACCTCTAGACTCAGCAGACCACTGGAACATTACCAAATGAAAGCTGAGAGGACATCAAGAAAGAGGAAATCTAGCCTAGTTCTGACTCAAAAAGTCCTTTAATTACGTAAGTGGAGAGGGGGAAAATATGATGATGATCAAAGGATATAACTGGTATGTCTGCTACAAGTGAGGAGAGAAGCCACTTCCAACAACAGGCACAACACCCTCCCCTGTGTCATGCTCTCCAGTGTCTCACCGTGCTCAGAACCCATCAGGAAAACACCACACAAAAATGCTTTCACTCCAGTCCCCTTTTCCAGCAACATGCCATGGTGAAAACAGCATTTAGGCTGCAACCTAGAGGTTTTATACAAGAGCCAAAACCTCGTAACTCTAGTGGACTGCAATTCAAAGGGCTCTTCCTCTAAGGGCATGCACGTTATTTAACTTTCTGGATGGTGCGTGTAGAAGAATATCCAAAGACACCCACAAAACGAAAACTGCTGTCATTAAACAATGTAGCCAAGTTGATCAGGGGACTTTGACACACTATTTCAATGAAAGGCCTGCAAATAAGTAATATTTAACAGAAAAAGAAGTCAGACTGCAGGGTCTACAGAACTGTTTTGCTTGCAAGAGGCTAAATGTGTACAGTCTCTAAAAAGGAGGATGTTGCTGAATTCTCCACATGCCATTGCTGTCCCCAGGCTATAAATATGACCTACCATGTGAGTTATGTGTTGTGAGCAGTTAGCAACTTCATCTAAGCTTTGCTCATAACACCCACTAAGCACTACAGTCATCTTACTATCTCCTGCAGGAGAGTACTTCCTTGAAAGTGAGACTTGGATAGGATTATTTTTCTAATTGCTTATTTGGGAAAAAAACAGCTGAGAAATCCCAGGGAATAAGACATTCCCTTTCAGCACCTACTACTTCCCGTCCCTCTGCCTCTGCTCCCCTCCCCTCTTCCAACCAAAGACTCATTCTTCCTTCTTTTCCTGCTGAAAAGCCACCGATTAAATGACCTACAGCACATCTGGAGTACATTAGGATATTATTTGATTAAGGCATTCATCACTTGCTCTTTCAGCAAGAGGAGAATTAAGATAATGGTGGGGGAAAATGGTGTTAACTGAACTGGCTATTCCAGCTCAAACTGCTCTGCTTGAAAAGTCCGATTGCTCCACTCCCTTAGTTGTGGGGTGTTTTTTCCTAATTACAGAAAAATTAAATAACTAGGTGAATTCATTTAATGTTGTCAAGATCATTAATGCCAAGTAATCTGTTACATTAAGGGTGGCTGTCATCTATATTTCTCAGACAATTTGCAATACGATAGGAAACGCTTGCTCGGAGGTATTTTCCACGGCCGTAAAAAGGCTCCCCATTAAACTGCAAGCAGCACCTCACACTTCTGTACAAACAGAAGTTTGACACGTTCCGGATCAAGTTGCTTTAGGGGAGAGGGGGAACAGACAAAAATGGCTTAACCAGTTCTGCTCAAAAGAGAATTGTTTACTAGCCCATCACACAACCAGTAACTCAGTTTTCAGTATTTGAAGTGACCGCGTGAGACTTCAGCTATGGAGCCTGTGTACACAAAAACCAAAGCACAGGCTAGAATGAAGACATGTCGTCTTGGCTTTCAGATACTTTCCCCTAAAATATCTTTCCTCGTTTCTTATAGATAGCTAAAGAATGCGTTATCCTGGTGCAAGCACAGAGGTATCAGCTAAGTGTCACAGCGTGCATCAAATGCCATAGAAACCAGCAATGCCGTAGCTGCACAATGTGACTGCTCACAGTACTACGCTTCATTTCCTTCAGTGCTAAACAACTAAAAGATGAAGCTGAACAGACACCCTTAAAACCTCTTTATCAGCTGAAGTCTGCTTTACGGTGTTAAGAAGGATAACACACTCAACTGGTGGGATACATACCCCTCCAGAACAACTAAATTCAGCCAAAAGACTTTGCCAGTGCTGCTTAAAGAATACAGATCCTGAACATGTGGGTGGTTTTTCTAGTTATCACATGCACAGGATATACAAAAGTATTTTTTCTCCCCAAACCCAATATTCTCCTGTACTACACCAAAGCAGAAAGCTGTAAATTTCAGAAAGCTCTGCCTACTGTTTACAATGAACAGACCAGCCACAGAGCCATGAATTCCACAGCCATCACAGGGAAAAATGGTATTTTAAATTCGCCTCTCACTATCAAATGATAAAGACTCAAGGAAGATACAAGTCACAGGTCAGAAATCTTAGCTTACCCTTTCTCTCTCTGTTCCTGTAAACTCTGAAGCAAACCCCCAAAATGTCGTTTTCCACAAGATCCTTCACTTTTTTGGCTCATTAAGTCAAATTCCTTCCCCAGCTCGTTAGAGGACTGTGATGTCATAGGCTGAGGGAAGGCTGGTTTAAAAAAAAAAAAAGGCAGCCCACACCCTCAGCCCATTCACACAAAGAGTCTGTTTTAAAAGGAAAATGCCAGTTCACGCTACCCAAAAAGAGCATGACTTCACTTAACCTGTAAGGGAGCCACCTCTTTAGACATCCCTTCAAAACCATGTTGGCAACAGACCCAAAGACCTGTTTTCAGCTAGTATAAACAGGCGTTTGCTGTTGTAGGCTTTTTTAGGGGGGGGTGGGGGTGGGCAGGGGGGAGTGACGCTCAACCCAACAACACATGTGGCTGGCTTTGTACTGGAAAGGAGCAATTACAGGAAGGGCTGCTGTGAAGGACACAAGATCCAAGCACTAATTAGTAGTAATTTTTACCTACAAGGAAACAAAGAAAGGATTTATATTCTTTCCACAGGAGAGGTTTAAACCTTAAGTGAAGTGCTTAGGGCACCTTTGGTAACCTTCTCTTGCAGAAGACTCAGGTCAGGGCAGTGGTGTCCCCCAGCCTGTACGAAATGTGTCCACCACATGGAAAATAACCAAAAACAGGGAATGTAAAAAATAAAAATTAGAAGGGAGGGCAACCAGGAAAAAAAGCACAATGTTTTCTACAGCACAGTACTTGCTCATTACTGCTGCCTGTGGGCTAGTGACATTTGAGTACCACCGGATTAGGTTTCCTGGAGGCTGGATAGTTAAAGCTAAAAACATGAGCTATACTGACCAGGCATCCCCTACAAAGGCCCTCTGGACTTTGGGATAAAATGGCTTGAATTTAGTGTTACGTTACACATGTTGCTATAGATGATGTAGCTTAAGTGTTGGAATATTTCACCCACCTGAAAAATTATGTAACATTAATTTGCTTTCCACCACTTCTAGGGCATCAGCAAAGAGAAGGCACAGCCATCCTCTGCCAGCAATGATGAAAAAGAACAAGAGTGGTATTTTTCACACAAGAACTGTTGAAGGCAGTGGTAGCTCACTTCATCCAATGCTCAACCACCTGGTTCAGCCATGCTACATGAGGTTAAGTCAAGCCCCCACAGTTTTAAAATGGGTAGATGAGAGGCTACTTGTCACCTTTTGAATGAAATCTATGAAAACAGAACAGAAATAAGGTACTCACAGGAAAAAAAGAAAAGACACTCAACATCCCTGTCCTAAAAGAAATCTAGGAGTGGTTTTGGTGAGCCTAAAGTGACAAGGAATACTGTGTGCTTTCATATACCACTTTGGGTGGTATCTGCCAAGGGGCAGATATTATAATATACAGTTATAAATTCCTTTTTTTTTTCCCCCTTGGATCATCCAAGAATTCTACACTATGATGCCTCGCAGAAAAATTACATTCTGTGTTAAACTGTATGTATTTAAAATGCAATTTCTATAGGTTCTTATTGATTAAATACAAAGATCAAGTAACCCTGCTTCACCTGTGGTCACTGACGGAGCAGCAGGTGACAAGATACCTACCTTACGCACTCTCCCTGCCATCAGCCATGCAAACCCCAGATATCCTGGAGGTCACTGGAGGACAGAGCTGTAACTGGGGAGCTACCCAGGGGTGCAGGAGATGCTGCTGGAGATGCTTGCTACAGACTCACAGGAGTTGCCCACTTGACCTGAAAATGCTCAGTTTTCATTGTAACTTAAAAGAGTTGAACCAGAAAATAGCCTTTTAAAAAAAAAGATCTGTTTCTCATACCAGTTAGTTTCGGAAAACAGGAATACCAGCATATCCTTAACATACTGGTATGTTGCAAGAATGAAGTGGGCTATTGGCAATGAAGATCTTGTGTGCAGTATAGCAGTGTAGTTTAGTTGCAAAGGGAGCAAATACACCCTGTTAAGTCCCCTTCTGCTAGAACTGGCCCCAAATAAACAACCTTTTTTCCCCTCAGGAATTCAGACCCACCATTATGATCAACTTCAACTATGTTGTTGGGGGGTTATTTTTGGTGTGTTTTCTTTTTTTTTTTTCTCCCTTAAAGCCTTAGCCCCTTCCAATAGAACCTCAAATTTATTTTACAAATATTTCTAGTACTCTTGGTTGAAGGAAAAAGCTGGAACAGAAACTTGAAATGGCTGAATGATAAGAAACTAATAAAAATGCCAGAAGTCTACCTCAAAGTGGTCCAAGAACACTTTAAAATGATTCCTCTTCACTTCTTTAAGTGCAAAGATTCTTGACATGTGTGCATTTTAAACCACCTCTCTGGCATGACTATAAGCAGTAAGTCCCCGGACCCTGGATCCTCTACATCGTGGCATACTGAAAGCCAGTAAGGGTATGAAGATTGAAATGCAGTTGGAAAGTCTGTACGAGTATCACAGATCCACTGAACAATCACCAAGTATTGTCTTCCAGAGACATGAAGGGCAGGATTATAAAAGAGTGATGCCGACCTCAGTAACTGAGAAAAAGGGACCATTTCAAAGTGATTTACCTGTTTCAGGCATCTATTCTTCCAACTTTGCAGCATAAATGCACATTAAAGCCAAGGACGTTGGAATTTGTGGTTAAATCTGTGTATACGAAAACCTAGTGTGAGGCAGGCAACCCCTATTTCTGGCTGCAGATCTGAGGATTCTCAGGTCTGCACCCACATTTGTCTCTCAGAATGTCAGGTCCTATGCAATTTTAATGTTGAATTAAACTTATCAATGAGAAAGTCTCTTGACTGGCCATGGGACTCTCTGTCCATGCCAGGAGCCCACCTGTAGAGGCAGATGGGATGTGTAAGCAAGAGCAGTCAAAGAAAAAGAAGTACAGGGCACCGTGTTCTCTGCAAGGGCCTTAAGACTTTGGGAGACTGCTTTAATTCAAAACAGCCCTCCACTGTGAACCTTCAAGATCTGTGATGAGACATTGGATGTGGGGCTCTGTCTATGCTACGAGCATTTCTGGGAGAAGCCATGTCAGATTTGAGATGCTGGTTGCAAACTGTGGTTGAACAAAGCAGTGGACACACATTATTTAATAATGTGGCAGAAATAGGGATTTGCAGTGTTATTCCTCTTTATTAAGCAGTAACAAAACTACAGTGTTCACATAAACTCCAAGCCCTTTCAGCTACCTCAGGACACAGATGCTTCCCTATCAGCCCAAAGAACTTCCCACGCTGGAGATGATAACTACACCACTTGAACAACAGGGTCATAGGTGCAACCTGTTGCAAAAGGCTAATTCTATTCTTGAAACATGTGCTTGGAGGAAAGGGAAAAAAAAAAAAAAAGAGATTCTCCTCTTTATGGAAAGTGTATGCAAGCTTAAAGTAAACCAAACAAATCCTTTTGTGCATCCCTTTCCTGTTCAGTGGATAAACACCCTGACTTTCTGAGCCTGTTGGACAAGCACCCTTATATGACCACTGAAGTCAAGATGTCCAATAGCAGAAGAAAAAACCAAATGCTGCAAGTATTCCCTTAACTCCATCTGTACCAACAGTTCTTCCATGACACATACGCCATTAGAGAAAGTGTTACCTCTCTCCTCTGTATCACAGCAAAGTTGTGTGCACACGAAGGAAGGTCTCATGGGACCAGTCACCATTTCAGCTTGTCACTTTCAAACTACGTTATCTCCACAGATGTGACTGTCTGGAGATGTACAATGAAAAGTGCCTCACAAGGCAGGCTGCTGGAAGCAAAACTGGTGCTTGAGCATGCAATGGCTAAAGTTTACTAAACATTTTAAGGAACTCCTCATTTTTAATCCCTTCTCTACAAATCTACCCTATCAAGCCAGCAGAGAAGTAAATATGGGTGGTGAGCACTGGAGGATGTCATGTGCAAGGAACCAGACAAAGACACTGGAGATGTGTCATGGCTTTTAGTGCCCTGCCATTGGTTGCTTCAGTGGTTTTTGGCTTTCAACTGAACTGCTCCATTCTTCAGGCTTCTCTACATGTAAAACATTTCTGATGCCTCTGCATGGCCCCACATGGTGTCGGAAGATGCGGGGGGCACAGGTGAGGAGAGGGGAGGCAGTTTTCTGTGCAGGCGCCCATCCACCCATGATGCCGGTTGGTCAGGTCACGCCTCCTCACAAGACAATTTTCAGTTTTTGGCAGGGAGGGCCCACTGCACCCACGGAAGCCAATCTGACAGAATTCTTCCTTGCAGCGCATACTTTTAAAAAATAAATAGTTTTCTTGGATATTCCCTGGTGTTTAAGTGTCTATTTGATAAACAGCATTTACAAAGAATTTAATCTGGTGAGCAATCTTAATTGTTCTTCCTCGTCCCTTCACGGAAATCACACACTTTAAACCCAAAGGCCACTTCTATTTATTTTATGAGAACAAATTGGCTCTGTCAGTTTAATTTCCCCTGGTGCTGTAACCAGACTTGCTGTTCTTCTTAGAAGGACAACCAGGATGAGACAGAAGTAAAACCAATTTGTGAGGATAGGTTGCACGGACAGCTCACTCACACCTCAAACCTCTACTTTCCGGAGCAGAACCCCCACCTGACACCCACATTTCAGACAGTCTGATCTGCTGCTGTAGCAGCAGGAGAATAACTGCTCAGCAGGCATTATGCAAGGATAGCCACTGAAATAAATTTCCAAGAGGAAATTGTCACATTAAACCTTGATGGGGGAGCAGAGGGCTCTTACATTTCATGAGCACTTTGCATTTTCTGGGTGATTTGCAATGGGGAGGCTCAGTGCGGTGGCTTGGGCTGCCTACTTTCACAGGGGAATGGACCACTGCCAGGCTCTGTCACTGCTTGCTGTTGGGACCGTGTCTTCTCATGATGGAGAAAGACTACAGCTTCTTTGGAGAGAAAATGCCTCCAGTGTGTACTTGTACTTGCACGAACGTCTACTCATGCTGGCAGCTGGACTGGGTGATGTAGGTAGGACTCACACATCAGAAACCTTTAAGCCTGGTGAAAACCAAGAGCTTGTGTTCAACCCAACTTACAGAATACCTGGAGGCCCTCTCTTGGTCCTACTCGAATTGGAATTCATTTCCAAGGCTAAAAATGGTCTTTGTCCTTCTTATTTCCCATGCTGAATATGTAAACTTTCTTAAAAGACGTGTTCACACTTGACTGCTCTGAAAACTGGGGCTTGGGGGGTATTCACCATTCAGAGAGAGAGCGGCACGTGGTATGGTTACTACTCCCAGCACGGCATACATAAAATACCTTGTCAAAATTAGAAGGGCTGGAGCCATAAATGCCAATCAGCTGACAGTGAAACATTTAACGAAAAGTTGATGGCTGGAAAAACAAGTGAGAAAGGTCATACAGCACCCACTTACTTGTTTTCCTCAGATACTTGAAGTTAATACTTGGCTGTTCATCTCCTTATCTAGTCTAGCAAGCAAACAAGGAGTCGGAAATGACAGATTACTTAGGTTTGTTGCAAGTCATATGTAGGGGTAAAGAATTCCTCTCCCTGCTCATCTTTTCTCCTATATTCTCTGCCTTTCCAGCACCTCTCAAAAGCACTGGCTCATCTACACATTTTTGTTGTGGGTGCTGAGGTGGGTGCATGTTGCACTCCACAGCCTGCAGCGCCAGATGCAACCACTGCCACCCAGCACGATTCCCACGGCCGTGCCCTACAGTCACTTCACAGTCAACTTTTCACCTCTGCTCTTCTGAGGTTTAGATGTCTAAATCTTGTTTCAGCATCCCTCACTGGAGAGGGATGCAATCAGATGAGCTTCTCCTTAGAGTTAAGGGTGAGGTAACTCAACTCGGCCTAACCCACACTTGCAACAAGAGTTAGTAGCCACTTTGCCCTGTTGTAAGCCATCTTCAGCTGCTTCATGTTCCCATGTGTTAGGTGTGCTTGGACACCAAAGGGGTAACTGAGCGCTCCCCTATCAGCTGCCCAATGGAAACGGTCCTGTTCAGGCTCTTGCCTTTCTGTAAACGCAAGATGATTTGAAGAAGCTTCCTCTGGACTAATTCTTAAATATTGTTGGCACTTGAGATGACCTGTCAATCCTCCATGCTGAGGCTGTTTTTCAGGCAAAAACAAAAGACAAGACCTAAAAAAACCAAACAACCCACTCCACAACTCCCTGAGTTAAAATAAGCCATTTATTGTGGTAGCAAGGAATCTGTGCACAGTATTTGTTTTGATTTGTTTAGATAAGGTGGCTGGAAACAAAGATCTTTGGGAATTTTGAGAAAGCTAACAGAAAAATGCTTGTTTTAAAACAGAACAAAATGTTTAGGTAACTCCCAGTCTTGCAAGAGTTATGCTTGTTAATTTCTATTCATTCAGCCTAAATCTGAGCATTTTAACTCTGGTGCCATCTTAAAGAGTTACACATCCTGCACAGGCAAAACAGAGAAGATAGTTCAGGGTTATGGAAGTCAGGATTTCTTCAGTGGAGTCAAACCGTTTCCCATGTTTATAGAAAACCTACTGAATTTTGAGGGAGATACAGGTCTGAAGTCAAGAGTAAAAATCCTTCAGGCTGTCTGCAGTTTACGTAATGCTTCAGGAGAAAGTCAGGTATTATCAGAAGAACCTCCATTACCCTCTGTTGAACATGTTACATAAAACAGAAATTCCTCTAAGCTGAGAATGTATGTGGCTGTTGCAGACGCAGGGTTGCTATAACTTTGAACAGATACAGTACTTTAACTACACATATACAGAGAAAATTAGAAAGGAGAAATCCTTGCAGTCTGGAAAGAAAAGAACATTTGGTTGCAATAGCAGCACCCACAGCTATCTTCCACCTGCCTAAAGGAGACCAGTAAGAAGCACAAGGCAATTTAGCAACATAAACTGAATATGACTAGCCTATTACAAGCCAAGAATCAACACTACTAAATGTCAAAACAGCCCCAAGCTTTGAAAAGTTGTATATATTTCAAGTTGTATTTAATGCTGCTTCTGCTGTAATTACTCAGCTGTCATTTATTCTGTACTCACTATTGGCAAATGTCGAAACACACCCACTGTTGCTCTATTACAATTGATTCGTTTTATTAATAGGGTAGCTGTTTTTCTTAATATGGTAGCTCTGTTTATTAAATAACAATAGCAACAATAAAATTACTTTTTGGCAGGCAAGAGACCATCCAGACTCCTTTTCCCTGACTGCCTCCCTCCCACCCGAAAGCCTTTAGCCCCCTGACCCTCTCCATCACCCAGCACCAGCAGAGTTGGGTGTTCAGAGGGAATCCTGCACAGCGGCAAGGTGATGCTGACCATCCAACTGACATTGTCTCTCCTGTGACAGGCAGCAACTTCTGAAGCTAAACTTCGCAAGACTCCAGGATTCAAAGAATTGCATTTCCCTTGAAAAACAGCTGTACAAAGCTTAGGAGATGCAGGCAGACTATTCCTAGTCTGAAACCTCAGCTTAAGCTCATTGCACTAAACCTTTCAGAAATCTATCATCTTGCTTTGCTGTAACTCCAGAATGGTGTGGGAAAAGCAAACACAAGTAAGATGTCTGCTGGTCCCAGCCTAAACCTTACACCTACATCTAATGCCAACAGAGGATGATGCCACTCCAGGCATACAGGCAAAGATGAGCACCGTTCTGCTTATCAAATGAGCAAGGGCGTATCAGGAAATGTTAAGGTGTCTTTAGTTACAAAAGAAACATGCACATGCATTGCATAGTTGCAGTGATTTTCTAGTATTCAGAGGTAATTATTTAAGATTTTCCTGTAGTGCCTTACTGATAAGTTTATGTCGAGGCACTGGCTTATCTTCCTAGTCATTATAAATTTCTTATAATGCTCTCTGCTATAAAACTAAGCTTCACTGAACTGATGGCAGTTTGCAAAAAGGTATAGATATGATCACAGTAAAACAACCTAATAAATTCAGCCTTAAAGCTTAGTTCATTCTTCAATTAATTCATCAGCGCAATTAATCAGTTTCTCTCTAAGCAGGTGAAACCATGATACAACATGAATCCTGGAGCTGCAGAATCCCCCTGAAATTCCACTGCCTTCTGAGACACGTTTCCACCATAAAGCTGAATAGGAGAAAACAGGAATGAGCTTGCCAACAGTAAATGCACTGAAATAAGCACCATGTTCCACTATAAGCATACTCCTCCTGATGCAATAATATTTTCTTATTAAAAAAAAATGCTGGGTTGGAAATATCTGAACTGCCTTTCACTCTTTGGAGAAGGAGGTGAAGGAGAATGCTGAAGGAGCTTTTCCACATTGGGGTAGAAAAACCATACAAAGACAAGAAATTTCCAAGCAGCACAACCTATCCTAGGACAAGGCTCAGAGTTCACATGTAAGTTGCATGTTCAAGCTACATTTATTAATTAAGATGTTCACCACTGGCAGAAGACTTGCCAACTGTGCGCCTGACCCTGAGACAACAGCCCATGGCACGAGACCTCCCACCACTTCTGTCACTTGGAAGGAACTTCCTCTCTGGCAGCCGTGAGCACCATAGGGGCTCTACGGGGGAGGTCTGGCAGAGACCTTTTCTGCTCCATCACTGCTGAGAGAGGAATGGGAGCTGCTGCCTCTTAGAGAGATGAGAACTGGCAATGATGATTATCCACATAAATGTGCATGTATCCACAATTTCTTTCTTTTTCTCCCACCCCAACACCCACCCCCCCACACCCCCCCCCAAATGTTTTATCTTCCTTCTATTGGTCTTTGGTTTTCCTCAAACCTTCAGTGTCAGCTATCCCTCTTCCCCCTCTGACTTCCTCTACCCACCACCTGCTCGCATCTTGGTAAAAGATGTCACGCTAAGTGCATCGACCCACCTTCCTCTGGTGCAGCATCTTGTAACAGCAAGGTGTGGTGAGAGCTGTGGTGAGAGCCTGTTCATTCTGCCTCTGCCCAAGCTGATTTCTGTTGAGGTGCTGTGTATGGATGCAGCACTGGAACACAGCTCATCAACTGCCCATCAGTCCTCCTGCTTGGCACTTTCAAGTGTCCAGCTACAGCCTGGGGTAAGGCATCAGACTCTAAACCAAGGTGCTGTCTCACCCTCTAGGCAGACATCAGCACTGAGACATTGGTTTTTCAATTCCCTCCTCCTGTTACAACAAAAGCAACAATGAAATCAACCCATAATGACTTCTTGGGCTCAAACCAGCTGCTCAGCAAATCAAGGCTCTAACAATGACGAGGATGCAGGCGTTTACACAGCAATTGTAAATGTTGTACTAGACTGTGTCCCCTGTCTGCAGGTGTCTCTAGGAGCAGTGAAAAGTTCTACCCAGCAGCGATACAGCCGGGAGGCACAGTGATCATACCTGCATGGAGAAGGAGCTCATCCCTTCCTCTTCCTGGCATTTTTATATAGATAGAGGGAAACCGGTCCATCTGTATTTCTTTTGCTGTTACAGGGCAAATGGACAGAACAACTCTGGGCATATCCCTGGTCCCACCATACAAAGACCTCAAACCACACAGTAGGCACCCAGGTGCTTCACAGCCTGTGAGGAAATTTTCTGTTTTACAAAATTACCTAAATCAGGTTTTTTACAATGTCTTCCTTTCTTAGGAAACACCCTCCTAGTACATTATACCGTGTGGAGGTTCAGCCCCCAATTCTCTCCAGTAAGGCTGCCATCAAACTGGGATAACCTAAAAATGGGGAATGCTTGTAAAAATAACCAAAACCACCGTGTCAAATGCCTGACTTATGGCAGGGAACCAAGCTCGTGAGTTAGACACACAGGCACGAATGCCTCAGGTATGAGACTACACCCAAGACGCTGTAAAGGCTCCGAGAAGCTGCTGGCGAATGGCTCTGTGCCAACACCTCCTCTCCCTCCTGCACAGGAAGTCCTTTCCTGCAATAGGGTAAACTGGGCCAACATTTCACCACAAAAATGCAGGGTGAAGGAGGAGAGGCATAGCAGCTTCCAACTCAGGTAGGAAGGGCTGGATCACCATCCTCTGGAGAAGTACCACCAAGTGACAGATAGCTGTCGAAGGAGAAAACCACGACTCACGCCTCTGTTGTTAGATGATTACTCTAGCATGAAACTCAGACAAAATTTGTCCATTTTGAAGCCCCCTCCCACCTTCCTGCAGACAGACAACCATAGGGAGGGCAAGGATGGGTGTCAGTAAAACACAGTGTGGGTCTTAAAAAGAGTTTCTCCTGACAGCTGCCCTCTGTCCACCAGAGAAAAATAAACACCCTTGCTGTCATCAATCTTTTTTAGGGTTTTATATTAATCTTTCTTCCTTTCGTAGCTGAATGGGTACACACGGAAAAAGACAACAGCATAGGACTGGAGGAACCTGTGGAGTATCTGGCACCGTCTGCCTTTCTAGGGTCACAACTTTATGCCAAGTATTAGCTTCACTCTTTTCATTGCCACCTTTTTGACCGACTGGTTAGTAAACAAGAGTTTAGCTTGCAAGAAAGGGTTAATGCCAAATTTATTTTACATTATTAACAGTTACTGTATAAGTACTGGAAATGCAATCACTTTTAATGTGAAAGCCTGGGTTTGGAGTACAAACAATTTGTTTGGTGTTTGCCTAGCTCTTGTCTGGACTGGATTCTCTGGTCATACAGCAGATTTGGGACAAACCGTAGCTGTTTACTTTCTTAGGAGCAGCCACAGGGCCAGGGGAAGGGGTCAGGGCGGAGGCAGCTGCCAACTGAAGCAGCCATGTGTGCCTGTAGCATCCTGTCCATAAATCCTTCCCCTTGCCCAAAACTCCTTCCCCTTGCCGTAGGCTCCTAAAACATGCTTAGGCACCTGTCTTAACTTCATTGCCCTCAGGGGGCTTCTCTGGTTTTGATGCAGGCGCTTAGGAACTCAGAATGCTGGGAAAAATCTCAAAATTATTTTCACACAACAAAAACAATGCAGGTTATTTTTTTCCCCAACTGACATATTAGTTTTGGTGTCTTCCCTTTCTCACTGACAGGTTAACAAGAACATGCTCGCACAAAAAGAACGTTTATGAGAGGAATAAAAATGCATTTTAGCTTTCTTTTTATGTGCTTTGCAACTCACTAAATGACAGGCAGCAGTCGTGTGTACTCCATGAGCTGAATACCATTTATCAAAATCGACATATTCAAAATAAGGCAGGAGCCGAAATTAATTATCATAACTACAAAAATAAATACAACAGCTACTTTCAGAACTCAGTATTCTTTATGATGACTTAAAGCTGGCAGTCCTCATCATGTGAAATCTGTGAGCTATAAATAAACTTTGCTTAGAACAAATGAACATTTTTTACATGCAGGACTTAATGCATTACAGTTTTCTGGCAGAACAAAAAAATAACACCAGACTAAAACCATGTCTCATTTTTAATGGATAAACAAGCCAGTAAAGCAGACCTCCAAAAAAGGAAATCTCTAATCTCCAAGTGCAAGTATCCAAGCATGTCTTCAACTCTTCTCATTCAGTTTAATAAGAGAGGAAACCAGGCCACCAGAAGTTTACAGACTAATGCAATTACAGGGTGGCTCAATAAGCACTGAGTTGTCTGTTATCTGCGACACATAAGATAAAGCTGTGCTAACAGGTCTGTTTTTTTCTTTCACAAAGCTGAATGTTCACCAATCAATGAATCAGAATGGCTATTTTTCATGGGGGAAAGCAGCAGTTTGTTGCTGGCAAATATATGAATGACTATTCCTTACAGCTATTTTTAAGATTCATTAACTAACTGAATAATTGGATTTACCTATAAATAACAAATGCATTTTCATCAGATAGAGTTTAACATTTCTTACATCACAGGTGAAAAAAAAAAATCCTCTTAGTAGGTCTAGTATTAAAAGGCAAATAAAATTAAACCCATAATTATAGCAACACTTCAAAATCACCATGAACTTTCAACAGTCCTGTGAATACAAGGACACAAATGCACCATTAAAAGTCACTCACTGAAAAAAAGCCACTTAAAGAACACCAAGTTGTTTTGCTGTTTGCAAGTGGGATGAATGTGGGAAACAGCCTCTCTTTTGGAATGGTGAGTGGCAGCTTGCACATGGACAACGGCAGAGAGCTGGACCAGCTCCAGATGTATTGAAAGCAGAGCTCATTGTTTTTTGGAACCACAAACACTGCAGACCAGGCCCTTCAAACAAAAATGCTGGAAAGTTTTGTGCTCGTACTTAAACTCGCAGATTCAGTTCCGGAGACCTTAAAAAGTGGTTTCTGGGGCATACATCTAGACATTACTGACGTGCATACATTCAGATTTAAATGCTGAAATTCAGGCCTTTAGCTTTGCAAATTTAGAATTTGTAGAGGTCCCATCAAGTGGAAAAATAAAATACGTGCCAGAAGGCAAAAGTGATCCTAACGTAACTTCTAATGCTGGAGTATCTCAGATTCTGAAAGGAAAGGTATAAACTAATACTTAATTTTCATCCCAAACTCAACAGTAAAGTTACCCAGGCTAATTCAAAAGTTTGCTGATGGCTGAGCTTAAAATACTCACACCACAGTCCAAGGGCTGACATTTCTCCAAACCAAGGACAATCATTATTCACAATGTTGACCAAGAGGACAAGTACTCAGCCTGCACAAAGTTAATTCAAATTGACATAGGTGGGACCACGGTGGGACCTCTGGGTTGTTCCATCAGGGCATGGAAAGAGTGTATTGTTCTTCCACTCAGGAATGGTCTTCATAGAATCCTGGTACTCTGCTCAGTGGGCACCATCTTGCTTGGCTGCACCTTCAAACTTTGGACTCTGTACAGACATGCACGAAGAAGTATTTCATATTGTATCAGCTGATAACTTCCAGAAACACATCTGGAGAGAGCTTCGCTGAGTAAGTCAGCTAAGCAGAATTTACCCCAGAGGTAATATATATATTCAATTAGGGAACTGTGAACATGTCAGCAACTAAGTAACAACCTTGCTAATGTGCTTATCGGTGCGTTAGCACTGACATCTCTTCTTAGCAATTAGTGTGGTCTCAAAAAGGATAAAGAAAAGATCATAGCTTTGTGAGGTGATGTAACAGCCTGCTATTACAGAAACACTGCCGAAACCTGCAGCGTAATTAAGGGTACGTCTTCAAAGTCGAGCTCACCCAGACTCACGCCTGCATGTTGCATCCCGTCACCACTGGTTTATACACAGAAACTTCATTCCTGGTTTTGGCAGAAGTATCGTTCAGGGCTAGTAACACAGGCTGGAAACCATGTGGCTGCTGGTTCACCTCTAAACTTGCCCATTCTGCAGCAAGGGATGCACGTGACTGCCAGCGGTCCTCATCCCAACCAAAGGATGAGGATGGAAGTCTCTGATGTCAACACATCGTTCAATTTTGTGGTGGAAATGCAAGTAGAGCCCCAAACTATGCCAAAACTGCAAAAGGAACTGTAACCAAGCCATTTCACCTTGACCATTTCATCAGGAAATCTGATTAATTCTCGGAAGCTCTAGGCACTGCCCAGATGTGGACCTCAATGTACTAGACACTATCCTAGTTCTAACAAAGCAATAATAACCTGCTCACAGGCTCCAAACGGAGCTAAGCAAAGAGATGGACACATAAAGGCAGGGTGCAATATCAGGTGACAACAAGGTGAAAGTAGTTTGGATGAAAAGTGGAGGCCAGGCACACGCCATCAACATTACTATTCCCAGGCCCAGGTGTATGTTGGCATCAGAACAAGGGTGAAACTTGAAGGAAGACACTGAGAAGGTTTTTTAGATGGTTAGACAGACTGTAATTAAAGCCATAAATCAGAACTTCTTCCAAACTCACAGGTTATACGAGGGGAAAAAAAAAACCAAAAACAAAACCAATGAAAGAGCAATCACTCAACAATCTTCAGATCTTCAGACAAAACCAACTCCTCAGAAAAGAAAGGAACACAAGACATTTCTGTCTTCACTGGGGACTGTTCAGGGATACCAAGAGTAAAATAATGCATATCTTTTTACAGGAAGCTCTTAGCAGTGAGTATAATTGATGAAGGGAACATTTAATACAGGCTGTGATAAATGTTCCTTTGCAGGACATGTGGAATCAAAACTGGATGTTTTTCTAAAAGATAAGCTCTAATCCAAACAGAAGTCAATTTAGGGAAATCCAGTGGTCTGTGTTACAGTACCAGTCATAACGTGATCACAGCTGACTCTTTAAACCTTATAACCCATGAACATAATGAGTCATGAATACCAGCAGTACTGTTCCTTCCTCCAATGAAGTGTCTGGTGATTTGGTGCCTGGATGTGGGTGGGTTATGATTAATCATGTATTTTACTGTGACTTTGCTCAAGCACTTTTTTCCCAGATGATTGCCATGGCTTGGACAAGCTTTTCTTCCAGGAATTATGATAAAAAATTGACTTCAGCGAAAACTCCCATTTCTTGTCCTTAAGTCCACGTGTGCTTTCCCAGCACAAGATGAGCAAGGATCTTTTAATGAGAAATGAAGCCAAGTTTTAATTATTTAGAATTTAGACCAAAATAGCCCAGAATAAATTATGAACACATCATCAGAATCTGGTTCGCATTACTGCCAGAAAATGGCTGTGAAGGCACACCGTAGCATGCTTAAAAATATAGTTATAACTGTCCTGAAAGTCTTTCTCACTAAACAAGGACAGTGAACACAGTGGCCAGCTAAAAACAGATTGAGACACTTCTGATGGTCAGCTTCACGTTACCAGTGAGGGAGACTGCAGGTATCTTCTTTCCCTCAAGTGATGATTACTACCCTTTTTCCTTCTGCAGTCTCTTAACACCAAGGTGCTGGACCCTCTATTTCATATAAGGCCTTCCTATACTTTTTGTTCTCAGGTGGATGGGTCTGTTTATCCCTCATTTTCTCCTCCCTTTATTTCAGGTTCTTTCATTCTTCCATCATTTCTAGGGTCTGCTGCCACCATTACTTCCTTTCTGTCTCAGGGCAGACAAGTTATTGGGATTCTTACATGTAGAGTGTTAAGATTTAAATCCTAAATCCAGGCAGAGCTCAACTGAGATGAACGCATGACAGTCTGCAACGTGTTAAGCAGTTTTTTTATGTTTGTAGCAAGATCTGTGGATGTCTAGAGCTCCCATTTCTTGGCTTCTGGTTTCCTGACTTTCATTAGTATCAGCAAAATTCATGCTTTGGTGCCTAGGCTGTTCCCTGGATTTGCTCTGATGTTGCATTCAAAAATTACCTAGCTATCTCCAAGCTGACTGATGCCAATATACTGAGGACAGTATTTCTCATTTGGCCTACAATGATGCTCAGTATCAAAGCAGACGCTTTTTACAGTGAAGGAAATAATGAGAAAAGTCAAAGGGTACTAAGGCCTTGGCAGAAATACAAGTTTAGGTTCTGAAGTGTACAGTTAAAATTATGTTGCTAAAAATTAGCAGGGAGTATGGAGTATTAGTATGGGGTTGGACTAGATGATCTCTAGAGGTTCCTTCCAACCCCTACCACTCTGTAAACTCTGTGAATCTGTGAGTATTAATACAACCTAGAAAATAAAGAACTATTAAAAGAGTCAGGCCTTCTTAGAAGATGCCTCCGTAAATTTGATATTGGGGTCCCAGATTTATTAATTCAAATTAATATGTCTTGTTCATTTGCATTTCTTTAATTTTGGAACAAGATTTCTTGGTTTGAAATTGCTGGGCTACTCAAGGGCAACCGGATAAATATCATGAGACTTCAGTATGGGACCTTACCTCTTCCACTCAGTTAATTATATTTCCTTTAAACTATGCTTGCTTTTATTTTTGCTTTCCAACTCCATTAAAAGCCTTACTTTAAAATTCTTATTCTTATGAGATTTAAGTTCCAAGATACAAAATGTACAAGAAAACAGTAGCTGTTTAATTTTTTTTTTTTTTAATGGAAATCCTTAACATTCGTAGTTTTCAAGAAAAATTGAGAATGTCTTCTGCTGACACTATACAGTCTGGAAGCATCACCCCCAAATCCTTAAAGGACAACCATTCAGATCCCATTACCATAAGGCTCCACTTCATTCTGTTAAAAAATGGAATTGTTTGCTTATTGGTCATATGAAAAACAAAGGGCAGTGAGTGCTCCTACACCTCGGGCAGACCTGTGGCGTATGGGGTCAACTTTAAAAGACTGAAGACTGAGACTGAAAATGGAAGTTGAAGGGAGCTGGGAGCACTTTTGAGGGGCAGAATTATGGGCATCATGTAGCAACAGAAACAAGAAGTGGTTTAAGTGCACTTTGTAGACAGTGACTACCAATAGCAGAGATAAAATGACACGTGTGACTGTATTAATGTGCACAAACAGGTATCGCTGGTACCTGATGGTACTAAACCTCCCTAATCATACAGCAATAAAACTAATTCCATTCGCTCACACGTCACAACTAAAGTCCCAGAAAGCCAAGAAATTACAATTAAAGACATAAAAATATAGCTACATAGTCCTTTTTATTTTCCTCAGAGGTCAGTCCGAATTTTTTCCAAGGTTTTCACTGCCACCAGAAAAAGCTAGAAACTTTAATTATTTTTAAAGCAAGTTGAAATTCTTCTATGCTCCTTCAGTTGCACGAACTGAGAGTTCCAGGAAAATGCCAACCACTCCAACAGTCAGAACAGAACCAAGAAACCTGTCAGTACAGATGGGATAGAACCACGTACGTGCAAGCAAGTACCATGCAGCCATGCTGGGCGTTCGGTGCACCTTGTTCTGTTTACTTTGTAGGAGACTGAGGTGGTTTGCTGGGACCTTGCATGCTGAGGAGAGGACTGGCAGTACCCGATCCAGATCTATGCAATCAGAGTCATCTCCTGCTACCGCATAATGTTAAGCGTAAGTCAGCTCCTCTTAGGATGTTTTTCTATTTACTTGTTACCAAGACAAATTACTGCTCTGAAAACACCACTTCAGCTGTAAAACAAGTGCATTATTTTTCACCGTGCGGGGCTATTTGTTTGTCTGGGAACACAGGTTCTTATAAGGGCTGGAGAGTTATGTTAGATATCACTCTCAAGAGCCTCCTTCCTGAAAAAAATGCCAGGAAATTGTATCAGCTCTGTACTCTGAAGAGAACAAGCCCCGAGTTAATTTATCTGAGTCACTGAAGACATAATGAGAACAGTTTTGGTTAGGTATGAAAATTTACTTGCTTTCAGTGCCGGAGTTCATAGGTGGTAGTTGGAATCTGGGAACCATCAGCCAGAAACAGATTATTTGCATGTAATCATAACCTTAGTGTTTTTTCCAAGTCTTGCCTTTATCACATCACCTAATAAAGTACTAAAATCCAGAGGTGTTACAACAAACAGATGTATGTTTAAAGGAAAAACACCACCCAGCCAAGCAAAATGCACCCCAACAAAACTAAAGGATCGCATCTACTTTTGGTGGCAAGACCTTTTCAGTTTTATCTGATCTTAAGTTCAAAATGATTTAGTGCAAACACACAGCGCTCAACAGTTCAGTAAAATTCAGAATGCCAAACCTGACAGAGCAACTGCAGAACTAATAATTTACAGTCTTTGTTTCTGGTAAGGCTTATGATGTCCTTCAGTCACACACCTGGAAAGAATGTGCCTCTGCTTTAAGGAATTTATGTTCCTGCAGTTCCTCCTTACTTCCTAAGGGCTGAGCACAAATTACAGCTTTTTAAATGAGCAGCATTCATTAAATCAAATTACTAGTAATACTGCACCGCCTGAATGTGCCCCTAATTAGTCTTAGAACAGTTTTGCTCTGTACCAAGAGGCTAGAGGTGTCCCTGCCTTCTCCCTAATCACATCTGTGCTAACTCCAAAGCCCCTAGCAATAATGTTTCGGCAAAACTTCTTCACTTCTGGTACCACTTCAAACTACTGTCACATTACCTCTGTACACCCAGCCCTGCAACTGTTCAAACCAAGGACAGTGTTGCTGTTGTCCTGAGCAGGAGCAGGCTGTAAGCCCGAGTGTTGACCACAGCTTTCACGTAAGTCAAAGGTGAGCTGGACAGTCTTCCAAGTGTCAAATGCTAAATGGCAATTTTGGCTGGACCACAGGTTTACCTAAGAGTAGGCATGAAAACACTGCAGCCTTCCTCCAGCAATGCCAATGGTGTACTCTCATCAGCTGTCTAATTAGTATGGTTTAATAAATATTAATGTACAGCAGTGCCTGCATAGGCAAAAGGTAATGTGAAATTTATCGATGCCTTGACTGAATTGGCTCATTGCAATACAGAAATGCAAATAACTTACAGAAACAAATATTAAACTGTATTGTTTGTTTTCAACATGTACGAGGCAGGATTGTAAACCAGGGACTATGGGACAGCTTCCACATCGTTGACGTACTTGAGGCTGCAAAGTGCTTTAGTGCTGCCTAGAGAAAGCCCTGTGGAATTTGCACCTTCTGAGCACAGCTGTATGTAACGCTTAGCTTGATCCTGGGCAGTTGTCCATGCACATAATGGACACATGATATGTTGACAGCAGGCTAGAACTTCACAGCGTGGCATAACCACCGCAGGCATGACTTCACCTGCACTGGGGTGCAGTATCACTTATTAGGGGGAAGCCACCTCTGCCTGTTTTGAGTAAGCAATGAAGGAAAGAAAGCTGAAGGCACCACTTACTTCAACAAAGTGCCATCTGCCTGATGGGTTTCAATTAGAACAGAAATACACATATTTCTGTTTGAGCTGGTATCACAACCATGAGATGGTACTGCAAGGACAGTAAAGGTATTTAATCTTTTTAACCTTTTTGACAGAAAGTGGGCAGTTGATTTCATCTGATGTGAGTGTTCCCCAGGCACCCTACTTGATTTTTGGCTTAGGCAATACCCTGAACTGAAGCCCAGAGACTGAACTGCAGCCAATGCTGGCATTCTGCTTTCTGACACCTTAATGCATTTGGATCCAAACATCCAAAATTTATTATCATTGCTCTAGTACTTGAACAGCTCTGGACTGCGTACAATTCAATAAAGAATGCCATGCCTTCAGGGATCCACTGGACACACGGCCAAATTTTCCTTTCATCTACAGCTTCTGGTAATATACTGGGTGTCTCAGATATGCTGTAACTTATGACTGCAGAACTGTCCGTGTTAAAACTGAACCAGGACAAAAAGGCAATTCATTGACTTTCTGAATACTTGTTTTTCCAGTAATGCTTGATTATGACACCAAAAGGGAAAAGAAGGGAGAAGCTTCTGCAGAAACACAACGTTAGAGACTTCCCAACTGTGAAAGCCGGTACCACGTATATTGCAGATTTATATCTGTCTAGAAGAAAGGTTTTATAATTTAGTAAGGCATAGTTAAAAACCTAAAACCTCTGCTGAAGGAAATCACACATACAACCCATACAGCCCATTCTGGAGGGGGGCTTTGCACAAATACCAGCACCTTGGATGCCCTGGTACCACCCTTTTGATGGCACTAAATCCCACTTCCATCCCAAAGAAGATTACATAAGGACTGATAAGTGATCTATACAATCTGTATAGTTTGGATCCTTTAACATAAAAGGATTAGAAAGGGAATAGACAAAACGGACTTAACAACAAATGCAAGCTATCCTTGTACAGAAAAACAGCTGTGTATGCAGACCTTGATCACTCTAAATATGCACTTTCTAGAGAGACTGATAAAAGTTATCAGTCTTCAAAAATCATAAAAACTAGTGAGATGCAAGTCTAGCAATCTTTAAAAACAAAATGATTCAAATAGCATTTTCATTTTGATTTGCCTTCTTTGGGGGGGGAGGGGGGAGCAAAAAGAGGCAAATCATGAGGTAGTATTTAGAAGCCACATTTTTCAGTATTTCTTTGCAACTTTTCAGGCTAGAAACCTGTCTTCAAAAATAGAAAGTATTTCTGGCATTTGGGTTTTTGGAAAGAAAAACCATACCAAATATTTCAAGAGCTGTGATAAAATCAGAAGAGTTGAGGAAACATAATATGCATTTTGAATTGCAAAGTAACTCGTTCATATTAAACGCAATCGGAGACAGTAGGCTGCGTTCACAGAAAAGAATACTGCAGTGTACAAGAGAGTAAGTGTACAAATAACAACAGGCCAGGTTGACTTAAATTTACACTTTTCAGATGTCAATCTTGCCCACAGTTGTTCTACTGCTAGAGTTAACTGTTGTACTTTCGGGAGTCCTCAAGCCTAGCAGTCATGAAGAAAATCCGATTTAGAAGACAACTAACAGATATTAAGCAACTAGAGTGACTCAGAATCAGAAAATCTGGATTTCATTCTCCTATCTGCTGCTGACTTGCTGCATGACCTTGAATGAAATACTTATCTAGACTGCAACCCTACCTTGACACGCATCTTCTAATACTGCGATGAGGCTTAATTAATTAATTTGTGCCTATAAACCTTTCCAAAGCCTAGGGATAGAAAGGGCTACAGAAATGAAAATTTTAAAGTTTTTTCCTACATCCAGAAGTACAGAGTGACATGTTTTATAAATGCAGAATACACATCATGTTTTCACTTAACTTCTTCTGACTTGTTCCCTGAAGTAACAGCAACATGGAAATACACAACGAAGGGATAAACACTACATGTCCCTATGGATCCTTCATTTCCGTGTAGATAGCTCTGACACTGCCTCCCCTTTACAGTACATTCTTAAGATGACAAATTATGTTATTATTGTTTAACAATATTACGAAAATAAATTGTTCTTACCCTCAGCCCCTGCTCCATGGACAAGCAGAGGACCTGCCAGGGTGCTGTGTACCTGAACATGTTTGGCCCCTTCTGCAGACGGACTAAATAGCAAAAGGCACGGAAGTCTCTCAGGTCGCCTGGTCGCTTTTCATCTGAGGGATGCTTAATTTGAGAGAAATCCTTTCGTTGTGCTCTTCAAGGGGCCCCTGAGCAAACTCTAAGACAGCGTTACAGCCATTCCACTTGCACCCTGAGGAACTGAGTCACTAATTCAATAAGAGGCTTTTTTCCTTGGGAAGAGCTTAGCTCAAACTCCATTAGCATAAATAGGATGATAACCTTTGAACCTCCCACTCCTCCTCCCAGAGGAGCCCATGGTGGACAGCGCATCAGGGCTGGGTCACTCCCTCCTCGGCAAACCTTCAGTTTGTTCGTTATTTCCACTGCTGCCATTTGACTCTGCTTCACAGGCCCAGAAGCAGCTGTCAGCGGCCATCTGTAGCTTTGCATTTTTTGGTTTTGCTATTACCTTTCAACCTGGCTCAAAGGAAATCCTTTTTCCTCCTGTCAGGAGGGATTCCCCTTCCCTGTCTCCGGCATCCTGACCTCTACTTGGCAATCAATGTGATTTTGCTGAATAAATTCACACAGAAGCTGCTATAAACACTCTCACGATAAAACCACTATAGTAAAGTTACCACTCTAAATGGCACTGAAAGGCTTTCTCCAAGACTCACTGAAGTGAACTCTTTGCAACACTGGAAATATGCTGCAACCTCGGTTCTGATGAAGTTTTCCTTAATGGATTGTCATTTTTTCAGTCAGAGACCAAGGTCTAGAAATTAAACTGATAAAAAAGTAACTCTCTGTTATTTTCTACATTTATGTTATTTCAGTGATGAACTGAAATGGTACTTCTGTACCCTCCAGTCGCTCAGAAACCAGTGAGATGCTGTATGCATACCCTGACCATGCCTGCTCTTCTTTCATCGCAGTTGTCTGAACTCACAAACCATCCACAAATCCAGACACACAGATCAAGTAACTAACTTACCCTGTTGTTTCCCTCCAACCCCCCCTCCCTCCCCCCTGCCCCTGCCTTCAGTAGAGGAAGAAGCAATTTTAGATATATATTGTCTCAAATCTGACTCATTGATACTCAACATTTTATCTCCAGTACTTGTACTGCTGCAATCCCAACCAAATAAATTACAGAGATGCCACAAGACTCATCTCTACAGCTTCTTCTAGCAGAGAACCGAGGTGCCTGGGCATAGGACTGCTCACCCACCAGCCCAGGGTACAGAAAATAGTTGTAATGCAGTTCGGCCAGTCCCACTGCAGCACGAATACCAGCAGAAGCACTCACACACTTGGCAGTTTTGTTAAAAAGATTCTCTGAGAAAATGGACCTCCTCATAAACATTGTCTTTCTTGACACTGAAGTGATAGACAGCCATGAAAAAACCTAGACAAGTACTAAAGCGCTGATTCCATCAAGTACTTGGCAAACAACAAACACACACCTGGGCTCTGGCTCAGCTGAGAAGTTTCTTACTATGCCTGTATTTGTTGCACACACACAATTAAAACGGATGTGGCGTCAATTCAAAAAAATGTAGAAGTGCAGAGCTATTTATAATTTTACACTACATACATCACTTAGCATGGCTCTAACAATGTCTACGCAACCTTGAGTACACAGTACCTAAAGCGCTGGCTTCTGTTCAGCTTATTGCGGTGGCTTGATAACCAGTCACGGGAACAACTCTCTTTTCCTTCACCTCTCTCTGTATTCTGACCTCTTGTTTTGACACTTCTGAAGTCAGTTTTGGAAGCAACAAATGACTATGTAGTCATTTCTTTAGTAGTTGAAAGTGATTTAAACCAGGACAGACCCGGGAACCATGGCTAATATTTCAGCAGTTAGTATGTTTTTACAACAATCAGAAAAAGAGCAAATGACAACTCCTTTTTCGCAGTAACAATATGGAAACAACTCTAACATGGATGACAGGAGGACTTGGGTTACACACACAAAATCGATGAAGCGCCTTCTGCTGAAGTAATATCAAGTTAATTCAGTATAGCAAAGGGTAGGAATTCTGGTGGGAAACGGCCATTCCACCCATCCTTCCAACCTTCCCGTTGCCACATATGCAAACACCTGCCATGGAATGGAAACAGGCCTGTCCACATACATCTTCATCTTGTAGCCTCTTATATCTTCCTCTTTTGTTAACGGCTGTGTGCCTTGCTCTTTACCTACATGATGAGGTCTATATGACAACATTTAATTCTGAAGGTAAATGAGAATATAGATACAGAATAGATGAACCTAAGTACAAAGATATGATTCTGTAGACTTAACAGTGAACAAGTCTGCCAAACACACGAAACCTAGGAGATCCCAAGGAAAATTCTAATGACAAAACATTTTGGCCTAATATATAGAATATTAAACAAGCTTTTTGGAAAGAAGATGTCTAATCTTTGATCTTGCTAGCAGATGAACTGGGTGCTCTTGAATAGCACAGAAACTGCTAGCCAAAAATACTGTGATATATGAGCCATATTGAGGACAGTCAATTAATGTGAACAACACATTAGAGGCACTTTTACATTAAGAAATATTCATACAGGTAAGCAGTTAAAAAAACATAATCTGAACTCTTGTCACCTTGCACTCCTACAAATATAACCAGCTTATTTTCTGCAAAAGTTAGTCTTCTTTTACTCTTCTAATTTTGGGCCTTTCCCCCTTTATTTTTAATCAAAAAAACAGGACTACTGAAACAGCTTCCCTCCATAGCCGATTTTAAATGAGAGATAAAAGAGCCGCTGATGTCAGGAAATTAATACAAACGTTCCCATACCAAGATCAGAAAGCTAATGCAATTGTTGACTTGCCTTCAGGGAGAAACGAACAGACAGATATACTAAAGGGAAGCCACAAAGAGATATGACTCTGGCATCCAAGTGGGGATCTGATGGCACTGACGGTATGTGCTAACGAATGCCCACTGCATCTGAGAGCCCATCCTTCTTCCCTTATACCAGAAATCATTAACATCAGGGGAAAGCTTTCCAGGAGTCAGTCAGAAGCAAAATACTAACCCTCACAGCATTCCTCTCCATCAGGTCGCTTTCAGAAGAGTTAAGTGTTGAAATCTTCTTGGAAAAGGCAGGCAGGATTTACAGTAGCGATGCAAAATCCAATCCGTCCTTGCAGAAGAATGCAAAGCACATACCAATAAATATCACACCCACATTTTGTGGTTTGTGTTTCTCAAGCAAGGGTCATTCGACTTCCTGTGAGACTCCGACAGTACAGGATTTACCAGTGCTGCCTTTCTACACCTCCATTTATTTCCCAATAAATACAAAGCTTTTGGATGTTAAGAACTTACTCAACTGATGAACCCATAAAAGTTGTTTGTCTTCCACTTGCCCATGAGTAAAGAAGATGAGACACTGCATCAAAGAGATGAAACCTCCTGACATGAAAAATGCACGTGGGTAAAACACTAGACTGGAATTTATGAGATCAAATCCAACCCTAGGCTCTGACGTCCTGGGAAAAATCACTTAATCTCACCATGCCTTTTATCAGAAAGGTGTTTACAGCACATTTTGTGAGTTGTGTGCAAAAAGTATGCTTATGAGGACACTTGCTAATTTATCTCCTTCTTTGAAGAATGCAGGAAAAATAATCTTTCACATAAAACCACCGTGTGAGAGAAGTACCCAAACTGTATCTTTTTTTTTTTTATTATTTTGGTATTCAAAGAACACAAGAGGAAAAGACAGCCAAGATTTTCAATTCTCATTTTACACGCCATTAAAATGGTTCACTGCATTTTCCTGGTCTCTCAAGTGCAATGCCATGCCCGACACAGCAGTGTGTATTGCAGATATAGTGCCAGCAGTGTGAGGAAGACACCATCTCCCCTTCTTCTACTCCCCACTTCTGACATTGGACACCAAGACATTTGAAGTTTCCTGAAATGCCTTTGGTTTTGTCCACGCTGTACGTGAGAGGCAAACCCAAAACTGGTATGAGAAATGATGCATCATTGTGCTCTGTTTTTCCCTTACTAAAGGTAGAAAACTGGATTCGTACCTATGGTACAGAATGTGGCCTGGCTGGCATAGGACACAGCTATATAGGAGCCAGAGGCTCTCTCGGTTCAGGAAACGAGCACTCAAAGACTTTAAGTAATTGCAAGGGTTGACAACAGCAAAATACATGGTTCGATGACCTGAAATTTGGGGAAAAATACCTAGGAGTCTAATCCTGCCTAGTCTCAGTCTGTAATGACTGAACTTCATGAGCACAGTATTATAGTAACAAGAACTGTAGGACTGAATAAGAAAGTCCAAGAATTCAGGCTGGAGAGCTTCTCAGGAAAGAGTGACAGGTGTTGCTTTTTTTATTATTATTTTTTACCACTATTATTATGGTTCTACTATATTGTTCCTCCCTCTGGCAAGAGACCTCACGCAGAAACAAAGACGTGGCTTTCCATTCCTACCTCCTGGTTGGAAAGGAGTGAGCTAGAAATTTTAAAGCAGCCAGTCTCTAAATGTCCTGATTTTAATTTATCACTTTGTTCATCTTACCTATTCTGTTGCACATCATTTTATTATCCCCATTTTATATGTGACACAAAAGATCACATTCGAGGTTATCTCTATCACCAATCTATGCAAGATAGTTCACCAAATACAAGTAATGTCAGCAATATGAGGAACCTGCCTTTTCTAATCACACATCCCAAAGGCTAAGCATTATTTCCATATACAAATGAAAAAGCTTGGAAAAAACCAGCCAAGTCCTATCTGGGGCCTGGATGGGAAGCCTGGAGCATGCAAGCCTGAAAAACAACCTTTGGCTTCATGGAAGAAAGACAAGTTACCGTCCATATGATCTGATGATTGGGTGCTGAGCCCAAAACATCGGTCTTTTTTCTTATTTCTTTTGGTCAGTCTAATAAAAGATCCTGCTTCTTTCTACAAAAGCTGTCTCCCTTGCTGCCTGGTAAGCTTCTGTGGCTACAACACTCCTACTATTATTAAATGTCCATCCTTCTAACAAAAAAGTGGCATCTCTGGGAAAACACAGTATGTGGCGATTACAACATCAGCTGATACTTGGTGCTCCATAGAGTAACACCATAAGGAGTGTTTTAAGAACAGCAGAGACCAGGGTACTCAGTACCAAATAATTTTCTCAATACGTAGAAAACCTTATCCTATCAAGAGAAAAAGCATTCTAAAAAAACAAAGGTTAAAAAAAAAAAAAGGCTAACTAGGCAACTATGGGTTGTACTGACACTGTCTGGAAAGATTAATTCACATAAATAGAAACTTGAGAAGCACAATTTTCTACCTTCTATTTGAAAGGAAAAGCAGTAAGAAAGGGTCTAAGGAAAAGAAGTCTGTACAAATGCTCTGCCATGCAGCTATACATGAGTGTGGCTCTTTTGGCCACATTTCTCAGAAGGAATGCATGAGATCACGAAGACTAAGATCTTATCAGCCACTGGACACAGAACTTCCCCCAAATACATCATTTGTTGCGCTGCGTACAACCAGTGTTGATACAGAGGCATGAGTTATTTTTACATCATACAGAAAATGACTTGGCTTGGTGAAGATCTGTAAGAGCTTACTAGCATGTTGTCAAACAAATGCTACCACCAAAAATGCAAGGAGAAGACATTTTGCAAGGCACAGTCTAGTTCCGGGATCACAGAGTGCTTTTAAGGCATGGCTCAAAACACGTGGAATTAAATGGGTCTCTAACTGTACAGTGCAATGAGCTGTGGACTGGGCTCACTCACTGGTATTCACATGGCTCGCCCTGAGCAGGAAATCCTGAATTCTCACCCATATTCTTTTCAAATCAGATCCAACTGCTGCTTGCCCACCTTTTACCCTCTGAAAGACCAAAAGCCACTTTTACAAGTGGGAAATATTACAAAAATCATGAAACAATTAGTAGAAGAGGAAACTGCCTTAAATTCTTCACTGTAACCAGGATTTTTTATGCAGAGAGAGCTTCCTAACTCAGTACCTCAGAGACCACCAGCATAAGAAGAACAAGAGGAACACATCCGCAGCGTAAGGCAGTTGTGGGATGGATGTAAACTGGCAGTCCTGGAAGATACTAAGTGACTGCCTAACAATTCTCCTTCTCAGCTTTGCTACGGTGTCCCTCTGTAGGTAGTATGCCAACCTTGTCCGTGGGCTGCCTACACCAGAGGTTATGCATTAATCACGAAAGTTCAACCTGTTGTGGTTTGGCAGAAAAATAGCACAAGCACTTACATAACCACAGTCAGGATCATGTCGCACCACCATGGAAAGACAGCCTTTTCATTAGCCCAACAGCACTTACAATGGTGCTGGCACTGTGGTTTGACACTGACGCAAGGAGAGCAGGCACCCACAGTCACACGGCAGTGTGAGCCAGCCCTAAGCGTGAGCTGCAATCCTGCTCACCTCCCCCACTGGCCATGCTGGTTTTGGATGGCTGTCTGCTGATATGACTGAAAAGTAATCATGCTGAAAAGGAAAAAAACTCTGAAGCGTTCCTGGCTGGCTGGATTCAGCTCCCAACTGAACAAATGCAAACAGCACTCAGCACAAATTGTCACTGCATTTACCCAGGGTGGTCAGCTACCAAGCCACTGTCTACGCATCCCTCTCCTAATCCTGTGAAACTTGTTCAGCACATACTTTGAAGTAGCATTTGTGTGCAGTTCAGTTCCACAAATGTGCTTTCCTTTTGCAGTATCTTAGGCTCCACTGCAAAATTCCTGCAGGAACTTTGATAAATGCATGTTGTGAATAGACTGATACAAGAAGGAAACAAGACCTGCTGTGTCATCCGGTCCCATCGCCTGTTATGGCAGGAAAGCGTGTCAGCTCATCCTCTTCATAAAGCTATTCAAGCTCTGTCTTAAAAACAGCTAAGAAAATTTGTCCCCACTGTTGCCATGGAAGTGTTAGTCTGATGCTTAAGGGCTGGCTTTTAGTTTCTAGTCTACATCTACTAATGGCTTGTTCATACCTTGGGTTTTTTTTCCAGGACTGACCATTCGGTTTAGTAACTTACTGTCCTTCTTGGTGTTTCTCTCCCTGATACATATATAAACTTCTGATATATCCCAGTCTGCATTTTTCTAGATAATAAAGCTCTTTTAATCTCAAATTGCATGTCAGGTTTTCATCTCCCTGCAAATAAGTCCATACCGACTCCCCCTGCATCTGCTGCGGTGTCAAGTCATATTTTTGGAGCATGAGTAGCCAGAAATGCACATGGTGTTCCAGGTACGGTCTTACCAGCAGTGTCTAAAAGGGTGTTCATGTGTCCCAAACCCTTTTGGAAATGCCCTGACTGGTAAGTAATCATAGCTGGAGAGGGCAGAAATCCTGTTGGTATAGCCACATAAGGAAAGACAGCTCTCAGACTCCCTGGGAACATAAGGAAGGTATTTATACAGAAAGCATATGGACAAAAAGAGTGCGTGACACAGGAGGTGCTGGCAGGCGGGTGACAGTGCAGCAGACACGCACACTTGTGCTACCCTCATCCGACAGGATTACCCCAATTAGAAGATGACAACAGCTGCAAGCAGATGGGGACTTCAAATACAGACGTTTTCTCCAAAACTGGTAGCAGCAGCAACAGCTGTGCTGGAAAGGCAATGAGCTAGTGCACCAAGAAGCCCAGAAAGTATGTTGTCCTTCCCGAACCGTCTTATACCTACTCCTCTCAGACGGGCTGACACAGTTTCTTACCCTCTATTTGTCTTCCAAGCCAACCGACACTGAGCTAATGAGTGAATGATTAAGCACCAGCCCATGCTACTCTATGCCCTGGATACGATTACCAAAGTTACAGTGCCAAGCTAAACACTTGCAGCTCATTTCCTTTGCATGAAATGGCATCAGAAGGGAAAAACGAAACTGACGATGCTCACGCAACCCCTTTGTTTACACAGGAGAAAGTTTCAACATCCCAGTGGGGAACTCGGGGAGAAAATCCCTTCTCCCTTTGCATGGTGCTCTTTTTGATGCCTCATGTCGGAGCAGTCTGTACCAAAATCAATCACCTCTCAGAGCACCAGTCCCCAGGCATTGCCCCAGCAAGCTTTATTGCAGAATGCAATAAATAATAACTGCCATAAATATGGATCCAAGCCTCCCTGGATCCAGCATACACCACCTCCTGCTGCCTCCTGCACCCCTCTCTCATCCCATCCCTCCTCGAACCCCTCTCCCTGCTGCATCCCGGCCCCTCTGCCAGCACCTCCTCGTTGCGGCCAAGCGCGGCCCGGGCGCTGCTGGCATGGCGTCAGGCGTGGGCGAGCAGCGCTGACGCTATCCACAGGCATTCCGAGGCTCTCTGCCCTGCTGATTTCAGGGCTTTGAAGCAGAGAAATCCACGCTGGACTTGCGAAGATTTAACAGAGGTTATTCATGCGTGGTCAGGCGGGTCTCGGTGCTTGTGGAACAGCTTTCTGCTGGGGCTGGGACCCTGCGTATGGGGGAAAATTTCTGCCCACTTGGCCTCCCCCTCCATCCTAAAACTTCTCATAAAACCTGCATCCTGTCTCACATACGTGTTTACACTGCAAGAGCTTCAGGAATGGGAAGAAGGAAAGACGCAGTCCCAACTGGAAAGTGCCAGGCAGCCCTGGCCACATGACAATGTTTTGGTTCACTGGCTGTATGGTATGGTTTTATTACAGCTTCTGTGTTACTTTTTCTTTTTTTTTCCTAGGGGATAGGAGTAATACCATGTGTATTTGTGCTAAGTAATGTTTTGGATCACACAATCAATTGGAGAAAAAGCTGGCAGTGTGAAACATTAGCCTGAAAGTCATCGCTTTTCCTTGGAGCAGGTAGGGTTTTGCATCCATATGCAAAACGCATAAAGTAAACAGTCTCCAAACATAACTTGGATAAGACTGAGGACTGAGGAGTGGGGACCAGCTCCACTCAATCCAGAATCTTAGAAACTTGCAGTGTGTTAGCCTCATCCCTCCTAACTCCTTCATGGTTTCTTCCTACCTTGTTCTGATCTTTCATTTTATTGCAAAACTGTATTTTCTTGCCTATGTCCTATCCTTCCTGCAGTAAGCTGCCCTGCTCAGGTCTTTGGAAGACTAGCTGTGGCTCCAAAGCATGTATTCAGGTGCTGTTTTGTCAGATAAAGACCACTGCAGAGCCACTGATGGATAGGGAACAAGGACCCATGAATTCACCCCACAACAAGGTCACATGTTGAAATACATCTACAGGGCAAGAGAGAAAATGACAACACAACAGTCTAGGCAGCTTGGTTTTCACAGAGGGAAAAATCAGCTGGATAAACAAGAAAAATCCAGTCATGTCAAATTCTTCCCCATCATTTTAATTAATAAATATTCCGTTTATTCACCTCTGGTCAAACGTCGCTCCAAGTGTGTCAGGTATTTTATGCAGAGCTTCAATGAATGCTAAGCATTGCCCTAACCTGGCCCAGTCATTTCTTCCTTTTCTGTCAATACACAAATTCTCATGCTATTTTAAATCTCAGCAGCTACAACATCCTCCCATCATGTGCAAAGCACTCAACTGCCTTAGGGCACACTCTTTTCCTTTAATTCTCCAGTACAATGGTTCTTTTCTTCTGCCTTTTAGCCTGATCCCTTTAAAAATGGAGTTGTTTTATAACAGGATTTGTATAAATCTCCTCATTTTCTCTTCATTAATTAGTTATAATGAAGCACTATTTATATATAAGCTAAGAAAAGTTACTGCACTGCCTCTTGAACCCCTAGCTAAATTCTTACATGGAAAGCTTTCTACTAAAAGACCTTCTCTGACAATAACTACAGACGCCTGTGCATACACCTCCTGCTCTCGTCTGCTGACAGGCTGTGACTGTAGCCTCTATCTAGCCTAGTAAGTAGCCTCACCCACTTACTTCGTTTCCAACAACACACAGCACAATCTGAGCCTTCTTTATGGCAACTGAAGATTTCCCCTTTGTGGCATTAACAAGCTTTCTCTTATGCCAAATGTTACTGCTGTAGGGCACAATTACGGGAAATAGCCTTTGCTGGTGGAGAGGAGGAGGCAGCAGGCTACTTTGGTGCACACATACCCAGTAACATACAGATGCCTGTGCATGCTCGCACACACGTGTGTATGTACTGGTGCACAAGGAGCTACATCCCTGCTGCGTGTGCCTGCAAGTGGGTTTCTGGTGTGGTGGGATGCACTTATTGTTAACAATAACTTCACGTTGCTTGCACAAAATTCCACTTTGTCCCTGCCAGTAATGGATAAAGGTGGCGATTGCACAAGAGCCTCACTTAAGATACGGAGCCTTTTCAAGGATGAAAGCACTCCAGGCATTAGCAACAGCCTGGAAACCCAGCAATAGGACTAAATCCCTGACTAATGCCATACCATGATGCCTTTGCAGCGTCATTTGTTATGTGCTGCCCGCACTGAGTAGCCACAATGCATTGAGGCAAAATATCTGCTACTGGTATTTGATTGTCAGCCATATGGTTATTGCACCAGCATCTCCAGCTGGCTGGCTGGGCTTGCTGTATGGATACTATGAGTGGCTATTCCTCACACACCTACAAAGGCTCCTTTGGCTCAAGATTCTGAGACCAGCTGTGCCTTCCACAGACGACTGTTGTGGCTGAAACAATGTCATCTGAGTACACATGAAGAAAGGTGTTGACAAATTAGTCTAAAATACCAGATTCCATTCAAGAGGTTGCTTCTGTGCCTGCAACAGTTTGGGGCTGGGATGTGATGTTTGCAGGCCTTTTTTATCACTGCCTGCAGCTGCCATTCACAGTGATAGGCATAACACAGAAAGAAGGAAGATCTGCCAGATTAGAGCAATTCAGATAGAGACTGATCTTATCTTTCACAGACAACCACCAACATTCAGCTAAGATCCAAACTTCCCAGAAATGGGTGGTGCTGTATATGGAGAGATACTGCTGTCCTTGGAAAGGGCATTTCACTTCAAGGCATTTTCTAAGGTGCAAGGATAAACAACTGCTACAGAACCAATCCATAAAAGTCAAGATTCCTGCAGCTGATCATTCAGCTAGCAGTGTACACTGATTCAAAACCAAGCACGTGTATTTTAAAACATGATAGCTAATGCAATAATCATAAAGCATAGATAAAACAAGGTGCATACAAAGGTATGTGATCTGGGTTTCAGTTGAAAGGTGGCAAACAAGAAAAAGGCCAACTCACTGATTTCTCCTCCTTAATCTTAAATGCAGCACTGCAGTTTTGTCCGTTGCCTGTACTTCAGCCTGTTTCAGAGACAATCCTGCCCTCACACAGAGCATCTTGTGTGCTCCTATTACTCTTGTGGTTGGCAAGGAAAGCAAAACATAAACACTCATCTTCCTACCTTGTGTAATTTGCAAACAAAAGCCAAGGACAGGTGAGTCGAAGTTCCATGGAAACAGATGCTTTGACTAACTGGAGCACCTTTGGATGTAGCCAGCCAGGGTGCTGGCTGCGAGTAGCAGGCCACCGCTCAGAGTCTGAAGCAACATTTAAAAGGAAACCCTGACACTGTTTGATTAGTATTGTTTAAGAGTGCCTTGTGGAGCCAGAAAGGAAGCAGTCATTTCGTTTCTAAGGAGCACCACCAAAAAACATACCATCAAAACAAGATAAATGTTACAGCCTGAACAAGTTTCTCAGCACGTAACTCCACCTAGGAATTTCGCTTATGAAATCAGGCTCTCCTGTGCTTCCAGGTCCACCCCGCTGCACTTCCACTGCTCTGCTGCTTATGTGAATGGGGTTTGTGGAGGGATATGTAGATTCATATTTATTGTAAAGCCTGCACACCTGGCTCTGACACCCAGACAGGGCCTGAGCCAGCCCGTGCAAACCAACATACGGCAGAGTGTCCTTGGAAGCAGAAAGCCTGTTCTTCCATGGGGTTCATCTAAAGAGCCCTCCTCACCCCCCAGTGCTCCAGAGGCACTGTTCTAGAGCGCTGGGTGGGAAGAAAGCATGGACAACCGCTGCACTGAGGTGTGCTAAGCCCACCCAAAGGCTATACTGAAGGCATAGCAACACTTTCACACCCTCTCCTGCCCACCCACTGCTGTTCCCTGCCTGGAGGCACAGTCTTCCCTCCACCATCCCTCTACACTGCTTCCAGCGAAGTGTTCTCCACAAAGCATGTCTTATTAGTGGTGTTGCATATCGCCCGGCAGAAATGCTACCTTTTGGCTGCTTAAAAGACCTCTGGTGGAAGCAGGTCCACAGAAGTGAGTTGCAATGCATAGCACAGCTTATCAAGAGCAGCCTGTGAACAAGACAGCGAGCAGCAAGCAGCAGGGAACCACCTGCATCCTTAGAGATTGTAAAATTACCCAGCTGCCACCATCTTCCCTCCCCGAGATGCCATTTCACCACTTTTGATGTTTCTCCAATGGTTTCTCCTCTAAGTTAGGAAACAAGACCCTTCCTGAAAGACTGTTCAACTGCATTTTATGTACCCTAACAGCCTCAGACAGACATCATGCCCAAACCGTGTTTCTGTTCTCCGTATGTATTTACTCTTTAAGCAGCTGTGGCTTGGTTTTAATGGTGCTTTTACTCCTAAGCCTTTTATTTCAAGTGTGCCAAAGGAAAATCAAGGTCAGTTGAAAGGCTTCTTCGTGTAGTTAATTGAAACACTTTTCTGGTACAGTCAAGCAATAAAGTCTCTGCCTTCAAATGGTGTTGGTGAGAAAAAGCAGGAAATGGCTGCAGATGAAAGAAAGTCACTGTACCTCTCTGGGAGCAGTTGTCCATGGCTGTCATTGAACCTGGCTTATTTCCTTATTTCTAGTAGGTTAAGCATAGAAATTTTCCTGGGAACAAAGGCTGCAAGAATGGCTTCTTGAGAGCTTCCTCTTACGTTTACACCTTACTCCATGGGAGAACAATTTCAATGACCTGGTATGCAGGGGATGTGCTGTGGACAACTTTCCCTGCTCCCCTCTGGAAGTCCTGATAAACAGGTGGAGGCAGATGGAGAGCGCAAGCATCACAAATGTAGAAGCTCCAAAAAGGAACAGACACACCAACTTCCCTCCAGAGACAAAGGCTGATGTTAAGACTGTGGAGGTGTACAAGCAGGGAAAAAGGGAGCACAACAACTAATTAGAAGACAGCATTCATAACATTCAGTTTTGTCACTGTGTGTAGTCTTCACTAAGATATTGAAGAACTCCAGACAGCTGGAGAGAGGCATTTGCCATTGCACAATTCAAGTTAAAACCAAACAGAAAGCTGGGAACATATCCCACTTTATGTTTCTTGGCTAAGCCTTATCTATTTGTGGGTTTTATAGATTTTTTTCTGACAGTCCCACTGCGGTTTCCCTGATAACTTCTGGGGCTGAGGAGACAATTGTTTATAGCCAGAAGGAAAAGAAATAGAGGACAGATCTGCACTAAAGCTTACTTTGAAGGATACTAATGAAGAGTAACTATTGTGTCTGGTCTTTGTACATGTTAATGGGAAAAAAAACCCAGAAAATTGGAGGGCTTACCTTATGTGGCCAGTAGCTTACAATTTTAACTATTTACTACTGCTCCTAAAAGCCCCAGTCTTGCTTATAACAGACTCCTGAATTTCCCCCTGAAGTACCAGATTAGATTATTAGCATAAGTAGATCACGTATTGCTGTGCAGTTGAAAGTGCTTGGCATCCTTTCCTCCCATTGAAGAGCATTGCTCACAGCTCAGCATGCCACCGCTTTTGGCAAGGCCACCGTTTTGGGGTATCCCAGTTCTTTTGCAGGTGGATGCCTGTGAGCTGGAAAGGGCTAAGGGAAGATTTAACTGAGCTGATGCAAATGCCGAGCATGTCCACGCTGTAGGCAGACTGCACACTGCCCAAGCCACTAGATGTGTTGTTCACAGGCAGAGCAGGCACTCAGCTGACAAAGGCAAAGCCTTTAAGAAGGTGTAGGCATTGGGGAGAGTTGGGGCAGGATGCGGTGGCCCTGAATTTTGCTAATATCCTCTTCATGGTGACTAATCAGCTGTACACAAATCAGGGCACTCGCTGGTGCAGCTGCTCTGTGGTTAAGGATGGCCTTGGGGCATCGCACTACTCGAAATGCTTTACAAGCAGCTCAGCCACCCCTTTAGGAGGGGCGGTAAATACTTGAAATTGTAACCTACCAGCCACATAAGGTATGTTGTCCTCCAATTCCTCCTGACACTTCATCACACGGTTGCTACCTCTTCACAAGTGGCTTATCAAGACTTGACAGCACTTCATCACGCTTGATAATGACTATTATCACCCCATGTTGAGCACAACCAGGTCTGTTACTGAGCCAAATGGAAAGCTATTCTTTTTTACTGTAAAGGACGATTATGAAAGAAATGTTTGGCAACAATAAGACTTGTAATTTACACTGCATGAGGGTGAAGGACTCTGTCCTGTGTTTACAGGCAGCAGCTGGAGGTGGTGTTCCTCCTCTTGGCAGACAAGATACATTGTGAGCACGCACAGGAATTTGCCCCAACTTATGCAGGAATGGCTGGGTGCCTCTGGTGTGAGAGGGACCCGTTAGAGGGAGAAGCACAACATGCTGCACCCCTGGACTCCCAGCCAAGCCTGTTGAGAACCTGTCGGCCCATCCCCATTTTTCTCATTCTTTGCTGCTCTCCCTAGCAGGACTGTTAATCCCTCTGATTTCACTGGCCATTTCTCACTGCTCAGGCAGATGTCCCTCTGCCAGAGGTAAGAGATGTTGTCTGGCATATCTTAGAAACACTACCAAGGAATCCTTTTCCAAAGCACCAACACTGGCCAATTTTACCTAATCCATTAATTGCAGTTTATCTCATACTAACTGGGTGCAAAACTTCACCTGACTTCAGTGGGAACAAAGCCAAGGCGCTGCTGAGATGTTAAGCACCTTTGCTAAGCCCACACCCCATTTTGCACAGGAGAAACAGGCAAAGGCAATATGAACTCCAGAGCGCTTGTGGCACTTCTGGGGCAGATCCACCCCATGGTTTTTCCATATGAAATAAACACCTGAAACGAGATCCTAAAAGCTATGCCTGAAGACCTACCAGAAATTGCAAGAGAGGATCCAAGTAGCAACCCTACCTCCCCTTGCCTGCTTCCTTTCAGAGGTCAAATCCCGGGGGGGGTGCTGGCTTGTTAGTGCTGCAAAAGGACAGGATGAAGGGCCAATCGTGTTAAATAAGAGCATGCCCACAGGGTTTGCTGCCTAGGTTTGTCCTTCCTCCCCACACCACCTCCTTAGGCTAAACACATTTGTGTATACTGAATTCTTCCCAAAAGATGTGCAGTATAAAGCTGCTAGCCTTCCCCTCAATCCACAGGCATGTCACTGATCTGTGTGACTGTGTCCAAGGTCAAAAGAAACTAGGGAAGCATTTTTAAAGTATCATTAAGACATTTTAATAGGTTAATTCTAAAGTAAGTGTCCTTCGATGCACGAGGGCTGCTCTTAGTGACAAGTGCTCTACTGTTTGTTCACTGCTCCCATGCTGCATTTCACCTTCAGCATCCTCTATGATTCCTTAAGCTCCATTAAAAGATTTTAAATATGCATCTATTACAGTTATATGAGTGAAAAAGGAAATTTTTTATGTGCCGCTAAGGAAAAGGCATATGCTGGTTTTAAAAAGTGTATATTCAAGAGGGTAACTGGTATGAAAAGAGGAGGAGACATTCCTGAAAAATTATGTGGAGTAAATTATACAAGAAAAAAGCTTTTACTGAAAAGAGTAACTGTGTGCATACCAATAATTGTGAATTTGTTTATGTTAAGCTCATATCATGGATACTTAGTGAAAAAGATAATGTAGGAAAATGATGGGTTTTCTTGAGACTGCTGCTGCTTTGAAGACACAGAACAGTTTGACTAAAATTAGGTGATTCTGCAGAAAAACATTTATGCATGTTCCCAGACATGGTTAGGATCTTGAATCACTTAAAAAGAAGACCAAGTGGGAAGTTTCACTGTTTCTCACAAACTCATTGGTTGTGCTAGGAAAATGCTTTCTCATTTGTTATTTTTTTTCTCTCTTCTTCTCTTGGGTGCTATTAATATAATACTTAGACCTAAGAAAACTTCATCTCATTTTCTCCGCCCCACTTCCAGTCCCTATCTCAGCAACGCTGTTTTAGGAGAAGCAATTAGGTGTAGGTCCAAAAAAGACAGGAGAAATCTTCTGCCTGTCCTGGAAGTGCACTGATGATCTTACCTGCCTGCTCAAGTGTTTTCATCCGCTCTTTCTGAAGCTGAAGCTGACAGTGGTATAAAACAACTGACTGACCTTTTTCCCTGCCTCCTTATTTTCCTCCTCGCTCATTTTACCATTTCCGTATGCCTTAGACTGTGCACTTTGATGATGGTGTGTCTGCTTTGAAGCAAGCACCACTTGGAACTGCAAGGGAAGCAAAAGCAAGTGACTGAAGCACAGCACCACTTCCCAGAAAATAGGTGGGAAACAGGAACGGTCTAAATCTTTGTGTCTCAGAAGAACATCCACAAGGACAAACTCTGATCTACATCCCTCCAAATGCCTCCCTTGCTTTGAAGGTCTTTTCAACAAGGCACAGGTAAATTAAGGAGTCTGACACATCCAGGCTGCAGTGCTGGTATGTGAGTAGCTCTTGTAAATGCTTTTATTAGTTCTCCTGGGACACATACTCAAATCCTTTACCTGGAAGGAGGTGAGCTATTCCTTAATGCACTTTCAAATACTGGGGACACACACACATCTCTTGACCAGGAGGAAGCACAGAGCTCAGCTCCAACTTGTACTAGCTGATGCGCAGGTGCTTGTGAATATCTCCTTCCTGTAGGATAATGACATAATGAAAGCATTTGCTCCCTGATCTTCTGTTAAATGATTTTCAATGGAAAAGTGCTTTTGTAAATCTGTAAACGAACCACAATCTTGAAATGTAAGAAGGTGTGCTCTGTGCTGAGAACAAAGGCTGAAATGAAAAGCTGGCTGTGATCTGGCTGCCTTGCCTGAAAGTTCCCTGGAGAGGACCATCCTGGATGAATTAAAAGCCTGGTAATTCGGTTTGATAGCTCAGTGTGGGTTTTTTGTGCTCTCACTTAGCTTCTTCCAGAGTCAGATACACTATAATAAAAAAAAAAAAAATGACACGGACAATGACACGAAAGCTAAAGATACTCATGGAAGAGATTTGAGAGGATTAAAAGGTTACATCAAGCCATCTGGACAACTTTCCACCTCTCCTTTGCTTGACCCCTCTAACAGCAATTGGAAGTATTTTTAAAGTTTCCAGCATTTCAGTGTCTGATTGGCAGCATCATTCTTGCCTGTTTGATCTTTGCAAAACATGGGAAGATGAGCCTCACTACAAGTGATACTCTGGATATGGCAAAGCAATGTACAACTCTGGTGTTACCCAAATTCAGCAAACTTCTTGTTGGATGAAGCTCTGTTAGCAAGTTGGCCTCCTCCCAGAGCTCTCCAGTGCACCAACATTCCCCATGTCTTTCTGGAAAAGGTAGCCAAAAGAGACACAGTGTACCACCCCAATCTGCAAAAAGCACTGTTCCCACCAGCCCACCAGGTCTCTTTGTAGAAAATCAAATTTGCTTGACAGAGGTCTCCAGGTATATATACCTTGATCCCTTTTGCACTGCTATGAATCTCGGTCCTGGCAGTTCTTTTCATCTCCTTTAGATGCTGTTATCTCTATCACTTATTTTATGCTGACCACACACTGAACAATCCTCCAGTGAAGTAGGGTACCCAAAACATTCTTCACTTTGAAAGCTCCTGGAAGTTTCCAGGGATTCCTGCCACAATAGTCTACCAAATAATTCCACCAAATAGTCCACAGTAATTCCACCAAAGCGATGAGCAAACAAAAACCACTTCTGAAATGGCTATTTGAAATAAAGAGACACTTCACTGATGTTTCTGCCTGTCCTGTGTGAACTTTCAGTGCTGGTAAGCACTATGGCATGGTGGTAACACATATTTTCTGATGTTCTGTCTGGAAAGCAGCTACAAGGTACCAATGCACCACACAAACATGCAAAACACAACCTTCAGCCTCAGTTGGCCCTGAACCCTCCTCACTTAGAAGCCCAGAACAGTATGCATCACATAATGTGCCCTCTGGCATGCAGAGGGAGTACGTATTTGGTCAAACAAAGGACATGTAAATTTTGGTGATGTGATGACAAATTCCAGTTATGATCTTCTTGCGATCAACACTAAGCCGATCATCTTAATTAATGTATCTATCATCTCATCTATTCCTATTGTATTCATACCCCTGTCACATTTTGGATGTGTATCTGGGCACATGAAAGACCACATAAGCATCACTCCCATCATGTAACTCGAAAGATCGAAGGGGCAGACATGCACACAGAACAGAGGGATGGGATGACAGCATTTTGCTATACAACTACTATGCTTTGAGATGTGTGACAGGGAAAGAGTCAGCGGTCCCCCTGGGTGGCAGGATGCAAACTGCCAGAGCCATTCACCCATCTGAAGGGCAGATGTTGGCTGTACAGTGCCATGATTACCTCCAAAGGAGGCATCACACCCCCCTCTTGCTTGAACCACCTGTACGTGAGGACTGATCTTGACCACTCCCTCTGGTGAATCCAAAATGTTCAAGCTCTCCCTATTCAATCCACTTCACCTGCCCTGAACCCCACCTTTTGCAGAAAGGGTCAGCTGTAGGTTAAGTAGACTATAGTAGCAACTGCATTAACTGTTGATGGCACTTAATCAACCCTAAATTTGTAAGAGATTTAAGGGCCCTTTCAAAATTGCTCCACTCCCCTGGTAGCAGGCACCAGGAAAGCACTGCTCTGGGTCAGCCAAGAGCAGGTGTTGCATTTGTTGAAAACAACTCAAAGGCAAAAGATCCATTAACATTCTTACACAAATCCAACAGTTCACTCAGACTTATAAAACCCTTCTGGAAAAAAACCCTAAAAACTAAAGCAACCCAACCCCACAGACAATTAAGTCCTGCCTAAGGAGACATTTTCATTACTGGATTTTTTGAGCAATGTAAGAATAAGTGAACATTGAACAATTTAATGGACTTTACAATTCATAGGTGTAACTCTAGTGTAATAATCAGGTCATAAATCCTGGGGGCACATGGAGAGCAACTAAGAAAACATGTTCCACATGAAGAGTCTGAACTTACCTGCTACAACAATGTGCAGGAGGTTGTATCTTTAATGTCACCTCAATGACAAGTTGTCCTATTCTATTTAAGAACACCCTGTTTGTTTCTAAGCAGAAACAAAATATTCTGCAAGACACATGCTTTTAGTATGCCTTAAATAAGAAGAAAATCTTCATGTGCAACAGGACCTAGAAATCAACAGTGTGTAGATGTGGTCTCTGGATGGCCAAGTTTAGCCCTCCAAAACCAAAATGCGCAGTATGCTAATAAGAGTTGGGTATGCTGTAAGCAAAAGCAGAACATGACCCAGAAGCTGTAAAGGTCATACTATGGAATAAAATCAGGTTTATAATATTAAACATATGCAACCAAATTATTAGTGGAAAACCCAAGGGCAAAACATTTTGTCTTGACCTCTTTTTGTCCTCAAATGTATTTCAAGAACTCCTTCTGGCTGTATCTCTTAAGTAAATTGAGAGATCTTAGCCATATGCCATAGCTCTGGGTCTCCTATTGCAAAGAACAATACAAAATGTGCATGAGAGGACTTGTGCTGAAAGTACCCCAACAGCAATTCCCACCTCTGAATGGTGCGTAATACTGTATTTTAACAATGCTTTCCCCCCTGGATTGAATAAGATAGAGGTAATGAGCAGAAATTATCTGGGAGGTCTGTCTCATTGCCTCACATGATGACAATATTTTGCTGCTAAATTCTGCTCCAAAAGCACACTAAAAATCTCCAGTGCATGTTCCCCGTTTGCCCTATGTGACAAGTTGCCCTCAGTTCATGTATCCTTGAATAACGAGCCTGGGGAGATTTTACCTGTTTGAGGGATGCTTGCAACGGCAAGACAAACTAGACAAACAAATTTCACTAAAAGGATGCAAAGAATGTTAAAAATACTTCATGTACACCAGGCTGATTTTGAATTCTTCACGAAAAGTTCTAGGTTTGCTTTAATTTCAGACTGTGGTCACTGGCTGTGCAGCATTTTTGCCTATTCCAGATTTACAGTCATGACTTCCCCAAGAGGCACCCCGCGTTGCGCTGAAGGCTCTTCAGGTGCGAAGGACATACATAGCTGAGTTATCTCAGGGCCCTCAGGTGCCCTTCTAAACCTGCCATGCAAAACCTGTGCATCGCTTTCCTTGGAGTATCCCATTGCACAGCAGGCTGCTTGGGGGTGGGAACCACCATGGTGTGTCCCAGTCTAGTAAGCAACCTGAGAAACATCATCAAGCTCATATATGGTCTGCTTGCAATTAAAATATTAGCCGTTGTGGTCAGTGACTTCTTGCTCAGGTCAGATTCTGCGCTGGAAGATGTTGGATTAATTGTAGCAACACTCATTTACAGCAGCACGCCAAGTTGGCCAAGTGTAAACTCTTTCTGCTGCAGCATCTCCTCTGTATCAGTGTTTCTGTGAGCTCCAACCAAGCCAATAACCACAGAAGAGATAAGGTGATAAAAAACCCAAAACAAACGGTAACTCACGTGAGATTTCCATCATTAAATATGCAGTGCCATTCATCTAAACACGCAGAGATAAGAGCCTCTATTGCTTGATTACTAAGAACAGGTTAGCAGTGGGACTGCAGGAAAACGAGACATGACTCAGCAATGACTGCTTTTCTCCCCTCATCAAGCCTGTGTCCATTTAAGTTTTCTTAAGGACTGCCTGGCATTTAGGTGAAGAAGGAGCTGTAGGGCATTTAGATTAGTAAAACGACTAACGGCATATGTAATAGTTATGGTAGTGATAAAAACAAAACACAGTCTTACTATTCTCTGAGCCACGAAAGGCTCCTAGGTGAGAGTTTCATTTGTTCTTGCTATTGAATTATAATTGGGATACACACAAAAAAAAATCTGCTTCTTTTGCAGAACCTCATGGATCAGATTTAGTTTTTAAAAAGTATCTCCCATCGTATTTCCTCCCTTACCAAGCTCCTGAAGTTGATGAGGTTCAGGCAGATGTCACTTATTTTTACTTACTTCACTATCAAAGGAATTTACACGTTATTTGAGACCTGCAAAGACTAAGCGGTTGGGACGCTGCTACACAAGAAAGTCAGATCGCGAACCACTGCATTTCTTAATTTTGCCAGTGTCCCTGAGAAAAAGGGCATCTAAGACAAGTATATCTAGATTTATTCAATCTGTAACTAGTAAAATAAAAATGAGAAAGTTTTCCAAGTCCAACCTTTCTAAAAAAAAAGGAAACTAAAAAGATGGCAAGCTGTGCAGGAAGAGAGCAAACTGGTTTGTGTTTGCGCAATAGAAAACACATTTCTTTGAGCCTAACAAAACCATAATATAATTTCCTCTGACAGGTTTTATCTTGCATTTTCCCATATATGTAAGCAGATTTCCCAGCCCCCCTTTAATCTAATAAAACAAAATTATTATTATTTTTTGAAGCTTAGAATAGGCTGCCTTCTGGGAATCACAGCCAAACAATACAAGTGGTACACAGCACCATAAAGGCAGACAAAGGTAATAACAACAAAATACCCAGAGAAATGTAACGGGTGATATTCTGGTCACAGTGGAGTTGACGAGGTATCTGCTGCCAGCTGAGCTAGGGTGAGGGCTTCATCTAGTGTTTCTGCTCGTCTCCAGGGTTCTGCAGCAGGTCACAGAGAGAAGAATTGGTAAGGAGGAAGGCTGGGCAGGTTCCTCTGGCTCTGGGCTCACCTGTTTCTTACTTCTCTTCCTCTTCAAAATGAAGTGAGGATATTTTTAGGGGGAGCAGAAGAAAAAAACTCCTGATACGGTATTTTGCGTTTAAAACCTGCTTTCTAAGCAGTCAATTCTTGCGGTTCCCACTCTCATCGTCATACAGACATGTAAGTCCAGGGGACAAAACCAAGAGGCTCAGTTACAGTTAGTTTGGGACTGAAAAGATACCGTAGCACTTAAGTTCTCCCAAATAACAAAGATCATTAGCTTTAACTTTATTTTCTCCCCTCATCAATGGCTACAGCTACTGTCTTCGCTATATTTAGTTGCCTTTATCTTCTCTCATAAAAGGCACATCAAGATGGAGAAGGGCCTCTCTCAACCTCAGACATTTTTAGAGCAAGACTGCGCTATCATCATGCCTTGCTGATAATCCTCAAATCTATTTCTTGCAGAACCGTTAATGGAACAGCATCCTATTTGTATGAGGGCAGTTTTCGGCAAAAGCAGGATCTACCCTCTGGGATTCATATGTTCTCGCTTTAATTAAAAAGAAATCCCATTAAAACTTGCCACTGCCACAAGTGAATCAAATTAATTAAAAAAAAATAGAAGACAGGAACAAAACTGTTTTCAGGAGGCAACAATTGCAGCTTAAATCTGTACACTTTCAACAGTATAAATTAAAACTTACGACTTGGAAGTATTTTCCTCAAGTCTGAGGAAATCACTGAACTGGTGTAACAGTGAGTAACACTGTGCCCACTAAATCTACCCCAGGGAAAGGAATGCTGCTTATTTTTAGGTCCCATTCACTCAAAACTGCACACATGCTAATGACGGTCATAAAAATTTTACTTTGGATGAAGGAACTCTTAAATATTTACTCGTTTAAAAAAAAAAAAAAAGCAAACCCCAAAGCAGAATAAAATTGCTATACTTCTTACAAATGAAATCACATTTGGGACATCTTTGTTTTAAAACTTTCAGTATCTGAGGCAAGATGTGTTTGCTTTCAATTTCCCACTGTTAAGGAGTATGAGTTTGATCTACTGTGGCAGATGGACTTTGCAAGAGTGTGCAATTGAACTAGGTGAATGATGGCAGAAGATTAGACACAAATTAAGTTCCCGCTGGCTCACTGATTGCTCGGTCCTTCACCTATGGCTGAAGAGCCAAAGAGGTTGCAGAGAGAGGGAGTACAAAAGATAGATGGCCAGGCTCTGCTTCGGCGGCTCTGTGTGGTGACAGCACAGCTGGTAGTTGTGAGAGACCAAGGAAGGAAAGAATTGCACTAGCAATAAAACAGCAGTTTTAAAAAAGCATCTGATGGTCAGGTCAGGGTGTGAACTTCTGCACTCGCTGGGGTAGGTGTGAGCCATTTCAGTAATCAAAAGCAAGAAGTTCTCCCAAGCACATCTCTGGGGAGGAAGGCTCACTTCCCGCTTGGCCAACCCCACCCCAGCCGACACCAGTGATGTGGGAGTAGGTTCGCTGGGTTCCCACCGGAGCACAGCCCAGCCTGAGGTCATGACCAGCCTGGCTCCCAGGGCAAACTAGGACTGACATGGTGATGACGGGACGTCTGTGCAGGGCTTCGACCCCTCAGCCACTGGTTCCTCGCTCGTTCCTCCAGCTGTGATGCTGGCTGTGCTGTGACAACTGCAGCCTTGGTGCAGGACACGATATTAACTTAATTAAGCAATGCCTTGACAGCCATATCTTCAGTGCAGAACACGATATTAACTTAATTAAGCCATAAATTACTAAACCAGATGAAAGCTCTGACAGCAGTCCAAGCTCTGATGCATTCTCAAGCAGCTGAATAAGCTGCCCCCTAACTTTTGTCATGGAGGAGAGAGGATGTAGCAGGGGTGGGGGCTGTGGGAGTAACCTCTTCCTTTGCTTTACTGAAAGTGGATGTTCGGAGTGGGAAGGTGCTGTTTGCACCGTGGCAGAGATGAAAATCTCTGGTTGTCATTTCTCAGCTGACTCCAGATTTTGTCAGCTCAAATGTCAACCCTTATGTACCCACATCCCTTTTGAAACTCTTACACACCATGACCACGGCTTCATCTCTCCCTGCTCTGCTCAGGTAGCCAAATTATTGCCAACCAGCCCTGTTTCCAAACTTTGCTGGCCTCTTCCGATGAGGGTAAAGCCACCATGATAGCACTCACATTGCCATAACCCAACCATCCCTTCTCCAGCTGCTAAGCTTCCTCCCAGACACACCTCCCTGGATGGTGGTTCAGTTATCTGTCGTGGTCATTTCCACGCTAAGCTGTGTTTCCCATACGTGCTCTTGTGCAGACAGAGCAGATAACTTCCAGGGTGAACCCAGAATCACAGATACCATCCTTACAGAGATGAGTACACACAAAGGGATTAAAGAAACCCCACTCCATGCAGTATATATGTGGAAAGTGATTTGTTAACACAGTGGAAGAAAAAAGCCAAGTAAAAGAGGGTGCTAGGGTACTACCTCCAATTTTTGTCTTGGCTAAATATGAAGTGCTTTTCAGATTAGCCAGAGGTCTTAAGTATTCCAAACTTCATGACAGTCTCATCTGAAAGTTTGCCCAGCTGTTCCTATCTTCAGATGGAAATCTTCTTTTCACCTCTCTTTCAAAACTTATGCAAACTACTGTTCTTTAACACACCACTGAAAATAAGCAAACGCTGGCAATAAGCATCACTACCAACCCACTGTGGGAAGTAGCAGGCTGCAGACCTGTCACTTGCACACTCCTGTCCCCGCACTCTGAAACCTTCAATATTTTAGGAAAGCTCCTGCCCACTTGAAAAAAAAACCCAAAACCAAACATAAAATATGGACTGCCTGAGCTCACCTTCCTCAGCATGTCTGGGTTTGCATCCTTGCTCCTGAACATATTCACGGCACGTGTTAGAACCCCTCTTACTTTGACAGCTGTGCTTTTGAGGTGAAACAGACTCATGCGTGCCTCCCTTGTGGGGTAAACAGGATAAACCCCAGAATTCTGGCAAGACAGTGGTTTTCCACATGGACTATTGCTGTTGCAGCAGTATTCATGACCAAACAGGATGGTTACGTTAGATCTGCTCTTGTCAGTGTCTCCCTGACAGGACTACTCATCGGATGTGAGTAGTGGGGCTGGATACTGGCTGGGGTCACAGCAGCACAACTGACAACAAAATTTGACCTGAATAATCCTTATTATAAATGGCAAAGGATCCCTTCTGCTCCACAAGACCCAGAAACTGCTTGAAAGAAGAAGAGGTATGCTTGTTAAACCACAAAAGTTTGACAGAGCAACAGATAGTATTCCCGTTGGTTCTCAGAGCACTGTTTCCATTCATAGCACACCACAGCTCCTTCCCTTCTCACCTTGGATGAAGACAGCATTAGAAAGGGAGAGGAAAGCAGAGGGGGTCTGTTCATGATTGCCAGAAGGCACAATCAAGAGTTCTATGAACAGCAAAAGAAACATGTTATTACCACTCATTAACAGATTAGGAGACATAGAGGATAGTTTTTCTAGAGAGTCTGGATTATGGACCATCTGTTGGTCTCTTTCACCCTGAGTAGCACATGAGAGCATTTCTGATAGGCGTAAGGCTGCATTCCTTGACTGTCTTGCTCCCAACAGTCTGGGGTGTGTGACATTCCCTCCCGTCCTGTGCAAGTCATTTTTCATTGCTATCAACTCATTGCTGTCTTTGAAAACATTGACTTGAGCAAGAAAGCTTTTCTGTCCTGCTAATGCTTTTCTCTTAGACCTTCTCCTTCCTTCTGTCACCCAGGTGGCAAAAGTCTACCCCTATACTGATATTTCAGTGATGTTCTAGTTTTAAGCAGTGTACAGGTGAGTTAATTCAGACCCAAAGACCTCAGGCAGCTTGCCAAAGTCATGCTAATTAGTTGGCTGAGCAAGGAGTATGTTAGCTTTATAGCAGCACTTAGAGACTTAAGTTGTACAGACAACAAAAATGCTGCCACCTGAAGCTGGAATGTGTACAGGGTAAGAACACAGTGTGTAAAAACAAGCAACAGAAGATAATTCAATGACCAGAAAGACTCCAAGTTAATGGTGACAGGACCAAATCAAAATTTTATTACAAATGGATTCTGACCAAGATACACTTTACCAACTGAATTAGAGAGAATAATTTGAAATTCAAGTGAACACAAACTCAGATCTGATTTCAAGGAGAATTTCCATACGGAAAAAAATGTGAGGAACTGCTGGCAAGTAATGGATGTATCGAGGTCTAGCAAGATTCCGAGCTGGAAAACGTATGCATGACAATGATGAAATTTCCAAACAGCAGATGATTAAACCTAATTCGATTTGAAGCTGCTGATAAAAAGCTTAAAATTTCAAGGTAAATGAAATTGTATTTGAGTGGAATCCTCTCCATCACTACATTATTTCTCTGAAATAACTACTGAAACTGCAACATGTTTATAAGCCCTTACTGATTCAAACTTGTGTCATCCTCTGCTATACCCCTGGGATTTTCAATCACTTTTGTGCGGTGCTGGCCCACATATTTTCCATTTAGTTTCTGTTGACAGATGTCAACCTTAAAGATTTTTTTTTCCTTGCACATTCAATATTGTCCCAGTTATGCATCACTAGGGAAATTTCAAAAAATTTCCAGCAAGTTGTCTTAATTGACTAAAAAATAGCAAGGGCCATATGATACAACATTTTCACCTGGCTTTAGATTATTCCTATGAACTTGATCAGCCTTATTTTCTGGTCTAGAGCACTGAGAGATTCATCAAAAGCAGAAGCAGAGTGGTCCTAATCAGATTTTACACTAGGCTGCCTCCCTCCCTCTGCCCCAGCCAGCAATTTCAGCTTCTTATCTTAAAACAGTCATGCCATCTGTAGGGGAATGGCAATTAAATCCAAATGTACCTGAAATGGACAGAAAACTTTTTGCTGGCTTCATTGTTCCTGCACAGGCTCCACCGCCTGGCAAGGCTGCTGGAAATCCTTCCAGAGCAGGACATACCATGGGCACAGTTTATTAGGCAACTTTTATTGAGCATGAAGCAGGCTTTAAAGAATACATTGAAATGGATATTAAACCAAGGAAGCTATAAATGCTGCTAACCAAATGTTGGGCATACACATCCCTTTTCACTTACATGAGTGTTCTGAAGACCCAGCAAAATGGTGCACCATGCACAGATGCTTTAAAATCAAAATACTCATCTGCACCTCTCCAATTAAAAAACCCCAGACAGTACTCAACAGCAGGCACACAAGTAAAAACAGCTGTATGAAGAGATGCATTGACAGGGGAACCCCTTGTAAAGATGCTTCACTTGGTCAGCTTTATGAAGATAATGAGTTGACATAAAAGTCAAATGTATGGGAAAGAGTCAGAAGCCACTCACATTTTGAGACAGGACACATTTTGAGACGCATCTCACAAGGAAATTAAGGGGAAACTTACTTTGAAATTAAGTAACCCTGTACCCTCCTCCTGCAGAACCCCTTGCAAATTTTTCTGGCTAAATCTTCTCCAAGTCTGACTCAGCCTCAGAAGATTGAGTCTATTTTAGTCTGCCTATTGCTACATGAAAATAAGGTAACTAAAATACACCTATTTGAGAATTTAACATATCTAAAAGGCTGGGTTTTGTTTGTTTTTACTTGCATATGTGAATATTTTTGCAGTATATATAGATGATGATCTACAACTTCTGTACTAAAACCAATACCTTGAACTTAATTCCTTAATATTCCTTTAAACTTCTCCGCAACAGATCAAAGCATCTGGTAGACAACAGACATGCCTTAGGAAAGCTCTAAGAACCAAGTGCAGGGTCTTGTTAAGTCATTGCTACCCATGTGCCTCTGGAGAGGCTACTGCAGATTCGAAAGCTTGCCCTACCACAGCTCCACGGAAATGGGATAAAGACATGAACTCCCGTTCTGCTTTGATTATCACCACATATGGAGACTGAGCCACGGTCCAAAATAACAAATTGAAGGGGCTTCGGATCAGCCCACGCTCCCTGCTTACCTCATCCCTGCAACTTTCATGGTAAGCCAAAAGTCAGTGAGCAGGCAGGTGACTGCTGCCCCATGAGTCAGCGCAGCTGTGGCACACTGCATTCTCACTAACTCCCCACCCATGTCAACTGGGGTTGCATGATTCAAGCTAGCAATTAAGAGTACAAAACAATTATTCTTCCTGACATCATCCCAGCCTCAGACCGTGAGAGCTTCCTTTCGCCCTGCCTCTGCCTCCCTATTTCCTCCAACCACTTACCAGGCTTCATCTTATGACAATTTCAGGGTGGAGTAACACAAGTCCAGAACCACCAAAACCACTACCCATTTTAAACTTTTAAGATTTGCTTTACGTACAACCAAGGAATACCCAGTTCCAGCGATGCTAAAGTCTGGATAAACAACAAGCAATATGCCTGATCCTGCCCTGCTGCAATGGATAAAAAAGCTGATAACTTTTGAAGGTTCCTTCTAATTTCTGTGATCAACTGGTCCTGCATGGGAAACACAGTTATGAATTCTAAAAGTGGGTCCAGAAACAGTGAGAGTTAACCTAGGATGCTGAAATTAAGAACCTATCCCACATTTTACATCTTTCTCCTTTTCATCCATGGTAGAGGAGCTCACTTGTTACCTAGAGTCAAAACAAGACTTGTAGAAACTTCAGTCTGTTGATCACAACCATCAAAAAATATTTTAGGTTTGAATTTTACCGGAACTAGTATGCAAAGAGACAAGATGATGTTGTTCTTTGCTGGGACTTGGCAGCCTTGTGGAGTCTGTTGGTAGCAATGCTGTCTACCGAGCTGTATCCTCTTTCTTTATTCTCTATTTGTCTACTTAAGATTTTAGGACAGAAACTGTATCTTGTAACAGGTTTATATAATTACTTAAATCCAATTTTCAATCTTAATTAGGGGTGCAATGATGAACTATTAATAATATTCAGAGCAGCACTAATCTATCCCTGCTATTTCACTTGAGTGGTAACAGGAACTAGACCATCAGGGAAATAAATTAAAGACAATTTGAGTTTTGAGAGAAAAGTCAGAACAAGAACTTGGGATCTGCATTCCTGCAACAGCTTGTGTCTGTGGGAAATCCCATGGGTACCAAGGAAAACAGGAAAAGGTGGGATGGTGGGCCTACTCACAGTCTGATAAAGTAAAATGCATGCACAGGACACCGCAGGATTCAGACCCTGCTGCTGAGAATGTGCTTCAATAAAAGTAAATCAACACAATCTAAAAAAGGCTAGTGTCAAACCTGACTTTAGGCATCTTCATGATGAATACAGAAATGGAATATACCCCACCCTGCTACCACCCTTAAAGAGCATTTTCCCAGTCACTCAATGGGAGTCAGGCTGGACAAAGAATGAACTTCTTCCACCAAGTGTGAGATGCCAACGATGCTGGACTTGGTTAAGAAGCCTCTACTAAAAAGCCAAAATGCTAAATATGTAATTGCTACTGACTGACAAAAACCAAGCAGTAGAAAACATAAAAAGCTCACAAAAAACCCCCACAAGATTGTAGTCTGTGTGGCTTCAGTGTTTTGCCAGGGCAAACTCAGTTATCTGCTGGAATAATTATCAAACTGCTCTGTAAAGAGCACTGTAAAGAAGATTTCCTTCTTACTGAGCTATACAATCAGCCAGAGGAGTCTCTGAATCTTCAGAAGGCCTTGTGTTTCATGGAAATTAACTGAATTGACTATTCTTTATATTAAAAACAAGCAAAGACCTAATTTTTCAATTCTGAATGGAATTGCTGAAATCTTTAGAGTGACATTTGTACCTTTAAAAGTTTTCACTAAAAATCACATGATGATATCCTGAGGAAAACTAAAGCCTTGCCACTTTTTTCCCTCTCAACAGTATCAGTTTACAGCTCAACAACACAAGGGTGGAGGAGGAAATTCCTTTATTCTCACCTTCCCCCCCCCCCCCCCCCCCCCCAAAATGTTCCTTTTCAACAAGCTTTAGTACAATGAGTTTGTCATCAATTGTTTGCAGGAAACATCTTACATTTTTTCCTTCTATGCAATGAGTTTGATCCCAGCAGGTTGACTTAGTTTTATAGAGAAAAAAATTCACATATGAAAGGCAAAGGAGAGAAAAAAGCCAGGATCATGTAAGAAATCAGAAATCCCACCGACCTCCATAAAAGTACCCACACAATGCTCACGGAAGATCCATCCAATGTATAGACACAAGACTAGAGCAATTTGGATTTAAAAGGCATATATGACTTCACCAAATAACATTAAAAGTAGTAGCAAGTAGCCAGAGCTTACTCCATTCGGATGGAGTGCCAAATTTACCACCACAAGGAGGAATAACAGCACACGGGCAGCATTCCCACTACGAACCTGGACTAAGAGGGATTCCTAAATATCTCTTTAATTTTGGTTGTTAAAAAGTGCTATGAATAAACTGTTTGTCTTGCAGCAACAATACTGCAACATGCAAGAACTTAAGATCTTTACTCTTACTAATTTCCTTTTAAGAGATTTCCTCTAGTGAAAAGCTGTTTCTGATGCTGCTTCTCTTGGTAACTTCCACTGATGGGGAAAAAGCCAACTGCTGCGCTTGCTTGGAAAGCTCTGCTTTTTCTTTAAAATAATCAACAGTAATGCAGTAATGCACAGCTGTTTCAGAGACAGTGACACTCTCGAAAGAAACAGAAAGGTGTGGATGAATTGTGCTTTTTGGCTGTTTGCATTAACCCCTGCAGAAGCTTGTGTCAGACGAGATCCTGAGGCGTTCTTCCCCCAAACCAGGGCACTGCTCCTGGGTTTGTCCTTCCTAAGTAGCACTGTGGGAAGAGAGCAGGAGTAAGGTCAAGCCTTCAGGGTCTCCTCCTGGCTTCATGTTCTGGATGAGTGTTATGCATGCCGTGTACACGTATCTCATGTTGAAAATACAGATACAGGATGCATCAGAAAACTGAAAAGACTTGCCTGGTAATTGCATTCTGGGAAGGCTTTTGTAAATGTAGGAAGCATCTCAGAAGCAAAAATGTAATTCAGTCAAGCTGGTATAAAGTACAATGTGAGTAATTCTGTCTGAATCAGACTGAAGGACTGACAGGGTGACAAGGGTCAAAATCTTTTTCTCTGCCACGCCACCGGATCTGTATTAACTCTCCAGCAGCTGGGGCAGTTACTGAGGTCCGCTGGTGCACAGCTGGCTGCAGACTTTGGTTCAGCTGATAACCTTCTCAAGTGTTCTACTGCTCCTGTCACATTCCACTTTTGAAACATGCAGCTTACGTGAGCAAGAAACCACCAGTATCAAGTGAACAGAGTACTTCTCTGAAAAAAACACATCAACCTTCCTCTCAACCTCACACAAATCTCAACCTCACACAAAGCAGTGACCACAGCTGGGAGGGGTTTAGGATATGTATGCTTCATTCTTGTTAGGGCATTTGACACCAAGTGCCAGGGAACACTTCAAAGAGAAACTCATTAAACACTGAAAGAAGAAAAGTTTTGAGGTGGCTACAAGAGAACAGGTTAAAGGTGGAGGAAGGGGACGGTGTGCTCTGCAGAACAAGAGACTGAGGATGTTGGCATTCAAGAAGGAAAGGGGAGACAGCACAAAGGTGACCCAGACTGGTAAATACACTGGTGCATAGAGCTGTTTGCTCTCGCTGAGCAAGGACGTGAGCCAATGCCGTTGCCCTGGCCAAGCTGACTCCGCTGGTCAGCCCCTGAGCAAAGCCGCCTGCTCCAGGGGAAGGATGTTACCCTCATCTCCGCACCTCCTTCCCATCACAGACTTTAGGAGAGGTAGGACCCTGCCCTGCAGCTTCAAGGACAATTATTTTCTGTTGCCTTTGGAACAGCCAAACCAAAGAAACTCTGGCAACACTGTCACAGACTGCAGGAAATACCGAGAGAGACTAACAACATGTTTCTCTGTTCATTTGTGTTTGTTAGCAGACAGGAAAATCACAGTGCCTTCTCTTGCCAAACCATAGCTGTTGGCATTACTGAAAGCTTGGGCCTGGGGTTTGAATGATTTGGTGTTTTGGAGGAGGGGTGTCTTTTATCAGAGCTTTTCAGAGAATGGTATAAGCCTAAGCGTTTGAACAACAAAGTCATTCTTTCAGACTCTTCTGATCTTTACAATACACTCTAAATCTAAATGTTTTTGTTAGTTTTCAACTGTTCAACCCAGGAAATGTTCTGGAACCTTAAAGATCTTTTTTTAAAAAAGGTACAGTTAACAAGTCAAAAGTTGTGACCAGTGAAGCTGCTCTTTAGCTACATAAAGAATGACTTTACTCATTCCTTAGTGCCTCTTGTAAGCTGAAGGAGGGAAGAATAAGAGGAGAATTTGTTTTTAGTCTCCTTATGAGAATTCTGTGGAGAAATTTACATCATTTTATAGCAAGCTCCATATCAAGCCCACACAATCCAAGTAAATCTGAATTTACTAGAAAAAGTAAACTTCGAATACTGTTCTGCAGCATGAATTATTACTGTTTGCTGCTTTCCAGCTCACTGATGTCCAGCGACAGACTAACACACAAAATCTGTTTTACCAACCCAAAGTTAACTGTATGGCCTAGCATCTAGTTCCAAATACGAAATGCAACAAAGCAGTAGAGGCCTGTTTCCATACTGCTCAGCTACTTAAAATGCTCAAGGTTCTGACTAGGAGGAGCCTGAGAAATTTTGTCAGCATGACCCTCCACAATGGATGTCTCCTGGTGCTGGAGCCCACCATCACATTTTTGAGGAATGAAACCATCAATTCACTACAAAATCCTGGCATCCTTGCCTAGCAAAGTGAAGTCCTCCTGCTATGAAAGTTCTTCTTTCTCCCCCTCCCTTCTGCCTCCCAAGGAAATTATTCATTAGATCCACCAGTCAGAAAGAAGATTCAAATGGCATGATGCATCTCCCAACGCAGCTGCACTCTGACAGATGGCTGATGTCAGTGGGACACCGGGCAAACGCGCAGGCCTTTTTACTACAGTCAGTCCTCATCCCTAAAATACAGCTGTCCCACTGGACATCGCTGTTCCACTCCTGCTGCTATCACAGGTCCTCGCCACCTAAGAATGCATAGCCAAAAGACCTGGAGGACACAAGCACCCTCGGAGAAGATGTGAGCAGAGACCTCCCATCTCATGTTTTATGCTTTTTCTGAAGAAGTGTAAGCATCTGCCATGAGTAAAGCACTAAGGAATCAATCCCTACCATGAAACCGAGAAGGGGCACAACCTGAGCCTGACCCTGCTGCCCTCCAGAGACCATGCACCTTGGCGTGAGTGCTGTCCATGTGTCGCAAAGCTAATGTGAAGGCCACAGCGGCACACGTTACATTGGTACAAGTGCTTTTTGAATTCGGATTTTCTGCATCTGCAGGTCAATGCAACTTTGCCACAGCTTTAAATGACATTTGGCTCTTGACCTAATGAACACTGGCGTAAGCAACCTCCTTTTGCTCTCCCTCTTCCACACTCACCACTATTTTTAATAGAAACTGAGTTGTTGATGTGACAAGATGTTTTTACCTATTTTATTGGGGGTTTTTTGCCTCTGGGATGCTCACCAATGCCTAACATGGTGACAAACCCACTCACTGTAACACCTGCACCTGTATGATCCCAGTTTTATTTTCGATTCGGCAGAAATGTATCTCAAAGGCATGGAGAGAGGAATGCTTAAAAAAATACCATGCACATGCTCCTCTGTCCGCACAGATCTATGTCCCAGGCAGTTGGTGATCAGCTGGCAATATCCTCTTGGGCTGCCTTGGAAAGTTTCTTTTTTGACAGTTCACACTGCTAAGAACACAGGGTGTTGGCTTGATTTCCTCTCAGAAAGCTTGCGATAATCCAGAGTCTTGGTGCACGCAAGAGAAGAGTCCTATCATCCTTTTCTTCCAGCAAAAACCCAGGTTCCTAGTGGGAGATGGTTTAATACAAACCCTACCCAGCTCATCACAGAAAAGTCATGTCCTTTACCCAGGCCAGCAGGATACACTGACTTGCCAGAGTCAACAGGAAGAGTAGGCAAGACATGCCCGAGAGCTGAACTGCTGGGTTTCCCACACATCCCACAGGAGGCAGCGAAGAACAAAGAAATGTTGCTGTCGAATCATTGCTGCTAGACAGATGAAAGTCCTGAATTATGGAGAGGGAAATGAATGAGAGGTACAATAGCCTAAAAGCATTTTATTCAGAGCAGAAGGCGTCTGATGACATCTGACAACATGAGCAAGAAACACTCCTACAAGAAACAGTAACTTCATTGCAGGTTCTTCTTTTCAGCTCAGCTGATTCCGAAAGACTGTTTTATGTACCAACCAACCCCAGTTTGGCTCAATCGCCAAACACTACTTGGGATCCAACCCTGACACTGGCCACTATCATACCTTCAACTGCCTCAGTCCTCCACAAACTTCTCCAGTGTGAGTCCTTCCCACTGGCTGCAGTTCTTCTCTAACTGCTCCAGCCTGGGTCCTTTCCACAGGGCACAATCCTTCAGGAGCAGCCGTTCTCCAGTGCAGGCTGCTCACGGGTCACAGCCTCCTTTGGGCATTCCCCTGGTTCGGCGTGGGGTCCTCCCTGGGCTGCAGATGGGTGTCTGCTCCCCTGTGACCCTCCATGGCTGCAGGGCACAGCTGGTTTCACCATAGTCTGCACCACAGGCTGCGGGGAATTTCTGCTGCAGTGCCTGGAGCACCTCCTCCCTCCTTCTCCACTGACCTGGGCGTCTGCACAGTTGTTCCTCTCACATCTTTCTTTCTTTGCAAAATCACCTCTTTTTTTTTCCCCTTCTTAAAAATGATATCACAGAGGTGTCATGACTGCGACTTCCTTGGCTGGCAGTGGGTCTAACTTGCAGCTGGCTGGCCTTGGCTCTAACAGACACAGGGAGGCTTCCAGCAGCCTCACAGAAACCACCCCTGTAGCCCCACCTGCTACCAAAATCTTGCCATGCAAACTCAATACCAGTGTGATAAGTGTAAATTTGGGCCTCAGATATATTGCCCCAGAAAGCCAAACAGTCAACAGGATAGGGGTGTCAAGAGTGCCCATTGAAAACCCTGTTAAAAGGCCTCATTTTCAGAAAGTGAATGGGCAACTTCTTCAGTCTATGCTGGCTGCTTTTTAAAGCATTTCAGGTGGAACAACCCAAGTTGCAAAAGGCTCCCCAAAAGTCTGCTGCTCTCTTTCCTCAGAGCTGCTGTTCACCAGGGATTCACATGGACTAGAGATTCAGAGAGAAAGAACAAGCTTGCATTGGCAAGAAGATATGTGAAGGAATCTAACATGTCTCTGTTTGACATTTTTAAATTAAACAAGGCCAGGAATTGAACCAGAAGAGTGTAAGTGAAAGCACAAATTACAGACAGCCCAAACATAGTAATGGAAAGCATCGTGGAGACTAGGAGCATGAAACAGATGCAGGACAGGCTCAGTTTCCTATCAGCCAGCACAGGTTCTTCTAAGATACTCTTTAGATGTGACTAACTGACCAAACCAGTTGGTTTGATGAAGCCCATTTCAGTATATTCAGTATATCCACAGTTTTTTACAACAGAAAAACACAGAATTGTCGTAAATTGTTTTACAGTTGGACTTCATGATATTCAGGGTCTTTTCCAACCTAGATGATTCTATGATTCTATGTAAATACTGAGAATATGCAGGGAAAGGGAAAAGATTTAAAAGAATCAGACCACAACATAGGCTAAATTTTTCTTTCTGATGACCGCAACCAGCAGCAAAGGAACAATGAAAGGCTGGATTGGTCTCAGTGCTCTGCCAAGCTCAGCCAAGCCAAGTCAGAACAAGTTTGCTGGGAATTTGCCCCAATGTGTCCCTGTCGCAGCTGCAGGCTGTGAAGAGTCAAAACAATATGGTGCTGAGACCTGAACATGTCTGAACTCTGGTGGTTGTATTTCTTCCTCACACACCTGGTCCTCCAGCCCTTCCTTGAGAACTGGGCTGAGGTGAGATCAAGCTGTGCCAGCAATACACGTCTTGAAAACATAGGGACAGCTGGAACATCAAACCATGGTGAAAACCACAACAGCCTCTTCACCTTGCATGTACGTTAACTGTTTTAAAATCAGGTTAAGTGACTCTGTGGGTTTATTGATACTAGTTCCCATACCAACATGTGGGTTCTCAAGAGCATCACCAGCAAAAGCCTTTTCTTGCACTCGCTTTTGGGGCAGCATAGCAGCTAATGGGGAACTCTAAAATTGGAAATAAAATGACCTATTTACAAGAAAAGTTGAAAGAAAGCTGATATTTAAAGATCTGAGATTGGCTTCACATTGTCTTTCTTACAAAGCTACAGGAGCACTGTGATAAAATCCTAATAGAACAGGACTACGGAGGCAAAAAGTTTGTACAAAACCTGTTGGTTACACCTTACCTGTTTTAACAAAAATAATCTTTTTTGTCTTTACATGTGGCAAAACTGCAACCTCTTTAAATACATTTGTACTGATTTAATTAGTTTGACAGTGCGTTTTGGTGCAGGATGCTAATACAGGTGTACATTTCAGCTGGTTCCTATTTCAGGTCTAATGTCTTCCTGAAACGTGCCCAAGATGAGTTATCAAAAAAAAAAAAAAACCCACAAAAACCCGAACAAGAAGCTTCCTAAAAGTGAAGTTTTTACAAAGATTAGTAGATCTGGGTTGTGTATTATTAATCCTATTAGGGAATTATTCTCAACTGGCACTACTAAACTTGCCCCACATTCATTGAGACAGAGAAATAGGACACTCCAAGCATGTATACAGATGGAGCTGCATTTTTCTCTAGGGTACTGGGGAAAAAATGGCTGTTACTAAGCTCAGCTCAAACAATGCTGGTGGCACTGCCCCAAATAATGAGGCACAAGATGTCCCCTTCAATTCTTGGATTTGCTGGATAAAAAAGTAACAGCTGTGATGTCAAATATCAGTCCCTGAGAAGAACGGTTAGGAAGGAAGCTGCATATGTCCTCATGTGCATTTGCACCCAGGCCCAGGCAACAGACTTGTCATACTCACTACGTTACTCAGGGATCGAGGCAGTGGTGTTCGCTGGGGGGATGGTGGTGGTGGTGGGGAGGGTGTTTGTTGTATTTAAGTCAGTATAATCCTAATGTGTCATCAGTTTACAGGTGTTTTGCAGTTATCAAGGCAGGACATAGTTTTTCTTGCTACTTAGTAAACTGCTAAGCTTTGGCTGCTGGAAAGGGAATAAAAGACACCTTTTACTGCTAGTACTACACTCACCTCACCTTTCAAGTTTTCCTGATTCATGCATACATTACACAAACATATTCTATGCAGCAATACCAAAATATATGGAAAAAAGCTGGTAAAACACAGACAACCCTTCCCTTCCAAAGCACACAGAGTGATGTGAACTTAGGAATTTACACACACAAAGTTTTCTGCTATTTTTCCTTATTAGCATGGAGAAAACGGGAGAAGAGGGAAATTGTGATGCCCTGAGCCACAAAAGACATCAGTGGAATCAACAGATTCGGGGGAAAAATCCAGATATTTGAAAGCATCTCTTTTCATCTCTTAAGTCAAATAGATAAAGCTGGAAAGAAAATTTTAAAATGAACAGGACATGCTTCTCTGATTCAGTAGCACATACAAAAGTGTTCCCAAGCACTTATGTGGGTCTTTTAAAGTAATATTCCTAACCCTTCTGAATATGTGTATATGTTTTGAATGGAATTTGCTCATTTCAAACACATTGTTTTTCTCTGTTATTAATACGGGATTAAACAAATCATTCTATCTGCTGAACAATACCTAGGGAAAATTCTCACTTTTGCACTATATCGCATGTAAGTATCATATCAAGCAATATAACACTTGAATCTTATTACAGCTAAGTGTTTTTACTACATTTCTGAAGAACGACTCTCAAGGCACAGTTCTGCTTTCTCCAGTACCCCCAGTATGTTACTGTCATCATATAAGCAAAAAGTAAAGTTCTGTACTCTCACTAATTACAAACTTGCCAAAGGATCACTTTTTAAAATTAAATGCGGCATGATTTACAGTTGTAATGGATTACTGAAGATTGTTGATCACCCAAAATAAACCCATAATCCGTATTGCTCACCCAGAATTTTAATAATAAAAAAAGTATATTCTTTTCAGTTCATTTTTTCATAATACCAGAACAACCAAGTATTGCAAATATGATTATTTGAGAGATAATAAAAGGAATGACAAAATCTAGATTTCTGTAGTGTGTAATTTTGAACGGTAGTTACAATATGACTTTTTATAAACCAGTATGAGTCTTCCAGTAGCAGCTGAAATTACAGTCTCAACACACTGTGCTTGAGCAAAGACTGTAAAACAGTCCTGAAAATCTTCCAGTGCAGAGAAGAAAAAGGAAGAAACAAGAGTTTTGTTTTACAACTGGGATGCTTTCTGCCCCAAGGATTGAGACTTGTTTGTCAGGAAGGAGTGAGTTAAGTCTGTGGTCTCATGAAGTTACTGTGTGCAATGCATCTTTTTAAAACTTTATTCACATTTCAGTACTCATTTAGCATGATTCTCACTTGATCACAGAAAACAGTGCTGAAAGGGCCCCCAGATACTATCTTAGTCAACATCTAGATTACTGCAGTCAACCACGATGGCTGTGACAGGTTAACATTAGGCTATTTTAAAATATCTTCCTAATCTTGCGATACATTAGATGACTGACTCTCTGGAAGGACCTTCTACATTTCTTGGATCACGGGGGCAGTTTACATTACCAACTCAGACTGGACATCTCATCTTCAGATGGCTGAGATTAAAACCAACTCTAATTGACCTACCCCAGGATAGAGGAAGACTGTAAGGTTTGCTTCCTCATTGAAGACTAAACCACAGAATCATTCTCCAGGTCCACCTCCATCAAGCCGTGCTGTGAGGTATATTCTAAGCAGCAGAAGAATCCTGGATAAGAGAGTTCATAGAGTGTGGACTTTGTTCAACTGCATTCTTCTTGCCCCAAGTAATTAGTATTTATCCTTCACCAAGGATGAAATGGACTGATGTGGAATACTAATTCACCAGAGCAATGCAACCCAAAGTCTTACAATTATTTAAGCAGAAATAACATTTTGGAGATGCAGAAGAAAAAAGAATACCATTTTGGCATACGGCTCAAAAAGAATTACATAAATTATAGAAATAACTGCATTTGCTGGCATTCATTCAGTGCGGCTGTTATATTTCATAATCAAACTTGATTTTATAGAGCTGTACTCTAATGGTCGAGGTCAGCAGTCAATTAAAAAACATCCCTCTACAGGACAAATGCAATACTCAGTCAGTATCATCATGAATAAGCAGGCCAACCCTTCTCACATAATTTGAAAGCCAAGAATCTCCATATCAGCTTCAATGGACTTGGTCCTAGTGGGTGGGAGTATTGAAAAGGACTTTTCCTCAATGAATTGTGAAGCCAGAATTTTGCTAGGGTAACCTTCATTACCTTTTGGCATTGAAAGAGACACAAAGAATCAACCTAGAAACAGGAAGCGAGCAATGAAAAGTTGTATCGAACTAATAACAGCATTTAAGAGGGAACTTGAGGCAGACAACAGGGCACACGTGAGAACCAAGATGTGCCCCTTCAGCACAGACTGCTAGGACAGACAGCCGCCAAGGCTTTTTATCTTTTTGAAAGGCGAGAGATAAAAAGAAAGAGAAACAATTTTGACAGCTTGAACAAACCTGTTTATCCCACAACCACAAATGAACTATCTGCTGGACAGCTGAAGTCAGAACTGCCTGAGAATCAGTACTGCAGCACGTCGACGAGAGAAAAATCACGCTGTGAATGGTAATAATAGGGACAGTTCTAGATGTTGCATTATGTAGCTCTTCGTGTCTTGCTATAAATGCACTATCAATAGCGCTTGCTAAATCAGCAGGTGTTTCCAGTAGCAAAAGTGAGTTTTGCAGTTTAGACAAGACAAACCAGGCATGAATTAACTTATCCCATGATCAAAGTATATAGCACACTGCTCAGGATTCTGCTGGGTATACTTTCCGTGCTGTAAGCCATACGATCCTGTATTCTTCACTAAGCCAAAACGCTGGCTGAAGTCAACAGGAGTTCTGAGTAATTTAAAAGGACTGGGGAGTTGTGAACACATCCCTTACTATGGGAGCTGTGCATCCACAAAGAAGGAAAAACAACCACCAGCTGCCACAAAAGCTACTTCTTATCAGCACTATTGTATGACATCTATAAAGATGGATTAATTTACTTAAGCGCTGACCTGGGACCTGTATTCTTCGGACAGGTGCTTGAAAACTGACATGAAAAACAGCATATCTGTTATCTAAAGCAAATAACTGTATCTACCATTTAAAATTTGTGCAAACTTACTTTGGTAGCAAATGGACTGACATTCAGATATAAAATGAAGATAAACTGAATAAAAACACTCAATACTGACCGGTCAGAAATACTTACAATGACTAGACTTAAATGAACACAATTTCAGCTATAACTTCACCTTCTGCTGTGTGCAGGGACATAAAAGCTATGATCTGAAAATACTTGAAATAGCTTGCACTTCTTGGGAAACAGAAATCATGTACTACCACAGATACTGATGTATATATACCTTCCTTGGGTTCCTGAGGCTGGTGAGATCAGAAAATGTAATTGTAAAAGTGAAATAAATCCTTGTCAGATACGCAAAAACCTCTGCAAAACACTTACACAGCATGAATACCAATTGACATACCAGAGCTATGAGACAATGCTAGAATCAGAGGATATCATTACAACGTTGAACTGTTAATCACAGCTCAAAATAAAACAACATGTTTATTTCATGGGTAAAATCACAAGTAGGGGACCTGCTCTCTCTCTTGTAACATTAGGCTGGTACTTATTGGCCTAATGGACATCATCTGGGAGGTCCCATTTTTTATCTTCAGATAGAAAAGCCCAAACTTCGTACGGTGACTGCTCGTCATGGCTAATGATTAATGTTACCGGGAACTCAAACTTTGATATCCACAGTAGCTGTTTGCCTGCCTGACCACCTCAGTAACAATTTCAGGAACTTTTTAGGAAGAGACACTGGTGTTTGAGAAGTTTACACTGCAGTGGTCCTAAGCGGAAGCCTAATAACAAGAAATAAACTATTTAAAACTCATGCTCTGCTGTTACTGACGGATCTAAAAATAGAAAGACTTGGAACAAAGCTATGGGAGATTTTCAGTTCAAAAAGGGGAGTCCAGGAAAAATTGAGATGGCCATGAAAAAAACATGCTGATTAAAAAATAATTACGTCACGGGTTTCTCAGGATCTCACCAAACCCCCTCCACGCCGACAGCCCGGCTCTCACCCCTCCCCGCCCCCCAAGCCCGGCCGGCTCCCGCGCACAACAGCTGCCCCAGGGAGGGCTATGAAGACCCCTCCGGCCCCCCAGACCGGTGGGCCGAGCCGCCCTTCCACCTGCGGACATCGGGGGGGATACGGTCACGGACCCAGCTTTCGGCATCCGCCCCCCCCCCGCCCCGTCCGTCCGTCCAGCACACACACACACACATACACCCGCCCCAAGGGAATGAACACGCGTGGAAGGTCCCGCGAGTGCGGGGATGGCGCGTACACCTCACGGGGTGGGCGAGGGCAAGGGCATCCCCCCAGCATCCCCCCTTTCCTTCCCAGCATTTTCATTCTCCCTTCGCCTCCTCGCCTCTCCCTCCCTGCGTTTCCATCTTCCCTCCTCGCCTTTCCCTGCCGCTCCTCTCATCCCTGCCGCTCCCCCCACCCCCCACCCGGCATTTCCATCGCGTCCTCCCTCCCACCCCCCAGCCCGCAGCCCGCCGAGGGCCGGACAACTTGCCGGAGCTGCAGCCTCCGCCACCTCCCCTCCCTCCGCGCCGGGAGCCGCGCTCACGGACGGACGGACGGACAGAAGGACGCACGGACACGCGCGCGGCCCCGCGCACGGAGGTACCTCTCCACAGGGCGCCCGCTCCTCCGGCAACGCAGCGTGCGCCGCCAGCTCCGCGCAGCCCCGGCACGTCGGGTCCCCCTTCCTCCTCCTCCACCTCCTCCTCCTCCCCGCCCGCCCCCTTCGCCGACGCCAGGAAGAGGGGGGCAAAGCCGCTGCCCGCCCCGTCCCGCCCCGCCCCGCCTCGTCCCGTCCCGCGGGGAGATGCGCCCCGCGCGGAGGTTCCGCGCATCCCCCGCGTCCCGCCGCGGTCGGGTTACCCGGCCCTCTCCTGTTACGGACGGCCGCGCCGGGCGGGAGGGGAGGGGAGGGTAGCCGAGACACGGGGCGGCTGGTCGAGCCCCGGCGGGAAACAACGCGGCCCCGGCGGTGCGGCGGGATGCGCAAAGCGGGAGCTCCCCGGCGCTGGCAGCTTCGGGGATTTCCTGAGCCGTGGGTTTCGGGGTGGTTTTACTGCTGGGGGTTTTTTTTGTTGTTGTTGGTTTTTTTACCTTTCTCGGTTTATTGGTGTGCCTTTTTTATTATTATTTTTTTAAACTTATGCAGCAGAGCTGACTTCCATGGGCTTCTTCAATGTCCCCTTGAACCCAGCTGCGCTTCCAGCATTCACAGGAGGCTCTGGCAAGGATTTTCGTTGGTCTGCCACCCCTCCTGTGAAGAACCTCTGCCTTTTATTTTTGGTTTCAGTACAAACTTAATTATCTCCTCAGCTCCAGTGCTGGAGATGAAGAACAGCTCCTGACCCTCTGAGCTCCGCATGGTTTGAAGACCTCCACTGTAATCCTTTGACATCATTGCTTCTCCTGGCTGAAGAGTTGTAGGCTGTCACAGGGCCCTTTGTGCATACCCTGTTCTATACCTGTTAGCATCTTTGATGCCCTCTTGAACATTGTCCAGACCTAAGAGATCCTTTTTGAGATGAAGAAATGCACAATATTTAAGATGTAGACAAACCATGGATTCATACTTTCAACAACATAGAATCATAGAATGATAGGATGGTTTGGATTGGAAGGGACCTTAAAGACCATCCCGTTCCAACCCCCCTGCCATGGGCAGGGACACCCTCCACTAGACCAGGTTGCTCCAAGCCTCATCCAGCCTGGCCTTGGACACTTCCAGGGATGGGGCACCCACAGCTTCTCTGGGCAACCTGTGCCAGTGCTTCACCACCCTCTCCGGGAAGAATTTCTTCCTGATATCCAATCTAAATCTCCCTGCTTTCAATTTAAACCTGTTACCCCTTGTCCTGTCAGTACAGGCCCTTGTAAGAAGTCCCCCTCCAGCTTCCCTGTCAGCCCCTTCAGGTACTGGAAGGTGCTATAAGGTCTCCCTGGAGCCTTCTCCAGGCTGAACAATGGCGACTCTCCCAGCCTGTCCCCATAGCAGAGGTGCTCCAGCCCTCTGAGCATCTTTGTGGCCTCCTCTGGACTCGTTCCAACTGCTCTAAATCCTTCTTATGTTGAGGGCTTCACCGCTGGATGCAGTACTCCAGGTGAGGTTTCACAGGAGCAGAGTAGAGGGGGAGAATCCCCTCCCTTGACCTGCTGGCCACACTTCTCTGGATATAGCCCAGGATCCAGTTGACCTTCTGGACTGCCAGTGCACACTGCTGGATCACACCCATATTTTATGATGAATTTTTGAGCACAGAACTGATGTGTCCATGGAATTGTTTGTTGTAACCCTGAGATTTTACTCCTGCTCAGAGTCCACTGTTTTACATGATTATTTCTCTGTGCATCGTTTCACATTTACCTATATTGGATTTCTCATATTGCCCAGTCAGCCCCTTAATGTCCTTGCATAGTTCTTCATGGTCTTTCTTCTTATTACTGGCTTGAGTAAATTAATACTTCTGATGAACTTTGCTATTTCATTCCATTCCCAGGTAAAATATGAGCAGATTGAACAGCACACGTCCCATCACTGACCCTTGCAGAACCTCACACCATCCAGCACCTCCCTCCATTGTGAGAACTGGTCATTGATTCCTGTACTTTGCATTTTATCTTCTAAGCAACTACTGAGCTATACCAGGGTTTTCCCTCTTGTTGCTATCACTGCTTAGTCTCCTTAAAAGCCTTTGTCAGAGACTTTTAGAAATCCAGTCAGATATGGAAATTCGTTCAGCCTTATCCACATTTTTGTTGACCCTTTCAGAGACCTCTGAGAGGTTTGTTTAAGGCAGGGCTTTACAGAAGCACTGTTGACTCTCCTCAGGTTGCATTAATCCAGGTGTCCTTTAGTTCTAACTCAATTAGCATCTCGCTATTTGCACAGTACAGGCATGAGGTTTGCACACCTCTAGTTCTCCAGAGTCTGCACTGAAATTTAGTGTCACATTTGCCCCCTCCACTCTTCAGGTGCCAGTGTTTTAAATAGGAGGTTACATGCTGCTGGTGGTAATTTGGCTGCTGCATCCTCAGGTAGAACTCAAGGACTCAGATGCTCACACACAGGCACATTGCTACCTGAACGCAGTGGCGGTGAAAACAACTTGCAGTGAAAGCTAACTGCTTAAGGACACAGATGCATACATGCACAACTGCAGACCTGTAAGCTGGTGCGGTTACTGTAAGTAAGAAACTGTCTTACTAATTAACTATATTTGGCCACGACCCTCTTTGCAAACATATGTGTCTGAAGGCACCTAAGAGTGTGGTAGAGACAAAACCCCAAGGTCTTTGACCCAGAGAACTGTTTCCCGTTCTGCCTATCTGCAGCCACCCGTTTCTCTGTTTCATACTTTTCCATAAATTCTCCGGATGGCCTTTTTTGGTGCATACTTTCCACTTCCTACTAGCATCTGGCACTGGAAGAAGGGAGACTAGCTCTGAGCAGGGGTATTTCAGCTGCACCACCCAGGAATGTTCCCAGGAATGTCTGCAATTCAGTTACCGGCCCAAAGACAGGACTCCTACCCTTTCTAGGTTCTAGGCATGTGCTGGAACCTCAGTACAGCTCCGTCCAGCCTATTTGCAGACAGCACAGGAAAGTTGCACCTCCAACACCTGACTGAAGAAACTGTGCCTGGGTGTGCATCACTGCTCACACCCACCAGCCTTCCCCACGCGTTGAGTCTGTACTCCCACAGTAGGTATGCCACCTGAAAGGCAACGTGGGGCTGCAGAGGAGAGAGAGAGAGGAAGAGGGGCATTGGGGTTGCATCCCTATTGGATTTCACAGGTCTGACCATGTTTGTTGGGTTTTTAGAAACTTCAGGTGCTAGAAACAAAATAAGCCATTTATCATGAGGAAGGGAGGGAGGAAAATCAGCTAGACTTTTTTAATTGCAGAAAATTTCAGAATCATGCAGAAAGGTCCCTTTTGGGCCTCAGAAACATAATTAAAATAAGCATAGTCCAGTCTCATGCTTTTTGAAGGCCTCAAGTTTTGGAGATTGGCAATACTGCACTGTAGAGAAAAATCTCTGGTATTCATAGCAACCAAAGATGTTACGCTGCCAAGGGGGGGGCTTCCTGGCTTCCCACCCCTCTGCCCTTTTGTTCCAATAGCTATCTTCTGCTCCGCTGCTGCTTACAGGATTGGACTGAACTGCGTGACTGCAGCACAGATTTTGTTCCATTAGATAAAGCAATATCACAAATGACACTGATACTGTTTGAATTTTGGGTTTGGCCTTTTTTTTTTTTCTTCTTATGACAGGAATGTATTTACTTAGTATTAATTAGGTAGCATGTAACTAATACACCACAGAGGAAATCAAATGCAATTTCACCGTGTATATTTTAATGAATTTTTCCTATTGCTTCTAATTTGCGTTTCCAACAGTTGCAACAGGAGAAAATTATGTCCTATAGTTTTATTTAAAGATGTATTTTGTTAATGGTCTTTTTACAGCATTACAGAGTGCTTCGGGTAGGGGGAAGAAGGAATTAATCTTTGCCAGAGTGCAGCCTCCCCTAATTTTAACTGTGAAGTTAAAATAGCTTTACCTAAATAATGAACTGCAAGATTAGTCAGTATTGTCCTAAAAACTCGGAAAGCAGGAAAAGTATAAAGATCAGCTGCATTAACCCAATATTTGTCTTAAAAGAGTAGTTACTTTTAACTCTCAAATGACAGTCCCTCAGCTGTCATTCCCTTTTAGGCCTGCCTTACGTGCCTACTACAACTGACCGACGAAGCTACCAAGGCTCTGCTGAACTTGTAGTAAAAAACGACAAAAGCAGATCCTAAGATTACTGTGACGTCCTTGGGAAAGCTCAAGGAAGTGCCACGGCCTTTGTAGGGGGCTGCAAAACGGAGGATGTTTTTCTATATTTGTCGCCTGTGGACGAGAGGACTGGTGCCGCTGAAGTCAGTGGGAACCACAGACACTCAACACCTCTGACAATTGGGCCACATGCTTATGTGAGACCTTGTTATTATACAAAAAGGCTCTTATTTCTGCTCTTTTTTTTTTTTTCCTGTGCCACATAAGCTGACCTAGTTTACAATCTGCCTCTGTACAGATGCGTCCTCTTCCATGGGCAGAAAGAGGACAGAGCCACTGCCAACAAAGAGTGCCTGGAGTTAGGAAGGGGAAGAGACACAGGGCAGCTCAGGATGGGGAGGTAAAGGAAAGGAAATGAAAGACAAAGATGTTTGGAGGAGGGAGAAATGGGGAGAGAAGCGAGCAAAGCCATATCCATATCTGCTGCTCCTGCTTTAGCCAGGAGACAGCGTCACTCAGAGTCTTTTCTTTGGGACTTCGTCAGTATATTGGGGCCTAGTTTCAGTGAGGCAGTTTTTTTTTTTATTGTTATGCAGCGAACCTTCAAACGGAGAATAATTCAAAGGGGATACGTCTTCCTATTAGGAAGAAATTGTTTCAGGCTGCTGTTTTACAGCCCAGCACAGTGTTCTCTATGAAGTCCCAAAGATGCTGAGAGCAGCGCAGAATAAAGAAAGGAAGAAAATACTGTGATAATGATGCTAGATATGCCAGGCACTTTTATAACATTTATAAAATGGAATGCAGACCTGAAAGGTGATGTCTGATCTGGTAGACTCCACACTGAATTTCACCAAGTGCAAAAATGAGTTTTGCTTGGGATGCAGATTTTTAAGTGCTTCAGATTAGCTGTCAGAAAATCTGTGATTAGATCAGTTTTCCTCTCCTTGTGTTTCTGGTTATTTCTCTGACTGCAGAATAACGCGCAGATGAGCTAGACAAGGGAATGCACCGGCTTGTTGTGATGTGTGTGAGATAAAAATGGTACTTCTGTGTATTCCCTGTGCATTTATAGAACTAATGAATGCAGAGATCTATCAGTCAGTTAGCTGTGGGAAGTTTGGAGGTCACATTCATAAATGCTTTATATTCAGTACAGGGATGAGATGTTGAATATTACAGAGGCAGGGAGCTGCTGGTAGGGAAGTGACTGGAGATCCCTGTTCTATTCCTGGCATTGCTGATGACATGTGATGTGACTGAAGGCAAGTCACTTTCCCTTATTTGTCTGTTTGGGCTGATGAATTTTAGGAGAGGGACTGCCTGTTAGTGGACGTTTGCAGAACATAACGGAACCTGAGCTGTGGTTAGGGAGTTCAAATACTAATGTAGGATGAAGTTAAAAATGATTTTCTGAAGTTATCCAGCTGACTAACAGGCTCATTTACATACACTTATTGTGTGGTGGAATAGCTTGGCAAGATCTCTGTCAGCAACTAGCTACATGAGTAATCTCATTGACTTAAATGTGACTCCTTGAGTGAGTAATGTTTTAGTACTGGCACCATGAACTGTTTTAGTCATAGCTTACAAACTACGTGCATAGCCCTGCCAGCACTTACCACACAGTGTAGTGTATTTTACTGCAAGCAATTCTGTCAGGCGAGTAATACCCAGTAGTAACTGTGTAATCTACACCCACGTGAAGAAGTTGCTCTGTGCTGCAGTTGCAAAACCAGCCAAATTTTCTCTGGCATCATGTTCTTTCCCGTTCATGGGAACTGTTAGTTTCCCTTCACAAGAAATCCAAAGAAGTATTCAGTACCTGTGATGTTGTAAGGAAGACATTTTTCTTATTGCAGCTTGTGGGGATGCCGCTGCATAACTGACTCAACGGCTCTCCCTCTTTCTTGTGGAAAATGCAGTCATTGCAAACCTGAAGCTGTAAGGTTTCACTAAAAGCTCTTTAGAATCTAACCTCAGCTAATGTTTCTGCTTTGATTACTCTTCCCTTATCTTAGTCTCTTTGTACCCTCTCCCACAATAGCCCCTGTTTCTTTCCCCTACTGTGGGCTTTGTGTCTCCTTTCAGTCTGTTCCTTTTCCTAAGCACAGAAAAAAAAAATCCCATTCACTTGTGCCCCTTTTTTATTCTACAAATCCCTCTTTCAAGTCTGCTTCATCAATAACATCAACATAAGGCAGTCTTGAAAGATGCCGTGCCCGTGTCCAGCTTGCCTGATTGAGCCTGAACATCTTCAGGGGCAGGGAGCATATCTCTGTATGTTTTCTGAATTACTGTGTGCATTGGAAGAGCCATATAAATATAACACCACTTGTTACCATAGCATTAGATATTCAACATTTATATCCACTGCTGGGGCAAGATAATCACAGACTACAGTACTTCAACAATTATGTACGGTTGCATATTGTTCCTCCAACTAAGCAGGCATAGCAAAAGAGATGTAAAGAGCAATCATTATTTTAGAAATAGCGAACCTCTGTAACTCTTCTGTACAATACTTGAATAGCATATTCTCACAAAGAGCATTTGTTTGTGAACTAAAGAGCTTGATCCAAAGCCCAATGGAGACTCTTCCAATGCATTCAATGAGCTTTGGATTAAGTCCTTCCTGAGGAACAGATGCAGGGTTTTATTCACTACCACTGGAACAATAAAAATGACAAAACAAAGGATGAAGTTGTCTGCAGAGAATAAAGCAGTGTTGTCCTGCAGCAGCTTAAATACATTAGGGTCTATAGTTAAAAGAAAGTTCTGTAGAGTTAATAAAATTGTTTGTGTAGCCCATTCAGAAAATATATAGTGCAGAAATGTTGAAATATCTACACATAAACACCCAAACACAGTGTATTTCACTGAGTATTCAGCTTCTCAGTATTTGCAAGGGCCGGCTTATAAATGCCACTACAAATTCCAGTTTGCAAACAAAGATAACACAGAAATAGTTTGTTGCCATTAATCATCAAAAGTGCAATGGAAGAAAGAGATGGAGATTTTTTTATGGCATGGCTCTCAGATGGATCCTATGTGTTTACTGCGACCTCAAATGACGATTTCTTATCTGTCCAGTAGATGTTATCAAAATGTAAGCAATAATGAGTGTTGAGGACCAGAGACATTTGCTTCTTCAGGAAAAACTGTGCCCAGAGTCACACCAAGAGAAGAGTCCAACAAGGGAGATAAGCAGCTGTGGGAGACACAAGAGACTAGGCTGAAGTTAAAGTTGCAGCAAATGAGAAGAACAATTAGCAGAAACTAAGCTGGGTGGGAATCTGGGACTTGCAGCAGAGACAAAATATGAAGGGAAGCTGATCAGAGGCTTTCAAGAGGTCTGGGTAGATCTTGGAAAGGGATCTAGTGGGAGAGAGAAAGTGAACGAAGCAGAAAAACAGGCTGTTTTTTTGAAACACCTGCATGGATTTACGCAGAGAATAGAAAATGGGAAAGGAGCCTGGATTGGAAGATGTTGCAGTCATAGCACAAAAAGACCCTTGTCATGAATATGTGAAGAGACAGATGGCTTTTGAAAGAGCTGAGGAACTGGCGTGGTCTGGTGAAAGAAAGTGAGATGAGTAGAAAAGGACGTTACATACAGCTTTCTATACCAGGTAAGAGAGAAGGGAATCAAAAACTGAGAAATAATATCACACAAAGCTATTTCTGTGGCTATTAAAACTAATGCCATTTGAATTTTACCTGCTTATATTTAAATGTTCCTATATTTTACAGCTCACAAGTAGCAGCCTCAGAAACAAGTCAGTACTTTTAAGTCCCATACATTTAATTACCAGGCAAAGCTAACACAGCGTTTACTTCAGTATCATTAAGTAAATGCAAAAAGGCACATTTGTCACGCCATCTTTTCCTGGAGGGTTGCCACAGGTGTGCTCTGGCAATTATGGAGAAAATAAATCCTTCTGTCTTCTTTTACTCCTAGATGGGGAAGCCTGTCAGCCTCCAGGGACTGAAATCCCTCCTGTATAGAAGAACAGCAAGTCCCTCTTGCCATACTCCTAACATTTCCACCTATACGTTGCTACAGCCTTAATGAGCACTCCTACAAATTCTTGATACCTTTTAATCTTCAGAGTCTGGCGCATTGAAGTACAAATCTTCAGCAGCTGAGCTGCCTTCTCCAGACATTTAACCAAGCCCTCCCTGTATCCGAGGCTGGATGCTTGTTCCTTCCAGCGCTATTGCAATGGTGTTAAATGCTTCCAACTGGGATGTGTCATTCCCTGCGGTGGGTGACAATACTAGAAATGATTGAGAAAACCAAGCCTAGCTGAAGGTCTTCAGGAAGTCAGAGACAAGTGGGTAATATTCAGAGAAGAAACTCATTTTCTCATGACAAAGAATGGTTTTTTTCCATCAAACAACAATATCACAGTTTCCTAAAGATGTCCCCCTTTTTTGAGTTAGGAAGGGAACAGGCCCAAAGACTAAACCCACAGCCAGCCTGAAGGACTAGCTGTCCCTGCAGTAAGCCGAGGGCTTAGCTTCACTGAATTTTCTGATCATCAGAAGTGAAATCATGCAAAATGAGACTGTAATGAGATGATAAGCAAGCTGATTATAGGCCTGCTAATTAAAAATACACACTATTCTGTGTGGAAATCCAGCTCTCCACTGTGAAACTACTGTGCATTTTAATGTCTAACTTACATACTGTTGGAGCAGGCAATCTTACTCGTCTTTGGATATGAAGACAAGTGGGCATGTTTTACACAGGTGCCACAGCTTGACAGTCTCGTTACTTTGCTTTGACAGTTCCCATGCAGAGCCACAGAAATAAAATTACAATGCCGGAGGTCAGACACAACGGCCCTGATCGCTTTGAACGACTGTCGGTCTGACTTTCCTCACCAACGCTGCCTGCCTTGGCCGTGACATGAAGACACACTTGAGAGCAATTAGCAAAGACCGTAACTGGAAATGACCTCTTAGCTGTGTGCTGTGGCATGCAGTCCAATGACTCCAACAGATCTTCTTCTCCAGTCCAGCCCAGCTGTGGCCAGGACCATGGATGGAGAGAGCGACCTGGGAAAACCAGTGATGAGAGCTGGCAAAAGCCAACTGGGGAAAGCGTCAGCTGTGGAAAATAAACTATTTTACTCCTTGAAGCTGGCTTGTACCCTGCCTTGGATTAACTGCATAAATGTCTCTGAATTTCAGCAGCACCCCTCCATGGCTGGCGTGGCAGCAAGATAAGTCCTTAACCATGTGAAGGGTCAAGGAGGAGGGGATATGGGGCCGTGCAGGATTACACAGTGAAAGATGACCAGTGATTTTTGTTGTCTGGCCTCACAAGCTTCAGATACATGTGCTGTACAGAAAAAACATCTCCCTCTTAAACCGCTCCGTAGTGCTGAAAATACCAAAGCGTCTCTCATTTTGAGTTACCTGTAAAGTTTTCAGCCACAGTGCATTTATGGCAGTGGGGTGAGGGGGAGGATGAGGGGAAGGGGTTGCATCCTGGGTCTGTTGGGATTGTTTTGTTTGCTTGTTTATTTACAAGCAGCTGTCCAGTGAAATTAATTAATCTTTCCAGACTTCCCTGGACTAATTTAGGTTCTTTGGTGATACAAGCTTTCATAAAACCAATGAAAGAGCAAATTGAAGTTCTATATGTCTGATAAAACATTCCAGCAAAATAACAGCATCCTTTTCACTTCAGGACAAATTATTTCAGCCTGCTGCTGATCCTTTTATGTTGAAATTAGTAGTTGTTCACCAAAATAACCTCCCAACCTCCAGTACAGCAGTGTTCCAGAGAAGCCAAATGGTGTATACGTATGTCTTCCTTCTTGTTACCTGTCAGCAATAATGATGGTGGAATAATAAAGAAAACCAGCTGCAGTTTATGCTACTCCTACGCACATACACGTTCTCCTTTTCAGCAAAAGCTGCAAGAAAGGTTCAGTAACAGAGTACATGGTATTTTGAATCTCACTCCAAAAAGAGCTGCAGGCATAACCGGATGTGTTTTAAATGCAACAAGGAACAGGCAGCATTTTGCTATTTAGAGAAGAAGGAAGAAACGTAAAAAACTCCAAGTTAATTCATGAACTTTGACTTGGTTCAACAATAGGTCCAGATTGGATAGTATTGAGCCCATTACATAGTGTGGCTTTTTGGGAGAACCATAGTTTTCCTTTCCTTTCATGACTAGCAGCAAGTATAACAATTGTTTACTGATCCATATCCTGTATTCACCGGTCGTGAATGTCATTACTTATTAGGGAGAAGAGTTTTCTAAGCTTTAATGAAACTTAAGCAATTACCGTTGACTTGAACCATACAGTCAAGATCATAGAGGTAGCTGTTGCGTCTTGTTAATAGTACGTTAAAGATGAAGGGAACTTTATGATGGCCTGATCTCCACTTGGAGCAAGTGGGTTGTTGAAAATAACAGATGTACACTGATTTCTATTTCCTGATTTCTATTAAATGAGAATCTACTTTCTCTTGGTTTCAAAAAAAAAAAAACCAACAACAAAAAAAAAAATTATTGCAACTAGGTCTGCATAGTTTTTTTTCAGAGCTAATCCAAAATTGATGGGTTTCTTATATGAAAATAATGTTCCTCCTTTGACTGTTTAGTGACAGAAAGGACAATTGTTTTGTCTCTCTCAGCAAACACAAGCTCAAAAGAGTTTATATCCAGCAGCTCCATATAGTCTTTGCCTGAAACACCAGCCTTTTCACTTCCACAAATTGTTAGCAAGCTATTAAAGAAAATTTCAGTGCTTTGTCATTTGCTATGACTAAATTAATGTTCTTCCATACTGACAAAGATACCTTCACAGACTTCATTGACTTTCCTAAGCTAGCATTTTGCTGATTCTGCTCACGCTGCGTCAGTAGCAGCACTGAGTCAGCCTCCCTCTTACAACGTTCTGCCATTAAACCTCCTCCTACAGCAGGGTGTCGTTATTAAGAAGCAAGATCTCTTTTTTAAAACCAAAGGAGAAAGCAATGCTAAGTCAGATTTTGTTCTGCATGGCATTACACTCCCAAGCACTGGATGTACTGTGTTATTAAAACAAATTGCATTCCACAGACATTGAACCTTTTCCCCTCCTCTTGCTTAAGCATGACCTTAACTTAAGACAGAGAAATTTAGGGACTGATTAAACTCTAGCTCAGAGCTTTCCCAGCAGTCCTACAGGTCTTGCTTGCAATATACGAGCTGTCACAAAGCAATACTACACTGGGAAGAGCACTGATAGCAGCCAGTGCAAAACGTCTGGGAATGCCTGTGCAAACCCATGCTCCAGCTGCAACCAGAATGACTTACATATCTGATTTAACCGCAGCAGGGAAGTTTCATTTTGATGGCTTTGCATTATCAGTTTGAACTTCACTTTATTGTTTGTGTTGTAAACTATTGGTCTAAAGAAAGGTGGATTCTCACTGACTAATACCTGTGAGGGCATGCTGATTTACTGCTTTACAGACTTAGCCTTAAATTTGGTAGTTGTTTTTGATAGCCAAAGGTGTGAAATTCAGTGCTGTGTTGTCCATTCTAAATTGTTGATGACATTTAGTTAGATTAATATTTGTTGTTTATCAGCAGATCTTTTGTAGGGGTTTTTGTTTTGTTTTGTTTTGTTTTGTTTTTTTGACTGGTACAGCCCTTTCTGGATTTTATTAATGCTTAAATGAAAACGGTGGGAAACCTGGATTTGAGAAAACTATTAGGTTTTTTTTATGGTATGATAATTAAGATATGATGAGGAATAGGATAAGAAAAATATCTAAAAAAATATTCTCAAAACGTCTTGCATTGACGGTTTCCTCATTAAGCAAAAAAAGTTTTGGAAGGTGCTGACTTTATGTGATTATTCATCGTGGCCTTTAAGATCTTAAAGCTAGCTGATTTGAGTTTTCAAACCAGTTTTTACTCATACATCAGAAAAAGTTATGAACTTGCTGCATTTTTATCTTTCAATTCTTCTCTAAATAGAAGAGTTAGTTATTGGGCTAAATTTAACTAACTGTAATTTAAGAAAAAATTCCTCTGCTTTTATAGCAGAAGTCTGAAACCTCTGCTTCAACAGTTTCATCTGAACCAGTTTAACAGCCCAATTACTACTTTAATTTAATTTAAAGAAATGTAAGAGATTAAAGTAAATTCGGGCATTAACATGGGCTATGTATATCTAAGGTTGCAAGTTTCTTTAAAAATCCAGTGTATGAAAAATGATTTTTGGAGAAGTCTTTAGTTTTTAACATGGTTGTTTTTGTCTTCAGATATATGTGCTTCACACTCAGCAGTGTTGGCAGCCCTGATAATGAATGTCTTGGCCCGGTAGGAAACCACTTGCCCATTCACTCTCTTTCACTCCCAACATCTTACAGACAAGTTCATTTTCTGCTGTTAAAAACACGTGATCACAGTGAGAATGACAAGGAAAAAGGAATACGCCTTTTCCAGCCAAACATCGTTTTTCCACGTGCTGCCCAACTGCACCAGGTTATCAGGTGAGGGCAACGCTTCTCAGGCACTTGCCCTTCTCATGCTGGCGAGCTGTTCAGTTTTCACCAGGTGAAAGAAGGTGGGGTAGGGCAACTGCAGAGGGGCCAGAGAATAAGAGAAGGTGCAAGGGGAGACATGGGGGGGACTGAGTGATGGTGAGAAGGGATCAAGCATTGGCTTGACACCATCTTGCAGTGAGCTGCCAGGACTATTTAACAAGACCTCCCAAGATAGGCACTTCTATTGAAGCTCCTCCTAATCCCAAGCATTGCACCAGGCTTTCAGGTGTTTAGGAGAAGACACTGCGGTAGCCAAGCAAATGCGGTTTACGCCAACAGGCTCTAACAGTTTGCACTCTAGTGCAGACCCACTTCAACAACCTCCTCGCAGCTGAAGATGTGGCCCATCCCACTGAGCACAGGGTGCCATCAGGCATTACGTTTGAGCGCAGTGCAGATCCATGAGATTCCCACAAGGATGCAGTGGGAGGAGACTTACCCCTGCACCCTCCTCGGTTTCGAGACTTTCACAGGGGCACGGTCCAGGTAGGTTCCTCAGCAGCATATCCGATCCTGCTGCGCCTACAAAACCAAAGACATTTTATTGCCCATGAGAGAATATTAATGGTTGAGAGGTTGCTTCACTTTTGCTTCGCATTTCTACCAGCCACGCTCTGTCACCAGCCTGGTATCTTGTCAGCGTTGTTAAAGAAAGCAGAAAGGTTACAAAAACAATGACTGAAAAACATCTTTGCCAGCTGGAGACAGCTCTGCATGCTGTGGAGAGGCAGCCACAGCTGGGAGAAGACGCAGCGGATGCTTAAGGGGTTGACACAGCATGCCATGGTTCAGGAAGGACATCCTCAATTTCAGTCCCTGCAGCAGCCATCCCTGTCCCTAGGGTGGTGCTTAGTGCTGGGCTTAGGGCTGCCCTGGTCCCCGATGAGGTGATGGGATGGCCCAGGCTGCCAGGCCCAGCCTTGTCACCCCCTGGGACTTCCCATAGGCACAGGTTGCTCTGTGCTTGCCTGTGTTGCTCTGCTCATGTGCAAACCATCCTTGGCATCAGTTCGTCCCACCTTGGGGAGAAGCCAGACAACTTTTCAGCACCTCTGTGCCTCTCAAGGGAAGGGTAACTGAGAGGATCTAGGACCCTAAATGCTCTAAGAGCATTTCATTAGTGAGCACTGTTCGTCAGCCAGGCAGTAGTCACCACTGCTTATCGGGTGAGGTCAGGTTGCAGGTGCAGCTCGCAGGGCACGGTGCAGGTAACCTGTCACTCTTGCCTGGAGGAAGAACCTCTGCAGTTTTATTTCTACATCCAGCTTAAACCTTGAAGAGGGTAAGAACGTATCTGCTGATTTCACCTCCAGGGACAATCTTGCTTAAGCATAGCTAGCCATGGATAGCTGTTTGATTGCTTTTGGAATTTCCATACCAACGGCAATAATTACAATAAATAATGCTGGACTAGAGTCAGGTTAAATTGCTGAGTATTTTCTGTGAAATTAAGTTGTAAGGGTTACACAATCTCCTCTGTACCAGATAAGAAAGCATGAGGCTTTATACATCACCTTCAGTAGCAGTGTTGAAGGTACATGTTCACACTGAGAATACATTGAATAATGTTCCTTTTGCTACCACGACACTGTGCGCACCTACTAAATTTGAAATATGGCTCATGTAATCATACAGCTCGAAATGACTCCACAGTCTTTCGTCAATACAAGGAGAGTTATTCATACCCTCTGCTGCTTCTTCACTCTATAATCTTGAGTATGTCTCTTCAAACCACTACTGTTTGTGTATACTCCATAGTTGTGTCATGATTACTCATGTGAAAGGGTCTGTGCATTAGAGATGGCCCCTGCTTATTCGTTACACCAGCAGACAGTGGCACATGCTAACAGTGCTAGCTTGAGCTGTGGTCTACCTATGGATACATGAAGGCACTGACTACACACCTGTATCTTTCTTTCTAACAATATTAGCTGGTGGGTATTCCTGATTTTTAGCAGTCTCAGATAGACCTCTTTTGCTCTAGGGGACGAAAGTTAAGAAGCGTCAGTGAATTTAGGTGCCAAAATCCTCTAGGTGCTTTTAACTTTTTCCAGGACAAGTTCTTTGGAGTTGACCCCTCCTCTTCCCACATGCTGGGCTGTGGTGTCCATGTAGTCCACAGAACCAACAGCAAGGTTTAAAGTCTTCATTAAAACCAGTAGAAGTGCGTAATAACAAAATTGGGAGTTTTTTTTCTTGTTGTGCTCTCAGAACTCTGGAGTCCCCAAAGTCCAGAAGTCTAATCCTGTGATTTTACCATAGGACTGATTCCTCCTTTGCATTCATCTCTGCTGGGGTTCCCCTAGAGCACTGCTGCTTGGGAAGTGGTGCTGCATGAAAGGCATCTAGTTTATTCTGTCATGATTTCTTTTTTCTGCTGTTTTTTTCTTTCTTTCCAGCTCACTTTTTGTTAGCTTTATTCATGCTAATCTCAGGCCAAAAGGTTCTTCTTTGTTACATGTCCGTAGAGCATTTTAGCATAGTGGGTCTCTGGTTGTCTACTGATACTTATATGTTCTGCTGCTGCTCAAATACAGATGTAAAATAGAGCAGTGTGCCTTTTTTTCTACAACTTCATTAAAGCTCGCTTCATACTCAGCCCCTGTGCATCTTTTTCTGCAGTATATTTGGAACTGCGATGATGGGAGCAGTTGGTGCTGACATCTCTAGATCTATATTCTAAGTATTTCTGTGATGTAAAGTCAGACTAGATTTAGTCTGATTTCCTGGACTAAATCTTACCACAGTGTCAGAAGGAGTAATACTTGATCTGAGTATTTGTGTTTCCACAAAGGATTGAAAAGTACTTCCTGCAGAAGAGTTTCTGGTTTGGTTTCCTCCAAAAGAACTCTTGCAGCAGACTCAACAGTCTCATCACACAGCGTGAATCAGTTCACACCTGAACCAGTTGCAAGTGTGGTTGAGGAAAGAGAGATCACTAAAAACCATGCTACTGTTCTCCGCCAAAGTGCTGATGTATATGCAGTCTAAGGCCACCAAGAAAGAGCAGTCTGGTGATTGGGATGTTAAGTGGAGATCTGGAGATGTTAAATTTCACACCTGTGCCACAACCAGCATTCTGCATAGCCCTTGCTAGGCACTGGTATTGGCTTAAGTTGTCCACCTGTGATATTCCCCATTAATGTGGCAACACATGGAAGATTAACAGAAGAGCATTACAGTGGTAATGCATGCACTTAACTAGAAAAGAGTCATGAAAGTCCAAGACCTAGAAATTAACACACATAAGAAAATATTTACCCCATAACTCACAAATAAAATAAGCCTGAGTAGGCTCACTGTCCACGCTCTGTCTTTGGTGACAAGTTATATCTGCTAGAGCATGGACCTCTGACTTGATCTGTACGAAGGACATGGCAACTTTAAAATCACCCTTGGATTAAAAAAGAAAATCCCAAGCATGTTCACATCCACGGACATGTTGTAAAGACAGCACATAGTTCCAGTTCATGCTGCCATTAGCACAGCTAAAGTTTTACATCTATCATCATCTGTAGAGAAGTGATGAAGTAACTCATCCAGAACAGCTGCAGGGAAGCTCCATCAGCACTATTGGGGCTCAGTGGCTTTTCATCCATCTCTGTGCATGCTAGCTCCACTTCTGTGTAGCACTGTGCTGACTTATTTGTTTCCTTTTATTTGCTGTTGATTTCAACTGTGAATAGGGTTTGATGGATGACAGGAGTTTAACAATAAAGACAACTGGACAATACTACAGAAATGAAGCTGAACTAACAGTCTCTTTCCTTAAGAAACCTATCCATGAAGACTTAGGAGAGAAATCAAGATGCAGATAATAAGTTGGTGCTCTCAGCTCACCAGCATCAGCCAGGAGAGGAAGTTACAGATATTGCCAAAACAAGAAGGATGAAATTTAAGTGTAAGAGGCAGATGCCCAGTTCCTGGTGATGTAGTTGTCAGTGAAAGTGCAGAATATGGATGAAAAACAGAGGTACTGAGAAGGGATCTGGAAAACTGCTGTGCACACCCATTAACACTTAACCCACTCTTCACAAGCAGTTTGTTCCTGAAACACAGTTCCTCATGGTCAGCACTGTGACCATGGGGCAAGCACCTCTGCGTTGGTTAGCAGTGCTCTGGGGCAGTACACTCAAGGGTGCTTGCTCCATCCATCTCTGTCAAACCCTTTGGTTTTCTGCTCTAATTCTATAAGACCTGGACAAAGAAAGGAAACTTTAAGGTGTAATTTATCTACCAAAGTATGTGAACTTTCTACAGGGGTCCACAAGAAAATAATTCAGAAATGCAAAAATTACCCAGAAATTACAAACCCAGGGTCTTAATTTTGCTGTTTGTTTTAGCAACAGAGTGCTCTGTGCTTTGACCATATAGACTCTATCACTGTGTTGTTAATCTGATGGCAAACGACTCCGAGCCCTGTGCCCTACAACCACTAACACTGCAGTAGGCTGTATCTGTCTGAAACATGTCAGCCTACATTCTCTTGCAAAAGAAACTGGTGCAGTAAAGGGGCAGATCCTAGCATAAGAGGAGCTGAATCAGGCAACACCTTTAGGGCAAAGATTTTTCTCCACAGAGGAGAAGGTAGATAAACCACCAATGGGTATTCACCAGGAAAACTCCTGCAATGTTCAAATCATACTAAATCAAGCCTTCTTAATTTATCACACAATAATAATTTATATCTGCTGTGAAAGGTTAGGACATAGTCAAATGTTCACTTGCACGGCAGCTGCAGCAGTTTCAGATTTATTATCCTCTTCTAGTGAGACACGTAGTTTGTGGGAGCACTTTTAGTTCTATTCAGAGGCAAGGCAGACTGCACATGTGTGTCAAAAGGACATGTTACTGCTCCCAGTTTGGCCCTCTGTGCCCGTGGGAGGGTACTGCCATCTCAGATGTACTGGCCAGTATCACCAGGGCGAGTGTCCTGCCCTGTTCAGATAGGAAGGAAACAGGCGAGCTCCAACCATGTAAGTGTGGGATCACCACTAAACTGGCCCATTTGGTCTCAAAGAGACCAAGAAGACAATTTATTAGAGCAACAATTTTCACTTGACTTTAACCACAGGGATTCCCGCTGTTTCTCTGTCTGCTTTCTTTCAGCTACATACAACTTGTGTCATTAAAAATGAAAGTCAAGCTATGTCCTTGTGTTACTATCTTGGCAGTGCCCAGCTGAGCCAGCAGACAGATGCCATGTTAAACTACAAATTAGAGCTTGTCACCAGTTCCTGTGAATAATAAAAAGTCATTCAGAAAAATAAAGTCTTCAAAGGAGAGGGAGAGAAAAAAAAGAGACGCCATCTAGGAAAAAAGACCCTTCAGCAAGTGCTGACATGTTTATTTATTGAACCACTAAATGGCTTTGTGGATTCATGGAGTTCCTAGTTAGGAGAGGTTACATATCAGCATGAAGACAAAGGTATAACTTAAGTGGTGAAGAAAACCACTCATCTATCTTTTTTTGTGTGTGCTTACTTTAAATATGCTAGTCTCAGTTTCCATAGAGTCTTCAGTCTTAGAAAAACTATTACAGAGAGTGCTGTAGGTGCCACTTCTCTTGTGATGCGTCTCTCTGATAGCAATTGTCTTAAGAGCACTAGCTCATTTAGTCTGTTTTTCTGCACCTGATAATGGTGTTATTCACTGCGGTGGATGCACAGGTTATGGAGATAATGGCACAATTCTCTTTTGCTGATTTGCTTTTCTCTTCCAAATAATTTTTTCCCCCAGCTTTCACACTGTGATGTAATTTGGACTTAAATACAAATAAGGCGAAAATCTACTGACTAGGGCTAGTAGGAGGGCAGTCACACCTACATTCAAAAGGAGCCTTGGCTGGTGTCATTCCTCAGAGGGTGCTGGGTGGATTTTGACCATGCCAGAAGCACTGTGCTGCACCTGTACTAAGAATAGGTGTCGAAGACTCAGGGTCTAAAATTCAGACGCGCGTTTTGTTGTAGATATAGTCTGGCACCATTTTGGGAAACATCTAAACACACTTGCACTCGTGGTTGCAGGAGGAGAAGTTAAAGCCATTGCAGATCTCCATCACTGAGAAGAATTAGCTCTCTTCAGCTTACGTAGGCTTTCAGTATCCTGGGCTCTATAAGGAGAAGTGTGGCCAGCAGGTCGAAGGAGGGGATTCTCCCCCTTTACTCTGCTTTCATGAGACCTCACCTGCACTGCTGTGTCCAGCTGTGGAGCCCTCAGCATAAGAAGGATATTGACAGGTTGGAAGGAGTCCAGAGGATGCCACGAAGATGCTCAGAGGGCTGGAGCCCCTCTGCTATGGGGACAGGCTGAGAGAGTTGGGCTTGTTCAGCCTGGAGAAGAGAAGGCTCCAGGGAGACCTTATAGCACCTTCCAGTGCCTGAAGGGGCCTACAAGGAAGCTGGGGGGGGGGGGCTTTTTACAAGGGCCTGTAGTGACAGGACAAGGGGTAACAGGTTTAAAATGAAAGCGGGGAGATTTAGATTGGATATCAGGAAGAAATTCTTCCCGGAGAGGGTGGTGAGGCACTGGCACAGGTTGCCCAGAGAAGCTGTGGATGCCCCATCCCTGGCAGTGTTCAAGGCCAGGCTGGATGAGGCTTGGAGCAACCTGGTCTAGTGGAGGGTGTGCCTGCCCATGGCAGGGGGATTGGAACTAGATGGTCTTTAAGGTCCCTTCCAACCCAAACCAGTCTATGATTCTATGATTCAGGAGTGACTTGAACTAGTCCAGACTAGCAATACTATGACATGGCTTTTGCATGCTTCAGTTGTGTGGGAAGTGATGGAAGGTTGGGACAACTGCTGTATCTTCTGCCATTCACTACAAGGCCATGCAACACCAGTCTCAGACTTTATGCCTTACTTGTTTTAATGAGGAATTTCTACCTACTGATACTGTTTCTGGTGATCAGCAGTGACGAACTAATGTTGGTTCAGCCTTTGCACATATTTTAACTCTGTGGGCAAACCCCTTTCAATAGCTAGTTGTAGTAGCATACAGTAGCTGCAAGTGTGCTATGAAGTTCACCATTTCTGCTATGAAGCAAGCAAAAAGCCCTCAGAACCATAATCTACATGTATTTTGCAATGAAAACTTAAGTATAGACCAGCCCTAAGGTTAAAGCTATTCTAAGAGAGCGAGATTGCAGTGTTGCTTAGAAAATTGCTCCCAGTCTCAGCAATCTTGTTCACAGTGAACAGCTTATGATGAAATTGAGAGAGAAACACTGAATGTTTTGGAGGAATAAATGACTTCAGGAAATAAGCTAAAACTCTGACAAGAATTGGGAGGCATGAGGAAGGGAAAAACTGTGGATTTTGTTTCTCTTACTCAAAATAATTTGCTTGGAATACATTTTCTTATTTGGAATTGACAGATAAGTGTGATGTTCTGTCATTAAAAGAGCAGATAGCCCGCTAGCTTTGGCTAGCGTTAGTTCCTTTGTATGGCACCAGTGCAGCCAAACAATTAATTTATTGCCTTGCACAAGCATTTAAAAATATCAGGGAACTCCTTGAATGATATAAAGAAGGGAAGCACAAGTGACTGATGCAAATTCTTTTTAATCCTGACAACTTAAGCTCAAATGCAGAAAGCAAGCAGAAGGTAGCAGAAAGATTATCTGCTACCGATAACTATTCTCTATTGGAAGAAAGAAAAGCCATCCGTTACACAAACAGTGCTGGAAGTACCTGTCTGTAATGCAGTGAGGGAGAGAAACAGCTTGTGGTGCTCATCTCACTGCTTCTGCCTGGAGGATCTCTTGCCCCCAAGAAATGCATGCGTGTAAATACCACAAAGATGAGCTTCTAAGCCTCTCAGCAGAGCCAACAGGGAGGACTGCAAGAGCTGTCTCCAATTTGCATAGCTGCAAAGTAAGACAGTTCATTGACCGTCTTCATCACACTAATCTTACCCACACTGAAGTAGATGAGGCACATTTTTATGACCCTTTCTGTTACCTGGAGTTAAACCTGCAGCTGCACGTACCAAGCATTGGAATTGCTACATGCATATCCAGAAGATGCTATGGATACATCTCTGATAGTCAAAAGTGATGTTTATCCATTTAAACCTAATTCCCTCTGGTGACTTTTAGCAGCAGGCAGGACCTTCCCCATGCGTAGATACTACTGCTAAACTAAATGGCCATGCCCTTGCAGTGCATCTGGTGGGGATGGGAGGAAAGCAATCTCCATTTTTCAGCAAACTATGTCTTTAGGTGAGTCTGCCAGTTACGTTTTTCTGCTCTTCCCTGTGGTGAGCAACCGTTCTGGCTCAACAAGGGAAGTCCTTACATGTGTCAGATTGCATTACTGCAGAGGAGGAGGGACAATCATACTGTGCTGACATTTAGCTGCAGGTAGTACTGTGCATATAACAGGACATATCACTGTCAAATTTCCTCTCACACCTCGTGGTCTCCTTCAGGGGTGACATTTGGACCTGGTTTACATTTAGAGGTGTGACAAAAATGGCAGGCCACTGAACTTGCGGTAGAAGCAATGGAACTTCACCTATCCACCTACTGGATTTAAGAATAAATAGGTATAGTTTATTCTGAGAAGCCTCCTTCCACACTGCTGAAATGCTAAAAAAGCCATATTGCAAGATTTTCACAGTTAAGCCAGGAGTTAAGCAAATAATACAAGAGGATTTTACAGCATAAGACCCTGAAAAAGTATTTCAGTCCTTGACAAGGCAGCAGCCAAGACCCCTGAGCAGACTGAGAGTGGGCTCCTCTGCCTCATTAGATTGCAGTTGTTCAGGGCCAAGCTGTAGTGATGCAAACCTAGCCCAAACTGTCTCATCTCACCTAATGTTTGACTTTCAGTTTTATATACTTTTAAGATTATATACTTACAAGATTGTATTATCAGTCGCTTTGAAGAAATGTGCCATTTTTCTATTAGACAAATTGGCATCAACACTTTACTGAAAAGCTGAAACTGCTGGTTTTGTGTGATAGAAGATGGTGATAATTAATGCCTGGCCACTATCTTCTGTTGTTGTAAAGGGTCATCTGCCAGGTATGAAAGAACCCAACTCAACCCTGCATTGGTACTAGACACGCATGTTAGTGCAAGTCCTGTAAAGTCTGCAACGGTGGGGTCAAATCTTACCCTTCCCTAGATAGGTGCATGAGAGTTAAGAGGTGCAGGTAAACTGGTGTTATCATGGTGTAAGCCATGACACTGCTGGAAAGCCATGCAATCCAAGAGAGTGGACCCTTTCAGGCCAGATATTTGGTTCACCTGAGGTTGGGAGTAGATCTGTTATCAGCAAGAAGAGATCCAGAGCACTGAACAGGGTTAGTAACTGTATAGTCAAATTAAAATCACTGCTTAATCTAAGGTTAACATAAGCTGACTTTTGTTAAAAGGATATCAGAGATAAGATTCAGATGCTTAAGGATGAAAACACCTGTCTTCACCTAAACTTAGCTGTGCTGCATAGTAATCAGTTTCAGTCATTTCCGAGGGAGTACTTATAGAGTAAGTTACTCCTCAATTAGAGAAGATGCAGCAGCCTCTGGCCTCTGTGGTTAAGGCTGGCAATCTTAGAAAATGACATATAATTAGGAAAAATTATAGTGTGTGCTTTCAAAGTACTATTTGTTTTCCCAAAAAAGCAAACCAACAGGCAAACATAATATCCAGATATATCCTCCTCAGTTATTCACATATCACTTCTCTGGAATTAAAAGAGGTAGTGAAATGTTTCATTTCCCAGCCACAACATTTGAGAAGCATGACTTGCTGGTCAAAACTCCAGTGATGTTTCTTATCGAAGCCATATACTTGAAAAAGTTCAATAAAAGATTGCTTGGCTTTCTAATGCAGGAAGAGATCAAGTAAAAGCAAAAGGCAAAATAAAAGGAAAATGAATTATGATTTTGGTGTCATGATACTGGGCTATGTTTTTCACCTAAAAGATTAAATATTTAAGGAAAGATCACAGGCAGTTTGCAATGTCAAATGATGTCACATCCATCACTTTTCAGCCAATACTTAGGGCATTCGGGTAAGTATTAACAAGCTACATTTCATGAGTACTTTTTGAGTCCTGCTGAACAGAGATTGACTAGCTGCATGTAACTTTCCAGGCTGTCCCACACATGGGGTACACATGCAAAGATGACATCCTGAAACCTAAAACCTGGATTCTGTCTGGGAGCCCCACCAAACCTCCACATTAACAAACATGATGGGACATTAAAGGGGTGCTTTGTCTTTGCATTTCCTAAATGAGCACAGGCCAGCAATGTATTCCCAAGTGGATGGGATCCTGGCTTTGTCCTCTCTCAGTTCTTCAAAGTTACATGTGCCCCTTAAAGCATGCCCTGCTGATGCAATGCAAAAACGTCGACCCTTGTGTCCACAGTATGCTAAACATGGCCTTCAAGGGTAGAACAAACAGCTATGCCACAGTCCAAAGTAAATAAGAAAATGCTGATTGAATTCTGCAGATTTATGGAAATTATCAGCTACTTATCCTCTCTCAGCTCTGTCCTGTGATGTGCATTGTCTAAATTTGAAATGAAAAAAATTCCTGAGGCAGTTAATGTGTTTAAGCAACTTGCATTCCCCAGTGCATCAAACAGCTAAGGCTGACTTCGCCTTTGGTAGCTATGCTTGCATTCAAGTTATTGGCACGTCATGAATTTACCTTACAGCACCCTCATTACCTGCTAGGGCAGAACTCATGTGCGAGGCAGTCCCATGATGTGATAGGTTTCCATGCCTAATGAGGCAGTTCGTCTGTGCAGGCTACACCGAAGTGGGAGCTGATGCACGGACAGTGTATGTGGCTGGGGAGTTATTGCAGAGCTTGAGCCCTGAGCCTATCTGGGGCATGACAAAGCTGTGGTAAACAAAATTGACTTCCTTTTGAAATGGAGCTGTTGTAGTGTACGTGCATCTCCTTTTATCTGTCCTATTTCTTTGGTTCCCTCCACTCCTCCTTAGGATGAAGAGTAAGGAGTGTTGATTCAGTAAAATGACTTCCTAAGAAAATTAGCTTCCCTGTTGAGAAAAAGCAGCATAGAGCCTCTACCAGGGTACCAATAAACACTTTTCACAGCTCTCATCTTGACAATAAGCCCATAATGCCAGTGGAATAGAGCATGAAGAAAGTATAAAATTACATCAGGGCTTCAATTAACTTTCATATTACCTGTAACTCAAGTACTTATTGCTTCTGTGCTAGAGTTATTACTTACTTTTATAAGATTTTAAACGGTAACGTTTTAAAGAGGCAGCCTGCCCTGTAGAGAGATTCCAGCTTTGAAAGCAAAGACCAGGAATTTCAAATGGTTTAAGGGTAAGTCCCCAAATGTCCAGCTGCACATCTAAATGTTTCCTGTTGAAATCCAACAAGCTAAGTTTCTTGTGACATTCCTAGAAATCAGAAATGTATTAGAAAGCCTCTTTTTGAAAGAACCACTGTGCTTTCATGTCAAGTCTTGCCTGGAACATGAAACTGTGGAGATCAGAGGTAGGTTGTGGGTTTCTTATTTTTCTTTAAATGACAATGAAATGACTTGATCCTCAGCAGCTTTCAATTTGTCAATAGTTCAGTCTGAGTTTAAATTAAGTTCATGGCTGCTTCTTCCTTTATTCAGGCTATTCAAATATTCTCCTCACAACCTGCACCGAGTAACAGATAAAAATAACTGTCACAATTTATTTTAACGGCACAGGTAGGTTGTTTGGATTTTCCACATGCTGTTTCTGCGAACAACAGTGAGTCTTCTCCTAGCTCAGTAAAAGACACTTTGTAAGAACACAAGAGATGCCTCACTGGACCAGAGCAATGGTCTTTGACAGCAGCAGTAAGACGTCATATAGGGAGAAAACTGCACACAGCCTGTATCTTCAGACCTCCCCCTGTACTTCCACCAGCAACCATGATCTCTAGATTAGGGATGTCACTGGACACATCTCTGCCATATCCCTTCAATAATTTTTCTGGATCTGTTGTCACTGGTTTGTTAGCATGAAGACATTTATCTGTCTGGGTTTTTCTTTTCTTTTTTTGTCTGTATAACACTACCATCACCTACATGGTATGTGAGCTAACATGTTTAGCACTACCAGCTCAGAAACCTCTAAGGAGGCTGGACAGTGAACTCATGTACTGTTATATATTATGATTTGCTGAACGCCTTAGTCATTTTTAATGTCTAAGGTATGACTGCAAAGGGATTGAAGGCTCAGGAATTTCAACATTCACAGCCTGAAGTTCAGGCCACCTTAAAAGAACCTCACATAGTATCCAGAAGCAGAGGCAGTCAAAGTAGTCATAACTTTCAGGAATTTTACCCTCTAGCAATGTTTGTTGCAGAGAAAGGATCAGCAGAATAGGTTCACATTTACTGCAGACAACCTATTTAATAAGGAATTAGGTTAGGCAAGAAAGACAGATGGCAAAAGCAGACAAGACAGTTTGAGACCCAAGGCCTAATTCAGCTTTGACATAGCTAAGCTGAATGACCATTGAAGTCAATGAGACATTCATGTTTGTATCAGGGCTGAATTTGCTTCTCTGTGTTTAGCAGGAAGAGGTGAATAGTTTAATTCATATAGCTTTTTTGTTGCTTGGAAAACAGGGATGGTCATATGAAATTTTCAGTGCTACCCTAAAGCCTGCACTTTGAAAACTAATAGACTTAGAGATGTTTCCTGCATAATGCAAATACAGTTGAGAGACAGTGCCTGGCCTAAGGCTTTGTATATACATAATGGAAATAAGAAGATGGAGGCACAAGCAGAGGCTTGTTCAGTGCAACCAAAGTGGAATGGGACCCTGAATCCTTGTTCCCTGAATCTAAGCTACATCTCTAATTTTGGGGTTTCTACAGGAGTTGCTGCTGGGTGCCCAAATCTGCTTAAAATTAGAAAGGGAAGTATATTCATTCTCTACATAAACATGTGGAGAATGAGCACTGAAGCTAGCATTTCACCATTTCTGCATTACCCTTCTGTCCTGCTGCCTTCAGCTATGGGGGAAATAGAGAAACAATGCAGGGAGACTAAAATGGCACCAAATAGTCCCCCTTTGTCTTCTCCTGGGGGACTGCTCACCTTTTCCTTTTTAATGGAACAGTGTTTGCCAAACGGCTCCTGGTTTGTAATGTGCTATTTTATTTTGGCTATAAAATTAAAAGGTAGATCTTATCCTGATAAAATGGGATATTACTTTTCAATTTGCTGCTGTGTAATGACATCTCTGGTTAATGCGGTTTAAGGCCTATTGATTGTCCTGCCTGCCTCTGTCAGGGTGCTCCTGCTGAAAATCAATGACTTGGCTAATCCTCACTGGAAAACTGTGCCTTAACTGAGGCTGAGTTACCAGAATGTTGCAGAAAATTGAAAAAGATAAGAAAAAGGGAAAGGAAGACATAGCATTCTTGTGTTTTTTTCTGCCCTCCAAAACATTGTCAGAATGCCACTTGTACAAGGAAGCAGTAAACGGGAACAGTCATGTTTCCACTATGTAATGCCATGGCGTTTCCCTCCCATTCTGTATCAGCGCACCAGTACAACAGCAGCCATAAAGCAACTGCAGGTCATCTCTCCTTGGCTCTGTGTACACACAGAGCACACTCTGCAGAACAGCCTGGTGCATAAAATAAAAAGAACTTGCCTCTGTACCTAACAGCTCCCAATTGCCAATAATGTCACACTTAGGGGACAGCAGATGCTTTCCTTGTGATAGTTTCTAAGACACTGCTACGCAGAGTGCTAGCTGATGGGATGTAACTGCATACACAGAAGGCTTTGGGTTGTTCCCACCCTGGGCACAGGAATACCTCATGAGTGTATGAGTTTTTTAACAGGGCTCACAGCAGATGAGCAGTAGAGTTACCTGCCTGATAGCTTTTCTGTTCATGACTTGTCCTCTGTGCAGATGAAACATGCACATGTGGTAACAGTGAAGAGCCACGCTGACATCAGAAAATGTTTGTTTCTGAGGAACTGGTTGGGCTGTAGGCAGACACTTCGTTTCCTTCCGCCTCAGTTCCTCATTTTTCATATAACCCTTCTCTGCCTTAATGGTACGCTGCAAAATTTCACTGCGAAGAGCTCAGACATGGCCGTGTCTGGGGCTGGGTGAAAACATTATTAGCCATGCTATACCCATGCACTGGGACAAGGAACTTAAAAATCACAACAACACAAGGATGCCTTTTACATGGTGTAGCTACATGATCTGTTAGTTTTCATCAGAAATACCCCAAAACCAGCCTCAGTCAGAGACAGCAGAATTTTAGGTGCTAATCCCAGTGGGACTGTGAGAGAATGCCCTAGTATGCTTGTCTCTGGTGACAGGTATCTGCTATATACTGTGCTGCAATTCTCTGTGCATTTCAGGGAGGAGAAATGGAACTATTTTATTGCTTTCTTAGGATTTTTTTACCAGCAAACTGTACTGTAGGTTTACAGGAATTAATCCAGTTCATCTTCCTTCTGCTCCTAAGAAAAGCTTGGAAACATGTATTGTTTTAGTGCAAATATTCAGGAGTGATTTGAAGTGCATTTTGAAGTACCCTGACTCCTGTTCTACAGAATGGTCATAAGGCACTAACTCTTACGGTGAGAAGCCATCTATTTTACACTTAAATAGTAACTTTGTCTTGCCTTAAAATGCACATTAAATGTCAAAATATACCTTACAGCATCTTTCCTCGTCAGTTGTTAAAGAACGCTTTCATTCAATTCTTCAATTCCTGCCTGGAAATAATGAGGGGTATTCCACACACACTTAGGTTGTTTGGTACTTTAGTAAAATCAAATATACCAAGGCAGTTGTACAAGACACACATAATCTTGCTATAATGCAAGATGCTATCACTGCTATTAGCTGTATTAAGTTGTCATTAAACTAGTTACGATTCTTGAGGGAGGTCTAACTTTACATTATGTCAGCTGCCAAGCCAAGGCACATATGTGTAATCACCTTGGGTTTATTACTTTACCTGAAAACAAAAACTTAAACAAAACATTAGTCTTCTGGAATGACATAATATTTCTAATAAAAATAACTATGTTGCCTTCCATCCTACTGATACATTCATTCACACTACTGCACAAATGACAATTTTAATTCAAATACAAATGAAAAAGAGGAACTCTAAAAGGAGAACTTGTACTAAACCACACAGCTTTGCTGGTAATAAGAACTAATCCAAATATCATCCTAACTTTGGACAATTTGTACTTCCATCATCTTTGAAATTTGAGCTTGCTCTTCTCAAAGCTGGGCATCCACAGATGTCGCTGCAAAGTCTTGGGGGTGGGTCAGTGAGTCACATAGGCAAAAGTCTGTAGAGGCAGAGTTTTAAGAAGTAAACAAATCCCAAGAAAAATTTTCTGCTTACCTTCAGCAGGCCATCCCTCATGACTGTGCTGGAAGTTCTTTTTTAATATATTTTTCATAAATATTTGATGTCCAGACTGAAGCCTTATATCCCTTTACTAGGGGAAAGGGATACACTACACTGACTGCATTCATAGAATTATAAATACTTTTTTACACTGGGAAGCTTTACAGGATATTCTGGATTTTATGGCAGCAGAATAGACTTTTCTTTTAAACTGAACCTCCCTCCACAGAAAGCAGGTATTTGTAATACTGGTATATTGATTCAAATTTATGGCTATGTAAAGTAGTACATCCTTCCATATGAATTTTTTAGGATCCAGGCCTGCAAAGATTTACACAGACAGATTCATTGTGTATCCTGGTCCCACGAAATCAGAAACAAGACTCCCATTGATTGCAGTGGAGCCAGGCCTCCAGCTGCTGCTTCAAGAGAGGGTAGTGCTGCACAGCTGAAAGTTTACCAGGTTTTGTAAGATGTAGGGTCTGAGGCCAGCTTTTTGACATGAGACATCAGAACTTTTCCACCTTTGCCCTATTCTTGCCATATTCTAGGATACTTGTGATATATTGCCAACCAAAAATATGTGACTCCTGTCTCAATGAGCTTGAGATTGGATAAATTTGAAAAACCCAAAGGCAAATACTGAGAAAAGGCTACACTGTTCAGAATTAATAGCAAATATTTTTTCATAAACTCAAGGCTGTATTTGTTGTGTCAGGAGAGGGGGAAGCTGTCTGCACATACATGAACACACACACAAAATTCAGAATTTAGACAAGTATAAAACTATTCATGATTATGAGGTCTGTGGTCAAACTCAACCCTGTGCTGAGCCCAGCATAAACCCAATGCAATCTTTGAGACTGATTGAAGCCGTCAAGGAAGAACTGGCAAAGGCTGATCCTGCTACTACAATGATTTTTCCCTGAGAGATTATTTTAAAACCTAAACAGAAAATGGGAGGGAAGTTCACTTCTGGAGGCCTGAGTGCTATCATTTTTATTCTGGCTGAAGCTGACCTTTTACCTTTATGTCTGGTAATTTGTCTAGATCAGGTTTGGATGTTCTGTGTTTGAAGCTATTGCTGTGGAGGCACTTCATCTTTGTCTACAGGTCTGGTTAACAGTAGGTAGGATGTAGACATAGTGCTCTGTACAGCACAGCCCTGCACAAAACAACACTGATGGATCCATACCAAACCACAGGTGTTGGCTCACCCATTTTCTGGGGAAGCCTGGATCTAGGTCCAACTCTAAATCATATGGCTGTCTCTCATCCTTGTGCAAAAGCTGTGCTTTGCCTAGCCCTGAAGTTTGGGGTTGGCTTGGCTCCTGATCTTTGTGGCCTCTGCTCCTCTCTGCTCTGAATTACAGGGACAGCAGAACTGTGTTTGGGCTATGGTAGTTCTGACCTAAGAAAGGCTTGCAATATGCCGTGGTACAAAATAAAAATGTTCAAAAACAAGCTTTCCAGTGTGTTTCCCAAGTTTACTTTTGCATGTTGACTTTTCATTTATTACAGACTAGATTATGTGTTGGTTGCTCTCAGAAAAGAAAGAACCTGATTTGTAAATGGCATGAGGTCTCCCTGATGGACCTGGAGCCCAGACCCCAGGTTCACCATTAGCTCTGTAAAGAATTGGCTTTTTGTCTGCCTGCAAATTACTGTGCTGCCTGATTTTCTCTGCCGGCAGGGCAGAAAAAAACTACCAACATGATTGAATTGCCCTTTTCTCCTCTGATAGGACTCCTTTCCACCAGTAGTTCTGGTTTCTCCTTGAATGACTTGCCTTCAACTCGGATGAGGTTGGGGATGTCTGCCATGCCTTGCCCAGCTAGTCACTGGTCTGTCTTTGCTGACACCCGCTGCAAGGGCTAGAGTGGGAATGTAAGTGTGCTGAGCTACAAAAAAATCACCCATCTTACAGGCTGCTGGGGACTACTGATATTACTCTGCTTCAATAGAGAGGTAATCCTGTTCCCTGCCAGTGCCAGGAGTGATTTTCTAATCTATCCTCTTCATATGACTACTAAACACATAGGTCTTGAATTACCTTGCAATTATATTGACACACACAGCACCATGAGCTCATGTGGACAGACAGTGCCAGCATACCTCTACCAGAACACACAGATTTTATTAAAGTGAGGAATTCTCCTTAAGGACAAAATTAACTGAACAGGGCTAGCAACACTGTCTTGGTAACTCCATTATATTCAGTGTTAGTTATTCATATTTAAATGGGCAGAAGCTACCAGAACTGCTTTACAACCTACTGGAGATAGTCCCTTCAGACACAAATTAATGCTCACATTGCTATCATAAGATGCACAGTGAATCCACGTGGAAAATATAAACAGCAGATATACTGAGGGAAGGAGCTCAGATGACTTGAGTAATGGATGGAGAGACAGTAGTGCCTCTGAGCAGTGACTGGATCCAAAGTGTTGCTGGCTTTCAGGCTGTATTCTTCTCCCTGGAGAATCTCTCTCTGATTGCTTCTCACCTCTGAGACCTCTCTGGAGGGATAGGGGTTCTGCAAGACCTTTTTTTTCCCCTGAGATCTTTTTGCCACAGACATCCAAGGGTCAGTGCTGGGTCCAGCCCTATTCAGTACATTCATCAGTGACCTGGACGAAGGGATAGAATGTGCTCTCAGCAAGTTTGCTGAGGATACCAAACTGGGAGGGAGGAGTGGCTGTCATGCCAAAAGGCTGTGCTGCCATCCAGAGTGACCTGGACAGGCTGGAGAGCTGGGTGGGGAGAAATTGAATGCAATTCAATAAGGGCAAGTGTCAAGTGCTGCATCTGGGGAAGAACAACCCCATGTTCCAGTACAGGTTGGGGGCTGTTCTCTTGGAGGGCAGCTCTGGGGAAAAGAGCCTTGGAGTCCTGGTGGACAACAGGATGACCATGAGCCAACAGTGTGCCCTCACGGCCAAGAAGGCCAATGGCATCCTGGGATGCATTGAGAAGAGCGTGGCCAGCAGGTCAAGGGAAGTTATCCTCCCCATCTACTCTGCGCTGGTGAGGCCTCCCCTGGAGTGCTGTGTCCAGTTCTGGGCTCCTCAGCTCCAGAAGGACAAGGAGCTACTGGAGAGGGCCCAGCACAGGGCCACAGAGATGATGAAGGGCCTGGAGCACCTTCCCTATGAGGAAAGGCTGAGAGAGCTGGGTCTGTTCAGCTTGGAGAAGAGGAGGCTGAGGGGGGATCTTATCAATGCTTATCAATATCTAAAGGGTGAGTGTCCGGAGGATGGGGCCAGGCTCTTCTCAGTGGTGTCCCGTGACAGGACTAGGGGCAGTGGCCATCAACTGGAAAACAGAAGGTTCAACCTGAACATGAGCAAACACTTCTTCCCTGTGAGGGTGACAGAGCACTGGGACAGGCTGCCCAGAGAGGTGGTGGGGTCTCCTTCCCTGGAAACTTTCCAAAGCCGCCTGGACTTGTTCCTGTGAGATCTGCTCTAGGTGATCCTGCTCTGGCAGGGGGATTGGACTAGGTGATCTCTAGAGGTCCCTTCCAACCCCTAACACTCTCTAAATCTGTGAATCTGTGAACCTTACATGCTTGCCTCAATGTCTACTACCTGATTTGAGTTTTCCTTACTCTGTGCAGTGGAAGTGAGAAAGGGAAGGTTTATTTTGGGATCAGACATTACATCTGGCTTGAAGTCCTTTTTCCTACACACATCAATATTGCCTAGGCTTTTCAAGATGCACACATGGCACTGGAAGAGTGACCTGTGTCCACGGAAGGATGTGTCCAGTAAGAGCAATCTCTCCCCATCAATTGTTTGCTCTTGAGAACCTCTAGCATATGTTAAAGAGCATGGTAGTCTTTATATGCAAAGCAGCAGATGTTTCTGGTGGTAGCATCAAGCTGGATGAGTGCTCTGTGCTTCAGAGACATCCATGCAGCGCAGCAGGGCTCAAAGGAGTGCTATGCAAATATGTGTGTGGTTGAAGGGAAAGAGGCAGCAGGCAGGAGGGAAGGGAAAATCAGTGAGCTGGCCAGAGTCAACAGAGAAAGGAGCATCGTCCAGCACTGACAACATAGAGCTGTGGGCCTGTTGCCCATGGCTAGCTCTGTGTTATCACACACACTTGACTTGGAATCGTAGTGTCAGCCCTCCAGGCTTCAGCTAGGAGTGCTGTGCTGGCTGGAGCCAAGTGAATTTTCCCCTTATATCTGAACAGCAAAGTTTCGGGGGAAAAAAAAAAGCTCTGAGTGGATGAAATCACACTGAATTCCAATAATGATTTAGTATAGAAAATGTTGAAAGCAATGTTCTGGTAATGTCCAAGCGTATTTTTAATGTATTCCAAATGAGATATTGTGGGGATTTTTGGTTTGGTTGGTTTTGAAATGCCTCCAGCTGGCACTGTAGCTTCTGATTTTGAAAAAAAACAGGCTTGTTTTTAAACAACTGGTCAATTCAGAAAGTTTCAGTTTAAGTTCAGCATGGTAGAATCACCTGCTCTGCTTTTCATTTTCATTGGTGAATCCAGACAACGCTATTTATTCTGCTCTCATGCTGACAGTGTTCTCAGCCTACTTCAGACGGAAGAGCATGCAGCAGTAATTTTTGCCTCTCTGCCTTCCCTGCCCAGCACCATCACAGCTGCTTACGCTTTGTAGGAACCATACATGGTTGGCTTCGAAGCCCACTAGCAGTGGAGGGCCAAGGAAGATATTTTTGCAAAACAGAGGTCTTGGGAGAAAAAATGTTATTTACACAGAAAGCAAGACCTTCACCGGTGCAGATCAAGCAGGAGCAGTTAATTTGAAGCACTTCACTGCATTTCATCGTTACCTTGCTCTCTGCCTGGTACTGTTTAATAATCCTGTTCTCCAAAAGATAGTGTTTTCTTCATAGGATAGCTCACAGGGGGGACTCTTCTGCTGTTGCCGGTTACCTGGAGCTTTGTGAAGAAGTGTTTAATAAAATGGGATGGTATGAACAGATCCATGGAAGTAAATGTGGCTATCCATGTTATTAAAATTCAAGCACATGGCTGGTTATTTTCTGTTAGAGCAAATGCCATTTCTGGGTGTTCAAAGACTAGTAGAAGAGTTAAATTTTTTTCCCACTTATCTTTTACAGGTCTGTTCTCTGGAAGTATCCTTTATTGTTCACTGGACATTTTTTTTTCTCACCTAACTGAACAACATGGCTTTCAGCAGCCTGAATTGCCATAATTGACTGTCCTAAGTGCTTCTTGTAAAATAATTTTATTAGCTTTTCTATAAAATCTTCTGGACAAACTTTTGTCAATGAAATCATACATAGTCGAAAAATGACTGAACAAATAAGAGGAAAATTAAGGACAGAACTTGTGGGAGTCAAGTGCTTTTACAGTGGTTAATAGTGGTACATGCCAGATACACCAGACAGGGTAACTGGAACCTCGAATGCTGCTTGGGTCTGGCTGCTGTAAGCAGATTTGTTATTTGAAGTTCTGCCCCCAGCAGCGCGCCTCCTGAAGTAAAGATTTTGCTGGTGTGCCATTTATTTTCCTTATAAAAGACAAAACAATTGCTTCTCCAGTGCTGCCAGTGACAGGTAGTGCACCTCTTCAGAATAAGCAGGGTGTGCTTCCTTTGGAATCTGGATCAGAGCCTGTGCTTCCCTCCCTGACCCCCTCTTTCTGTGACTGGTTATTTACAGCCTGAAATCTCTGACACTCAGGGACCCATCTTCAAAAATATTATTGCATCAGAGAGGGTTTTTCAATACTTTCACTTCTAGTGCTTTGTGGCAAAATGTCTGCCCTAACTTCCATGCAGGCATTCTGACTTCACAAGGCTGGCTCAGGATGGAAGGTCCTGATCCTGAAAGCACATGTGGATTTTTTTTTAAGGGGCTGTGTGTCCCTGCTTGCATTTGCAACTGTTAAGCGGTGAAATTTGTCCCTTGACATCAGACTGGATTTAATCTCTTTTAGTCTATGGATTAGAGAAAGACCCTTCTTGATGCTGGATGAGACAAAAGATTTGCTTTCCTTTTACTTCCACTTTCAAATACAGCTATTATGTACTCTGTCTACAGATTTCAGCCCTCATGTTTCCTCTGTAGCAGTTGCAATGAGTAGAGAAAATGGAGATAGGCAGGCTACAGCCTCTGTGGTAGGTCCTGGTTTTGTTTATATTTGGCAAATGTTTGGCATATTGTGATGATAAATTAGTAAAGTAATTACAGTATTTCCAGCTCCGTGAATTCTAAATCCTGATGTATAGAACAAGTGAAGAAAATAAACAGTGTGTGAACTTTCAGTGGCTTCTCCATATGTCTTATTACCATCTCCTCAGTGCTTAAAAACAGTGTCTGTAGTCTGTTATATACCACAGAAAAGGGGATGCAGAGTATCACGCCTCTGTACATGCAAATAGAACAAGTATTTTCCAGATTTCATCCTCAACCAGGGAGCTGAGAAACTACCATTTCTCTTCTTGTCTCTTTTAAATGATAGCAAAGGCTCTTTACAAATTGCTTGATGCTATGAACTGGAGATTCAAAAAAGACCTTAAATAGCACTAGATTTGCAGCACAAGTTGTAGCAGCAAAAATGGGAATGACTTCTCTCATCTAAATTAAGGGCTGTTTTCTTCCCAGGCTGGTGTAAGTGGAAACTATCTATCTTGGTTAGCTCTCCCAATTTACTAACCCCCTGACGACCTCCAGCTTCTGTAACAAAAAATCCAGACTGAAATAGCAGCAGTGGAGAATTTCCAGATGTCAGCCCTGTTCTCAGTATGCAACTGCGTGTGGTATTTAACGGTTTCATCACTTTACTCCCTCTCCCAGGTAATAACGATACCTAATAATATAAAGAAGTATTTCTTCTGTCTCACCACCAATTTGTCTATGACCCCCTATTTCTCTAGTGATAAAGATGCTTCTATAAGTTAGTGCAGTGTGTTAAGAAGAAAACTCTTACTGTGTAAAAATAATGAGCAGCACAACAATCTGTTAAAAAAATTGTCAGGGTTAAGAGATCTTAGCTGCCTTAAACTGAATGATACATGTACCCCACTCCAGTAAAATGTAATGATCAAAACCTTCTGCTGGTATTAAACAGTATCCTTCCTTTTAAGCCATAAGATGCTGACAAACCACAGTGCAATGCTGTCTAGGGGTAACTACCCTGGCTAAAGAGCAGTACAGTCATTTTAGCATGTGGCTATGCTCAAACGAATACAGAGTCTTTTTCTCAGCAGGGCTAATTAACTTCACCAACTCCTCCCTGCCCCCAAAAGCTACCATACTGCTGCCAGTGCTAGAGCAGACTCATCTATAGCCAGAGGGAATCTGGAGCCAGGGTTGCATTATACACTACGGAAATACTCAAACAGGAAGCTGAACTGGTTTGTCATGTCTAAGAGAGTGACCCATTTTTGCATTTGTCTCCTTTTCCCCTCTCCACCTGTTCTTCTACCTTTCTTCTCCCACCTACAGGCAACCAAACGTGCTACTGCTATGTCATTTTTTCCTAAATCACGGCAAATCCATCATTCCCAGCAAATGCCTGACTGCTGTGAATGGCTGGTTGTGATGGCAATACACTGCATTTTTTCTGGGTTGGCAGTGCCGTTACAAGCAGAACCTCTCCAAACCCAGGCACAGTAGAAGACATTTCATGATGCTGTGTACCCAGAGTATGCCCCACATTCTTGTAGTCTTGTGACAGACAACAGACGCATCACCACAGCCCCACGAGGCAAAGTAGTGCTAATTATCCTAAATTACAGACGTAAAACCGAGATGAAGGAACTTGGACTCACAGAGGTATTTAGGTACGTATGCTTCCCACCTAAGTGAAGGGGATAATGTTGTCTCTACATACCTTTGTACATCTGGATATGAGGGACTTTTCTGTGAGGTCATGCTGAACTGCATGGAGCAGCTGCAATTGGAAATGATGTTTCCTGGGACCTGGACCAGTATCTTTATCAGTGCTCAGTGAGTCCAGAGAGCTTGCTTACTTACACTGGAAGGAACTGCTGTGTATAAAAGACAGGAGGCAATTCCCTTCTTCCTCAGGCAACCAAGTCCCAAGGTTTGCAGGCCAGTGTCTGTGCAGCAACACAACTCCTCCCTACCCCTGATCTGGAGTGGCCCAATCTCTCTCTCTGGCAGCTGATTATTCCATCCATTCTCTTTTGGGTCACATGCTAAGATATTCCCTCCTCCAAGTCTAATACAGCAAACTCTATGCAAGTTATTTCCTTCCCATCTCATCTTCAAAGGTGGTTGTTGTCAACTAGACACTTGTGATGAAGTAGCTGGTAGTTTTTCTATCATAGCTAAATGTGGATGCCTATTTGCACCACTGCCCTATATTCTGTGGCTATGCAAACTTGTCAAGGGACCAGCCCCATGAGCAGTTACAGACGTATCATATGTGACTGTGCACAGTGCAATGGACATCTGAGCAGACCTTTTGCAGCAGAAGGGGAAGGCAAATGGAAGCCTTGGGGCAGCAAAAATTGTCACTGATTTCTTGTCCTTTTAAAATTATTTATTCCTAGCCTATGAGATTTCTTTCTGTAACCTCAAAAATATCACAGTGTGACGCAAGAAGTGTTGCTGAGTTGGTATGAGTTTTGAGGGATCAAGGGCCAGTTGCAAGGGTCCTGCAGCAAAGTGAGGGGCTCTCTGAAAACGGACTATTCCACTTCCACCCCTAGACAAACTACTGAAATACCTCGAGTGTTGAACTTTCAGAGTAAGCACCTATCTTCCTTCCGTTACTAGAAGGATGCAGAACTCTTAAAATAAAGGAAAAAAAAAAAACAAACCTGAGAGGGCTGGCCTTCCACATGCTGAATACACCCTTACTTCGTTAAGTCATTGGCCTCCAGGGAACCACTCCAGAAGACTGTCAGGGGAGTGCCATGCTATCTCACCAGCTGCTAAGCATTTTTTTATTTCCCACATGCTATGGGGGTGAAAAAAAAAAAGAAAAGAAAAAGACCTTTTTTCCTAGGGTTTTAGAAAGGGGAAATGTATGGAAATATTTTGTTTCTGAAACTTTGGTAACTACAGCGATATCAAACTTTTCTAGTCTGGTTTAGGGATTTTCTTGGATGACTCAGTTTTGTGCATTAGCGGACTTTTCAGCTGAAAACCTTCTTGTGGCTATGCAATTAAATGATGTGGAATGAAAATAAAAGTATGTCACAGGTCATGGTATGCACCAACAAATGGAATATGTACCTGACGTGTCCAAATGTCCAAACACTAAATTATAATAATGCCCTTGTCATTTCATGGTCTCACAGACACTTCTGGTAGCTCAGGGACACAATCTTCACTTTTGCCATATTAACACACCTTCTGAATTAGGAAGGTCTTCGCAGAAGGAAAGAAATTTAAGTATTTAGGATTACTTCTCTCAGCTGAATCAATTCTAGTCCTTCGGTGGCAGGAACGTACCAGATCTCCAGTCATTCACAGAATCTTCTAGAACAGTCAAAATCACTCAAACACAAGTAGGAAAAAAACAATTTGAAGCTCCACCTACTGCAAAACTTTCAAGACTAAAATATAAAGCAGCAAAGCAGAGCACATGGCCATTTTCCCTTGTGTGACATAAAAAAGTACCATATTACCAAGGCCCAGATACGTGATGTGTACATATATCTATGGCTACTGGGTGAAGGGAGCAGAGGGAGGGTACTTACGTAGCTATGGGAAATTTGTGAGAGTTTTTTAAATGCCTGAGTTTAAGCTAAATTTTTAATTTGTGAGAAGGAGGCTTATGATGTCTGGCTGTGTCACCTATCCTATCACTGCTCTAAGCTCAGGTAAATACAAAGTCTTGAGGAAAATACTACATGAGGCTTTTTCTTTTTTTCCTCTACAAGTCAGACTATGTTAAGCTTCTTCCAGTCCTGTTCCAGAGGACACTTTCTGTGACAAACCCTGCAAGAAAACTGCACACTGTTTATTTTGACAGTACTTAAATTCTTTAGTGATTATTCCTGGGGAATTATCCATGCCATGTGTAATACCTTCCTCAGGTAGGAAATAAGTTGGCCCAGGACACACTGCCTTGCTGACTGAAATCAATCCTTTATCTTCTGCAAATATGACAAGATGTCTTGTGATCCTAGAGCAACAGGGTCCTCAATATGTTTGGCAAATTATCACATGAGAAGGAAAGGGAAAAGAGAAATGAGACAGTAACAGGTACGATGAGTTAATATGTGTTGAAGCATCTAATGAAAAAACCAGTCAGAGCAGCAGGGCACAGCAGTGGAGGAAAGGAATAAAAAACCCCAACTGTGGAGTTAGTACTTTAATTCTTTTAGTGAGACAGGCAGCTCCAGCGTGGTAGATCCTTGAGATCACAGAGCATCTTGAAGGGTGGTAGTTAGAGAGAAACACAGTAAAAAGACACAGAAGTAGGCGCAGTGAAAAGGCAGATTTATTTACTAGTAATACTGTACAGAGAAAAAAAAAAGAGAGAAGCCACAGTTACAGCATGGCTGTTGCTGGCAGTGTTCTTAGGTTTTTATTTTTGTTGGTTTTTTTTTTACTCATTTTTTTAATCTGAAGAAAAAAACATAACAGTCAAAAAAGTACACTTCAGGTTACAAAGTACAGCAGCTATCCCCAGCAATTCTAATCCAGTGTTAGCACAGCAGTTTTTCCCCAACAAAATGGGATTTTATTTACACTAGCTCACAAAGAAAGTGGGAGACTAAAGCTTAAAAAAAATCTCAACCACAACCTACATTCACCATAAAAGCTGCATGTTACACAACATTTTCTTGAACCCCTATAAAGAGTCATTCTTCGTCTAGGGAGAGAACGTAGTCGGGAGGGGCAGGAAACCTTCAGAAATGTGTTCTTTGCCTTTGTCCTGACCTGCTCTTGCCTGGCTACCTTTGCTGCGCTCAGATTCAGTGGCCACTGGAAAAGCAAAAAGCTTTCAAATGGATTTATCATCTCCTCTATCTACCCCTAAGCAGCACCTACATCCATACTTGCAAAATAAAAGGGACAAAATTTGAGCCCATCATCAGTAAAGCACCTTAATCATGGGTACAGACCTATCTTAACATATTCTCAGGGCTATCCCTAACTAGTGCAGTGCGTAAGTGTGTGTTACGTTTCAAGCAAGTACTTAAGATTAGTGGAGCTTAAATGCCAGGTTCAATTGGGACTTTATATACAGTTGCACGAAACTTTCTGTACTTTTGAGTTTGCCTCCCTCTGACCAGCACCTTGTCTTGGAGGGATACCGGTAGCTTCTTAGTAGCTATTTTTACTGATAATGCTTTCGCACACTGGACCAGTTTGTGGGGAAGTTCACATTTTCTCCTGGCTCTTTTACCCTGACAATTAGGGGATGGCTTGCTTTCTGCTCCTGTAAGTGGCTTCTGGATGCTGATATTTTATGCACTTGGGCATATCTAACTCAGATGGGTTTGGGGGGCTTAGTGCATTCCCATAGGAATCACGAGAGACAATAGATTTACCTAAATAGTAAGGTTTTAGTGGAACCCACTGTTTGGGCAACACATGGGATGACAGATGGGGAGATAGGAGAGTGCTCCTCCAACATCAGATCTGCCCTAGCAGTCTAGGAAAATGCAGGAAGATGTCCAAACGCTGAGGACAGGATACTGTCCTTTCTTACTTGGGACTCATGACAACAGGCCTGAGGTGAGGTTTTTAAATCCAGTCTCTCTTTTCTTCCCCCATCCTTGCTCCCAGATGACCACAAAAAGGGAAGCAGAGAGAGAGGGGAGAAAGAAACAGCAATGGTGTTCAGAATGAGAGCAAGTACAGACACAGGGGACAGGCAGAGCCTGGAGCAGAGGTGTGCAGAGGGAAAAATTTGGAAGAAAAACTTAGACTACTTCTTTTGCATTGTGTTTGTGTGCAGATATGAAACTGACCCCCAACCTCTTCAGGCACTGTGAGTTTTGAGAGGTCCCAGAGGGTGTTTGTCTACCTTCAAACATAGTCAGCAGGGAGACCATGCCCTAAGCCCCCCTCTGAAGGAAAGTGCACCAGTTTCATAACACCATTTAAAAACCTATCTGATTAAAGGAATGAGAAGACACAGTTAAAGCAGCATAAGTCTTGCTTCTAGCATATTGTTCGAAGACCAAACCCTATAAGCATTTCTGCATGTGCTTATATCTTACTTGTCTGAATCATCCCATTGGACTAGAAAGAGCTGCTTGGGTGCTTAATTTTACTCTGATGGGCAAGTCTTCAGGTCATATAGACCTACTGAATAGATATGCAAGGTCTAAATTCAGGTATGAATCATTAACATTACAAGTTAAAATTGTACAAATATACCCAAACTGGTGGACTTGAGTTACTTAATCAATTCTAAAAAAGTAAAGGTTTGGGTGGTTGGTTTTTTTTTAAGTAGACATTTTTAAAACAAACTCCTAAATCCTCCTGTGAGAAGAATTTGGAAAACAACTGCAGGAAAGCTTTGCAATACAATAACAGTAAACCCCCTCAAAATAATAGAAGCTTTTGCAAGCTGGAGGAAGGGACTCAGAATTCTTCACAAGGTTGCCCTTAAGAAAAGTGGCCTATTCTTAATTAACTGAACAGCTCAAGTGGAACCACCACAGGAATAAAAGCTATAGATTTTGCAAGACTCTCTGAACCTATGAGGACAAAGGCTCAGTTTTATAATGCTTTGATTTTAAATACAAATGGGATATTTTAAAGAACCTCATGCACCCTTGTCACTATTTACAAGATAAGTTATTATTATGTTTATATTACAAGTTGGTTTTATATTCTCTTTGGAGTAGATGACAATCCATTTCTATTTTAAAATTAATAAATTCATCCATTTTATACAAATTACTCTTGTACATACAAAAATTACAGTCCACATTTCTGTTGGATATTGTCATTGCCTGCAACCTCTGATTAAGCTCAGAACTGAAGTTGACTCTTGCTGCCCAGGAGGCTCATGAAACATAAACTGATCAAATCCTAAGCTTTCTAATGGACAGAGAAAACTGGTTGAAACAAAGTGTTCCTAATTGGTTTAGAAAAAAATAAAAGACTCCACATCTCAGCCTGTGGGAAAATCCTCTACTTTGTCTAAATTATTTGTTCTACTCTTCCTAGTAGCACCGTCTCTTCCGTTTTGAACTCTAAAGTTTGCTAAAGTATGCAAAGTGAAAAATCATATAGTTCTCCTATTTAGCCATACCTCTCTAATTAAAGTAGGTAGCTTTTGCCTACCATGTTGGCTTTCTAGATAGTTTGTCTAGGTATATAAGCATAGGTCTACCTTTTTCTGTGAAATTAATTCACTTATTTAGCTGTATTCATAGCAGGTATATTGGATTCTAATCTTCTAACTTTACTGTTTAAAAAGTGTTGTGATCCTGCCTCCTGGAGAAAACTGTGATTAGGTCTACAAAAGATCCCAAGAAGCTGGTCATTGAAATGACCTAAATGTATGAAAAAGTACAAAGGGTCAATGTCATGGGTAAGATGATATTCAGAAACTCAAACCTCGTTTAGGGTTTGTATCTTCTTATAAAAATATTTATTCCTTAAAAAAATACACAAATGTAAAATACTACATTTTCTATTAATTATATCTGCACTTGCTTTCCAAGTATGCCATTTGGATGTTGGACTAAACCCAAAGGTAGAACACCCTTTTGTTATGCTAGCAAATCTGTACGCTATCTTCTTGCTCTGATTAATTTGTCGTATCTCTATAATTTTAACCAGTAGTAAGCTCAGGTAGGACGGCAGGTGACTAATATATTAGCTGTCAGGGAAATCCCACCTAATATTTGCTCATGAATACCACTGCTATGGTAGCAATGCTGACCCAGGACCTGATCTGACCAAATGCTAAGCACCATTTCATTTTGTGTTTTTCTCAGCAGAAGTAGCAATGCTCAGAGTTAGCCTCTGGGATTACACCACCCCGGGCAAACCCAGCAGTGCACAAAATTGGAACAGGTACACAAATAACACCCAAACTACACCCTGTGTTAATTATTCATGCCCTGATTTTGCAGATGCCTACACACATTCCTCCTGTGAGTAGTTCTGTTGACTGCAACAGGTCTACACACAGCAGAATTAGGCGCATGCCGTTTTGTTTGCAGGGCTGAGGTCTTCCATTGCACCGTTAGAGGTATGCTTCATGGAGAAGGGCTTGTGCACACTTCTCTTGCTGGGGATTGAAAGATAATGTTGTGTTTATACAGCTTTGGAATACAGCCTGCACTTTTTGGAAAAAAACAAGGAAAAGAAAGATACAAAAACAAGAAGGAAACCTAAGAGTGCTAAGGCAAACTGTCAAATGGCACATCAAACCTACTTTGTCATTCATTTAGATAACATCACAAAGGCAGACCAGAGGAGTTCTGTAAACATATACCATACAGTACATCAGCCACGGGAAATTAAAAAAAGAAAACAACCCTGTAATTCTTTTCTTTCTGTATTGATATTCTTGCAACTGAAAGAGATTGCCTAGCCACTAATCATAATGCTGTGTTTTATGATTTGTATTTTTCCTCTGTTAAAAAAAAAAAAAAAAAAAAAGTAAGAATGGAAGTAAAATGCAGTGGTTTGCAAAAGAAACAGTCCCTGAATGCAAACGAGGGACAACATGGAAAGTGGGCTCATAGAAACTTAGAAAATACAAAATATAAAAAAGTTTCATAGGTTAATTTCTCCCAGTCTAGGAAAAGATACACTGAAAAGAGGTTTTTCATTTTGTTTTTCTTACAAAAGTTAAGGCGAGCAGTTTGTTGTGGCAAAACGTTATCACTGAACCAGTTTCAGACTCTTACTTTTTTGTATCCCCTCATGCTGAAATTGAAAATGTACGTGTGATGGCATGAGTTAAACAGACAGGGAGTTTGCTTAAAAAAATACAAAAAACCCCTCCCATAATGATCCTTACAAAAAAACCTCTCTCTGCATGACCGTAGAGTGGACCTCTTCCTTCGTGCCTGATTGTGCATGAATTTCCACAGGCAGCTTCCTATCCAAGGGCGAGGGGAAAAGTGACCCCTTCGAAGCCCAAAACAGCCCTGGAAAACTGGTTGACATTCATCAGCCTAGGCTAACGCATTTGAATTCCCAGGCTAATGGCTGGAAAGGGAATGCCGATGCCCAGGCATGGCAGCTGCCCTTGTGGAGGAGGATGATTGGAGTAAATGTGTTTCAGCCAACGTAGCTAAGGCCTTCTGAGTTCAGACAGCTTTGCTCCTGTTTCATGTTTTTCCTGACCTCAGATGTAGAACTGCCTTTGACCCGTACAGACAAACCCTATGCAGGCCAACCTTTAGCTTTTCTGGATCTTTTGGGGCCCATTTACCATGGAGTTCATATGAATACATAAAAAACACTGGCCTTCCTAGGCACTCAATGTTAGCTACAAGTACTGAGCAGTAGGTATTTGGCAGGTTTAAGGTTTAAGGCTTGTGCTCTACTTCTAACCACTAAAGGGCCACTTCTGGACTCTTGCGTGCCACCATCTCCCTGCCACATTGTGTCCCAGATAGTGTAGTGGTCTCAGACATGTTCTGGGCCTAGCCTCAGCAAGCATCTCCCAAAGCTGGACGCTGAGGGAGTCATCCCCAAAATGCTGAGTTTGTGCTAAGCCAGAAGGTCATCTGACAGGGGAGCACGTGGCTGAAGAGATGCATGGACAGAACGGGTTAGGGTAAAGACGACACCCCAAATTTCCCAAAGAGAGGGCTTTGGGAAAAAATATCTATAGAAGAGAGGAGCGGCAAGGGAATAAAGATGGGGCTGGGAAGACACCAGGAGGCCAAGATAGCCATGAAGGCATCACACTCGGAGACAAAAGGGTGGTGAGTAATGAGACGACTGGCCAGACCAGAAGGAAATGGCTGGAAGATTTGTTTTTGAGCATCACTGGTGAGGTGAACAGGCCCCAGAGTGAGAGAACTATTGCAAAGCATGCCCATCTCCCGTAGTGCTCACAGGGGTCAGGCCAAGACGGACAGGGCTTCACCCCTTGCGCTACAGTGCTTTGGGGTCCTAAACGTGCCTGGACACAGCCTCGCCAGGCCACCCTGGAACTGAAAACTCACGATCTCCATTTAAGAAATGCTGCGATTTGTAAATGCTTAGTGTTTCTGGGGAAAAAAAAGAAAAAAACACACAACCCAACCAAAAAACCCCAAAACACAGGTTGCTAGTTTCCAACAAACAGCCACCAGACCTATTGTCGCAACATGGGGCTCTGCGGCCGTTCCACTCTTTGATAGAACTTAACCACCTAAGCCTGAGTCAAGGGATGATGTGCAGAGCTTCTGTGGGTGAGTTTGGTCCTTCTCCCATCCAAAAGCCCCCAGGGGAGGCAGAGGGAGCATGTGGAAGTCTGTTAAATCTGGCCACTGCAGCAGTTATGTAGGCCAGCAAAATTTTTGCAGGTGCCATACGGATGTGGCTGTCTTCTACTCTCTGCTTGCTTTTCTTCTCTGACTGTCCCCTGAGCAGCAGTGAGAAATTACACTGACCGGCTCCATACTGACGGCTGAGTGATCTAACCCAGGGACTACCTTTTGCATTTTTTGGTGTGTATGTTTTTAGCATGCCTCACATTACCACCACCATGAACAAGTGTCTTTTTTACTGGCACAGAAAGAAAAGAGTACAGAGCAAGAACTCTGTTTAATCGGATGTTCTGAACTAACAATGCAGTAAAAGCACCATCCAAGAAAGAACAGAAATATCATAGGAACCACCTCAGACTGAAAAGAGGCTTCTTGCTGTTTTCTTTCCTTTTTTTTTTTTTTTTTACTTTTTTTTTTTCAGTTGCTGTTATTGATTTTTAAACTCTGATAGTTTCAAAGACACTTCAAAATAATCTTCAGTACTTTTTAACACTATCAGAAAATATAAATCCTGATTTTTAATCTCACTTCTGTAGTTATGAATCCAAACTAACTCCACTAGAGTGCGTGAAGCTACACTTAAAGCAAAACTGGTGTGAGACAAGAACCAGGCTCGTAGTATCTCGTCATGAAAAAGCTGGTTGCTTTTTCATTGTAGTTAGCAGAATCAAAGGACCAAGAAATAAAGAAACATCTACTGATTTTGGATGCCTTTGCATTTTTACATTTTCACCTTGAGTTGTTTTTAACAGGCCTGATTTTCAGAGGGCAGATGAAGAAAAACTTACTGGAAATCAGGCCTTTTAGAAGTGTCCCACACTGGAAAATGAAGCATCCAAAACCACCAGCAGTTTTTGAAAATGTTAGCCTTGTGGCTGTAGGATCTTATCCCAAAACAGCTGCTCTGACAAAACTCCAGTGGGCTTCCATGGGAGTTTTACCTGGGTAAGGAGGGCAGGATCAGACCCATCACCTGTCATTACGTAGGTTCACTGGAGGTACACTCCTTGAGAAATTATGCTTCCCTAAGAATTAGAAAATAAAACTCTGGCCCTGCCTCCATTCCCAGCACTGAGAATTTTGTCACTGAATCCAGCAGACACAGGGTCACACTGTGAGAGAAGTTCATTTATATTCTAAGGAAATAGAAAGCAGTATCTCTCATCTACTGGAGTTCAGCAGGAAAACTTCATGTATAAACATTGGCAGAGTTACTGAAAGGCAAGTAATTAGATCAGTGACTCCATTTCAGTTGGTGTGACAGCTGCATCTTTTTCATGTCAAGCTAATTTTAACTGTAATTTGGGGAGATGAAGTAGACATACAATACTGTAATCTGGAAGATTTATATAAGGCAAAATCATCATTCATACGTTTTCTAGAAAGAATAATTAAGGTCCACTTTTGGTATCACCAATAAGCAGAAATGGCTGATGGGTTTTTCTGAAACCGCAAACTAAACTGGAAAATAACTGTAAAATGAAACTATGCAAAATTTTTGGGAAAGACTTGTCTGTTTCAGCAAATTAAAACAACAAATTGATCTAACCTTCTTCCCAAGAAATAAAAAAAAATCTAAAAATAATGTTTCAATGTGATTTTTCTTTAAAAAGAGAAGCAATATTTTTTAAGGCCCTCATATCTGGCTGCTGTGAAACTCAGAGTCCCACAAAATTCAAGGAATCTGATCAAGCATGCCAGATATCCAAAGAAAAATGTAAAAAGTGTTTTCAGTATATATATATAATATATATAAAAAAATCAAATAAATATGAAAACATTTGTTCCATTTCCCATTTATCTCTCACTCTGCAATAGTAAGGAAAAAAAAACCCCAACAACAACAAAAAGAAGCAAAACCCCCCCACAACCCCTCCCCCAAACCCCAAATAGTACGTCTGATGGAAAAATAACCATGCGTTCCTCTTCCTGAAGAACTAGAAAGCAAAGCAACCCAACTGCAAGGCAATGGAGGCATTCACTTCCAGTTCACAGTATTGCAGTTAGAAGTACAGTGAGGTCTAGGTAAGTGATGGAGCAGGAGCTGCCCGGAGTGGGGAAGGAGGAGGTGTTCACATGACAATACAGCATTGACAGCGCTTTTTCTTTTGTGTACCTGGGGCGGCTTCCAAGGGCAGGCTCTCTTCCTTCCCCTCGGGAGAAGAGGGCTCTGTCGTGTCTGACAGGGGCCTGCCAGAGACCAGCTCAGCGGCATTCCCGTCCATGGTAGAGACGTCTGTCACTGTCTTCTCCCGCAACGACTTCTCGTCGTCTTCGTCGATCAGGACCAGCTCTGCCTTGATGGTCTCATCATAGCCCAGCACTTTCTTCGTCTCCTCTTCATCATCAATGTTCTGGTAGCCCATAAATATCATTGTCACCGGCTGATCTGCGCTGGCCTCCGGGGCTTCGCCACCACAGGGTTTGTCTTGGGGCTGGGGATTCACAGCATGCCCTTTGCTGGGTTTGTGTACCATTTCCAGCTTTGCCTCCTTGAAGAGCATTTGCTCCTTCACATGGCTAAGGTTTCCATCGGCTACCGCGTTTCTGTCTGACACAGTCACTGTTTCAAACCCTCCTTTTACACTTGATTGTCCAGCTTTTTGCATAAGTTCATCTACGTCCTTTGAGCTTAATTTATGCACTCCATTTTCTACCACTGTGCCACCAGAGTGAACCTCATAGACTACCTTGGTACCATCATCATAGACTTTGAATCCTCTTTGATGGGCCTCATCTGGGCCAATAGGTGAAGCAGAGACAATCTTGGTCTCTCCTGTCTGTTTGTCTTTCTCCACATTAATTTCCATGGTGCACAAAGCTTGAATGAAAACAAGAGAGGAAGTGCATGTTACAACAAAAAAAGCCAGTGAATGGTTAATTGCCAAACAGACAAAGAAAACTACGGTGCCCCTTTTCCTACTTCCTGCTTCTAAAGGGCCAAGCGTTCTACGTTAGCGGTGGGATGCAACGCTGTGGACAGAAATAATTATTACACTACAGCATTTCTGTGCAGCTGGAGGCCAGGCATACCTGTGGCAAACAGGGCCTAGGCTTCCAGCTCATGCCGTGTGCAGCTGTCTCCAATCAACCAGGAGAACCAAGAGCATTTGGGTTAGGTGTAATTTAGACAAAGGGAGGTGACAGCATGCAGGTTGCCCTCAACCTTTCCATTCTGAACTTGCCTCAAAATTAAGAGAGAAACTCATCTCCAGGAACCTCTCTATTCTCTTTTCTTTCTCTGCCATCGAACTGTCAGTTAGCTGGTAATGAGTTTTGTTTGCTGCAAGTAACACCCAGACTGTTACTATCAATGCTTGTTCTTCCTTAACTCTTCCATCCGTAGCATTCAAAACACTTTAGAGGTGAAGAAAAATTGTTTACCACTGTTCTACAGGTGGGAAAACAAAATCACACAGGAATGGGATAATTTCTCCTGTAGATGTGTGGCAGGGCAGGTGTCTCAGCTTTCACACCAAGGGCACCGACAGTGACCTCTACTTGCAGGTTAAGAGAATGTACAAAATGGACAAGAAATGCTGCCTCCTTTATTTGAATTACGCCCTAAGCACCATTGCCGAAGTTGAAGAAAAAAGTAATAATGAACTGATATTCAAAGCATCATGAAACAGGTAAAAAAATGCATGTGAGGGATGCTGCTTTAGAACAGCGAAGAAGCTTTTCTAGTAGTTAAGAAGGATGCAGTAACAAGATGACAAGTGTAGAGACCGCACAGTAAGAATAGCCAGGCAGTCTACACCGCTCTAACACCTATTTTGAGATACGATGGCATCTCACTAGACAACTTTACAAAGGAAAAGTGTGCAAAGGTTTCTCAGATTTTCCAGAAATGGTCATCTGTTTAAACTTTCCTTGTATGCAGATAAAGACATTTTGGTTCCTGGACAGACATCCACAGACACTTAATTAGAAATCACCACAGGCAGTGACAAGTGTTCGTGAAACTTACAGTGACCATTTCCACCAATGAACCTCAGTGGTATAATCATGATTTGTCTTATTTGGGGACACCACAAACTGACATGTTTGCTTTCTTTCCTGATGTATTTTCAAGTGAGTACAGAATACCCTTGCACCAGTGAACCAATGTAGTTTGGTATGCTTGTATTAACAAAATTATGAATATAAAAAATTATGCTTGCTTTAACATATTCTCTCAGTCTTATAATTCACACATGGTAGAATTCTTTTTCTGTATCCTTAAAGTAAAGTATGTCAGCAGCAATAAGAAGTTTATCGTGACATGCATCATGACCCCCCGGTAGCTCTAGACAGAAAATTCAGGTATTGCTGAGTGGGTGCGTGCTGGCACCCCTGGCAGGGTCAGTTGCCACACATGGAATGACTGGCACTTAGGTACTAAGTTACTGGCTGGGATTAAACCATGACACAGGACTGGTTAGGTCAGGGTCAATGCTGCACCAACACCTGCATGGAGCCAGAGAATGGAGGTGCCAGTGGGCAAAGGAGCATTGCTACCACTGAGAGCAAAGCAGTGTGGAAGGCTGAGTGGGCTGCAGAAGCAGGAATCTCACCTCGGCCACTGCAAGCTAGGGGAATATCCCTAAAGACTGTGTTTTACCACTGCTTTGGGAGGCTTACGGATTACCTGTCTCCATAGCTGTCATGATTCTGAGCATGGATATCACTTCCTTGGGACTGTCCCAGCCCAGGAACTGGTGGGAAAGTGTCCTTCAAGTCTCATGCACATAACTCTGCCCTGAAGCCTTTAATCCAATTTATAAGGGGTAATAAAAGAAAAAGATGCAGGTGCCATGACTAACACTCTAGAATCCGCTCCTTTCTAGGTGTATTTTCTTGGGTGAGTGGGAGGCAGAAAGGAAGAGGAATTTTGTTTATTGGCTTGGCCCCGGGGCCTTGGGTGAGTGGGCACTAAACATCACTTGACCTTGCCAGGACTGCTCAGGCAGGTATTGTTGAAGAAAGAAGACATTGTTCAAAAGAAGCCTTGTATAATGGACCTGAATTCTGAAGTGGACAGGGAAAATCCAATAGTTAAACCATGTGGATGTGGCCATATTTAAGAAGACTTCCAAGATACATCATTTTAACTATGGTATGGAGTACTGACAAGTAACCATGTCCTACTTATTAGGAAGACTTTGGGCAACAAGTTCTAGCACTGCTTCTAAGACTCTCTTCTACCAGCTGATCTGATCTAGAAAGTCAACAGGTGTGGCCCTTGTGTGTATTTTATGTTTGACTAATTTGCTTAAGCATTTGCCATTGTCAACATCTTATTTTCTTGTCTTTTACCCTGATCTCAGTAGCAGTGGTTTTAAAATATTGACTTAACATGCGCTTTATGGCTTGCCCCAGGAAAGACATTAAAGCTACTTGTGCAAGTAAATGCAAAAACATACGTGAGTTTCTTAGAAAGCTGTTCACTAGTGAAATGCATTGCCATGGGAGAACTGAATTACAGAACCTGGCTTATCTGCCTACATGCATAATGTTCGTTCTCTGCAGTAAAACCTTGCAACCCAGCTTGACAAAGCAGCTGAAAATCAAACTCACGTTGATTTCTCAAATGTCTTTATTTAACCAGAGATTATTTACTGCAAAATGTGCTCTATTAATACAATACAAAACTATATGACAACAGAGTTGAAACTGAAAGCAGTACTTGAAGATGATAGCCTGTATTCACAAGTTTGTAACATGATACAGTGCTTCACAACAAGATCCCAACGTGCAGATGAAAGGGTCTGACCTCTGCCTGTCATGTGGATTCAGAGGGTGTTCCTTAAAAAAAGTATTATTAGACTTTGAGTTTGTTTTAAGAGGGATACTTACAGTCTGCCTTTGAGCACATATGCCAGTTCCTTTTCTTTAAGCTACTGCACACACATGATACTCTTATCAAGGACTACACAAACAAGGCTTTTGGGTCATTCAAAGAATGAAAGAAATTTTTGTATTCTTGGTGTTAATGAAATGGCACAAAACACACAGGGAAAAGCTTGCTTTTAGGACAGATCAAGGTAAGGACTGGAGGAAGGGAAGCTTTTGGAATGACTTGCAACAGGACCTCTGAACAAAATTACATATGCCATAGCTGTGTACTGTGTTTCAGCTGCAGACGTTGCTTTACTATGCTTGTTAACCCATTCTTCAAGTAAGACACCTTTCATTCCCGCTCCTTGGGACACCCCTTAAGTACCTACCAGCAATTTGGTCTTGACATAGGGAATACTTTGTTTAGAAAAGAAGGATCTTGAAAATAAGAAAACCATACAGCTTTTAACATATTGTTACATTTAAAACAAGTACTCAGTATGAAAAGTGTTAAAAAATTGTATGACTCCAAGCATGAAACATGTCATAACTCTCCCCACCTTTTCCCCAAGAAAGGACGGTATACAATTAAGTATAAAGTGACATAGAAGTCGAGTGCCTCCCTGTCTCATTCACCTTAACGGGAGTTGCATGGGTACAACGGAGGAGTCAAAACCTTGGCCTAGATACCATGTATATGTATCAGCAGAGATGGAAAGAACTGAATGTTTTCACATAAAAAAATTTGACACGTTTCCTATGCTACTTGTAGTTCAACTACATTGTCTTGAGAGTACTCACTGCTGCTCAAAAAGCCTTGACTTATTTACAAAATACAAATCAAGTGGCATTTCCTGGCATTTAAATGATATCGGGACACCAGACCCATTAAGGTAATATAACAAAAAAAGTTCATGGCTACTGGACTGGTATTATAATACTTTGTTCCTTGAGACTTACCAGCTACTCTGCTTGCTCCGTCCCGCCCAGGAACTGGCTCTGCTGTTCGTGAATAGAGGGTTGGGAGTTCAGGGATCTGGGAGTAAATGTAATTTACTGCATCTGGTGTCAGAGAACAGGAAACAGTTAGATTCGTGCTACGAGCCCCAGTGGCTTCATTGCTTAGACAGCAGAGTGTTGTTAGCCCCGACAATAGTCACTGGAGCTTTGTGCTAGATAATTGGATCAAAGCAAACAAAGTGCAAAGTCACTGTCGTGTGATTGGTGTTCAATAGACTAGCTGAGGCAGGAGGGAATGGGTCCAGATGACTCAAACCTTATGTCAGTTGAACACATAAAATTATTTGTCAGGAGGTTCTGGATTTATCAAGTTGGTGACCTTTAAAACAGGGGGGAGAGAGGGGGAAGGTAAGGAACAAACCTAATGTGATACCCAGAATACATGGCATTTCAAATAGAGATATCCAAACCTAAAAATGCTATTGATGACTGAATGGGATGAAAGGCCAGCTCTTTTGCACCGGTTGTTTCTGATATTATTGAACCGTCATTTGGCTGTTTGATCTTAAAGCTGAAATTTAGCTAATAGTGAAATCATGTACTGATAGGGTGCCCATTGTGACCTGCAGGAGGTATTAAGGGCTTGCCAGTTCTGCAGTGGCATCATTCATTGACAAAACCTGAACTAGTAGAAAGCTTACTCAGAGGACTGACCTGTTCTACATTTGAGCTTATGGTTGTTTAGCATAAGATAAGTACGTTCTTTAGAAGAGACATCAAAGAAATTTACAAATGTTTACCAGGAGAGGTTTTGTGGCTGGTTAAATATAACTAGATAGCATAAATCGTTCTGCAAGGATTCAGGGGCTGGGCTAAAAAGAGACCTCAGAGGAGAGATGTGCAAAAACTGACTTACAGTTCAGGCACCAAATCAGAATGAAAGACAAACAAAAACATCATCACATTCTTTCCTATCAGCTGGAAATGTTTTAAGTTTTGTATGACAATGGTTACATTTCTGTTCAAACGTAAGATCCTATGAAACAGGAGCATTCTTTTTCCTCCAAGGGTACTTTGCTGGTTATAATTTCAGTTGTCGAGCCCTTGGTTCAGCCTGGTCCATGTGTCAGAATCTGCCTTCCTTGATGCCTCTTCTTGTTACAAGTAGGTGTGATAGGAAAACCAGCACAGACCATAAAAGTGAACTAGCGAAAGGAGTGAGAAAATGAAGTGTCTTGTAGGCTGCTTGACTGCATCTAGTGAAGGGAGGTTCTTTCATCACCCATCCCAGAAAAAAACCCTACACTCATGGCATCCTCAGCAAAGACACGATGTGCCACCTCTAATCCCAAAGTCTGCTCCTTTGGCAGGAAAATTGGGCCTGGTAATAGTGAAATGCTTTTACCACCTTAACAGATTGTAGTGGCCACCTGTGCTGCTGGGTGCAGGGAGACGGTGATTGCGGTCCCCAGCAAGACACTCAATCCATCCATGGAGCATGACTCAGGCAAGGAGTTCCCCTTTCCCCCTCCCTCCATCACTGGAGGACAGGGCAGCAGCACAGTGCAAATTCATTCCAGAAACCCAGGAAGTTAATACAGAAGTACAGTTTGTAACAGATGAATTTGGAAAAAAACCCTCCACCAGGGAAATATTATTTTATTTCATACTTCAGTGGACAAACGGCAGCCTTGGCAAATGGGTTTTTGTATTTTCAACGCATACTGTTTCCTCAAAGTTTTTTATTTTTAGCAGTAGCGCCTAGGAAAAATAATTGTCTAGGACACAGCTGACTGAGCAATGGCCAGCAACATCTGCTTTCTTTTGCAGGGTTTCTTGCCTCTGATGAGAAATTGGTACAATGCTTGGAGTTGTTATTCTGGGAAATATCACCAGCAAATGAGCAGGCCATTACTGAAAACTGAAGTAATTTCTCAGAAGAAAGAAGTGGGGACTGCGCTTCTGGCCCAGAATAAGACGGCACTTTGTGTTTCAGAGATGGCAGAAATCTAGTAATTATTCACCCCACAGAATGTACTGCAGCATCAGCAGTTTCAGTACAGACTCATTCAGCAACTTGAGTGACAGACCTATCTGTCTGCACGTGGGTGTAATCCATGCAGACTTGTGCTGCTTAACTAATCATCCTTACTTCTTCCGCAGTCCATGGGAATAAATAGACACAGAGTGCAGTTCTCATCCCAGGGCACTGCAGGAGGCAAAATACTTCACAAGTGTTTGTTTTTCCCCAGTGCCTGTACAGGGAACTGAGCTGACCATCCTGGCAGCTGGCACCACTGATGTCTGGCAGTCAGCAAAATCAGTTGTACACCTCGATGGGGAAACTCTCACTTTGATGTTGTGCATGCCTGTGGACTTTAATAAGTTGGGAGTTTTCTGCCTCCTGTGACAGGAGATGATACCTGGTAAGTGTAAGGTGTTGCTGATATTGACTCAATTTAGCAAATTCTCTGGATGTTACTTAGAACAAAATATTAAAAAATCAGCTTCAGAGCTCCTGATAATTTCCCATTATTGGCCTAGGAAGGGAATGGTGGAGTGGGGGTAGGATTCTCGTGTACCATTCTGAAGCAAATGGTGGTGCTACATGTTAGAAATGGGGTATTTGTCTAGAAGAAGTTGGGACTTGGCAGATTATGTCAGTTCCTGTTTTACACCCCATCCCACCCCCCTAGATGTAATGAACATGCTGTTTATCTCACTAGAAACAAGGTCTCTTTCATTTAGCACCTTGAAAAAGGATGTAAGAGATCAATTTTACACAAGGAGCGGATGAGACGCGAATTAGAATTTCATTCACATCAGAAGTAAGACAGAACATAAACTAAAGCATTTGAACTGACTGCATTCAATATCTTCATTTCAACCTTTGATGAGTTATTAATATCTAAGGGTGCCATAAAACATATCCTGTGGCTTTTTGTACTACTTAGAACAAACTGCATTTTAGGGCTATGGCATTCTTCCATATTATCAGACAGAGAAGTGCTTGGGAAAACATATGGGGACAGATAATCCTTCAAGGGTGCTTACACAAAACTAAACCTTCAGAACTGCTCAGAATAGCTCCCACGCAGAGGCTTGTGTCCAAGTGTCAGACGAACTCATTTTCCAAGGGCTGGATTAGCTTTAAAAAGTCTGACTATCACTAAAATTAGTGGTAGGTCTTCTGCAAATACTGGCTCCCAGGGCAGGGCTGTTCCACCTGCAAAGCCCTCTGGGGCTTCACAGGGCTACCTCAGAGGGAACAGGGATTATGACCCTTGTACCATGTTTGTAAGGCCACAAATAGAGTTTTAAGCAGGAAGCTTTGTTAAAAGCTGAATAGCCTGGCTCTGACTTGGTGAATCATGCTTTAAACTAACAAACTTGGGGGGTAGGGTCCACAGCTGACACCTGTATATATTCCTAAGCAGCAGGGTGGATAAGCACATCTACCAGAGCAGTAAGGAATCCTCTCTAACCCTTTCTGAATGCAGGAACCCTAAGTTCAGCCACCTGAAGTGCATGTATACCTACGTATGTAGTCTGGGCAACAAGCGGGAGGAACCAGAGCTCTGTGCACAGCCGAAGAGATGTCACAGGAATCACAGAAACTTGGCAGGAAAACTCACATGATGGGAAGATCACAATGGATGGCTACAAACACTCAGAAAGATAGGAAGGGAAGAAAAGGAGGTAGAGTTGCACTTTATGTGAACAACGGATTTGAGTGTATAGAAGAGAGCGCTGGAGACCGTGCCAGTTCTGTTAAAGCCTTTGGATGAAGATCAGAGAGTTCATCACCAAGGGGGATCTTATGTTATGTATCTGTTACTGACCTCCCAGTCAGGATGACAAAGCTGACAAAACCTTACTTTGGCTGCTTAAGGAAGTCTTGAGTCAACAGAACCTGGTCCTCATGGGTAGCTTCAATGACCCAGACATTTTTTTAATTTTTTTTTTTTTAAATGGTGCAGAAGCCATCCATCAGGTTCCTGAAACACACTGAGGACTGCTTCCTGCTACAGATGCTGGACATGCCAACTAGGAATAGCACATTGCTAGACTTATGGCTCGCAAGGCGAAAAGACTAATTTGACAGCATAATTACCTTGAATACAATGACCACAGCACTGTAGAGTTTAGGATCCTGCTGAGCACACTGAAGACCAGTAGTAGGACAAAGACCCCAAATTTTACAAGGCTCAACTTGAATATGCTCAGACCCCAGCTGTAAGGCATTCCACGGGAAGCATCCATGGAGAGTAAAGGAGTTTTTGAGTGCTGGGAGTTATTCAAGAGTGCCTGCTGAAAGCACAAGAATGGTCCATCCTCTAAGAGGGAAAGGAAGAAAGCTGAACAAAAGACCACCTGGCTTAACAATGAGCTTTTAGGTGTAACTAAAAGGAAAAAAACCCCAACAAACCAAACAACCACACTGACTATGGAAAGGCAGCCAAATAGCCATTGAGGACTACAAGAACCTTGCTAGGGCATGCAGTGATGCAGTCAGGAAGGCTAAGGCTCAGCTCGTACTGAAATTGGCCAGAGATGACAAGTACAATAAGAAAGGGTTCTTCAGATTTGTGAGCAGCAAGTAGAAGCAGTGGGAAGACACAGCCCCATCAACAAACAGGGCAGGAAAACTAGCATTGCTGACAAGACAGATGTTCTCAACACTTTCTTTGCCTCTGTCCTTACTGGTGTAGCTGGACTCGAGATCACAAGATCAAGTAGCTACTACATCTCATGTGTGGGCCTGCACGTAGTGAAGGGCTGGTCTGCAGTCTCTTGCAAGAGCTCAACCCTCATAAATCCTAGTTGCAAACCACCCCAGGGTGTTAAGAGAAGTGGCTGACATTGTTGCAAAGTGACTTTAACATATGAAAGTCATGGAGATCAGGGGATGTCCCTGATGACTGGAAGAGGGAAAATGTCATACCTGTCTACAGGAAGGGACCAGAAGAAGACCCAGGAAACTGGGTGCCCATTGGTCTTACTTCATTCCCCGGGAGAGTGACAAAATGAGTCCTTCTAGAAACTATTATAGACCAAATGAAGCAGGTTATTGGGAAAAGCCAGCACAGATTTACCAAGGGCAAATCATGACAGACTAACCTTCTACAATCACCTTCTACAATAAAATAGCATCCTCTCTTGACATGGAGAGCAGTGGATGTTGTTCACTTGGACTTCAGCAAAGCATTTGACACTATTTCCCACAGCCTTCGCTGGACAAAGTGGCAAGAGTTGTCGGACAAGTGGTCTGTGAGACAGGTAGGAAATTGGCTAAGAGGCTGCACTCAAAGCATGCTGATCAATGATTTTCACTCAAGTGGCCAGTGGTGCTGTAATTGTGGTAGCCAAATTGTGTGCAGATGAAATTAAAAAGTGACTTTAAACGCTACAACTGAAAAACAATTGCTGATGAGTTTTTACAGGACACGTGGAAAGCACTCTACAAAGCTCTGTACCTGACTCCCCTGAGGACATGCTTGTCTGTTTTGCTGTTGGGCTGCACAGCTGATCCAGATCAGAGGAGAGGAAACCAGAAGAATCTCTAAGCAATGTGCTGGGAACTAAACAATCCAGGCCGGGTTTCCGGAGCCACATCTTTGCCAAATATATGCTAATACATACCAAATTCAAACAGAGGTCAGTGCACACTGCAGTTACTGTAATTGAGGCTTCTGTCTGTTAACTGAAGCAGCAGCACGTAGTTTGATTACAGATGGCCAAAGATTGCAGAGGTCAAATTTACCCGAGGCAAATTCGGCAGTCAAGGGAGTTACATCAGATCTTAATGTGGCTTTTATTTTATATATACATTATATATAGAGAGAGAGAGCGATATACACATATGGAGTAAAAGATCTTTCCTTTCCATTTGTTCATGATATGCACACAACATAGCACTACAGCATGCCTGGTTTTGACTGCAGACCTCAGCAGCAGCAAATGATGCCATTCCCAGCATCATCTCAGGCCTTGTTTAGTCAAGAGCTTGTCAGTGACAAGCCACCAGTGAGCTGGCAGAAGCAAGACTGCAGGTGACAGGGCCACAGCCCCCAGCTTCTGCTTTCTCTCATGTGGTGAATTATAAAGGCAAAGTGTGTTCGTACCCTGGAAAATGTGGAATTTGTGCTTATTGTGTCTGGATGACTTCAAGCTCAGAAATGCTCATTGCCAAACACAGCTGTTTTCTGGGAAGGATGGGAAGGACACAGAGAGTGACTTGATCGGACACTGTACTCATCACCACTTCTCCCCTTCGTTTGCAGCCTTTGCCTGGACTGGTCTGGGCTCTGAACTCCTTGTAGTTGTGCTTTCTGTATGCTCAAAAGCTCTGTCACCATCATATATGTGGCACAAAAACATGCACAGGGACACAATGGTGAGATAAATCCCCTTCTGTACCATCACTGTGTTTAGAATAAAGGGAGGGATGGATACAGAGCAAACTAATGTGAGATGTATGGACTTGAAGTCTTTCAGGATGTGGTAGCAACTGAAGAAACTGCCCCAACAAGTTGGTGTTGGTTTGGGTTTGTGTTTTACACAGCCTTCCTGTATTATCCAATGGCTCCTACCATCTTCCTCTGCAGCATGTTACAGACAGTTGCCTGGCAGATGGCTGATCTGCTGCTACACAGCAAGTCCTACACATTTCTGAGGGAAGGAAAAATCTGCAGTACCAAAGCTCTTGCAGCTAGCTATATACGTGTTTTCTTCCTGCTCTGAGCAGCTACCCTCACGGACTGTTGTCAGAGAGCAGGAAACAGGACCTGCTTGGCTTTCACCCCGTGGAAATGTACGTCATGTCGTACCCACAGCGGGAGGGCTAGCAGGACAGCTTGCAGCCTGGGCTGCCTCTGGGGGAGCTGAGCATGGTGCTGCTTAGAGGATGACCTGGGCACCCCTCAGCCCACAAGGACCAGCTGCCAAGAGGAAGAAGAGACAATATATGTAAAGCAAGCTATCTGGAAGAGAAGAGGCACCGGTTAACTTAGCTATATCCCCTGCTCCTTCTGCTTGCACATTTATTCTGGAGGTACTCTCTTCTCTTTGGCATAATTTTGCAGTTTTCTGTTACGCTTCAGAAATCATGAGCTGTCCTTGCTTTTGGCTCAGTCTGGGAGTATCCACTGAAAGCAAGCAAAATCTGGAGAGCTACAAGAAAATACCTTTGGGGAAACTGCTGCTTCATATTTGCTAGTTGACGCTTCCTTTGGTTCCTGTTTTATCAAAACGTGTATGAAGAGGCAGACCACATCTCGCAGGAGTCATAAAAGCTCCTGCACACTTCGGATGCTAATTCCTCTTTCAGGAACTTACAAACAATCATGGTCAACCACAGTGAAACTTTGCATAGGTACAAAATATTTGCTGTTCTGGATCTTTATTTACTTTGTGTTAGCTGTTTTCAAATGATCCAGGAGGAAGGAAGAGTACGTACTTATCATGAAGCATCCTATCTGGGACTTCTTTTGAGTTATTTTTTTTTGACAACTGGTTGTGCCACAAAACTTGAATTATATTGCTAACAGAAATGAAAATTTCTGAATTAGATCTTCGAGCTAAAAAGAAAACCCTTTTACCAACTCATATCAATCCCCTCTAAAAGCGTCTCCCCAAAACAGCTGCGTGTCAGCTCATATAATACATATTAACCGTCCATCATGTCCCAGTGCCTTAACGTTAGGATTGTCCTACATATTCCTCATCTGTACTCACAGTACAGTTGGGTATGGCTTTGCCAGTAGCTGGAGGAGATAGTCATGACATCAGTATTTTACATCTTGTCAGTTCAAAGACATGTACTGAGAATGAGTGTCTGGAGCACAGACTTATCTGCAGATGAATCAACATGATATCCTCCCTGGGCCCTAAGGGCCCTTGAGAGGCACTACAAGGGTCTCTCTAGCTTCTTGCGAACCAACCACATTATTTGCTCACTCAGACATCTCAGTTTATAGTTCAGTATTTAGACTGATCACACATAGTGTGACACTGAGTTCATAAACTAGGAATTATTACATCTTCATCCACCCATGTGAGATTTTCCTCTGTAAGAATCACCACGCAGTAAGTACCATTCATTGGTGAAGTAATCTGATTTTAACAGTTGTTCCTGTATATTAGCAATAGTCCTCATTGTATTTAACTGTTTGTGAACAGAGCATGAGCATGTACAATGGAGAAGATACATCACAGAGAGGTGAACAGGAGTTTGCAGTTCAGGGCTATCACGTGGTGAAAGGGGTCAATAACACAGAAGTTGTATGATGTCTGTTTTAAGCCATCCATGCCGTTCTTTCCCCTTCTGTGCACATAAGAAGAGGCGGAGCTCTGCCAAAGGAAAACTGTTTCACCACAATGGTGATGTTTGTGCTTGCAGTATAGCAGTACCGAAGAAACAGGTAATGGCTCTACCAATAAATCAGAAACACAATGAAGAGAAGAACCCCCGCTCTGTAAACCTTTGCAATGAAGCTATAGTAACAAGTCTTGTTAAACCCAAAGCTATAAAGTAATTAAAAGGCACTTACCACCATCCTGGTGTGAGAAGCTCTGTGAAAAGAAAAAGTAAAAGATGTTTGGTTAAAAACTTTATATTTTTGGTATAATTTGCATGAAGTCTTGATATTTATGCTAGGCTTGCTTTTATGGTTCTTTGCAATTTTTAAATGGGTAGCTGGGGATGTAGCTCCTCAGGCTTAGGTGCAATTAGAGGCTGAGGGAGAGGGACATGATGAAACTGAAAGAAAAACACGGCTATTTGTTGCAGGCTGTAATGTTCAGGAGAGGCATTTGTGGTAAATGTCACTATCCCTGGGTGTCACTGCCAGCAGGGATGCTTGAGATGGCTTCCAGGATGCTGCTGACATCTTTCAGTGGGACCAAAAGCTCACACCGTTTCCTTGCAGATAAGCTAGGGAGATAAGTCTCTGGAATCCCTCTGCAAAAAAACAGCTGGAGTGGGAAGGGGAAATCCAAATAACCCAACCAAAATAGATCTGACACCTCTATATCTTTCCTAGTCTTGTTCATCCTGGTTTGAGCTAAGTGCCCTGCAACTTGCGCTCAGCCTTCCTGTAAGTGCATGAATTGTAACAGCTGCTTTCAAACAGTCCTAGGAGTCCACCTTGGCTTCAATCTGTGCCCAAGTGTCTTTTTTTTAAAAATACCTTTTGCAAGTTGTCGAAGGATTTCTCAGTCTCCTTTAGTTTCTCCAAAATGATTTGTTCTTTGGCAGATATTTGGGATTCCTCACTTTCTAAATTCTGTATCTCTTGTTCCAGCCTGTGGAAGACATACAGACATGCACATACACACAAAATAAAACACGTAAAATTTATTTTAATGAGCCATAGTTTCTTAGGTATTAATTAGCATTTCAAATGTCACCAGAAACAACTTTCACTCTTGTTATTCACAACTGCTTTCCTAGCACATGGACGGCATGTGAACTATTTGTAAAACAGACTATGACATACGAGTGTTTAAAAGAAAAATAATAATTCTTTTATTATCCACTTCTGCAAAAGCATGTACAGATTAATTAAATATATACCCCAGTATCCCTTCGTCCCAATTCCTGTAACATCTCTGATATGCACTTTCATTTTAGCAATCACAGTACAGGATATAACCATAAGCATGCAGTAATAATTAGAGGAATAGGTGTCTACTAATGCTTCCATATTCCAGACAATGAAACTGGAAACTGGCAGTGAACCAGCTGTGTTAGGAGTTTCTCTTGAACCACTACTTTGACATTCCTGACAATAACACTTCAGGAAGCCAAAAGCATTGGATATCCATCTGTGCTTTCCACTGTTACTGCATGACACTGGGGACCCCACAGGCTTCAGGTAATAAAATACACAGGCAGCTCAGAAAACGAACTTATTTTGCCAGGCAGTAAGCATTCAGCACTCTTGTTTCTATTGTCAAGACCTAATGTCACTCGCTCCTTAAGGTGTGTTGATTGTGATTTGGGGTACACTTTAATCAGGGTTAGATTCTCCATTACTTTAACTCAAACCTCCTTTTATTTACATGATTTATGCAGATGCAGGAATATTCCCTCTCTGTTTCTTTTTATGTATACACAATCTTTATTTTCTCATTTTTGACCCAAAAAAATCTGTAATATGAGTTAAGGTGAACACTTTTGAACACGGATAGTTACCCAGAACTCTCTGTCATCTGAAAGAGCTTCTTGGACCTTATTTCTTTAAACATGACAGCTCAAGCATCACCCAATACTTTCTTTACCCACAGCTGCTTGCTCCTGCCACCACTTCTCAATGAAGAATCAGGGCACTGATCCAAGCTAAAGGGACAAAATTTTGCTCTTTCCCAGCGCTGCGCAGCACAGGACTCCATTAATTCTTGTTTGGTCACACAGCAGGGGGCAAGAAGAAGGTGACAGTGAGCAGGTAGGGAGGAGGTAGGGAGGGATTTCTCCTTCCAGGGGCTTGACAGCTTGAGTGGCTTGTGAAATTCGTGTTTCTAAAAATAGATGAAGGGGACTACCTTAAGGCACCCTCCCGGGAAATTTCCCCCCACTTTCTAATTGTGCAAGGATGAAAGATATGTGGCACTTTCTGATAATGCTTTTCATTAGAGGGAGGCAAAAGTGTCACAGCCTCAAGTTGCTGCAGATGGAAAAAGGCAGATTTTCCTCTCCTGAAGTATGTTAATAATTAATAGTCTCAAATTCGCGATTTGTGGAACCATCATTTTCTTTCTTAAAGGCAACTCGCTCATCTCCAACTTGAAATGGCTTAATTGCAGGGATTTTAGAGTGAACTGTTGGAAAGTAACATTCCAATCCACCTAATGTTTTCCCCAAATTAATGTAAAAATTTAAAACACTGTTCTGCTAAAATGGAACAATTTGACACAGGATGAATTTTCTCCCTCATGTTGTGATTCAGGGAGAAAGCTTTAAAAAAATACTGTTTCATCTTGACTTTTCTTCCCAGAAAATTTTTAAAAATACCGAATGAAGTAAAAAAACCAGTTGTCACTGAGGTCAGCCATTGTCGTGCTCCTATCTGTGAATTTAGAAGTCAACAGGAAGGTGGTTTCTTTTCCTTCCCTATTCCTGGGAATGATTAGTAGATCCATGTACATTTATACCTTGCTGATAAAGACATTTGACATATTCTGCTGTGCTGTCTGGTAAAATTACATTGTGGAGCTGGGTGAGTCGGGGCTTGCTGTTGCCTTTCTTTTCGTCTCAAGAGAATCACTAAGCAGCATTTTCAGGATACATATTCTGTAGCCTGGCACATTTTGCTTGCTGCATGATCCAGGAAAGGACTGCATAGAAGTCAGCAATAATGAAGTACAGAGGAAAAAAGAAGTCTTTTTCTTTCAAATGAGTTGGACATTAGTTAATAATGTACAACAATGAAAACGCTGTGAGCATACATGGTGTAAGGCAATTAATTTGATGTAGGGTTATAAGCAAGTAGACTCTGTCATTTGGAGTGATCATTAAGTGCATCTTTTTTGTGCACCAGATCAAAACTGTAGAAGGATTGTCATGATGTTCATTTGGTCTTCCAAAGTGTGCTTCTAATGTGCACTTGCATATGTACATCCAGCAACTGATTGGATTTATATTTTCTTATTTTCTGGCTACTTGCTCTTTTATTCTTACTTGTTTACATCTCTTTTATCATCCCCTCCTGGTTCACTTCCTCAGTTTCTGCTGCATTTGTGCCAGTCTACCCTCACCATTAAAACCAGTTAGGCAGATTAACATTAGTTACCATATTTCAACAAGAGGTCTTGTTTTTTTTTCCCCTTAGTTCCTTCTTTGGTTCTTTTTAGAAGCAGTATGGATAACTTAATAAAGAGGAAAGGGATGGACACAGACATGCCAGGGTCAAGAAACATGGGTGAAGCTGGTAGGGACACAGATTTCCTATGTGGTACCAGGTAAGAATGCATACAAACTCATCCTGTAACTGCAAATTGCCCCTTTTCCGCTTAAATTAATGCAGGCAGACTTAGATCCCAGGACCTGTGTAAAATGGGCTTGAATTCCTACTTATGGCAGGAAAAATACGGATCATTCAGCCAAAATGTACCTGTTACACAACACAGTGGTCATACACCAAGCACTAATATCCACAGAAGATTGTTTTATACCTTTTTACTCAATTTTATAGCCCTCTAGTCTGTACTCTCTAGGCTTAAAGGCTGAGGTAATGCTGCTGAGGTATTGAGGTAACAGAAATACTCAAGGGCACAGTTTCCATGTGAGCTGTTGTATACATTCATCAGTAAACCACCCGGGCACCACAGACCTCACTGGAAAAATTTGGACTTGGTGTTCATCACTTCCTTAGGGCTGCCTTATTACATAGGGGCCAGCAAGGCAAAAATTAAAATCATAATGCAAATGAAAGGTTGTTTTGCACCTTTCATTTTTTTTAGTGAGGTTCCTATCATCAGAACTGTGGAGTGATAAGGAGAACGGCCTGTTCTTTTGGTAAGAAGATACAACAGAGACATGAAAATCTTGTCTGAAAACCAAAATGCACTAATACCACATCTGTTTTGAGCAACACGCTATATAATTTAACAGTATATACAGTTATAAACAGTCATATTACTGTTATAACAGTAATAAATCCAGAGTGCACATGTACATGTACATACATATACAAAGTCCTTACATTCTTCCTATGTAAACCTGTTAAAAATTGAATAATGTCCTTTTCTTCTAGCCTAGTTTAAAAAGGATGTGCCATAATTGTCATCTGACACCTGGCAAGGAAGCTTTATAATTCCCTTGTTCCTGACTTCTTAGCAGATTTCAGGCTGGCGTGCAAGACGGCCACAACAATAAAGCCAGTTAAATAAACAACTACAGTATCTGGAGTGCTGTAGAGAAAAAAAAAAAAAAAAAGAAGAAAGAAAACAGAGATCCAGATGAGGCAGAGATGGTGTGAAACAGACGGTTAGTATTGTTGCTTATTAGCCCAAGCAGTTATCTCATCACTGGGATTTGCTGAACTGTTTATATAAGGAGAAAAAAATGGGTCAGGGTGTCTGGAGTTGCTTTGGCATGGGCATGTTTTTCCAGTGGATGTACACAGAGCCCTATTTCCCTGAATATCACAGAAGCAAACGGGAAATTTCGCTGCTGAGAAAGCCAAGTCTGCCTTGCTGCTGGTCTGTCTGTCCCACAGCTTGCTTTAATGGATGACTGCCATAAGCACCTGAGGGTGTAACGGGATTTTCAGAGAGGGGTGAGAAGTGCTGCCCGCGTAAGCCAGGTGAACCCTGCTGCTCATAAGGATGAAACCACAAGAAACAGAAGGGATGATGTCTCTTGTACAGCATTTTACCGGCATTTGGGGCACTCCAAGTCCTTTGTTAGTAAGATGACAGGCTCGGGGAACAATTCAGGCTGGAGGTGACCTTGGGAGATCTCTAGACCAAGCTCCTGTTCAAAGCAGGGTCAGCCATGAGATGATATCAGGGTGCTCATGGTTTCTTTGAGCTGGGGCTGGAAACACCCCAAAGACAGCCAGAAAAAAAAAAAAAAAAAAAAAAAGGGGGCTACTCACAAGCTTTCTCTTTTGTAGTTGGTGGCTATCAGACGTGACGCCCTGCAAAATTCAGACCAGAACCGTTTGGTACTGCAGGGGAAGTGGATGAGCCAGACTGCCAGAGCAAATCTGGCCTGTGTGTTTGGTGGGATTTTGACCCAACTGGGTGGCCAGACGACTGGAGGCAAGGTGGGCAGTGTACTTTCTGAGAGGACAGGAGGTGGAAGCAGCAAATGAACCTTCCTGCAGAGATGCTGGGATTGGGGACCAAAGGAATGTCAAGCAGCACAGAAGAATCTTTAATTCAGGTGGCAAAAAGGGGAGTTAGGAAGGGAATCTAAGCTGTCAAGAGGCAGAAGGCGAGGTTTGGGACTGTGGTATGTACACATGTGCATTTATATTTAGCACTCAGTACCCAGCAAACATTATTTTTTGATATAGGGCTCTGTGTTGTGCTCCAGCCTGAAGGTGATAAATGCACTTTCTCTAAGTGAAGGGTTTCCTCTGTTTTCCATGCTAAGATGTTGAAACCCACAGACTCAGGCTGTCATTTTCCTCTCTACTGAAAGACAGAGGCTGTTCCGGCACAAGGTGCATTTACCTTGACCTCAGGAGGGACACCAAGCAGGATCCTGCATGGCACTCACGCAGCTGGTGCAGTCACATTGCTTTGCAAGGGGAGAACACAAATCCCACTTAGGCAGAACCACTCCCAAAGAAAACAGCTTCCTCTGTCCAGCTAATTAGCTCTGGCAGATGCGTGATTCCTAGCGATACCTACATTTGGCTCACCAGTGTTTTTTTTTTGGGGGTGGGATGACAACAGCATTATAAACAGGGAGAACAGTTGCAAGTTTATGGAGCGGTTTCTTTAGCCTGTACTAGCTCTGCATGCTGGGTTGCACCTGGGAAATGCTCATATTATGTCTGCAGTGAAGATAGAAATGTAATATAAGTTATGTCTGCAGCATACACATGTCAGTGGAAAAAAGAACATTCATTAGCACTAATAAGGAAAATGTGCGAGTACTCAGAACTTAAGAGGAAAACAGGAAAGACCTAATCAGAATAAACACTTGTAGGGAAAAGTTGACGGATGCTTATGTAGAGTGGGAGATGGCTCAGCCACAAACTGATTATTTTGTCATTGTTTGACTGACATCCTACATTAATCTGATATAACACAAAGACATAGGCCTGTGTATCAGGAACTAGCGCCAGGTCTCTCAGAGCTGACCATCCTGAGGTGTTACAGCTAGTATTAAAATGGCAGATTTGCAAGCAGAGAGCTGAAACAAACCCCTCTGATGCTTACTAAGCAGAAAGCTAAACACCAAGTTTAGGGATAAATGGGTTTCCCTGGAGGGATGCAACTGATCTCTGTGCCCATCTCAAGGATCTTGTCCTCACGAAGTTTTTGACAACACAGCAAAAGCAGGAACTGAAACATAACATGCAGTGTCCACCTTTCTTGGAGCACAGAGCCACGTGCCTTTTCCTGCAGTGCAACAGAGCACTGGCAAAAATGCTACAGCCCATGGGCCTCTCATTCCCACCTCTCGGTCATTGTAAAGGTTTTTGGGGTAGCAGGGTACCTGTTAGCTCACTCAAGTTCAGAATAACCTTGGAAAATGAACTCTAATGGATTCCTTCCTTAAGGGAAGAATGAGTGACTTTGAATTGGGGTGGGGAAAGGGTTCCCTCAGCAAGATGTATAAGTCTTGCACTTAGGCTCTTCAAACCAGCACAACTGAAGAAGACATAGGGAACTGAACTCTAAACCCCAGTCCAGCACCTCAGCCCTTGACATGCTTCCTATACACGTACTGACTGCCAAACACCAGCAGTCTGGCTATAAACCAACATGCCCAAGAAACTTGAGCATTTACCTACATGCCACAGCCATGAACAGAGCCCTTCATCTGCTGTAGGGGATGGGGAAATCACTGACTAACACTTGATTTAGTTTCCACTTTGGCTTAGTTTTCTTAGCAAACACTGGCAGTTGTGCCACAGCCAGTTGGACCATTTGTGGATGTCACTGTAGAGTGACACACAGCCAGTGCTGATGGCAAAAACCTGCTTGATTTCAGGTCTGTTGCAGGATCTGAAATGGGATTCCAGAGCTGAGTAATTCAATGCCTCTCAGTTTAGTCTTTCTGCAGGGCTCATCCTTTTTGAACAGCTCATCCTCCAAGAGGAAAGCTGGCAGTGCACATCTTACGATTTCAAAAAGGCTGTTGTTTACAGAGTGCAGCTGATAATCAAGAGAAGCAAACTTAATTAGCATCTTTGAAAAGGCAAAATCTCCATGACTTGAAAGACTAGGAATACATTATCACCAATCAATGCTTGGAAATGAGATTCAGGCATGATGCTGAATGAGTTGCTCTGGTAATCTATATGGATCTTCCTGAATACACAGGAAGAGAAAACATTCCCTTCACCCAGCAAAAGCTGCATCCCAGTATCAGCTGATGAACTTGGGAAGAGAAGAAAAACTCAGTAATTCCCTTTGCTGTTTGAAGTAGATGTGTATACACACATGCACAGAAAGAGAGCTGTATACTGGTATTTTGCATCTGCCTGGTTTAGGATCAGGCTAATCCCTGCTAGGTTAGACAAATGAAGGCCAGCAAGTCAAGCACTGGCCACAGGATTTCTTGATCTAAACATGATGAGGTGTAAAACCCAATAATCATTACCCAGAGTTAGTCAGTAAAGCATTGCCCGCTCCAGGTGTAGAAGGCTTATGTCAAGGTAATGCAAATGTTTTGACTTGGAATTGCAGAAGTTATACAATTGAGTCCCTTTCTTTGCCAAAGCAACACTGTGTTTGTGTATTAATTTTTTGTCAGTGGTTTGCCTGGTGCAGTGTTAAATCTCTCAAGCACAGAGACCTCCAGTACTCTCTGTGGTGACTCTTCCTCCAGCTGCAATAGCTTTTTCAGGACCAACTTTTTCTTTAAGTTAGAAGCATGTTATCTCATTCCAGTGTCTCCCCATATTGTCAGAACACACAACTTCTTATGCCCATGGCATCTGCAGCCCACTCTTGTTTGTGGACTCTTACAAGCATGAGCCTTCCAGGGCCAAGTTCTTCCAGTCTTCTTCGAACTGGAGATGTCTCCAGACTGGGTGAGACTGCAACCTTAAAGAATTCCCGTTGCTGCAGGAGAGGGCAAATCACTGACTGGAAATCAGTGAATCACTGTGCCTTGGATGCTTGCCCTGATGGCAGAGGAGTGCATGGCTTGAGTCTCCTTTGGGAAATGGAGTGGGGAGTGGGGGGAAATCCCTGGTCTGAAACCAGTCCCATGGCCAGTGGCCAAAGAGGTGAAAGAGCAAAGAGACAACTTACTTTCTCCCTGTCTACTTATACCAGAGTGTTTGGATCCAAAAGCTCCCGTTTGTGCTCCTGACCAGGCTCTAAGCAGGACCCGGCAGATCTGACTGAGTCCCTTTATTTCCCTGACCAGCCGAGTAAAGACCCTGATAGCTTAACCACTCTGGCATAGCCTGGCTTTTGAATCATACTGCTCTTGTAGCAATGGTGCTTAAAATAAACGGCACAAATGTCCTGTTTTCTTGGCCCAGCTCTGTGAGATAATAATGGATATTTAGGCTGCTTCTGGTCTCTCCTTTTCACCATTGCTATAGTTTTCTTCCTCCCTCCCAACACAGACAGAAGACAAACCTCCTGCCCCTAGAGCTTCTTGGACCAGCATCCAAAACATTAAAATAAATGAAGTGAGAGCCACAATTGACATAAAACACTCAGGCTGCACAAAACCAGACACACAGCTCCTCATGTCCGGACAGACAGGGAGTCTCACCAGACAACGTACAGGACTCACACTTTAAGTCCAGGGACACATCATCTGTGGTTCACTGGCTGGTACCCGCTGGGGTGACAGGCAAAAGGCAGTGAAGATAAAACAGCTATCCAAGAAATGACACATGCACTGTACTTTGGAAGGTGTTTCTGCTGTCATGAAATCCTCTCCTCCTCCCATGCTGTGCTTTGCTCCTACCATTGAGATGGTTTTCAGTGGATTGACTGAGCACTTTGAATAGGCTCCAGAAAGGTCGTAATGATTGGGGTTGGAGGGTATGTGTTGCAAGACGTGGTCCAGGCAAGGGGGGGGTCACACGTTCCCCAGCAAAAAGAGCCCATATGGGGCAGCACCCGTCCAGTGACTAGAAAAGCAACACTGGTGTGGCCAGTCCTGTGAAAAACAGCTTTCTGGCACATCGCAGCTATGCACATGAAAAGTCATTTAGGTTTAGCAACAGATGCCAGCAGTTCAGCTGTACAGTGGATGGTGTTATTTATATCTTGGGAGAGGTCCAAGAACTAGAGGGATAGCAGTCAGGGGGTGGCTGTTGAGCGCTCATTCCTCCACAGTGCAGCAGCGCTGGCTACTGCAGTGTAACCAAGGGTTAGCATGGATCTATGATCAAAATTAACCTTATGCAGCATCCATACCGCAAGCTGCCAAGGAGGGATGTTCTTGTGCAATTCCTGTACATACCGGTGTACTGAAGATACATACTCAGTTTCCTAGAAACATTTACAGGGAAGGCAGGAAGCCTGGAAAAGGGCGTGAATTTTATCTCCACCTTCTTTTTTAATGAAGGGAAGTAAAAAAAAATAAGATTACTGAAAGTATTTGCCCTGAAGAGATTTCACCCTCCCATGTAAAGACTGGGAACACACTTTTTGTCCGTGATTGACAATGCTGTCGGAGAAGTGAACTGCTAAGGGTCATGTGGAGCTCAGGACAGAGCAGGACACCGAATTTACATCCCTTGGGTTGCAGCAGAATGACCACGACGATACCCTATCAGCCAGCTGCTGCACGGTGGGCCCCCTAACCTCCAGGTCAAGTGGCTGTCCATAGCAGAAACTTCACAGACACCAGCTACCCTTACGGAAAATGAAAGCTGCTTCTGGAGGGGTCGCAGCAGAAATGCAATAAACTTGTGCAAGCAGTGCTGCATTGAAAAGCAAAACACATGGGAGGCTGGGTTTAAAGGCAGCGCCATTAGCTAGGGCTGAAGAGGGTGCGTTGTCTTCTGTCTGTAGCTCAGGTCACTTCAGCTTTTTCCTCAGCCATCTGCTCAGTCCTTGGACTGCCACACCTGGGGAGGTGCTATCTGTACTCCTTTCTGCTTTTTCTAGGGAGCTGGTGCGGGTCTTGCCAGCGAGTCTTGCAGAGAGCAGCACTCCTGTCCCTTTTAGTCACCCATGGGCTGCTGCAGTGAAGGGCAGGGGCAGAGGGGACAGACTGGCACAGGTCCAGGACGCCCAGATGCCAGTGCCAGTGGTGACCAGGGTAGTGTTTGGGGACTTGGCGATAATCATCTGCTCCTCAGCAGCAGAGTGCTCTTCTGCCTGAAGTGCCCACAGGACACGCTGGGGCAGCACGTGATCTGATGGCACTCATTTCTGTGGAGCACAGGAGTCAACAGCAGACAGGAGACAGTGCCTTAAGGAAACATGACAACTTTTCCCAACTTTCCCTGATTACATCTTTGTTCTCTGAAGCTGCTCAGTCCTGACTTTTTTGCTCTGATTTTAATGCTTCTTCCAGCACTTGCCATCCCTCCAGCCTCGTTGGTCAACTGTGGCTGCACTCATGAGCGAGAGACAAAAGCTGCTGTGACTTGCTGTTTTAAGTAACCAGAGACCTACAGGTCTCTATATAGAGACCTTGCCCTGGCACACTGGTACTGTTTTCCTACTAATACAGTGCAGAAGACCAGGGGACAGGGAAACATATTCTAAACCAGCCTGGCCCATCTCCTTTTCCCTTCTTTTTCATCCACCTGTTCTCTTTCCTCTTCTATCTCCTTTTCCCGCTGCTCTCTGCATCCTTGCTTACTCCTGTGCTCATTCATGGTGGACCTGTCCCACCATCACCCTTCCCTGTGCCCCATGCCTGTCCTCAAACCTCCTGGCCACTCCTGCATGCCCATGACTCTCTCACTCCTCATAGTCAGTCTCCATTACTTTTCCAATCATATAACTTCCTTTCCTATTAAAACATTATCCACACGTATGGTCTCCTCGTCATCCTTTCTCTCTTCCTCCTCTCCCCTCTCTCCCTCCTGTGAGCCAAGGGCATTCACTTTTGACCATTCTACCAACATTCCTATCTGTGGGCTTGGTCTTTTGTTGCCTTCAGTAAAAAAGTCTTCAGAACACAGGGGATCACGCTTCACAGGGAACCAAGACCCTTCCCAGCTTCTAGGGTGAAGCATGCATGCAGCTTTATAACATAGAAACATTATAAAAAGGTGAAAATCTAAGCATCAGCTGCAGCTGGTGGGATCAGCCACACTTCCAATTCCACTGCATAGTGTTATATACAACACACTGTATATTATTATATATATGGCATAACAGATATTATGTTATAGAGCTAATATTGTCACTCACTTCCTGGTGCATTTCTGCTTCTCCTAACCACCGGTAATGACGACACAGGCTGCAGGAATGCTGCCACCGATGTTGACAAATGCCAGACTCTGCTACTGGCACTGGACATCTTGTCAGTACAAGGTAATTTTCAGCCTTTGTGCAGGAGAACTTCCACCTAAAACGGCCTGGGCAAAAGTTCGTGAGGGCAAAAGTTCATGAGTCCACCACACTGAATTAATGGGTTTTGGAGACATTTTTCCTCTCTATCTTTCCCTGTGCCATGCACAGCGTTCTCTGGGCTGTGCTGATCTGCGGCTCTGACAGCCCAGGGCGAAGCAGTAATGTGCATTACTCAGCACCTCCATGTGGATGCTCAGAAAAGCTATTTTGACAGTGCCATACAGATACCAGCAAAGATATATATATGTCCAAATTTTCTGAGGAAAAAAGAAAGACTGGCAGAAAGTTTGCCATTTTACAGAGCTAGCAACTGACCTAATAAAAGGCCTTGGTACATATACCAGACGAAAGCGTGTGCTGCTGTTTTTTCCCTACTATGAAGCATAATTTATCCTGATTTTTTTTCTGAACTACATTTTTCCCCTCTAGCTCAGCTTGTAGTGACAATTCTTTCCACTTGTCTTGGGCCAAAGACTGTTCTTCTTCTCAGTCTCAAGGATATAAATATTTTTGAAGCAAATATTATTCTTCCTCTGATGTACCTATTACTTAGATTGCCTGGAATGAATGCTAGTACAGCGTTAGCAGTGGTTACATCAGTATTTGCTTGTTTCTCTGCAGTGCCACATGGCTCTTAGCAAACTCAGGATCTCCATTAATAGTCGAGCTGTGAAAAAAATAAATCATGGACAATTCTAATTTTCTGTGTTGATAAAATGCAGTTCTTTACTGCCATGAAGATGTGCACCAAAGTTTCGCTCGGTGACTCATAGCAAGTGCTGTATTTCTTCTGAAGAAATTACTTGAAATGATGCACCGAGCTGCACTGTAACACCTCCGGTCTTACTGTTCACACAAGATATCTAGCTAAACACCAGCACCAAAAAGCAGTCAGTCTACTGTAATGCCCATTCAAGCAAATGAGAAGATTAAGGGATGTTTAAGGAAAGGATATGATAGTTGTTAATACATATATTAGATATATCACAGTCCAAGCCTAATCAGGAATACCTGAGAGCACACCTGAAAATCCTCCAATCTGTAGATTTGCCCTAATATATATATGTAGATAAGAGCACACAGAGTGAAAGACAAGCTTTTTTGTGGTATAGGCTGCCTTTTTTTTTTTTTTTTCTCTGCACAGATTATTTCCACACCAGACTGCAACTCAGTCTTCTTCTTCTGCTGTGACAGAGCACTGGCCCCATCCAAAGTCAACGGCAGTTTGTTCCCTTCTGCTTGCTCACAAAACAGGATCTCATTCCTTGCAGCTGTCCCATTTGGGATGTTTTAATCCCTTCCTTCCCTCATCATGTGTGACTTTTAGCAATTTAGGAGAACATGCACATGGCTCCTTCATATGGTAATTGGATCATCACTGAAAAGGTGCTGCAGTTCTTTGCTAGAGCAGCAGTGTTGACAAAAATAGCACTCACTGGCTAGTTGTCTGTTGTATCCCTGCTGTAGCCTCCAGCAAATTATTTTGCCTCCATTGCCCATCTTGATCCAATACATTCTGCCAGTCCTCTACAGTCCAATCATACATCAGACCATGCTTATCCCTGGTAGATCCATTCGCTGGTATTATTAATCATAGTCACTCATTGTAAATGTGAGTTTTCTATGATTTTGGTTTGACTTGATGCAGATTTGCTGCTAATGATTGGCTTTGTAATTGACTTCTGGTGCAAACAAGGCATTATCTATTTGCTTTCTGCAGTGGTGGCTTAAAACATGCTGTTTCAAGGAACGTGGTGCTTACAAGCCTACTTGCTGGCATAAGAAGTAAGTGCTGCCCAGCACTCTGACCTAAGCTACCCCCTGTGATTGATCGAGTATAGTCTGGGAATAATAATAAAAATGAAAATGAATCTCAGAGAATTCAGGCTGTTACACTGAAAATGTGAAAACCCTAACAAGAGTATTGTAATTGGTGTGATGACACCTTCTCTGCACCTTGGCTGTGACGTGGCCGTTAAATCAGAACTACCTTACTACAACGGGAAGCTGCAACTTACAGGGATAGTATCTGCCTCCCTCAGATTCTTGTTTAATAAACCTTTCCTTGCCTTTTGTTTTGTGCTTTAGTCATGAATGCCTGAACCTGTAAGTGCCCTCAGAAGCCAAAAAACTCCTAACAAAGGAGTTAGATGGATATGTGCAGCTGACAGTCAGCATGCCTCAGGCACTGCGCTTTATCAGGTCCCTTTAAAAATTCCCCTTATTATATGTCCCCCTCACAAATACACAAATGCATTTCCCTGCACTGCTTGCCAAGAGTGACTTGGACGGCAGGGACAGAAAAAGAGCAGCGGGGCAGGAAGGGGAACACCCAGTAGGAGCCGTGTCTTGTTTTGTTTGTTTCTCGATGCAAACAGTTTCTTGGATTTGAGCTTTGCCAATCCCTCCTCTGGTGTCATTCACTTACAGGAACTCACAGTCCCTTTTTCCAGGGTGAAGGCTGATGCGAGGCAAGGAACGTGTCCTGTGGGAACAGATGGACTCTCCACTGAGAGCAACAGGTGATGCACCAAGCTGCCCTAAGCGCAACAATGGCAGCATCCCAATCCTGCTTCGTCCATCTGATCTACCTTACAGTCTTTGTGTTGTGTTTATTTATTTGTGCTTGGCAGCAAGTGCCCCTGTGCTCCAGAGAGCATTGGAATAAATACAACTTCACTGGGGAGAGGTTTTGCCCTGGTGGGATAACTCCAAGGTTATCCAAAGTGCTCCTGTGGAGGCGAATCAAGCCAATCAGGAAGTCCCCAGAAACGAGGGCTGTGCTCAGCTTGTTGTTTCCACCCTTAGACATTTCCTGCTATTGTTCTTGTCATTTTTTCTGGGTGTCCACTGGGCTGGTGGGTGGTGCTGTTACTGCCAGGATTGGTTTTTGGGGAGGCTGCCAGACCTCTTGGGCACATGGAGAGCTCTGTGCCCTTCCTTTCACAGACTCTCAGCATAAATTTCCAGCATACAGGTGCAGGGAAGGTGGGGCTGTGGGGATAACTGCACCTCAGTGAGCAAAGCAAAGTGCCTTTTCCCGCTGGCCATGCTCGGCTGGGCAGGAATGAAATCATGCCATAAAATGATGAATGAATTTTAGCTCAAGAAATTGCTTACCACCGCAGGAGAAGCAGAAGGTGGGTGGAAGCAGCAAGTCCACAGTATCCTGGCACTCACTGAGAGCTGCAGAAAGCTGAGGAAATACTGACTGTACTCTAGAAACTGATTGCACTAGTTTTATCTTTGTCAATCAGAGCCTGGTTTTCTCTTGCCAGGACTACAGGAGGACACCTACACTGCCTAACCCCATCGCACCATTAGAGGACCAGAGAAGCTCTAACTACCCAGGGATAATCCCCGTATCTCATTTTTTAATTCCCTGAGTTTCACAATTATGTTTTTCTTTTATCAGATGCACCTCAGGAGTTCCTACCTGCAGGGGGAAGGACTGAGTTGAGTATTGCACTCCCCGTGCTGCAGTCTCGGCTGGAAATCACAGTCCCACCCCTCCCAGCTCAGGTAATCATGAGTCCATCTTTGGCCTTCATCTACAGTGTAAGACAACTTCCTGTGCTGTGGAGAAATTGTGAGACCAAATTTGTGGTTGCACAGCATCTGTAATTCTGCAGAGAGATCCCTGGAAGTGTGGTGTCGTTTCTGAGCTGTACTGATGACTAGAGCCAGCGACACAGCTGTGTGAATGAAGAAAAGAATGGGAAAAATTGCTCCAAGATTTCTCAGGGCTTACTTTTCCAGCCCTTTGCTCTACATCAGCCACACCTGAGTCACCGCTGTCTGATCCCCTACAGTGCTGGAGTGTGAATTAATGAAAAGGAGAGCGAGTTTAATAACACAACAGTGCCCTCCTCCCACTCACTGCCTCACAGAAAGTTGGAATGAGGCACGATCTTAATTGTGGGAAGCTACGAAGTTTGTCCTGACTTTGCACTGCATGTTTGTGGTTGGAGTCAGCTGATGCTTCCTGCCTGCGTGGATCTTGGATGGGTGAAATTCTTGACCCCTGGACTTCCCAAGAGCTGCAGAGCTTCCAAGTCTGGATAATGCAGATGTTTGGGCTGATTGGTTCAGGGGAGCAAAAAACAGCCAGTAGAGCACATGCATCCTGGGATGGTTTAGAAAAGGGATTATTTTCCTTTCTAAGATAACCTTTAAAAGTACACCAGGGTCTACATTTCAATGGCTGGCTCACAGCTGGCCATAGAGCATAGCAGAGAGGTGCATTTCTGCACGGGACTGCATTTCTGAGGGTCAGTATCATAGAGGAGAACCTCGAAGCCATCTAGCAGTGTGATAACCCCCTACTTTCTAATGAATTACTTTGCACTCAGTTCATCATTCTTTCTGCAGCAAGCTGAGGGAAGCCAAGCATAGCCTGATGGGTTCCCTTCCTAGGGAAGGGCTGGCTGGTTGTGAGGAACTGATTCACTTTCTTTGGTTTCAGGACACCCCATGAATAAGCAAATCATCCTCCCAGGGGTCCCCTCACCTGTGCAAACAATCTCTGCACCTAGAACAGTGGTACTGAGGGATGGGGTAGCAAGGAGAGCTGGTCCATGTCACACCTCTGGGAATTCCTGCTGTGTAACTGCGAAAAAGAGGCTAGAGTTTTGTAGGACTTTCCTAAATCCTAAATGGTTTATTTTGTCTGGTTTGAGTCTCACAGTGATTGTAAGGATGTAGAATCCTGGCCTGGAGAAAACCTCAGCTGAGTCCTGCAAACCCATGACCATTCTTGGGTTTATCTGTATGACTGACCCCCTTGTCTCCTTTCTGTGCTTGTTATGTTTTTTATATGTTGTCATTTGAACAGGCATTCAAGTAAAACAAATTCTTGTAAGAATGGGCAACAATAAATGGGAGACCATTGTAAAAATCTGCTTGGGTTTACAGCACTGACAGAATATTGTCATTTGCTTTGTCTAAAATTTTACAACAACATGAGACCAAGGGCAAAGGCTTCAGAGACACCCATATTATTGAGAAGGCTGTGTACCATTTCTCGGTTTATTTCATGCAGGTAAGTTCGTACACCCTCAAGGCAAGTGAAGTTAAGAAATTACTCATCAGTTTTTAAGTTACAAAAGATGCAAGTAGGTACCTTCAGGGACTCACAAAAAAGCTTAAAGGTGACAGATGTGCTCTTGAATATGAGATGTAGGTACCGCTGATTTTGTCTCCTGTGATTTCTGTGTCTACTGCTGTATAGTTACGAACATTTTTCCAGCATTATTGCTTAAAGCGGCTTCATCTATGGATGTTTACAGTTGAAGTGACAGGGCAGTAGATGACAGAGCAGTACTCAAAGCCTTGAATTTAAACATGAGTTAAACAGGCATTAAACTGTAGGTGTGTGATTCCAGCAGTGAGAATAGATGAACTGATACACTTGGATGTAAGCACATACTGAAGTGTCTCTCTGACTCAAGCCTTATAGGGTAACCATATTAATCTGCCAAAGACAGCACAGAAGTAGGAAACTTGCCCCAGTGTTTTGGAATGGGCAAACTAAGAATGAAATTAAACTAAAAAGGCCGTATTTAGAATAAGGCATTGAAAATGAGAGCAGTGACAATATTCTGGGAGCTGGAACGGCATGGGCTGCATTGTGTCTACCACCAGACGAGGCCAGGTGGAAGCCTGGGCTGTCGAGATGACTGGCCAAAGGGCTGGCAGGTTAGTCACTAGCACCAGACGGACACCACCAACTGCCTAAATGCTTTCTCCCTCATTTGTGACTGGCCTCGTTTGTGGCTGAGCTCCCTGGCTCTGCCTGCAGTTCTCAGCTCTGCTCTTGGCAGCCCCCTTGGCGTACATCCTGCAGCCAGCGTGCAAGCTCCCGCCTGTGAGACAGTCCCTTAAGGAGCTGTGAATTTGCTGGTAATGCCCTACCCTAACAAAATTTGCCTCATTCGTGGTGTGAAACACCCACAGCACTATTTCTTTCCAGTCTCCTTTTCTTTTTCCATTTTTTTGTGTTCTTATATTCATGTCAGCTGTTGTGATCAGTCACAGAGAGGCTTTTTGTGATGCTGGAACAGGACTGTTGTTACTTGCCCCCTTTCACACAGAGTGTCAGGGGTTGGAAGGGACCTCTAGAGATCACCTAGTCCAACCCCCCTGCCAGAGCAGGATCACCTAGAGCAGATCTCACAGGAACAAGTCCAGACGGCTTTGGAAAGTCTCCAGGGAAGGAAACTCCACCACCTCTCTGGGCAGCCTGTCCCAGTGCTCTGTCACCCTCACAGGGAAGAAGGGTTTCCTCATGTTCAGGTTGAACCTTCTGTCTTCCAGTTGATGGCCACTGCCCCTAGTCCTGTCACTGGACACCACTGAGAAGAGCCTGGCCCCATCCTCCGGACACTCACCCTTTAGATATTGATAAGCATTGATAAGATCCCCCCTCAGCCTCCTCTTCTCCAAGCTAAACAGACCCAGCTCTCTCAGCCTTTCCTCATAGGGAAGGTGCTCCAGGCCCTTCATCATCTCTGTGGCCCTGTGCTGGGCCCTCTCCAGTAGCTCCTTGTCCTTCTGGAGCTGAGGAGCCCAGAACTGGACACGGCACTCCAGGGGAGGCCTCACCAGCGCAGAGTAGATGGGGAGGATAACATCCCTTGACCTGCTGGCCATGCTCTTCTTAATGCATCCCAGGATGCCACTGGCCTTCTTGGCCACGAGGGCACACTGTTGGCTCATGGTCATCCTGTTGTCCACCAGGACTCCAAGGCTCTTTTCCCCAGAGCTGCCCTCCAACAGAACAGCCCCCAACCTGTACTGGAACATGGGGTTGTTCTTCCCCAGATGCAGCACTTGACATTGCTCTTATTGAATTGCATTCGATTTCTCCCCACCCAGCTCTCCAGCCTGTCCAGGTCATGCTGGACGGCAGCACAGCCTTCTGGCATGGCAGCCACTCCTCCCAGTTTGGTATAGTCAGCAAACTTGCTGAGAGGACATTCTATCCCTTCGTCCAGGTCATTGGTGAATATATTGAATAGGGCTGGACCCAGCACTGACCCCTGGGGGACACCACTAGCGACAGGCCTGCAACTAGACTGCCCCATTGACCACAAGTCTCTGAGCTCTTTCCTCCAGCCAGTTCCCAACCCACCTCACCACCCAATGGTGCAGTCTGCACTTCCTAAGCTTGGCTATGAGGATGCCATGGGAGACCGTGTCAAAAGCTTTGCTGAAGTTAAGGTAGACCACATCTACTGCCTTCCTCTCCTCTCTCCATCCAGTGATGCCATCATAAAAAGCTTTCAGATTGGTCAAGCATGACTTTACCTTCTTGAATCCATGCTGACTACTCGTGATTAGCTTCTTTAACATGCTTTGAGATAACATCAAGAACAAGCTGCTCCATCATCTTTCCAGGGATGGAGGTGAGTCTGACTGGCCCATAGTTACCCGGGTCCTCCTTCTTGCCTTTTTTGAAGACTGGAGTAACATTGGCTTTCCTCCAGTCCTCAGGCACCCCTCCTGTTCTCCAGGACTTTCCAAAGATTATGGAGTGGCCTAGCAATGACTTCCGCCAGCTCCCTCAGCACTCGTGGGTGCATCCCATCAGGGCCCATGGATCTGTGGATGTTCAGTTTGCTTAACCGATCTCTAACCCAATCCTCTTCCACTGAAGCAAAACCTCCCTTCCTCATGACTTTCTCTATGGTTTTCAAGCTTGGGGACTCCTGAGGGCTGCTCTGCGCAGGAAAGACCGAGGCAAAGGTGGCATTCAGTAACTCCACCTTCTGCATAGTGCAGAAAGAGCATCATAGTGCACCATAATGCATCATCATAGTGTATGCACCTCTGCATGGTGACCACTTCTGGGTCACCAGGGCACCCACTTCATTCAGCAGTGGGCCCACATTTCATCTGGTCTTCCTTTTTCCTCTAACGTACTTGAAAAAGTCTTTCTTCTTGTCCTTGACCTCCCTTGCCAGGTTCAGTTCTAAGGAGGTCTTGGCTTTCCTTATTACACCCCTACATCCTCTGGCAACATTTTTGTATTCCTCCCAAGTGGTCAGCCCCTTCTTCCACGTTCTAGATACTTGCTTTTTCTGCCCAAGTCTATTCATTAACTCCCTGCTCATCCATGCAGGTCTCCTAGCTCTCTAACTTGATTTCTTACTCTTTGGGATGCTCTGGTCTTGAGCTTGGAGGAAATGGTGCTTGAATGTTAACCAGCTTTCTTGGGCCCCCTACCATCTAGAGCCCTACCCCACAGGACTTCTCCAAGCAGGTCCTTGAAGAGGCCAAAGTTAGCCATGCTGCAGTCTAAGGTAGTGACTCTGCTTGTGGCTCTGTGCCTGCCGCATATGATTCTGAACTCCACCATCTCATGGCCACTACATCCAAGGTTGCCCCCTACCTTCACATCCTCGACAAGTCCCTCCTCGTTCATCCATACAAGGTCCAGCACTACCCTTTTCCTTGTCGGCTCCTCCACCATCTGCGTTGAGAAGTTATTGTCAATGCACTGGAGGAACCTCTTGGACTGCGCATGCCTGGCTGCGTAGCTTTCTCTGTGCTAACAGTGGTAAGTAGAAACACTCTAAAGATGCAGCTTTATGCCCAAACCAGCCTTGCCTGTGAGCCTGCCTGGCTTCTCCCTGGTGACCCAAACCCAAAATGAGTGCTCTAGTGGCCTCCTGGCTATAAGGCCGCTCTGGTCTCTGCTCACTGCCCCACCACATGCCTCCTGCTATGTGTTTGGGACTTGTAGCATCAAAGTCAGAAATTCCTCTTGCAGAAAGATCTCCTTCATTTCCTTGTTCCTGCCTTCTTCACTGGTATGTCCTCTTTGGGAAGTACCAAAATCTTGAGGCCAAGTAGTCCTTGAAAAGCTCCACATCTGTGAAGCAAGGGAACCTGGGACTGACCTTTTGCTGAACTCCAAAAACTGATTTGTAGAAGGGCATGAACCACAGTTTAGATGGGGAAAGGTTTGTTGCCTCGCTTGTGCTAATTTTAGATGGCTTGAAGTATAAACCTAAAGATGACAGGAACATTTAACTGACTTGAAAAGGCTGGTCATGCAACAACCACCGATGCAGAGGATGGCTCCTGCCTGGCCCTGTGGCACAGATCTCACCATCACGTTTTCTAAGTATTATTTCTGCCTCTAGCTGGCTCAGGTGTGTGCCATTGAGGCAGAAAGTAGGAACCATTTCCAAATGCATGAGGCAAGCTGCCTCATCACTACTTTCCTGGTGTCAGAGTCAGGTGGGAAAGAAAGCAGAGAGTTGCTGCTGCTTTTGAACAAGTCGCTACAACTGCAAAAGCAAAGAGATCCAAAACTCAGCAAGAAAAAAGACACAGGACAAAGGAGGAGAGTGGTTTTCTCTGACACCACACCAGCAAGGGCTAGGAAAAGCCATGGTCAGTTTGTCATGCTCATGCACATGATGCAGGTAATCGTGGATGGATTATTTTCACCCATAAACACAAGTTTAGCTGTTTTAGCTTGCCCAGCTAACCTGTCAGCTGAAAGCCAGGAGGCGACTCTGTGTATCTTGACTGTGGTCACTTAGTCCTCTAGAGAGGTGGTTGGAGTTGTGTTTTACACCACATTTGTGGATAGCTGGTGGTGGGTTGTGCCTCACTACCGTGGCTCACCTGGAACATGCTGAGGTGATGCACTCTGGTAACTTGGCTGTGACTTTGAGCGCTTTGTCTCTTTCTGTCTCAAACTCCCACCCCCAAAATCAGTATTACAATAAACAGCTGCTTGACAGGAGTGCTCTCAATGGCTGTGGCCAGGGGGACAAGGAAAACACCTTAGAAAGATGCAACCTTTTAATAGAGAGTGCTAAATGTCCATCTTGGACATCTCACAGCTATTTTCTCTTTTCTCATTTCCCATTATCCCTCCCTCATGCAGTTCTCCTTTGCTAAGCCTTGGCTCTCCCTATAACAGATTGTGTAAAATCACATATCACAGCACAAGAAATGCTTGTTCAGCATAGTTTCGTCCCCTAATGAAAATAATACAACAAAACTTCAGATGTACACCATAAATACACCCCAAAGGACCCAGGGAGCACTGCAGAATGGCTCCAAATGCTGACCTTCACTTCTGCTCCTGCACCAGTTTGTACAAAGAGAGCATTATCATGAAGGTCACACACTAGCTTCCCTTTCTGCTTTCCATTCCTGCTGCATGCTATGTGGCTTGCTTTGGCAATCGGAAAGGATTGCTCCGCAGACAGGACACCACTGCCCAGGGGACAGAAACAGGTCTAGCACAGCAATGGAGAATGAAGGAGAGGGATCCAGGTCCAGCTATTAAAAAACAGGAAAATAATAATTAAAAAGTCCCTTCCATGGCATGCACGAAGAGATTTTACACAGTGGGATTGCTGGAGGAAGGGTTTCTCTGCAGTGTACGGGGCCATCTAGCGAGCATCGTAACAGCTCCACTTTCTCCACTGCACTCATCCATCCCCAAGGCAAGACTTCACACACCAGCTGCCAGCAAGGTACACACCTTACCAGCATTTTCCACTGCAAAGTGGAAGGAGGAGCACTACTGCAGGAGGAGAGGGGATGACAGCAGCAAGGGCACGGCTGATGCCAGGGACATTGGCGCGCTGGGTTTCTGTGAGAAGTCAGGAATACAGCTACACCGGCAGCGGAAAGGCGATGTGCGTTTCCACTGCATCGTGTCCTCAGCTGCAGAGCTGGTGATGACAAGGGAAACTGCTCAGCCAGAGGACACTGCAGCAACTGGGGTGGTGATGAAACCTTGTGAGGAGCAATGAGACAATGGTTCTTTTGTATTACATGGTGCTTTCGCTGACAAACACCCGGTGAGGGGCAAAGGAATGTGAAAGTGATGTGTTAGTCATTTAAAGATCTCAGAAAACTGGTGCTTGTAGTTTGCATGATGCTGGACTGATTGACAGTCCTGGAAGGGAAACTGCTGCAATGCAAAGCATTATACCCCTGAAGTCTTGTCACCACGCTTCTCACCCCTGAGCAGACCGGTGACTGATTGCCTGCGGACGAACACACAACCAGCCGTGCTGCCCATTTACCCTCCCGCGTTTCCTGTGAGGCTGCCAGATTATGAGAGCAATAATAAACATCTGTGAATTTTGGTAAGTATTTGTGACTGTTCAAAGAGCCCTTGAATGTACCCGAACCCACAGCCATCTCCTAAACCTGCAGCTAACGTCATGCTGTGCTGGTACAAACTGTGCTTGTTCAGCCAGGAGTACAACGCTGGTGAACGTGAGCAGAGAATGGTATGTGCCCACACTCAGGTGTCAGCGTGTGACTCTTGCCTCCCCAGTGACACTTTCCACTTTCAGCACAGACACAAATGTTTTAAGCAAGATTGTCCTGTTGCATCAGGGGTACCTCAGAAAACTGGAAGGGAAAGGTTGGAAGATCCTCATCTAGTGAGCAGATGTATAATCTCATTCAACGCTGGGAGACAGGTAAGCACACAGTCCAATAGTTTATCTACCTTCAGCAAAATGAATGCATTTGCTTCCTCAACTTTTGGACATTTATTTGACCTGTCTGGACCTGCCTCAGGGGTGAACTCTTCATGTCCACCAGCCTGTCTCTGGAACAGCTGTAAACCTGCAGGTTGGTATGTGTAATAATGACAAACCGTTCCACATTCTCCTGAACTGTCATTGAAGCCTTGACCTGCAAATGTTAGGATACCAAATTAGCTTTCAGTGTGTCATTATTAGTCCCACTGAATATGGGTGTGCACATCTGGAAGCATTTGCTATTTCAATATGTGCCTGTGTGTATTTACACAGGCTATGGACAGCAGAAACAAAATATAATTACCTTTGTAGCCCTGAAGCCCAGTAAATACAGTATTGCCACTGCTAGCAACAGGTCCCAAGCTTTGTAACAGCTATGCAAGGCCCTTCGGACTTGCTGGGCTCTGTCTATACCCACTCCGTTTGTCTTACTTCTGTGCATGTTTCTATAACCATATGGTGTGGCTACAATTTCCAATCATCAGTGCCAAGCAGTTTTTTCTGTAGGAAGAAATGACCCCACCATAATGATTCATTGCAGAGGAAGATGGGCTTGATGCCACAGCTGAAGCCTGGAAAGACAGACACCTGGTACTGTGAAGAGGATGGGGGGGAATGACAACAGATGAGGTACAGGCAGGTTATGGAGACCCCATGGCTATGAGCCAATTTGCAGTGGTCAGATAAAGACGTGCAGACCTAGAGCTGGACAAAGGCATTTTAGGAGCAACAAAGAGAACTAAGAACAAGTACCGAAAGAACCATGGCCAGTAGGTTGAGGGAGGTGATTCTGCCCCTTTATTCTGCTCTGGTGAGATCCCCTGGAATACTGGCAACAGGTTGCCCAGGGAAGTTGTGGATGCCCCATCTCTGGCTGTCTTCAAGGCATGTGGATGCCCCATCCTCAGGCTGGATGAGGCTTTGAGCAACCTGGTCTAGTGGAGGGTGTCCCTGCCCATGGCAGAGGGGTTGGAACTAGATGAGCTTTAAGGTCCCTTCCAACCTGAACCATTCTATGATTCTATGACTATGTCCAGCTCTGGAACCCTCAGCACAGAAAAGAGATGGACCTGTTGCAGTGGGTCCAGAGGAGGGCCATGAAGATGATCAGAGGGATGGAGCACCTCTCCTGTGAAGAAAGGCTGAGAGAGTTGGGCTTGTTCAGCCTAGAGAAGAGAAGGCTCCGGGGAGACTTTGTTGTGGCCTTTCCATACTTAAAGAGGGCTTATAAGAAAGATGGGGACAGACTTTTTAGTAGGGCCTGTAGCAATAGGACAAGGGGTAATGGTTTTAAACTAAAAGAGGGTAGATATAGAGTAGATACAAGGAAGAAAGTTTTACAATGAAGGTGGTGAAGCACTGGAACAGTTTGTTCATGGTGCCCCACCTTTAGAAGTGTCAGAGGTCAGGTTGGACGGGGCTCTGAGCAACCTGTAATAGTTGAAGATGTCCCTGGTCATGCATGATCTTTAAAGGTCCCTTCCAATGCAAATTATTCTATGATTCTATCTAACAAACTTGATACACTCCATATTAAGCAAATTTGTATCTGACACGGAATTACAGATCCATGATGAAAGACCAAGGTATAAAGGGTATTAGAAAATATACACAAATTTCATCAAGTGGACTCAAAATGGAGGAGAAGGAAACCATCAACACCTACATCACATTCCTCCTGGCAAAGGGAAGAAACCCTCACCATCAACATAATACTTGTCCTGATGAGGAGCTTGAGAGGCTGATGACTTGCCATATTTTCTCTCTCTCTCCAGGACAGATCCAAAAGGGTGGTGAAAGAGTGACTGTAAGAGTAGAGAAAGAGACCTCACAGTTGTGATAATTACTCTGGAGCCTCTTTGTGGATTTCTATTACTTTTCCCCATCCTATAATATTTTGACTAACACTAAAAATAATTCTGTTGTTAGATTGGTAGGATTTTGACTACCTTAACAACCAATTCTGGGCATTGCATAAAAAGTGTCCTTAATTTTCGTCTTAGAAAAGCTTGAGCAGAATACCATCACATTGTAGATGGAAGACAGAGATCTACCTATTTCCCAGCTCAGTGTCTTAAGCACTGGGCTGTCTTTCTCATTCGCTTTTTTTTTTCTGATCAGATGGGGGCTTTAGGGAGAATCTTCAGAAGAGTCTTTGTTCAAGGGCTAGTATCCCTACAGATAATTTAAGGACAGAAATAATTTTCTAGGCTTCACATTTAAATTTGTTTAAAGTAATTCCCAAATGCTGTAACAATACAATGACTTGTGTGATTTTAAAGTTATTGAATGTGACAGCAAACATTATTTCACAGCCTATATGAGAAAGACCAGACCACACAGAAACGCCAGTTTTGGAGCAAGGTTGGGTTGCTGGGTCTCGGTTGCTAAACTAGAAGAATAGAAAATAGATGCAGGATGGTGCCAGTGGATAGAGGAGAAGGAAACTGGCAGGTGTTGCATAAATAAAACCAGAAAGCTTTTCAGGAGAAAGACATAATAAAGCTTTTCACAGTAGTTCACTTAAAACCACCTATTTGTTCTTTGTATAGATTATGTACTGTTTAAGTAATGCTTCCCTGCACATTTATTTCTGAAATCACTATAATTTTGTATCAAAACCAGACATTTTAAACCAGCAAAATATTAAAATATAATATTTCTGCGTTAGAAAAACAAGTCCACACTTTTCTGTCTGTTGAATTCACCAGATGATTTTGGTGTACATCACATGGCACTTTTCTTCATATTTATGGAAAACAATTGCTTGGCTTGAATAAAAATTCTCATTTCCTGCTCCTTACAGTGTCCTCCATCTAGTAAGGCTGTTACGCAGATGTGAGACTTTCAGATATGCCAACTCATACAGAAAGGCTATGTCATTCTTTAAAGGAACATCAGGCTGATATTTCAAAAATCTGAAGCAACTGTGAAGGCGTGAGACCAAAAATTTCTTATGGAGCTTTTCCTCATTTGAAGTATTGCTGTTATAACCTTGTAATTGCAGTAGGATTTGTTACATGAAAGCAACTTTCTGTTATTGCATGTTAATGAATAGAAAACTTGTTTTGTAGCACTACCATGAAAACCCCAATCTTTGGCTTATTTCAATGGAGGATGGTTACATTTTGTTTCTAGATTAAAGACTGGAAACTATGATATAACAGTAGTATCATTTGCATGCAAATAAAATCCAGATTTGTTCTCAAAATTATTTTCTTCTGTAAGAACTTTATTTTTTTCCCCTGAAGGTTTTATTGCTTAATACATTTTAGGTGATGTGCTGGGTTCTTAGGCAGAAAAAGTGTTCTCTTTCTTTGGGCTTCTGAATACCCATATTCCTGAGTATAACTGCCTGGGAGACTGTAGCATTTATTCCCCAGTGGGTGGACACACATGGACATCAAAACCTGGTGGCAGATTTTAGGAAGGCAGACCTCTGGCATTCCTGCTGTAATTTTATGCAGATTTATTTTTATTCTAGGTAGAGCTGCCTTCTTAATATTCCTCTAGCTAGTGTTCATTGTAAGATAATAAATGCAAGCAACCTTGTTATCACACCAGAAAAAAAAAAAAAAGGAGGCATGAAACATGGTCTCTGGTACTGTATGCTTTCACTATTGATCAAATCACTTTTGACATCAACCCATACAAAGCTTTCTCCCGCAGTCCCTGCATACATCGGCTTTTACCTGGCAAAGAATAAGACCTTCTCCTTTCAAACGTGACAGAAAGAGAAAGGCCACAGTTTTATTTTTCATTGGTTACCTTCACTGATCTTCTTGCCCTGAAGCATCCCTTTGTGGGTACTCTGGAAATATGAAGATAGAAATTACTTGATTAACAGATGGCATCTTCTCTAATCATAGTGAGTTGCCAGATGCCATCAAATTAAAAAGAAGACTGCAAGCCACTGCTCTCAATCTGCTGTACAGGTGAGTATATATGACCAGGCAGACAGAGCCTTCTTTACTATCCAGCTAGTGGGTCATGCTCATGATTTTTGCAAGTTACAAACCCTAAAGTAAGCAAAGCGTTGTGACATGAAGACAAACACACCTGGAGTAACTTCAGAGTTCCTACTTTTGGACAAAACAATGAAAATGGGGATTTTTGCATGTGTGGCACTTCCAGTTCTCGCCTACTCTCCTTGGTTTAAAAACAGCTAGACAGATCATGCATTGGTATCCTATGGCAAGGAGGAGGTTATTAATAGCTTTCATCAAAACTAATCACAGAGTCCAAAATACAACATTGAACCTTCCATCTGTAAAAACTGTAATAGGAAAGAAACTGTTCCAGATTTGGAGTTGGCCTATGAGCTGTCAGTCTGTGTTTTAACCCTTTGGTGGTTACAGTTATCTAGGAGTCAATCCCTAGGGTGCAGTGAGACCAGAACACTGAAAAGGACAGGCAGCAGGCAGAAAGCTCTTGTTAAAACTGCAGATGGTAAGAAGAAAGCTACAGTGGTGATGTGAAACCGTAGCCTTCTGTGAGGTTGTGAGGGCTCCCCAAAGCATGGAAGAAAATGTTTATTAATGAGAATTTTCAAGAAATACACTAAATAAAGTGAATTTCTAGAGGTCTGCAAAATAATTTCTGATATCTGCTGAACACAGGTGTAATGTTTGTTGATATCCTGGTCCTTGATTTCCATCAGATTTTTATCTTGACTTTAGTCACAGTGTTATTAAGAAAGAAAATAGCCCAGTGTCATTCTGGCTATTGGGGAGGCACTTTGATTCAGTTGATCTTATTTTCAGATTCCTCATGTCTTGGTTTGTTAAAACTCCAGATTTAATGAATGTGTTTTGATTACAGAACACGTTTAAAATATGTTTGAGCCTGGCAGAAACACACACTGAAACGCTCTCCTGACCTGGGGCCAGGTGCAGCAAAGCCTTGCTGGTGTGATCTTTGCCTGCGGACAGGCAGCAGGCTAAGGCAGCAGGACACTCCACTCTCCCTCCAGGCTGGAGCAGCAGTGTTTTCCGGTAAGCCTGGATGCACTGAGCATCACTGCAGCCTGTTCCCACGCCACACTGACCGGCAGGTGACCTGCATGTCCCACATCCAAAAATAGATGAAATGTACAGCCTCCTTCCAGTTTTAGCTGAGGATGTGAGGGGCATAAAAATGACTTTTCTGTGGTAAACCAGGGCCTTCCCAGGGATGCTTCTGAACGGCTGCAGAGAACTGCCCACTGGCTGGGGTGGGATCTTGACTTTATTTCATGGAAACTGTGTTATATAAGCCTCAGTATTTTAGTTAACTATTTGTATTTTCGACATTACAGTCAGGACTAGTCTCTAGAAGATTAAAAATAAAACCACCAAAAAAGTGCATGCAAAGAGCACGCACTTTGTGACATTGTGATTACATTTCCATTGGGAAGGAGATACAGTGTCAGGCTGCTATTGGCTCTTTCCACACATCCTCAGAAAGGGTTGTAGTGAGAAGAATCTGTTTTTCCACCCAAGAAATGTTCAAGGATTTTGCTCTTGTCAACTTAAAGTGAGCAGGTGATGAGGGTTTAGACAGAATACCACTATATAGAAATAAAGACATGGAAGAGGGAGGCAGGCATTTGTACTCTTAGAAAAGGTGACCTGGTAGCACTGATGTCACAGGAACCTCTAGAGAAGGCAGGCACCATCCCACCACAGTCAACATCCAGCACTGCTCATGGAAACCTCATTCCTTGTTTGCCTGTTGGCATGCACACTGTGGGAGACATCCTTCTGTCATCCTTGAAAATCCGCATCACTGGGGTCACCACAGGTTTCTCACACTGCTTCAGCCATGCTTAAAACAAAGCACGGCGGGAGAGCTGTTCTATGTATAAAATCTGCTTTGGGGACAGGACAGAGTAGGGAGCAAAAGTCATTGCTGAACACAAGCCCAGTGAAGACTTCCATGGAGACAGGAAGCCTTGGGATGCTCAAAGTGGCTGCTGAGCCTTCCTGCCGGGCAGCACTGCTGGAGACCACACCACAGTCAGGAATGCCAAATATGTGGTTTGGGACCTGGAAGGCAGCTTAGTGAGGGGATGACTAAGGGGCAGAAGGAAAAGGAGTGGAGAAGGCATTCCCAAATCCTCCGAACTGCAAAGCAGGATCAATCACAGCTATGCTATTGCTGAAAGGAAAGGGAACAGACCAGCTAAGTAAGAAGAACCGTGGTCCCAGGCCGTGGGACTAGCAGCAGCAGGCATAGGGCTGGGCTCCCCTCCTGGCTCCAGCACCAACCCCTCCTGGGTCCGTTTCAGCCAGGTGCCCATCCTGTCCATGCCAATGACAGAAGCAGTGGGGCAGGACAGGTTGGCACTGCAAGGGTACAGCGCTGAGCACGCCAGACTCAGTCCCAGCAGTGGGGTGCCGTGGGAGGGCCGCTGTGACAGCAGCAAAGTGGGACAAAGGAAGGGAACCAGCAATTTGCTGGTGACAAGATTAACGAGGACATACAGATTAGGAAACTAGCTTAATGAATTCCCTGTTGCCTTGGACACTTAGCGTATATCAATAGCAGAGACTGGAAAACGCTCGGCATTTCTCAGCAGAAATCTGGAAGATATGTAATGAAGAGATATAACAAACTGCCTAAGGGAAGTACAATACTCATAAGACTCTTTTGTAAGGAGCGACGGCTAGGACAAAAAATGTATCTCTTTAATTCTCCTCACAGATACAATGTGATGAATAGCTCTTAAACAATTCTGCAGTGTTTGTATGCAGTATTGAGCAGTTGTTCTGTTTCACTCTGGAAATGGCTTTATATGTGGTTGACCATACATTATATTTCTGTGTTTGTTTAGAAATATGTACCATTTTGACATTTGTGGGGTTAAAGGACACTAGAAAATGATGGCATGTGGATGATGATTTCCCTGAGAAGTATGATTCCTTTGGAAAACACTGACTTAATTAAATGTAAAATGTTTATGAGAATGTATCCATTACAGGATAATCTGACAGGAGATTATCTCAATATTTTGTTAATGTGAAGCAGAAACATCTGCTTTTTACATTACCATTTAAACTATGAACAGATAAAAGTGTTAAAGTGGCAATGTTGATAATGTTTCAGTCTTATAAAAATAAATGTTTCCAGGAGGTCAAATAATATTAATTCCTCTCTTCTGTAACATTTTTGATAAATTTATTTTTCACCTGTATTTGAGACAATTTGAAATTTCAAACTTTTGGAAATTTCTGTAACATGGAAATTTTAAGTTTTGACCCCTTCATGTCATCACTCTGTGCTACAACCTCATTTATAGCTTCAGCCTTTCATCATCCTGCCCTCTAGGGTTCACCATCTAAAATGTATGCCTTCCATTCCTCTTCACAGAGGAGTCCCTTCTGACTCTAATGAGAACGAATGAAAATCCACAGCCTGTTTCAGGATAATGAAACCATGTAAAATTATTTGGAGACCCAAACTGGAGGTCTGAATGCAAACTGGAAGACTTATTTATGCCTTCAAATAAGAAGACTGAAACAAGTGACTCCAACATCATAGAAATATTTTGTTAGCTATTGGGTGGAGGGTGAATGGAAAGAAAATCCCATCAGGATTTCTGGTAGTCCATCCAGTTCTGTGCCTGGCAGTGGCTGCTTCCAGATATTTCATGGAAATGTACCAAAAATTCAGGGTCGACTTGCATGCAGGAAACTTTCTTCCTTATCTGCAATGCCAGAAGTTGTCTTTGTCCTACACTCCAAAAGCAGTGTACAAATTCACCTTTGTAAATCCCTGGAACTGGATTTTGCTAAATATGATACTGTAATGAATCAGCAAGTGCAATGATCTGATTGTTTACAATGCAAAAAGATTTGGGTTCCTCTGTCCCCACATTTTTAATTTCCTGGTTTGAGTTTCACATTCTGTCATTTGCTCTGGTAAAAGGCAGTTCCTGCTTTCACTTCTCAGTTTCATTTCCGCACACTTTTAGCACTTTCCTTCTCCAAGAGAATTACAGAAACATAGAAAAGTGCAGCTCTCCCCCTTACCTCAAGTATCCTACCAAACACCCTTCCTAAAAGCATCCGGGAGCAGAGATCCACCTGTGGCAAGTGGCAACCAATTTCATTGCTTCACTGTGCTCACTCTTGGAAAAGGGGAAGAGTTCTTGAATTTTTTTAGTAAAGGTCTGGCCTTCTGGCATTTTAATACAACTTCTCTTGTCTTTGGAATTTACTTGCCTCATCTTTATAACTATTTTCAAACTAGCTGCAGACATTATCATGTCCCTGTTTACCTTTTTTGCCTCTAAATAATGTTAGTTTTCTCTTTTAGGCTGTGGCCCTTTGTGATCAGAAACAGGCAGCAAAGCCTGGGAGGGGACTGGCCTGCTGAGGCCCAGCAGCTTGGGAGAAGGGGTCTGGGCAGATCCTAGATGGCAGGCTGCCTTGGCCAAAATAGAGCTGCTCCTGATGATTGTGTCTTTGACCTCGTCTCAGAGACCCGAAATGATGGGGAGTTCATGGATTACACAGTGCTTCACTATCCCAATCACTGGAAGGATTTCCCTAATGAATTTTCATTGCCAACACTTAATCTCAGTAGTTGTCCTTTCTACCGTGAACACAAAGAACACGTTCTTCCTTCCCATTGCAATGGCTGAAGAAACAATGGAAGACCTACTCTCTGCATTAGACGGAGCACCCTTTCCTTGTGGACCATGTACCCCAACCACTTCCATTCTCTCCTCCTGATTTTCTGGCAGACCACACTGTACTTCCAGTGCCGTGCTCCAACTAATCCAGATGAGGCCTTACTAATGATTAGCAGAGGAGGGTTCTTTCATGTTTCGTTACCTACATACCAACGTGTCTTTACAGCACAAAATCCTTGACTCACATCCAGCTTCTCATTCATTTTAATTCCCACATCCTTTTGAGAGTACTGGGCTGACAGCCACAGCCCACCCTGCCTACACAGTTGGTTATGCTTGCCTAAAGGTAAAATTTTACACTTGCCTTCTATTGGATCTTTAAGACCATCTCTGATTTGTAATTATCATACTGTTCTTCACCGTGTGCCCCAGGTTTGATGCTGTCTTCATGTATAATGAACAGATCCTCTGCTCATATACCTTCTCATCACCTAAGGTGTTGATGAGAAGATAAAATGGTTTCAGACCCAGTATAGAGTCCATCAAAACACCTTTCTTCAATTTTGACTGAATCTTTTCTTGCTAGTATTGTATCTATTTTACAGAAGTTTTGTCCAAACCATATTTCTACTGCTTGATTATAACAGTATATAAGTCTCCTTACTGTCATGATATTTGTCATCTTCAGCTGACCTGGAGCTATAAGGTCTGTTAGTTGCTTGTCAAAGCAGCTTGTGTACCTTGACGGGCCTTATTTGATAAATTCAAGTTGCTTGTAATTCACTCCGCGTTCTTCTAGACAACCACAAGTACTTCTCCAAGCACTGAAGTTCAGTTTGTATTCCTTAACTCCTCTTTTCCCCATCACATTGGTGAAGTCAAGCAGGACATTTGCTCTTCCTATGAACAGCCCTTTTCAAGATCTCAATGAGAAAAGACTTTGAGACTGCTTCAGCCAGTTCTCCAGTTTGGGGACAGATCTCACCATGCTCACAGGATCAACAAACAGCCGACTAGTCTAAGTACTCTCTAATTTAGTTTCCCAATTCTGCTCTGGATATGTGCCTTGTGTAACTGCATTTGGCATCTGACTGTAACAAACCTTTCCAGTGAAGACTGAAGCTCAAAAAAAGGGTCTTATCTCAGTGTCATCTATTGCTTTCCTCCCTGTGGAACAGGAGACCAACATTTTCCTTTGCTTCCTCTCTGGAAATGCTGCCACAGATTATTTCCCATGACAGCACATGACACATTATGCCTCTGCCTTTTTGGGTTTTGTCCTCACATGATTTTCAGGTTCTGTTCAAGTTATGCTTCGTGATCTCAACATTTTCTGTGGACCTTCTTCTGGGCTTAAAGCCAAGGAAAAGCCAGTGATTTAGTACTGCAAGTCTCTTACTATACCTCTTACCTTTCCTCTGGGCCACTTTGTGCTTTTATTGTCATTCACCCTTTACAACTCCTCTATCCATCAAAACTTTCAGTTATGAATTCTCTTGAGTTTACTGGAATCTGTCTACCCCAAACCCATTCATTTTAGTTTGCTTTCCATTTGTAAGTCACAGACTTTGTAACGTCACAGTCATCCTAGAAGCTCTGATCTTCCCATCCTGTGGAACGATTAGAGATGTGGGCGATCTCACATGGACTACTTACTCTGATGGAGAGTTCATAAACTTCCTCCTTCTGCATAATTAGCTAAAAAGATGAGTTCACGCTCCAAAGGTTTGCTTCCCTGTGCAAGGTTAGATTAAGATGATTATTACCTTTTTCTTTTTTTTTTTTTTAATAAGCAGGGGTTTAAAATTACTTCTAATGACTCTTCCTGTAAGTGTTTCTTTTACTGAACCTGTTGGCGATGTTGTTAGTTAGATGAGTTTGAGAATGGTGAGTGAGTACCAGAATATTTTCCAGTATAATTAGGGTATATCTTAGAAGCTTTTGGTTAGGAGAAAATTAAAATGCAAAAACTATTCTTTCTTCAGTCAAACCACATCTTCTTTTTAGATAAGCAAACAGCCACGCTACAACAATGCTAATCAATCTGGGACATGAAGAACAAAGACTTTCCCTCTTTTCTGCACATCTACCCCCCCTCTTAATTAAAAAAATAGTATCCCTTGGGGGATAATGAGGAAGAGGGGAGTGGGGAACAGAAGTAGTAAGAGTCAGAGAAGAAACCTGTGCTGAAACAGAAAGTGTAATTTTCACATCTCCTGATTCTGTCTGGGAGTAAAGAATCATACACATACCACCTGTGGTGCACTTTTTTCTGTATTAACAAGATTTTTCTGTGCAGTCCAGCCCTCTCCAGCCATGCTCACACAGGCTGGGCTATGCCTGAAGCCCATGATGGCCCCTGCTCAGTGAGCATGGACAACGCAGTCAGCAGATACAAGGGTCTGTGATGCTGCTGAGTTAGCTCATGGCCGTGGGTTTTGGGTTCCTTGGGATGACTGGAAGCAGAAAGGCTATCACTGAAGCCTGAAATACCTTCTTGCTCAGAAGGACACTCAGCTGGAGACAGCAAGAGCATCCCTGCCCACAGCCCCATGAAGATGCAGGTAAGGAAGGGACAGAGGGACAGGGAGGACCACACCAATGATAGATGGCTGAGGAGGTGTGGAGGGAAAGGAAGTTTTTGCTGTAAAACCATACCACTTTGCTATTCAAAGATAAAAGGGGTTTCAGAGACAAAAGAGGAGTGTGGGAACACAAATGTTGCCTACATACCTAGGTGCCTGCCTTCAAGGCTACCTGCAACTTACTGGGATGTGAGAGGAAAAAAACCTGCAAAAACCAGCTGTTTCTCCCAAGCTCTTTGAATCGCAATGTGGGAAAAGCTAGCAAACTCTAAAAACATAACAATGAAATGAAACAGAAACTAGGGGCTTGGCAGGAGGGAAACGATGGTATGAACGGCAATGAAGAAAGAGATATCTGGGAGCTGCTAAAAACTGGTCAATTCTAGTAGCCCTGAGAGCTATAAATCCTTACAATTCACCCGACAAGAAGCTAAGTCCACCCAACTGCAGCAAAAAGGGAACGCCTCTCTGTTCCCTCCCTTTCCTCTCATACGTTCTGGCTGATGGGGAGAAAGAAGGGACAATGAATATTTTATCCCCCAGTGAATAAGTGGTGCATGCTCCTTAGGCTGTATTTCAGACATCTCACAAGCAGTATCCACTGCATGAAATCAGACTTGCCCTGAAAAGCAAAGTGCAGTTAACCAGTCCAGAGCAGCTACGCAATAAAAAAGCTGCAGTGGGAGTTGCTCTTTGGTGGTTTTGAAGGTGATGCTATATCACTTCACCTTGGTTTTCCTTAGGAAGCTCTCCTCTCTGCCTGCAAATGTTTCTTAGTTCTTTATTAAAGGTAATTTTTTTATCCAACAAAAACTGGACTCTAGCTGTCCAGGAAAAGCTGGAGAAAACGGGATTTGCAAACCCCTCATTATGCAACCCCCCTCAACAGAGTCTCACAATAAAAACATGATTCAACATCCCTGGGGCAAAAGGAGACACATTAACACTATTTGTACACTCTGGGCTATTTCCCAGCTAGCATTCCTCCCATGGTACACATAAAACACTACTATTTTTTTTAAAGACACTTTCCTGTGAAGGAAAGAAAATCCTTCAAAGAATTAGTTAAGATTGGACTATGTGTTCAGATGAAAATAATCATTCCTTCCAAAATATGCAGGCTTACAAATTGTTCCCAGCATGTACAACAGCATGAACTTTTCACCATTAGATCATAAAGCAAGAAATTTAGATAAAATCAAGATGTGCCATGTCCTATTTTACTGTCTAGCTACAATCAGGAAAAACTTTCCTTACCAAAAAATCAGATTAACTCAACCTAGATTGTGAAAGGGTTAATTTGCCTCAAATACCTAGGGGGAAAATTGGTATATTACTGGCTACTACAGCTTCTGAGAATTTCTTTATGAAAGTTTTGTGCTGACTCGTAGAAGTTTTCACGTATTTCAAAGCGTATTTGAATGAAAATCTCAGATGTTCATTGTACATGTCACTTCCTTAATGATTGTTCTTGGAAAGAAGGGCATTTGTATTTAGAAAAAGGAGTAAAAAGCCCACTCATAACACATTTTCAGCTTTGCCCATGCCGTCATTTAGGCTATGTATATATCTAATGCAAGGACAAGCAATTCAACCAGAGAGTACTAAACACAATCTACCTCTTTCCTAATGCAACGCCAACTATCGCTATTTCTTTCTTTTACTGGACTGAATCCTTTTCAGCTCAGCAGCATGAAAAGCAAAGACTAATAATGAAAGAATCACCTTTCAGAAATGCTGGGTCATTGCACCACATTTTTCAAATGTCTTCTCCTTTGGGAGATGAGTTGTCTCAGCAGGGGCTGCTAGGATGGAAAAATATCACTACATTCCTCATCTTATTCAAGATGCTGGTATGATCTTTGCAGTCTGTACTGATGCAGTAACTGTTGAGACAAGCCACTTAATAAAGCTGTGAAATGATTAAATACCACTGTTCTTAATGAGAAAAAAGACATTTTCAGGATAGGTGATTCTGCAGTCACCCCCTACAGACATTACCCATGACAAAACAGGGATGTAATATCAGACACACCACTTTGTTTAAAGCCTTTTGTTTCATATCTGTTCCTGTCCAAGGATATTGTTGACCTGGTAATCTTCCAAAAGAAACCCTGCGCTATCTCATTTGTAATGAGGCAAGTCTAGAAGGGCTTCACTGAAGCAAGCGAGTTTGTGATTTAGCTGGGAAACCCCCAAACCACTCCTGTGCCATGCAGAGCAAACCTGATGCCCAGGGGAGGTCTGGTGGTGCTTGCCTGGGCCTGTCAAAGCACAGGTGTCTGCACCAAGGAGCCACCTGTAGCAGCCATCCTGTTCATTAAATGTCTTCACTTGTCACATGCTGTTCACTACCTGAGAACCACAATGCGCTCCCCTGTCCTACATTCACACTCAAGAAGGAGAAAGTGTGGATAATCTGCTCTTTTTTTGTCTTCGAAACACTTGAGTGAAATGATTGCCTACAGAATGCTGTGCAAGAGCAGTCTTCAAAACAAAAAAGGTGTGCAGCAACCAAAGCTGCAGGCAAGAGATTTGTTTTGTCCTGGGGTCCCTGGCAGCCTTGGACAGCATGACCCAGGACGTGGCTCTCATACATGTTGCTTATTACTTGCAGATATCAAACATTCTCCATCCTAAGAGGGGGAAAAAGTTGAGGTGTGGATAAAGGAAAGGTCATTGCTCAGTTTGAGTTTAGTTCTGATGTTCTTTCTCTGCAACAATGACTTTCTGGGTTTCATGATATTTCAAGCTGGCCTTTTCTGCCAGGAAACAGTGGTGAGAGAGACCAAGTCCTCTTTTGTGTGTGTGTAATTTTGGATGACTCTTACATGGTGGACATTGGTCTGATCTGTAGGGGTTTGATAATGTTTTCTGTTCATGATCTGTGAATTTTGGATGAAAGCATTTAAGAAAACAGGGGTAACACAGCAGTGTCTCTCTGATACACTTGAGGTTCTGCATTGCCTTAGGTGGTACCATTTTGACTATACCAATCTCTGATAATTGAAGCTCTATGGACAGAAATATGTACTACCAACATAAGAAAAAAATAGCGAATTAATTAAAAAACAAGTTCTCAAAATGCTGGTATGAAGCAGACTTTTATTACTGGAGCCTGTTTTCAATCTATCCTTCCAGAAAATTCATACCGTTTTCAGAGATTGCTGTCCAGACCCAGTCAGACTCTACGATATACTTGATGGTACACAACCAGGAACAACTTTCCCTGATAGCCTCAACAGGCAAACAGGATGATTTTTCTGTGACACAGCTTCAGTATGATTGATGATCCACATTTGTCAAGCTGATGTTAAATAGCAAAGAGCGGAGAATTGCATGACTTTTTTTGTCTGTAGGGTGATTGCTCCTGAAATTACTTGTCTAAAAGGCGATACCATGGAGTGTTGGCCACCACTGCCTGCCTGGAAGACCAGTTAATGTTACCCATAGCCTTAAAAATGGGCTTTCAGTGATCATACATGTGACATAACAAGGCACATCTGACTTGGTGGGTACTTACAGCCTTTGGCAGGTGGTAAAATATGTTAGGTCATGCCTAAGTGAAAGTGCAGTTGTTGCACATGAAGAAAACAGAGCTGAGGATCATCATGTTCTTGGCACGGTGACACCCTGCAGTTGTCTCATGTTGGACTTCACTCCTGGACACCACAGTTCTCCCCAAAAAGTGACCACAATGGGGTAAGGGCTCAAAGGCCTGAGGCATTCCCTTTGCATGCTCTGGCACATAAATATGATACATGTGCAAAGCTCGTGGCAGGTCCGTCGTTTTCTCCTGCTACAACCTTTCCTAAAGTCAGAATGCTATGATGGCTTTTTTTTTTTTTCTTTTTGATTTATTTATTGTCTTAGCTGAAAATCATATGGCATCAAAACTGGAATGCCAGTGTAACAGATATGAACCATCTACCCCAGGTCAGGAGTGATATCTTAAGCTCTTGGGAGTAACTTGTGAAGTGGGGGCTTGATTGATTGTTTTTCACAGGGCCAGATCAATAGCTGGCTCTGTGCAACCCGACTGGAATGGCATTTGGTTCTGGGTTCTCTGGTTTCCCAACCTGGATGGTGCCAGCAAGACTAGGCTTACAAGCTCAGCTCTGCTGTTGACATACTGCTGCTCTGCAGCAGCTGCTGCCTGAAACGTGTTTCTGAATTTAGGAGTCTTTTGCGCCCCGGGATGCCAAGTCACAGGAGCCCGTCCCAGGTATGCCAAGTCACAAAGCTTAGAGATCATCAGAGAAGGCAGAAAACCCTTAGCTTTCTGTCATGACGTAGGAGTATTCCCTCTCTATTCTTTTGGAACTATGAAGTTTAGCTTCTACTGAAAGTCTTAACAAACCTTATCTGGGTTGTTAGGACTGTCCCTTTAACTGATGGACCTAAACAAAAATATCTCACTGCGTACCAGGCTGCCAGCCCATTTCCTGATTGCAATGTGGGTCCCTGTGAGAATCACTTGTATAAAATTAACTGTCCTGATTAATAAGAACCCTTAAATTTAAAGAGTGAAAAGGAGGCTAA